>NC_061159.1:43961184-44006184 GCF_022113875.1 Hydra vulgaris | reverse complement strand
TACTTAAATCAAACAATTTTAGTAACTTTTTAACATTTTTTTTTAATTTAGAAAACACAGTTGCTTGCCTGTATTACTTAAGCAATTGTGTGTACTGCAAAGTTCTAATTTGAAGTAATAATATACACAATGTGGAATAAACATTCAATTTTTATTCTCACGTTTATACAATTGCATATAACTTTAAGTTGAAATTCAACTTACCAACTCTTGGTATTCAAACTGTAGATTTTTATACTTTTCTTCTGTTGAATTGCAAAGCATTTGAAGAGCCTGGTGCTCATCCTTAATTGCCTATTCAAATAAATGTTTTTTATTTTTAACATGTTTCCTTTTTTACATTTTCAAAAGATTTTACAATAAAAATAACAAACTCTGGAAAAAAATTTAAAATAGAAAAAATTTAACAGACAGAAATACACATAATGATTCAGATTGTTCATTTATATAAAAATTATTTAAATTATAAATTAAAATTATAATATTATAGCATTTTACATTTTCAAAAAAATCTTCAAAAAAATATAAACTAGCCTAAAATTAATTAAATTAATCAAAAAATTAAATAAAAATTAATTAAAGGAATTAAAAGATAAAATTATGTTTATATACATAGAATATTTTGTCACTTGTTTTATTTTAGTTGTTGAATGTCTGGAGGTTTCTCCAATATAACTTGCATAACAGCCACCACAATTAAATTTGTCGACAAAATGAGCAGATCAGAGAGTGAAAGTGAAAGTAAATTTTTATATAAACAGTTGGATGACATAATTGCCATCTTTAATACTTTTTTGAAATAAATTAATGTAATGTAATCCTCAGTTTCTATGTATTAGTACTATTGTATCAGTAGTACTGATACAGTATAAGTACTACTGTATCAGTAGCAGGCAGTTTTTGTATTTATTTTACCGCAACTCATTACTTTTAGGCAACAGATATGCTTTTCTGTAATATCCTCTAAACTTTTGCCGATTTGAATTATTTCTATTTAAATATGTAAACATGCAGCTCTTTTTTAAACATGTTTTATTTTTTCAACTTATAAAAAATTAAAGCAAAATTAAAAATTACAAAAAGTAAATTTGTTTGAAACAAGTAACAACCTTTACTGATACTGTAACATGATTTTTATTAACTGCAAAGGATGTTACTGTAACCATTGAAACCATGCAACACTAACACAGCAAATATTGAGATGCAATAAAAAATAAATATACAAATTACAAGACCACACATTTTAAATTAAAAAAAAAAGAAATCTTGTATATCATTATTACAAAGCAGACTCGCCTAGCCAAAGTAAAACAAAAATGTCTCTTTTATCTTAAAAAAAGAAGAATCATTGTTTCTACATCCATTGTTCCATTTCAGATTACAACTTATGTTGGAGAAGCAGTAACTGGTATTTGGGAAAACCCAAAAGCAAAGTTGCTCAATTCAAAATAAAAAACAATTTGTTTTAGATTGAATAAGTTTTTTTGTTAATTATTTTAATAAAATAAACTAATTAAATTTAAAAATATTAATAATAAACAAAAAAAAAGCATTCACAACTTCATGCAACATTTTTTTCAAAAGATTATTTGTCCACAGTGTTTATTTATATATATATATATATAAATATATATATATATATATATATATATATATATATATATATATATATATATATATATATATATATATATATATATATATATATATATATTATTTTAATTCACCTCCTCAAAGCCGAGAAGGCCACTACAGACGAGGAGACTACTTATTTGTGGTTATAACCCTCTCTCAACTCTTTAACTCCGAAACACGAACCTTGACGAGCAAGGCCGCTGCGCGGAGAAACGAGTTGAGAGCGGTACTACCTGGGACGTGGTGAGGATCGAACTCGGATTATAATTAGTAGTTTACCCCATTTTTTAACTACTAGGGACATGGTGGTACTACCAGGGACGTGGTGGTGAACGAACTCGGAATATAATTAGTAGTTTACCCCATTTTTTAACTAAGTAATTAAATTAAATTTATTTAACAACAAATAAACTATTCACAACAACAAAGAAAAGGTTGGCAAAAAATTATCAACCTCTGACACTATTATGTTCACATTTTAATTTAAAAACTACTAAAGATCCTAGCTTTTATCTTTTCTAGTGCATATTGATTGAATATAATTGTCAAAACACATTTCTATTAACTTTTACATAAAAAAAAAAAATTCTGACCAAGAAAGAGCTTATAATTAGGAAAAATTGCCAATAAATAAGTAGAACAGATCATATTAAACCTATTACATTTTAATATTCTAAAGTCCCCTTAACTACACCGAGTGTTAAGAATAAAAGTTTTTTACAAGAAGAGATAATTTTTGCAAGTTCTTTAGTATTACAAATAAAGAATCATAAAAATACTAAAATGTAACAAAATACTCAAATAAATAGCTGCCTGTTGTTTTAATATATAATCGCAAAAAAAAAAAAAAGTCATATAGCTGCTGCAGCAAAGCAAGGGCTGCTTTGCAGGACTTGTGTTAATAAATAATGGTGAAAAAAGTATAGACATTGACCAAATGATAAGTACTCAAAAAAAATAAAAGAACAAGAAAAAATGCATTCAATGTATTAAGTCAGTTAGGACATGATAATCAAAAAATACAACCTACTTTTATAAAATGGTTACTACTTTCAGAAATAGAAGAGCAATACTCAAAATTTTGTGGGTGTTTAACACTAGGGCCCAGTACTTTAGGGGATATTGTAGATATTAAACATAACGAACAAATTAGGAATTTAATCGAACTTTATATGTATATCAATAAAATGTTTTAAATACTGAAGATAATAAATAAAATGGTGAAAATTTCATTGATGGATAATAAAAAACAAGATCACTGCAATGTTAGTTTCCTTTTTCCATGATAACAAACTGTTGCCATTTAACAAATACACCACTATTTTCTTACTTTAGATGAAAAAACTAGTAGTCTTAATCAGTTTAAAGAAGAACCAGGTAAGCAACTGCAAAACCCCTAATGAAAGCCCCTAATGACAAAACTGTATTTCCAATTATTTCCCTTATCAATTCATTAAAAAAACATTAGTTTTGTTAATAAATTGTTATTCCCTGAGTCATCCCTAATCTGTGGATCATCTTTAAGAGAAAGTTTTATTAAAGCAAAAATTGTATTTAAATAAAAAATGCTAAAACTTGATACAAAAAAAACATTTCAATATGTCACAGTAAAAAGAAGTAAAAAGCATATGTTAGAAACATTGAAAATCTTATCAATTACTTGAATGATACAAATTTATTTATTCTTATTTTTTACTATTTTTTGTAGGAGGTAATAAACAAAAATAGTACATTATTAAATGTAAGAGATAATAAACCATTTACTTTGTTATCAAAGCATAAAGAAATGATAAAAATTGAGAAAAATACGTATTTGTAATGAAGATTTTTTGTTATTGGATATTTTATGAAAATTGTTTCTTTTCTTAGTTTAATTAAACATTAATGTTACTAATTTCACAGTATGAGAATGGTAAGATTTAAAAAACATACAACCAAATTTCATCGCCTACACTACAGAAGTGCAGAAATATAGATATTAAATTTTAAAAAAAAAAAAGAACTGCTATACTAAAAAAACCTGGTTACTATAAAAACAACCTGGTTAGCAGCTCCAAGTCAGCAATAAGTGAATTTAGCTGTCCATTTTCTGAAAGAACACTATCCATTTGATTTTGATTTTCTCGAATACTAATCATGCATATAAAGATGTTAATTATGCATATATTTATATTAAAATTATAAAACTTATTAAGTTGTAAAAGATCTGATAACAGATTTTAAAATCAAAAACAAAAAGTTACATACATTAAATCTTTTTGTAGAATTAAATCATCTTTTGCTTTTAAATCGATTGTTAGTTGAATTATTTTTTGAGCATGCTAAACATATGTTAAACATAAGATAATAAAATCTTATAATTTTTTTACTTGGCAGAGTTTAAAATAGCCTAAGTTACTGTTATTATTTACAACTATATATATAACAAATATATTACAAATATATTTGTAATATATATATTTGTTATATATATATATATATATATATATATAACTATATATATAACAAATATATTACAAATATATATATATAATATATATATATATATATATATATATATATATATATATATATATATATATATATATATATGTATATATAGGTATATATATATATATAGGTATATATATATATATATGTATATATATATATTTATATATATATATATATATATATATATATATATATATATATATATATATATATATATATATATATATATATATATGATATATATATATATATATATATATATATATATATATGTATATATATGTATATATATATATATATATATATATATATATATATATATATATATATATATACATACATACATATGTATATATATATATATATATATATATATATATATATATATATATATATATATATATATATATAATATATATATATATATATTAGGGTGCATCCAGTGCCCCAATTTTGTCAAAAGTGTTTGTCCCTAATTTAATTCTGTTCCTCTTACCAAAACAACATTTTTGATGCAGTTTCAGAAAATTTGAACGTTATCTAGGTGGTCCACCAAGCAAACAAAGTTTTGGATATAATCGGAAAATTAGTTACATTTAAAATTAATTAACATGTTCTAAAACTAAGGTAATTAAGCTTTTTAATTAAACAAAGCTCATTTATTGAGCTAAAACACTTATTATGATAGGCAGTTACACAGCAAACAGTGACGCTAACAAATTAAGAATACTTGTATAAACTTGAGTTTGAACAAAAGCCGGTCAAACGCCAATGAAAACAGTGTCAGTCAGTCATTCTACTCATTTCTTGCGTTTTCTAATGTTTGGCCGCATTTCTGGTCTTTCTCAACAACCTGAAAGACATTTTAATAATGTTTTCCACACTTGGCTGTTGATTCATCCCTCTCTCCGCACTGTCATTCACCACATTCAATGCTTGAATGTTAATCATCGAAACCTGATATGAAGCACAACTAGGCCAGTTCACAATGTTCTCAGTCACAAACTCGGAGTCTACCTGCAGGATGTCAAACAAGAACCACGAATCAATTCCCACCAGATCAGCAAGCGTTGTTGATAATGTAATTGATTCAGGAAAATCTGGTTTTCCGAATCCTGTACTAAAACGGTGCTTTGGTTGAAACATTACAATACCTGGTTTGATTTCCAGAAGACAGTCAGCAAGAGCTCTCTGCTCGGTAGGTGGAACTTTATTGCTTTAAAGTGCATGAGGCATTATTTCTTCATTTAAATACCATAGATGTCGTTTAAGCGCTCTCAACACAATCTCTGATATCTTAGGGTGTACATCAACAATAATCGGAATAGCATGAGATCATTACATGGCGCATCTGTAGCTGAACTGCATGTCATCCACCAGACACTATATATCAGGGTAGAAGTTGACAAAATCTCTCACTCTGGCAGTTTTTTTGTAGTTATTGGCAGTGCTTTTGTAGTTATTGTGCCGATTGAAAGATCACGAATCTGTCCTTCAAATAGACAGATTTTAATTGAATATATGAGCTTCGCCATCCATCGGGCTTTGTGTAGTGTTCCAGGGCACTTAAAGGTCAGTGTGTGTCCTTCTTTTTCACAATCAAGAAAAATAGTGCACAACTTGACAAATTCTAGATATTCATCTCTACGATAATCTAGTTCCGAATGAGCAAGTTTCATAAGATTTTCTCTACAACGGTCAGTGAACATTTTAGCTTTTTCAGAAAAGGAGGTGGATTCAAACCTTGACAGTCAATCAGCTGGGCGCAATTGAAGTAGCTTAAAGTGTTTACGAAATCTTGTAAACAGAGTGATGTCTGGCAATTTTGAAACTTCGATTTGGAGGTCGGAAAACACAAGAGTTAAGATCGTCTCTCCAACATGATGTTGACACGCATTCCAAAGAAGACATCAACACAAGCGTTGCTGAATGGTCAAATGCCATGCAAATGAGTCGGTGCATTTCCATGACTTTAACAGGTCGACTGTTAAATCTGCAATGATATCACCAGATTTTCTATCTGTTCCAGGTTCATATGCTGAAATACCAAGTAGCTTCATTTCATTAGCAGTTCCTACTAGAACAGAGAGATGCTCGTCAGAAATGTTTCTGTTGGACATTGATGACATTTGTTTGGAATCCCAGTGCAGAGTTGCGAGTTTAGGAGGAATCCACTCATACCTGAAAGATTCTGCAAGGTTCTTTCCCACTTTCCGCCTGGATTTATCAGCATAAGAATATGATGCAGAAACCTTAGTTGAATCACCTCCTGCTTCCTCAATGAGAGCCTCAGTGTAAATTGCCTGCTGCGTTGGTGTCAAGGAAACTATAATTTATAAAAGACATGGTATTTAATGTTTTTTTGCTTCGATCACTTGTTTGGTCTATAGATTATAAACTTGAATAGGTCTAAAGGCGCAAATATAAAGTTTTGTTTTAGTTTATTAACTAGCTCAATTTTATTTATTTGCTTCCTTTATAAACTGTATAGATCAAAACGAAACAGCGTGACGAATTTGTTTTACATTATTCCAAGCTCTTTATATTTTTAAAACAACTTTGTAGTTTGTTTTAAAGTTGTTTTATAGCTTTTAACAATTAAATACTTTTTTAAATTAACACGTGTTTTAACGTCAGCATGAACGTGTTAAACAGTTTTCTTTGACTAATTAATATGGTTAAGATATTGTAATGTTGTTTTTTCTCTTACTTTTTTACTTTTACTTTTTTAAGTATCATGTTAAGTAAAAATATACTTAAAGTAATATCTTAATAGTGTTAAAAACGATATTGCTTATTACAACTGCAACCTAAACTTTAAGTTATAACTTGAGTTGTAAATAATAACAGTAACTTAGGCTATTTTAAACTCTGCTAAATAAAAAAATTATAAGATTATATTTAAATATGAGAGATAATATGTAAAAAATAGAACAATTACATACAAAACTTACCCTTATATACTTACGCAACTTCCCTTTCCCCCTTCCCCGTTACCGCTAAGCGGCGCAAGGTATAGGGATGGTGGGGGTTGAGAAATTATTTTTTTGAAATTAGATTTTTTTGCGTTAATTCGAGCATATATTATATATTTTTAATTATTATCGAAAAAAAAACATATTTATTTAAAATACTAAAGAATTTTGCATTCGTTCTGGTTCTTTCGCGTATGTCAAATTTTTCGTACAATGACAAAATTTCAGATTTGTGGTGGACCCCCTAAATTAGATCAGATTTGTAAAAAAAATTAGCAGAAGTTTATTTAACGTCAAATGGAACGTTTTGGGACTGGGGACAAGACAATTCTTTGATATAAGGGCATTGGATGCACCCTAATATATATATATATATATATATATATATATATATATATATATATATATATATATATATATATATAAATATATATAAAAACATATATATATATATATATATAAAAACATATATATATATATATATATATATATATATATATATATATATATATATATATATATATATATATATATATATATATATATATATATATATATATATATAAGCAATCATTTACAAATAAAAAAACTTTTAAATGCAACCCTCTATCAAAATATATATGGGAAACTAGGGAAAAACTGAAAGAAACACAAGAATTAACTTGGTCTATCCTAAAAAGCCCCTGCTTACAACAATACAAAAATAAATGTTTACTTTGTTTATATCAAAAACTAATAATATAATCTTCATAAAAATGCTTCATAAAAACGAATTTATTTTCAAATGTTGTCACGAAAATAAATTATATATATATATATATATATATATATATATATATATATATATATATATATATATATATATATATATATATATATATATATATATATATATATACAAATATATATGTATATAAATATATATATATATATATATATATATATATATATATATATATATATATATATATATATATATATATATATATATATATATATATATATATATATATATATATATATATATATATATATATATATATATATATATATATATATACAGGCCTTGTTTTAAATAAAAAAGTGCTTTATGCATTAGCTTAACGCGATTTTGACGTCATAAAATTATCTTTATTTTTTTTTATAGACGTTAAGTGTTTTAACTACCGCAATAAATAAATAAGCGCAAACTAGTTCAATTTCACAATTAACTCAAATATAAACTATAAACGTTTTAAATATAAATTTATTATAAAAATTTTGTAATGTTTTCAATTGTTATTTTATTATTAATTTTAGTTCAATATTATTTAGTAAAATAATGATTATTTTATTTTTAAAAATTTCTAGAGTAAACAAAAAAATATTAATATTGATAAACACAAACCCATGTTAATTAGTTAAACAACGATTTTGTTTTGACTAGCAAAGAAAAAATAAAGTTTTAAAATATTTTTTAAATTTTTAAAAGCGTTTCAACTAGCGTTTTATAAAGATATAAAAAGGTTTTGTCTGCTTTGAGCATATTTTTGATACTTAGAACATGTTCGCTAGGAATTTAGTTCATAATTTTTTTATGTTATTGTAAAAATATTTAACTTTTTAAACAAATCACAAAGAAACAGAGCTATAGAGAAAAATCGTTTTCAACGATTAAATCTTTTTTTTTTTTAGTTTTAGGAAATTTAAAAAAAAAAGAAATTAAATATAAAAGACTTAATTATGCAAACCCTTTTGTTAATTATTCTTAAAACAAAAAAACCAATACTATTACGCCAAACTTTAATCGTGCAAACTTAAAAAAATACTCAACTAAAATAATTTAAGTATATTTAATAATTTGAATCGTATCTGTTTATAATAAACTATCGTAAAAATTTGTTTATTAAAAATTAAGTTCCTTAACTTATAAACAAACTCAAAAGTATTTTCATTCTACGTATAATTACAAAACTCTTTTTTTTTTTCGTTTGTAAGCAATTTAACTTAATAAAATAAAAAAAAGAATAAATATGAGGCAATCTTTGTTAAGAATAAATTTAATTTATTTATTGAACTATATTTTTATTTTTAATTATATATCAACTTAACTAAAATATAGTAACATGTTAAAATATTTTAACATGACTTGTATTATTTATAAACCATTAAGCAGTTGCCCTTACGGCACTATTGTTTTTGGATATTATTTTATTTTGATGAAGATCACATAACTTACATTTGATTTTAATAACGTAAGTTTTCACTTTTTCTGTGATCATCGCATCGGCGAAGCATCGGCAAAGTCCCAAGATTTAAAAGTTTTTAAAGTAAATCTTTTGTCCTTCAAATTACAATCCATATTCGAACTTTAAACAATTTAGAGATAATAGAAATATACAAGGTTTTTATATACTAGTTTGTTTTGTTTTATAAAGAAAAATACATATTCATTAGTAAAAAATGGAGACTGTCATCAAACTAAAACGTGCCTTAATATTTATTTAACGGAACCTGTAATGTGCGCGTGCATAATAAAACCTCCGTTATATAAATATATTCAACGTAATATTAGTGTCATCAGCAGATGTAGTCTACTCATGATTTCTTTACCTTAAAATATAACTTGATTTATGAAAAAAAAAATTATTGAATCGCACGCAGAAGAATTTTTACAAATTGTCTTCATTCAAATATTGTGAGTAACAGGTAATTTTTTTTTTCTGTGCTGACTCCCTCCCTCCGCATAACTTAAACTATATACTTTTAACTAATAAGAAAAGCAAAGACATTTTTTTTAACATCTCTATTTTTGTTATCATGATAACAAAAATATTAAGACATTTTTTGAGATTTTATTAAAAAAAATGTCAATTCTTAATTACAAATTTTTTTGCAAATGTTTTTTATTATTAATTCAGTAAAAAATTCATAAAAAATCTATATTACAAAAAACTTTTATATTCTGTATTAATAAATATGGAATATAGATTTTTTTAAAGTTTTTTACTAAAAACTTTAAAAAATTACTCCTTTTTATTAAAAACATTGCAAAAAATTTGTAGTTAAGGATTGACAAACAATTTTTCATTGCTAAATATTTGGATAAAAAGTTTAGCGTCAAATTAATTGCTATAAAAAGGAAAGATATATCGGGATGAAAAGTTACAAAAATTATTTTTAAAGTAAATTCTTTTTTTTAATAAATATCTTTACATATCGTTATTTAAAAGTTAATGTGGTTTTTTTGAAAATTAATTACTTCTTTTATGTTACCGCTAATTTAAAAGTTAAAAAAAGATAAAAAGTAACTTAAATAGTATTATGAAAAATTAATTAAAGTGTCTGAAGTTAAATATTTAAGTAGTTAACTACTAATATAAAAATTACATAACTCATCATCAAATTGTTATTGCCATGGCGAAGTTTTATTATTACTTTTTTTATAAGATTGTAATGGGATACATGGTAACATGTAAACCATTACAACCTGTTTTGTGTGCTGTTTCATGTGCTGCTGCCTTGTAGGAGTGGTTTTTTAGGCCAAGGCTAGGAGATAATAACTGCGACTTAACATGCTCTGCCTTGAGGCTTTTGGTTGAATGAAGGCTAGAGATTGTGTCTCAATAGAAATACTCATCTTGGGCAAATATAATTCTTTTCTATTCTGTCTTGTCATCTTAGGCAAATGCATTCAGCTACTGTCTTTTAAAAGGCCTCCTAGGCAATGACTTGAAGGGTAAACAAATTCTATCTGGTGACCAGCTTCAGAATTCTTTTTCATCTATTAGGCTAGCATAGATGAATTTATAATACATTGTTTCCAGTTTAGGATGTTGAATGCTGGATTTTCTTTTTTAATGACTAGGCAACTCATTCTATTACTTCCTAACAAGAGTACAGCTTTGAAACTCAGTTTTATAGTTCTGAGGCTGGCAAGTTTCTCGAACTCGGTGGTACCTCTCAGTGAAGCTGACTCCATCAACAGCTGTAAAATATCTGAGAATAATTTTTTTAACAAAGGTTATTCTCAGGTCACAAAATCTAATATTTCATCTCAAAAATTAGGATCTCGGGACTTATGGAGAATCTTTAACAGTATCAACAACAAGAGTAAATCTGTTACCCTCACTAGCATGTTTCAGATTATTTTTATTGATAAAAAAAAAAAAAAAGCAAATGCTTTTGCAAATGATTGCAAACCTATGCTTGCAGCAGGTACAAGCAATAAAATTATATGTCCATATTGACAAACACTTTTGAGAGATTCACAAAAGGGTTTAAGATGTGGATGTAATACAGTCTTCAATAATCTTTAATTTAAATTAAATAACTAAACGAGGTACTAATGTCAAAATTGTACCAAGCTTACTTTTATCAAAATACTTTCAACTATTTTCTTTACTTGCAATGTACACAAAGAATGAGTTTCTTGTTTGTAAATAATAATGGCTTTTTCAATAATAAAAAAACACTAATCAATGCCACTGTACATAAAAATACTGTTAAAAGTTTTAAAAAAAGGCAAAGAAAAAAATAACATTAAAAAATAATAATGATAGTAAAAAAAGATTACAACATCTAGTAATAAAATATTTTTATTATCTGTTATATATTTAGTTAAATTATCTGTTATATATTTAGTTAAATTATCTGTTATATATTTAGTTAAATTATCTGTTATATATTTAGTTAAATTATCTGTTATATATTTAGTTAAATTATCTGTTATATATTTAGTTAAATTATCTGTTATATATTTAGTTAAATTATCTGTTAAATATTTAGTTAAATTATCTGTTATATATTTAGTGAAATTATCTGTTATATATTTAGTTAAATTGTCATTGTATTGACATTCTAGGACAAAACTCAAATATTTAAATATTAATTTATGATTAAAAACACCACAATACTTTTTTTAAAAGCCAGAAAAATAACAAAACCATATAGATAATTTTTTCTTAATGAAACTTCATTTTCTACAGCATATATTATATTTTTCCTACATATATTTTATACAGTATATATAGTCCATTAATTGCCAAACCTTTTATTAAAAAAAATTATATTAAAAAGAATTCTTAAATTTTCCTAACCTCTTCTTTTGTTTAGTGCAATTCTGTTAACTCCTCTTGAAGTTTATATATTTTCAACTCTTTATCACTGTTAAATGAACCATTACTAAATTAAAATTTTAAAAATAAAAACATAAAACAACTAAAAAGTGTTATAAAATTACATTTATAAACTGTTGATTTTTAATTTAGATTAGGGAAATAATTTGAAAAACTATTTCTTTTGTCACTTAAGTTGAGTTGCTGTTTTTAAATTTGAAGTTTTTATTAGCATATAGATTTATTTACATTTACCAAACAGGTAAATAAAAATCACAATTACAAGCTTTAGCAAAGGCTTTATTTCAAGCAATTTCATAATTCCAAAGCTCAACATTTGTAACTTCAACAAAAGTTCAAGTCTTGAACTTTTGTTTGTTATAGACAATCGCTTTACAAAAATCTTTACTTGCTAGAACTTATCTTTTGTATGGAATACACGGAGTATTTTATTTTATTATATTTTGATTTTTTCAGTTGTTTACAGATTTTCTCTTTTTTATAGTTAAATAAAAGATTTTTTGGACATTTTTTAGGTTTCCTTGTATACCACAATTATTACAGAAACTTAAAATTTGTATAGATTTTGCATTGCTCAAAGCATCGCATAACAGCTAATAGAGCACTTTTTTTGCATGTAATTTTTAATATTTAAAAATTGTAATTCCCCAAATTTTAATTAGAAAAAAATGAAAAAGGAAAAAAATTAAAATAGAAAAAAACTGAAAAATTGAAAAGAAAAAAAACCCTCATTTTTCCTAATTCTGAGGGTTGACTATATATATAATTACAAATACTAATATATAACTAGCAAAAGGCAACCCGTAATACGGGTTTTGGTCGGTCTGTTACATAATTAATTTATAGTAGCTGTTTTCCACAATTTAATCTTGCAAAACCTTAACTAATACCCTTTTAGAAAATTGCCTTCAGCTTGAAAAAATTAATCCATCTGTAAAATTAACATAAAAATTATGAGGAGGTAAAATAATTTACCAACTACTACTTAACATTATTAAGTAATTTACAAATGGCACAGCTCATAACAGTGTAAGGCAGAACCATTTTCATCGACCTTCCTAAGTTTAACACAATAAGTTTTTAGTTACTGACGCAAAATAATAACACTTGGTTATACTTTAAATTGACGAAAGTGTCAACTAAATCCTTAAAATAATTTTTATAACACGAACCATTAAGATTAAAATGAAGTTAATTTATATTATACAGGAGTTATCAATTTTTTGTTATCCCCTTGATTAATTCTTCTTTAGAAAAGAAAATTGGTAACTTAAAAATGTTAAATGCACACGTTTAAATAAATTTATAAAAAATAACAAAGTTTATTATACTACGCAACTGAGTACAAATACCTTTCAAACAAAAGAAAATTTAATTTACGATCAAACATAGGTATAACTAATTTTTTAATACATTAATGCATCATAGAACAAACTAAAATAAAAATTATAAGAGATAAGTAGACAAAAATTTGTAAACCAAGCTGACCCGACCCGGGTCTTGTTAAGTCTGTTCAACACAGACCATTTGTATATCATTTATTTGGCCTCTTTATTTTATTAAATTTTTAGTAAACGGTAATTTGCCACCATTTACTAAAAATTCCTTTTGTAACTCGAAATTGAATTTTTCTAAATATTTTGGCTCTAATAAAGAGGTTCCTTCCCTCTTTTTGCTTTAATGGTGGCCTGGTGAATAAAATAAAATATTAAAATGTAAAACAATGATCTACTTATATAAAAATGTTTTCTTTCTTTCCTCAAAAGTGTTGCTAATACAGACTAAGCTAACTAATTAGTTAAACACATAAATAAAACTTAAGTAACTCGATATTAATGCGCAAAACTACAATATTCTCCGTATTTTTAAAGGTTTTTAATTACGACCGCCCATTCAACCCATACGACCCCCCAATTATTTCTCTCTCTACAATTCTCAATACTAATTCTTATTTAAGTCTCATCTAAGAGAGAGAGGAAGTGTTTTAAAAACACCATGTTAGAAAAAGTAAAAAAGTCATGCAATAAATAACAGTAACTGGTTTTATTATGCTACCAATAAACAAAATTATTTTTACCTTAACTAAAAGTTAATTTCCAGCATTTCTTAATTTATTTCCAGCTTCTCTCTAACTGTTGACAAATGATTAATATTGTAAATTTCACATCATATTAAATTTACAAAATTAAAACCATGTTTTAACAGTAAGCAAAATAATCAAGTGATGACAAAGACAACTAAAAAAAAAATGAACAATTATATTAAGATTACAAAAGTAAAAAAAAAAAAAAAAAAAATCATTTCAAACTGAAATTTTTATTATTTGTTACTATAAATAGTAAAATTCATACTTTGCTTTATTTTAAAGTGTCTAATGTAAAGTCAAATAATAGACATCAACAGCGCTTGACACTGAATTCTGCCAAGTAAGTTTTTGGTTCATCAAGCAAAATTTCTTATATTTCAACGACAATTAATTTTATCATGCCTAGATCTATTTCTTTCATATGACAACAATTTCAAGTCACCTATAACCATTTACACTAATAACTTCTTCGAGCCTAATATTATAAATCTGTTATCATTAAATATATATTACCAGTGGTTATGCTACTGTGACAACTGAATAAATGAACGTTTTATATTTTTACAACTGAAAAATATAAAACAAAATTTATTTACATTATTTTAATTTAGCAAAGAATTTAGAACACAGTGCAAAGTTATTTGCATTGTGTTCTAAATTCTTTGCTAAATTAAGAAAGCCTTCAGGCACAATCTTAATGCACAAAAATAATAAATGCAGAATCTTGTATAAAAAATGGAGCAATGTCAGTCTAAAGTAATATATATGTATGTATATATATTCAAATTTTTTCTATTCTTAATTTTTTCTGAGATAATATTCATATAGATTCAGAGAAATATAAAATATTCCGATATATAGGCACATTTAAGTATATAAACTTACCTGTCAAAAATTACAGTCAGTTTTTCATGTTAAATACATAAAATATATATCTAATATAAAATTAAACAAAAAATTAAACTTACTCAAATCAGTAACAGTTCGACTGTCTAAATATTTTTATTATTAACCCTTCTATTTAAAAAATAAAAACAAATGATTTGAAGTAACTAAAAAGCACTTTAGCTCTTTCCAATTGCACTAAAAAATAAAATAAATCTTGCTTGCTAAGTTGATTAATTCTTAAGAATCTGATAACAAATAAGTAAAAAACCAAGAACAAACAAACATTTATTTACTAAAACTACTCTATTTAAACAAATTAAAGTATACAGAGAACAACATTGATACTCCTTGAAAGCTGAAAAATCTCAAATTTGCTTGTAGACCTTGCTTATGAAACCACTTGAATAAGAAAAGCATCAAAAAAGCCTAGAAGCTGGTATATGCTACATTGAATTTTAAATGTTGATTGGTGTAGATATTTTTAAAAAATTCAAAATGATTTGTTCTTCTATAGCAAATAAATACACCATAAGTCTGAAGTTAAAAATGTAATGAATAAGTAAATACAAAGAAAAACATCATATGTGACTTAAAAATCAATGTACCTGATAGAGATAAGCTGCGGTGATACCTGAGTAGTATCACCACATACACGTATTTATCAAAAAAATTTTAACTTTGATCATAATATAAATGCAAACATATATGCAAACTTTTAACAACTATAAAAGAACATTTATTAGCATCAATTATTTTTAATGTAACAAAGAATGCAGACTACAATGCACGACATTGTTAATAAAAATGAAGTTATGTCAGTCAGTATATATTTATCTAAAGTAGTGAAAAAGAATAAACCATTTAAAAACAAAATTAAAAATTTTTAATGAATATATATTTAGATACCTTAAAAGGAAGCATAACACAACACTCTTTTGACAAATTCCAGAGCAAATTTTTAAAATTTTTCTATTCCTTATTATTTTATTCCTTATATCGATAAAATACATATTAATTGCCACATTCAACTAATGTAATTAATACCTTTATTAGATCTCTCTTGATTAACTAAAGAATTTAAATTTTAAATAAACTCTAACTAAATTTTAACAAACAAACAACCAAAATAAATCTTCATATTAATAGTACGTTATTAAGTTGATTAATAGATCAAAGAATTTAATCCACTCTAATAATCTACTACCTTATTAATAAACTTTAATTTTTTTTCTACGACTCAGTGTAACTATAATATAGATATTTTTAAAGTAAAAAAGAATTTAATATTATAATATATATGATTTTAAAAACCTGAAATTTTAAATCTACCTCGAAGAAAACAGATATATATTGAAAAGTATTTTTATTTCTTTTTAAAAATTTAAAAATGCTTTCTAACTTACTTGTTTCGATATTATCACCAACGTCTAAATAGAAAAACAAACAAACATTCAAGTCGACTCATTTGTAAATCTTATAATATATATGATTTAAAAAACCTGAAGTTTTAAATCTACCTCGAAGAAAACAGATATATAATAAAAAGTATTTTTATTTCTTTTTAAAAATTTTAAAATGCTTTATAACTTACCTGTTTCATATTATTACCAACGTCTAAATAGAAAAACAAAGATATATGAGTTATATATAGGATTTAAAAATATATATGATTTTAAAAAACTGAAACTTTAAATCTACCTCAAAGAAAGCAAAGAAAAAATTTCTTTTTAAAAATTTAAAAATGCTTTTTAACTTACTTGCTTCAATATTGTCATCATCTAAATAGAAAAACAAACAAACATTTAAGTCGACTTATTCTTAAATCTAGTTTAATTTCTTCATTAATAAAAAAAATTTATTCTTTGAGGATTAAATTCATTTACAAAAATCCGTTTAAACCATTTTAACATTGTAAAGTTAATTTAAAGTTTTAAAAAACTGAAACTTTAATTCTACCTCAAAGAAAACAGATATATATTGAAAAGTATTTTTATTTCTTTTTAAAAATTTAAAAAGACTTCTAAACTTACTCCCTCCAATATAATTATATAATATATATAGTATATATGATAAATAAACCTCCACAATTTCCTTAGTTTAACAACTCGATTATGATTTATAACAACGAATTTTCTAATAACCTAAATAAATTACAGATAGACAAACATAAACTAACACAATTAAATCCTAAACCAAAATTCATTCATGCAAGACAAATAATTTTATATTTATTGAAGAGCCAGAAACATATTTTTTTTCAAAGAGCTAAAGTATTAACAATATTAAAGACAAATTTTATTTATAACAAAATTTTCAATAAAAATTAAATTAAGATAAATTTATAACAAAATGTTGTCATGGCTTTTATCCCAATAACTAAAACTAAGTGAAAGCATGAAACTACCCATAAATATATTTTAACGCTAGACACAAATTAAGAATTAAAGTAATCAATAACACGAAGCTTTAAATTTAAAATTACAATTTAAAAAAGATTACAATAAATTAATTACTTTTAAATTTAAAAAAAAATTTAGATTACCTATAATTTTAAGCTACTAAACATAATCTACTTAATGTCAACTTAGATATTTTGAACTCGTACCATGAAAGGTTGAAGGGATCTCTGTAAGTAAGCACGCGGTAAAGAAAAGTCTAGAAACTACTTAAAAAGTGTATTTTACAGATACAGAACCGTACCGTAACTATAAAACAATACGCGTAACTATGCGCATTAATATTCATAGGCTATTAATTATAGGCGATATACGATTAGCATAAGTGTAACTCAATGTTTACAAAATAGCAAAGTAATAAAGCCCAATGTATACAAAAAAGCAATAATTTATTTTTTTTATTTTGTTAGTTCACCTCCTCAAGGTCAAGAAAACCACTACAGTCAAGGAGGCTACTTATTTGTGGATATAACCTTCTCTTAACTCTATAACTCAGAAACACGAACCTTGAAGACCTGGTGGGGATTGAACTTAGAACCTCTCGCTTTTGAAGCGAGCGCTTTACCACTACACCACTACCGCATATAAGTGCAAACAAGGGCAGGAAGAAACATCATAAGCACTAACTGTAACAACATAACACTATGTATGTAACTATGTAACAACAACACAACCGTAACAACAACTCAAACTAGCCGCTTAAACCTTCAGAATTGGCACTGAAGATAAGGCACTTTACCACTAAGCAATTGAAGATGTATGGTTGTATGAAAAACAAACCATATACATTTTTCATACCTATTGCAATTAGTCAACATTTTTTCAGCGGGTACCTCTAAATAAGTGCAACTTCATTGGATAGCATATTTTAATAATATAATAATAAACAAATATTTCATATGCAAATGTAAATTACTGATTGTAACTAAGTTATAATATAGTTAAAAAAAATATTCCAAAGCTTAAAACGGCTTTAATTTTCTTTAAATATTCTTAAGATAAATTTAGTTTAATAAATAAGAAAAATTTTGCATCAAACTGTTGATAAATCAACATTTAGTATAGGCTAAAATAAAATTAAACTGCTTTATTGAAAAAAAACAATTTAATGAAAATTAAAAATTTAAATTACAAATTAAGTTAAATTCTAATTGGATTTTATTTACAAAAACTTTTTTTATTTATCTTCAATAATAAAATCAGGATGCAAATTTTATTAAATAGAAACTTCGAAAGTGCAACTATTATGCAAATCTGTGGATGAGTACAAGAGATTTGTGCAAGTGCAAACAACTGGCATAATTGCATCCAAAAATTTTGCAAATACAGGGATAAACTTGCGTAGGTGCAAATCTTTGTCAATGTAAGCAACAATTTATATATCAAAAGTTATCAAAAAAATTAATTTAAATTGATAAATACAGGTACATTTTTTCAAGATTGCACTTATGCCGATTTGGACTTATCGAGATTTTGCATAAGATTTTGGTTTTACGCAAAGTTAGCAACTATAACAGTTACATAAATATATGCAGATTCTTAGTTTTAAAACTTGCACTTAGTCAGGTTTGGTTGGGAAGCGGGCGCCATCGCACTCGATAACTGACCACGGAAATAGTATTTAGTTGCAAAAAACCGGCCAGATTTTTTAGTTGTTTTGAGAACATTTCAGTTTATGCATGTTTCCTTGTTTGTCTGCAAAATAATAAGTTCTTTTTATCGTTACTTTTGTTTTACGGACTTACATGGAAACATACATAAACTTAAATGTTCTCAAACATCTAAGTGGGGAAAAAAAGAATATTCGGTAACACAAAAAACCCGCCAAATCTACAAACATCTAATTCTAATGGTTATAAAGATACTAACCGAAATTTCTAGAGTATTTAATAAATACTAACCGAATGTCCTGAGTATTCTGTTGAAATATTTTAAAAAATTGTTTTATTTGAATTTTGTTACGTTTTCATGAGAATTCTAGCATAAATTATTTTAAGAATATACTATCAAACAAACTATTATTTTAATTCTTTGAGCCACATCTACAAAGCTTTAAATGTTTTAAACCAACATTATTTGTTTACAATAATAAATGTTTAAAATTTATATTTTTTTAACTTGTCAACGTTTTGTAAATATATTATACATTTTATTAGTATAATCTTATTTTTTATATATAAGGGATGCATTTTTTATGTATGTAATGTATTTTTATGTATGTAATGTATTTTTATCTATGTAATTTTATGTATGTGTATTTTATACAAATGTAATCTTTTAAAGCAATTTGTGCGATTGATTTTGTAAAATACTTACAATAATAACTGCGTTTTCAATGAAGCTATTAATATTCGTCAAAGTTAATACAAATAATTTTAACTACTAATCCATTTTCCTCAGTGTACCCGATAACTGATTCTTTCCCCCAAGAAAGAAAATATTTTTAAGTTCTTAGAAATTGGTTTATTGACTTCAATTATTTTTGCCTCTGCAATTCTTACAAACTCGTTATACTTTAAGTTACTTTTTTCTCTTTTAAATACTAATTAAAATTATAAAACCCACTCACTAAACATCATTAGCGTTATTGTGAAGCAATTCCGCATAAAACAGTTATTGAAAAAACTTTTTTATTTATAATCAAATCATCTAGTGTTAGTTTTATTGGTTGAATCTTGTTGGACTTTTCAGGGCCGGGGGCTGAAAAGTCCAACAAGATTCAACCAGTAAAACTACTACCCCTACCCCACCTCCTCAATCCACAACTGGAAATAAGGCATAAGTATATAAATAAAAATTATATATACTCTGATAAATCGAAGAACATTTGTTTCTTTATAGTTGTTACTTTATATAAAAAATGTCGCTTAATTTTATAAAAAAAAATATGAAAGAGAAACATTTCAAAAATAATTGCTCTAATAAATTAATTTTGATTAAAGTTTTTTCACGTTAAAACCTATTTTCCTTTTTTTAACTGTCTCTAATCGGTCCAGTTAATCTTATTGCCCTTTTTTGTTTGTTTTTGAAATGTTCTCAAAACGACTATAAAATCTGGCCGGTTTTTCGCAACTAAATAATATTTCCGTGGTCAATTATTGAGTGCGTTCGCACCCGCTTCCCGACCAAGCCTGCTTAGGCAATTGCCCTTAAAAATAATTTAAAAAAATAAAAAAGTATTTTGTTTGAATTATGTACTCGATTATTCAAAATATTATTTTAAAATATATACTCCAAATTTCTTGTGATTCTCTAGCCTAACGTTTTATCACTATGTTGTTTGTTTGCTTTTTAATTATCCTCCACTAAGGTTTTAAATCATAAAAAATTTTTACAAGTTACTTTGTATTCTATTTAATTTATGTTAAATTTTAAAATAAGTAACATTATATTTTATAAAGACAAAAAAATATGAAATCAGCTTTTAGTGTTAAATATTCAAACCATATACATTTTTCATACACTTTGCAAATAGTCCTCACTGCATAAACCTTCTGAAGGTTTATGCAGTGAGGACTATTTTAAATTTACGAACACTTTCTAATAGATGTAAAAAATGTTTTGTAACTTTCTTATCTTAAGTAAAAACAGTTAAAATGATTGGGTATACTAATGATGTATTATAAACTTTCTTATCTTAAGTAAAAACATAAAAAAATGATTAGGTATACTTATGATATATTACAAATGTTCCAACTTACTTTTTAACTATGAAAACTCATGACCAAAGTAATAAATCTCACTGAAAATAAAAATCATTTAACTTTAACTTAATTTTTATGTTTTGCCAAAAGCCCTTTTGTGAATTCTCACTTAATGTGTAGGGCCAGCATGACACTGGCTTTTTTCAAATTAAATGGCGACAATAAAATGTTTTTCAGCTTTTAAAGTTTTTTTTTAAAAACTGAAAACTATTTTGTTTAAAACATGGGAAGGCATTCCAGTGGTAGGGCCATTATAATATTTTGCTACTTGGAGAGCCATTATAATACTTGGCTACAGGGAGGTTTCGCCAGAATTAAAAAAAAAGTGCTTGGCAAAATAATTTGTTTATTAATTCTAATCCCCTGGAAGTAGCAAAGATGTAAAAAACTAACTTTCAAAATATTCAAGTCTTTAATTTGTTTGCTATTATTAACAAATCTAAACAGCAGCATTTAAAAGAACATACCCTCCAACAGCAATTCTTCATTGCAACTCAAGAATTTCCTTAAAATAAAATATGAAACAAAATACGCATCTCTCATATACAATATATATATATATATATATATATATATATATATATATATATATATATATATATATATATATATATATATATATATATATATATATATATATATATATATATATATATATATATATATATATATATATATATATATATATATATATATATATATATATATATATATATATATATATATATATATATATATATATATATATATATGTTCTTATTGAGTCTTTCAACTTATATAGCGCTAAATCTTTTTTTTTATAGATAATTTAGATAGAAGATAAATTTTTTTTTATTAAAAAAAACAACATCAACTCATTAGCAACTGCAAATCTAAATTCCAAAACCTCTGAGATGATCAAAAGAAGTTAAAAATATTAAAATGTTGATTTTAGGTCAAAAGTTTTTACATTTTTTTGAAAAAAAAGTCAAAACTTTTGACCTAAAAATACATTTTTATAAGACAAAAATTTTGGCAATTTTGAAACAAAATTTAGGGACTAAACAAAAAGCATAATACTATATGCAGTAAAGAGGAAGAGTTAGTAAAATAGTAAATATTAAAACTCTGTCAGTAAAATAGTATTTTGTAAAAGTCAGTCAGTCAAATATTAAATATTAAAAGTCATTCAGTAAAAATCAGTCAGTAAAATAATAAATATTAAAAGTCAGTCAGTAAAAGTCAGTCAGTAAAATAGTAAATAGTAAATATCAGTCAGTAAAATTTAAAAAAAAAGAAAGTAATTAACACTAAATTTTATTAATTACTTCTATTTAAAAGAACAGAAACAACTGAATAAACGCAGTTAATCAGTGAAATGAGTTTATAATAAATTTTATTGAAAATAAAATTTACCTAAGTGTTTTTAAAAAGTCACCTGTTTAAGTTGTTATTTGCAACTCAAGTTTAGAATTTCTTAATTTGTAAACAGTAAAGCCTCATAGCAATCCTCCATTTATTAAAAGTGAAAAAAAAATTAATTTGCCAAATCTAGTTTTCTATATTTATTTTATACAAATTAATTATGTAAGCACTTTGAATAAATTTTGTAACCATTTTGAATAACTTTTAACATTATTTTATTAATTATAATACAGTTTACTTTTAACATTATTTTATTAATTATAATACAGTTAACTATGCACACAAAAAATTACTTAATTATGTTAACTAATTAATTATGTTATTGGTCTTAAAGACCTGTTGACTCTGTTTCCATTACAAAAACTTATATACGGTAATTTTAAGACATTTTGTTTCTGAAAATGTTATCTAGTTTGATTTTATTAACTTTGGAATCTATGATTTTTTATTTTTGGAAAGAAGTGAAAGGAAGTGAAAAAGAAGGATGATTTACATTAGCAGAAAAAATAAACTTACTAAATTAAAAAAATTATATAATTATATAAGGATTTATATAATTATATAAAAACAACCAATTATATAGCTAGATATAGTGCATACTTTTTTTTTAATTCAAGCTAATGCTTATTCCAGCATAATATTTAACTATTTTATATAAACACAATTTCAATTCGATCACTATTTTTTTTTTATAAATGGAATTTCTCCTAAAATACATGTTTAACTGAACAAACTTTCAGACTCAACAACTTTTTTATTCTATGCAAAAATAAGGAACACTTGGAACAACAACTTTTTTATGTTTTTTTATTTTGGCATGTTCAGGGATGAGAAGTTCAAAAAAACACTAAAAAAATTATTTTCTATTTTTACTTAAACTTGGTAATACTGAATCTTAAAAAATAAAAATTTTAAGAATCACAAAAAATTAAACAGATTTTTTTAAAAGTTCCTAAACAACTTTTGAGCACCAATACTCCTGATTCTATGTAAAAATAAGGAACCCTTTGAGTTCTATAGGGGTCATTTTTAGGGCATTTTATCTCTGGGCAAGTGACTTTATTTCTTTTCAAACAAGTAATGTTGCATGTAACAAAAAAAAAATTAGCAGAAGATTAACTTCAAATCTCATAATTAGTATGATTTAAAACTTTAAAATAATTTAAAAACTTAAACAATGGGTTCTTCCATAAAGTACATATGCAGATTTGGAAAAAGAGTGTTAAAATAGTATGTACATACGAATATATTCAATTAACTCTCATTCTTTATTCACCTAAAACTTGATTTTTTTTTTAAAAAAAAACATTGGATTTAATTTTTTTTTAAGTTTAAAAAATCAGCCATATGCTATATAACAAAATTATGGTGAACTAACTAAAAGTTTTTTGGTTTTTAATGTTTTGAAAATTTGAAGGAGGTGTTGATTTTGTATTAAATAACACTTGTGCAGGTAAAGTTAGGGATGAGTCATTGAAACTATACAGGAAAGTACAATTGGGCAGGTAATTTTGTTCCCATACAAAGTGATCTTCATTAGCATTGAGGTTTATAATTTCAAAGAGCAAAACATTTCAATGATTATATTATTTGCTATAATTATATTATCAAAACTAAGGTTATGATGCTGATTACACATTTTAAAACCTCATAATTGATAATTGTTATAAATGTTTTTGTACAGTGTAAGTGTATTTATAATATGATTACTCGAGTCTTTATATATAGTTATTTTAGAGGTTTTTAAATTTTCAGTAGGATTTGCAAGAGGTTTTTATTGAGTAAAGAAAGAAAAATTTCATAGTTTTATTTTATTTATGCAAGAAAATTACATATGACCTATATTAAAAGGCAGCGATCATTATATTAAACTTTTTTCACAAATGCAATTACATCTAAATTAATTAAAAAATAATTATTTTTGAAAAAATTTGTGTTCTTCAAGGAGTATGTGAGGTAAGGTTCAAGTTGTGAATCAGTGGTCATTTGATTCAAGTTCTTTAGCGATGGGTGCTGTTATTCTTTCTTTATTGTTTATGTTACTTTACCAAGGCGAAAAAGGCCTCAACAGTCAAGAAGACTACTTTAATTGTCACCTACTTAAAAATACTTTAAACACAACATGGCTTAATCCAACATTCATATAAACATGGCAGAGTTATATGTGGTGATGTGGAAAAATTATAACTTTTAATAATTCTGTGACAGTGCTCCACTGGTATTCTGATGCACTTACTTGTAAATCAATTTCAAATCATAATTAAAATTGGAAAATCTAATTAAAGTCAAAAATGACTGGTAAAATGTAAAATCTAATTAAAGTCAAAAACGACTGGCAAAATGTAAAATGGAAGATCTTATTAAAGTCAAAAACAACTGGTAAAATGGAAAATGGAAAATCTAATTAAAATCAAAAACGACTGGTAAAATGGAAAATGGAAAATCTAATTAAAGTCAAAAACGTTGATTGGGAAAAGAATAAGTCTGCAACAATTAATTAAAGAAAACAATAAAGTTGATGTAAATTTTGTCCGTTCAAAAAATAACTTAGCTGACACATTTATAAATAAATAATGCAAGGTGACAACAATTATGAAAAGTGATTAAGAAAAAGAAATCTTTTGGCAAAAAATTGCTCAAACAAAAAATTTATACTGGCAATTAAGTTTGGTTAAAACCGCCTAGTACCAAGTGGAAGCCAGCCTGAAGTACCAAAGATGTTTATCAACAAACTGTAGAGACGGATGGAGTTTTGTGTCATGTTAAACACATCAGACCACAAAATGAAACTCAGCCATCATGCATTATTCCTGATACTAAAATAGACGTGGGCAGCAGTTGTAAAAAATTGTGAAATAATCAGTGAAAACTAACAAAAAGATGTTACTGATGCAAGCAAAAAACACATTGAAGCTAAAAATAGTATTTAAGAAACATGTGCTTTAAAAATGAAGTGATCATGAGTATTGCATGCCTAAATAATAAATTGATTACTGTTTGTAATAAATAAATTAATGACTATTTATGGGCCATGGGAGAGTACGATCATATTATATAAAATGCTAGAATATTTTTTGATGACAGGTAGATTGCAATTTAAGTGTAGAGTATATATAAGTAGAGTATATACAAGTAGAATATAATTGAAAAAACTTTTTAATTGATTTATTTATAAAATTATGATTATAACTGCATAAATAAACTGTAAAAAATAAATAAACTGTAAAAATAATTTGTTTTATTAAAATAAACACTTTGACAAGACAAAAATAATAAAACATATTAACTATATACTTTTATAATTATTATTTCTGTTTATTTTTGTCAGGTCATAGCGCTTATTCTTAATCCTCTTATTTTTGTCAGGTTCCTCTTTAGTCAGGAAAATGAAATCAAAATTGTCTGGCCATCCTCTATTAGGATGGCCAGACAATTTTGATTTCATTTTCCTGACTAAAATGAAATTTCTCTGATTTGCCTATGTAATATTAACAAATGTAGCAATAAAAAACAAATTATTTGTTTTGGTAAAGTTGTGTGAGTTTTATTAGTCAAATATATTATGCCAAAATAGAAATTTTTTCTTTCAGTCTGGGTCCATCAAAATTCCCTGACTTTTCAATGACTTTTGAAAAATTAACTCCTTGACCTTTCCTAGACATTTTAGCAGAGTTTAAAATTTCTCTAACTATTCCATGTTTTTCAAATTGCTGGCCGTCCTGTTATGCTGTTTATTTGATTATTTAATTCTTAAAGTTCATGTTTATCTCCATCTTTCTAAGTTTTATGAGGGATTCTTTGTCAATCTTGAAATGGTTTGCAACAAACATTTACTTTTTTAAGTATGCTGATTGTCTTAATGTAAACTAACTTAAAATGTTCATAAAGTTCTTTAATATCACCCAATCTTCAAAACACTATGAAAAATATTTGTGATATATTGACCAGGGATGCGAAGTCCAAGTGATTTTTAGGGACTTTAGTACCCCGGGGTCAAAAAAGAGAGACTTCTTGGATTCCGGACTCCAAAAATTTCTTAACCGGAACGGAATGATTTTTACGGATTAAAAGTCCCAGATTAGACTAGGATAAAACACCCAGTGTTCGCCACTTCTTCATACTTAGTCCAATATAAGTATTTATTTCTCACTCGTTTTTACATAAATGATAAATATTTTAATCTTAGACCACTAACAAGAAAAACCTGTTCGCCATTTGGGAATTTTTTTTGTTGATAGTGTTCGCCACAGTTAATTTTTTTTTAAATTAGGTTTTTTTCTTTTTGATAAAAATTTGATAAATTCTAAACTATTATTAAAGAATCAAAGTTTTTTTTTTTCACTTTAGTTACAAATTAAACTAGAAATCTCCGGTCATATCATTGCGTACAATCTAAAAAAAAAAGAGAGAAAATGACATAAATAAATAAAATTTAAAAAAATGCCATAATTATAAATACCTATATAAAAAATGCCATAAATTATATATATAATATAAAATATAAAAAGATATAAAACTATAAAATAAAAAATGATTTATAAAAATTGCCATAAATTATAAATACCTATGATTATCCAAAAGCTTATCAAAAATTTGTCATTAAAAGATTAATTGTCATTAAAGATTTTTGGGCAAAATGTTTTTTGCGATAAACCCTTTGCCTTTATTTTTAAAGCTACCATCGTCAAATTTTCGTCAATTAGAAAGAGAACATCAGAGTTTTTTTAAATGCAATTTCAAAACTTTCCAGCAATTAGTTTTAGCTCTGCATTTTTTTAGTGACCAAGTGGCGAAGACTAGGTCGCATGGCGAACACTAGGTATTTTACCCTATTTAAAGTTTCTATTATACTGTAAAATTTACTGTTTATTATTCATTGATTTTTTGAAAAATTATTTCTTTTCGGTTAAAAGTATTTATTAATACTTATATAATTTAGATTAGAATTTACTTTTTTACTTAGGTACTTTGATTCGAAAAAAAAAGGAGAATGGGAACTGTTTTGTGCTTGTTCAATCCTGGCCCAATCCTATAAAACTTTTACAATATTGTCAACTTAACAATGTAGTTACGTCAAAATTTTGTAAAATTTAAGCCGTGCTATAAAACAATGACGTTTTTATGTAATTGGCGTTTTTATATAAAATCTAAGAATAGATCTCGCAAAAGCGAATTGAAATTGCGCGCTAATTTAACTTTGGGCCTATCTTATAAAGCGAATTTACAATGTAAATTTTTACAATAAATCTTAGGGTGTCTAAAAATATGAAAAAAAAATAAAATTGTACACATCAAATTCTTTGTCTATATACTTATAAAAGACTGCTAGTATTGAAAAAGATTTATAAGACCACTCCAAGTGCTGACTGTAGAAATTAAAAATCGGATGTTATTAAGTATTCTGAGTTTTTCTTAACTTGAATATTTCGGCTGCAACTAAATGAAAATTTACTTTTTTAACAATTTTAATAGCTGTTGTTTTTCAGAATTTAAATAACATCTGTAATCTTTTTTTTAAACTGTATTAGGATATTGGTGGTAACTGATTAACTAGTAGTATATTAACAAACTTTTCTTGATCACTGTTCCAAATATTAGGAAATTTTAAAAACAATATATATTAATGTGTTTTTGAAACATCGATAATTTAGGTACCTATTATTATTATTTTTTTTTTTTGATTAACAGGTATTCTTAAATTATTATATACCAGTATACCAACTTCATCTTATTTGACTTTAAAGTATATCGACTTTTAAATTATAAAAACTTTGAAAGCGGCAATTTGATTACCTTTTTAGAAAACGTAAACAAACTTAAACCAATAATTTTTTTTTGATAAAAAAAAAAACAACTAATTAAAATGTTACTATTGACTAAAGAATCTTTAGCGTAATTTAGTTTATAAAAAGTATAAAAAAAATAAATACTTAAAACAAATTCTTATCACAAATGGGGAAAAAAAAATCACTAAAATAAAAAAGTCAAACTACAATGTCAATTTAAACACACGACGACTGCTTTACCTTCTCAGAAGCCCGATTTCTGTTTTTCCTCAACATCAACTTCCAACAAATGGAACAGTTCTACGATATTATCAGTATGTTATTACAGAAAAAAGTAAAAGGTTCAAGAAGGTACGAGAGTAAAAATTTCAAATTGTTTAAATACTTTAATGTTATGTATTATTAAAAAGAGGGTTATTACAGTATTTTGAAGGTGCAAAAATTATAAAAATCAAACAATTTGTTAAAAAATTATGACGGTTTAAGTACCGATTTTTATTTTATGAAGAAACTCTGGTCAAAATAACGTTTTTCCTCACTTAAATTGTCATAACTTTGTCAATTTTTATCGAAATACAAATATCTTGGTGTCAAAAGAATGGTATAAGAGTGGGCTACAACCTTATGTTAAACTCTAACCACCGGGCGTATCCAATGGACAGACGGGGCATCAAACCACCACCTTGCTCGTATGAAACTGAACACTTTTTTCAGAAAAAAAGTTTTTTTTAAGACATAAGCAATATAAATATACAAAAAAAGTTTTTTTAATTTTATACTAATCCATTAAAGTATATGAGAGGTGTATCTTAGCAATTGAGGTGGGTGTGCACACCCACCTCAATTGATCAAAACAATTGAGGTGGGTGTGCACAAACCATCACATCACCATCACATGTGATGGTGATGTGATGGTTTGATACACTTTAGTAACAAAAACAACTTGATTTTATAAACATTTATATTTATAATAAAATAAAGAAGGGGCATATGCCCCCCCAACCTGACCTAAGAAAAAAGGCAATTACTGTTTTCAAAATTTGAATAATAAATAAATATTCATGAGATTGGAAATAAATTAATTTTATTGAATATTTAAAGTACAACAAAAAAGTAAAAAACATATTCCACTAGATTCAATGATACATTAATGGTGCATCCATGGTCATAAAAAAAAACAATTTATCATTATTTTAAAGATAATTTAATATATTTTTATCTTAGCCTTTAGTGAATGAATGATTAACTCCAGTAATTAAACTATATTTTAATCATTTTTAACAATAGACACCACGTGAAGAAAAGCCAGAGCCGTCTATCGAAAAATTTAACAATTCACAACACTTGCAATATAATTACGCAAGTAACAATTCCTGCTGTATAATATAGGCAAGTCACAACACTTGCAATAAATTATTAGCAAGTCACAACACTTGCTGCATTATTTGAGCAAGTCACAGCACTTGCTGTATTGTTTAGGCAAGTCACAACACTTGCTATGTTATTTATGCAAGTCACAATACTTAAAATACATTTTTGGCAAGTCACAACAATTGCTGTGTTATTAAATTAATTAAATTGTAACTCACCGGAAACAACATATGCAAGTTGGATCTTTTTCATGCAATAGTCAACAGCTTTAATATCATTTTCATCATCGTTTAAGTAAGAAAAAATGACTTCATTTACACCATAATGAAGTCATTTTTTCTTTTATTAACTTTTTCTACTCTGCAGCTATATAATAATAAATTTGATCATACCATTCATGTTCACGTTTCTTCCCAACAATTCTATCTGACATGACATCCTTTCAATCAAATAGTTGGTCATTGGACAAATGCTTATAAGAATTAATAATTTCGTCAAAATTCAATTTGGTTAGCTTGCGCTCTAACTTTCTATTTTCTTTTTCATCCATTTTTTGGCGCTTGAATTTTGTCTTTGGCAAATCTCATCTTTTACTTTAATTGTACAAATCAACTGCATCCATTGATGCAGTTGATTTGTAAATCAGTTTTTACGTGCTACATTAATTGGCCATTTAACAATCTTTTCTCTTAAACTTAAATCTAGAGTGTCTAGATAGTCGACAGTTCTATTCTTTTTTAATTTTAGTTTGCAAGAGATATAGCAAATTGTTGCATTAGGAGCCCGTACTTTTGCATTACTAATCATACCCATTAATTCCTCACTATCTATATTGTGAAGCCTTGCACTAGATGTTTCCTCTTTAAATGTCTCCGTCACAGTAAGTAAAAAATATCTACTATATTGTCTATTTAAAACATCTTCCACTGCAATAAAACACGCCGAAGTCATTTAAAGAAGCTCTTCATTAATGGAGCATAAACTTGTTACTGATTCAAAAATATTTGGCTCTGGTGACTTTTCAAAAAAATCTGTTTTTTTGCAAAACAAACCAGCTGGATTGGATTTGCAAGTTGGAGTTGTTTATTAAACATTTTTCACAATCTGAATACCAGCAACATGATCAAAAGCTGTTTGTTCTGATGTAACATAAAAGTTTTCCAAATACTGCAAGCACACACGTTTGTTTGATTGCTGTTGCACTACAAAATACTGTCCGAAGAGTTGCTTGCAAAGTTTTACATTTTACTGTTCCAATTGTAAAATATTGTTTAAATTTAGTGCGATGCTTTATTAAAATAAAACAAGTATGGAAAAGAATGTAAAGCCTGTTTACACGATACCTAGAAATGATACCTCGTAGTAAACCATTATTATCTAAAAGTTTACAAAACCTTGTGGATCGCCTTTTACATCTTTAAATCTCATTTTTTTTATAGCTAAAATAATCAAGGTTGCCATGCAGTCATTTCATTCTCTAGAGACTTCAATGCTAAACGGCATGATGTAGCAATGGTATCAAGAGGGTGCAAATGGCAGTTCAGCTCATTTAGACTTTTACCCCAGGTTGTACATACTTTGTCTATGATAAGATGATTAACAGCAACTCTGTCCAACATTACCTTTGAAATTTCCCAGCAAACATGTTCTACTGGGGCCAATACGGATTTGCCCAAGTGGGCCCTATGTGGGATTTATATATAGGCCTAAAATGGGCCCCATGTGGGCTAGCCCTTGAGTACAAAATTTTCCCAGCCAGCAAGTGATTGGGTACATGGGGCCCAAGTGAGCAGCTTTATGGGGTCCAAATCGGTTGCTAACATCCCACCCAAGGAAAATTATCGCTAGGCGTGAGTTAGGGCCCACGTGGGCAGCCCATATGGGCTGCATAAGTGGGACTCACATGGGTCCCACTTTTTTTATTTAAATTTTTCATAATACTTTGAATAATTAATTACTTATTTTTTATTATTACGCAGTCTTTATAATAATTTTACTTTAAATATTATTATAGTAGCCAATTACAAAATAATAAAAATGATATTAAAAAAACTTGGAGCATAATGAAAGAGGTTATAGGTAAAAAAAGTACTATTATTATTGGTTTACCGAAAAAGCTAATTATAAATAATTGTGAAATTACTAAGGAGTCTATAATTGGTTTAAGCATGCATTTATTAGCACAGGTGCAAGATTGACATCATATATAAAAAAAGTAAAACCTACTTTGATACGTTCCTAAACCCTAATAATAATATAAAGGATAATAATTTACTAACAGAAACTGAATTGTTAGAGGCCGCGTACTTAAACCAAATAAAGGTTTCGGAGTTGACGATATAAGCAGTAATGTAGTAATTAAATCAATGCTACATTTAAAAATTCCCCTTTTGCATATATTTAGTCTCTATTTAGAACAAGGAATCTTTCCTTATAGACTTAAAGTTACAAGAGTTATGCCAGTATTAAAATCAGGAGACGAGGCTAATATCTCCAATTACAGACCTATCTCCATACTATCATGCTTTTCAAAACTACGAGAGCACATTATGTATAAAAGATTGTATTACTTTTTAGCTGCAAACAATATTCTTTATAATAAACAATTTGTATTTAAAAAGAGTCACTCTACTGATCAGGCAATTGTTCATCTTGTTCAAAATATATTTAAACCGTTTAATGAAAATAAATATACATTAGGTGTGTCTATTGATCTCATTAAGGCTTTCGACACTGTCGGTCATTTCATTTTATTAAAAAAATTAGAAAACTATAGTGTAAAAAAAATAAACATTTCATAGTTTAGAAGCTGACAAATAGATCGCAATACATTTCTTACAATGATGGTAAAACGACCGATATGAATATGATGTGTGGCGTCCCTCAAGGTTCCATATTGGGGCTACTCCTATTTCTCATTTAATCAATGTTTTAAATAATGAATGCAGTGAACGAGATACAGTTTTATTTGCAGATGATGCAAACCTATTCTATGCACATAATGATATAAACATTCTGTTTATATCATTAAATGGATTTTTAATATTTAAACGCACTTGCGTTAATCCGTGTGAAAGTGACCGGTAACTATAATTGAGCTACCGGAAGATTATCGGTAACTTACCGGTCAGTAGCATTACCGGTAAGTAATTTGCCGAACCCAGATAATGGTATAAACATTCTGTTTAAATCTGTAAACAAAGATTTAATAAATCTTACTGATTGGTTTAGTGCAAATAAATTATTACTAGATACAACCATGACGAAATATACTTTTTTCCATCGTTTTCATGATCGAGATAATATTCCTTTAAAACTTCCAAACCACTGTATTTTCTTTTTTTTTTTTAAGCTGATTAAAGGTGCCCCAAGAAGTCCTTACAGTCTTATCACAGAGCACCGCGGAAGAGCATTTAATAAAAAGTTCACGCCTCCTTCCCAACCGATGTCGAAAAACTTGCCCAGAGGCCACGACTACTCGTAATGACAATCAAGACGTAAAATAAGAATTTTTTTTTGAAATTTTTCGGTGTTTTGCTTGATGAAAATATGACGTGGAGAGATCACATTCATTATCTCGAAAGTAAAACCTCTATGAATATTGGTCTGATTGGTAGAGAAAAACCTTTTTTAAATCCATATTGCTTAAAATTTTTATATTTCTTTTTCATTCATTGTCAATAAAAATAAAATTGATAAAGCTTTTTAACAAACACAAACACGCAATCAGAATCATGTCCAATGTGGGACGTTTTACACATTACCATGCATTGTTTATTAAGCTAAATATAGTGGATATCTACCAAATAAACATCTATCACCTTCTTATATTTATGTTCAAAATAAATAAAAATTTATTTTTTAAATTATTTAACCCGCCATTCAAAATAAATCAGAACAGATACTTAACCAGAAACTCGTATAACAGTTACCATCAGCCCACAAAGTATTTTGCGGCTACTAAATTTTAAATTTCTACTAGAGGACCAAAAGTATGGAATAAAATATTAACTAATGATTTTAAAACAATTGCAACGCCTAATGAGTTTAAGACCAAATTAAAGCAAAGACTGTTGATAAGTAACGTAGTGCATGTCTTCTTCTAATGTATATGTAAAGGTGTATACCGGTTTAAAAGGAAAGTTTCAGGATTATGAGTAATTGCGTGCATGCTTTTAAAGTATATGACTTTTTGCTATACTATAGTATTTGCTTTTACTTTGGTATTTAAATTTTGTCTTTTTGTAATATTAAAATAAGAAAAAAAGTAGATTTTCATAAATAGAGAGGGACATTTAGGACCTATGAATTTTATCGTTTTGTTTGTTTGTTGTTTGTTTTTTATAAATATAAAGTCTGTTTAACAATATTTTATATGCTGTAGAGCCGTAGTTTTAAGATTTTTTATATTTTATTATTGTGTATTACAGTATATATTAGCAAGCATGGCGATAAGACAAACGTCTTCTTCTTGCCCCTGCTATTTGTATTTACATACGTTTTATGTTATGAATAAAATCATAAATAAATAAAAAAAAGATTTTTTGAAAAAGAGTCAATTTGAATTTAGTTTAAAATTTGAGAAAAGATTTGAGACGTTGTTACATTTGAGAAACGTGAAGGCATTTTCATAAAGTTAGTTTGGTATTGTGATTTATACTCCTCCAGCTAATTGCTTAGCGGAGTACCTCATGCCGTCGCGCGCACAATAAGATGGCATTTAAATTTGTAAAATAAGATGGAATTTAACGCTTTTTAAATTTCATCTGGGCTAGCCAGGAACACAAAGTTTTAACTTTTCTAACGACATATATGGGCGCAAAATGGGCCTCATATGGGATAACCCTTGGATAAAAAAAATTGTAATTACGGGCTAGCCCGAAATACAAATTTTTGTATTTCAAAGGTTTAAGTTTTTATAAACCCACAAGCAAAAATATTAATAAAATGACAGGTCTTGGAAAGAACATTATTTAGTCATTGTAATAATAGTTAAAATTAAACACACTTTTATACGGAAACAAACACATACTGAAACTTTTTAGTTTCTGTGTTTTTAATTCCTATATCAATTTGTTGCACCTCGTAACATCGAGTGCAATCCTGTCTGCTTTCTTTATGCTGTCTTTCTAACACGACTACTTCTGTCTTTCACTCTAACATTTCTTCGTTTTTCCGAAACTCACTTTACGCTCGGTAGAGCGGATTATGACGCTCCTTGGGGAGCCGAACCTGTCTTTGCGGTGCCTTGGTAATGTGGCCTCTATATGAAAACTAGCCAGAAGAGGATAAACCACAATACCAAATGCACATTTTTACGAAAAAAAATACATACTGAAACTTTATAGTCTCTGTGTTTTTAATTCCTATGTCAACTTATAGCATCTCGTCACATCGAGTGCAGTCCTGTCTGCTTTCTCTATGCTGTCTTTCTAACACGACTACTTCTGTCTTTCACTCTAACATTTCTTCGTTTTTCCGAAACTCACTTTACTCTCGGTCCGTAGAGCGGATTATGACGCTCTTTGGGGAGGCGAACCTGTCTTTGCGGTACCTTGGTAATGTGGCCTCTATATGGCAACTAGCCAGAGGAGAATAAACCACAATACCAAGTACACTTTTATATGGAAAAAAACACATACTGAAACTTTTTAGTCCCTATTTCAACTTATTGCACCTCCTAACATCGAGTGCAATCCTGTCCGCTTTCTCTATGCTGTCTTTCTAACACGACTACTTCTGTCTTTCACTCTAACATATCTTCGTTCTTCCTAAACTCACTTTACTCTTGGTCCGTAGAGCGGGTTATGACGCTCCTTGGGAAGCCGAACCTGTCTTTGCGGTACCTTGGTAATGTGGCCTCTATATGGCAACTAGCCGGAGGAGGATAAACCACAATACCAAGTACATTTTAATATGGAAAAAAACACATACTGAAACTTTTTAGTCCCTATTTCAACTTATTGCACCTCCTAACATCGAGTGCAATCCTGTCTGCTTTCTTTATGCTGTCATTCTAATACGATTACTTCTGTCTTTCTATCTAACATTTCTTCGTTCTTCCGAAACTCACTTTACTCTCGGTCCGTAGAGCGGGTTATGACGCTCCTTGGGAAGCCGAACCTGTCTTTGCGGTACCTTGGTAATGTGGCCTCTATATGAAAACTAGCCGGAAGAAGATAAACCACAATACTAAATACACTTTTTTACGAAAAAATACACATACTGAAACTTTTTAGTCTTGGTGTTTTTAATTCCTATGTCAACTTATTGCACCTCGTAACACCGAGTGCAATCCTGTCTGCTTTCTCTATGCTGTTTTTCTAACACGACTACTTCTGTTTTTTACTCTAACATTTCTTCGTTCTTCCGAAACTCACTTTACTCTCGGTCCATAGAGCAGATTATGACGCTCTTTAGGGAGCCGAGCCTGACTTTGCGGTACCTTGGTAATGTGGCCTCTATATGGCAACTAGCCGGAGGAGAATAAACCACAATACCAAATACACTTTTATACGAAAAAAAACACATACTGAAACTTTTCGTCTTAGTGTTTTTAATTCCTATGTCAACTTATTGCTACTCGTAACATCGAGTGCAATCCTGTCTGCTTTCTTTATGCTGTCTTTCTAACATGACTACTTCTGTCTTTTACTCTAACATTTCTTTGTTCTTCCTATACTCACTTTATTCTTGGTCCGTAGTGCGGGTTATGACGCTCCTTGGGGAGTCGAACCTGTTATTGCGGTACCTTGGTAATGTGGCCTCTATATGGCAATTAGCTGGAGGAGGATAAACCACAATACCAAATACACTTTTATATATATATATATATATATATATATATATATATATATATATATATATATATATATATATATATATATATATATATATATATATATATATATATATATATATATAAACTCACGAGCCATTTGTTCAACAGTATTGCGATGTGGAATATCAGAAAAAATAAAACCCACACATTGTCTAATTTTTTGAATCAGAAAAAGAATGTTACCTGTTGGAACATTATATATTAACATATTATAAATAATCATTCTCATATGTTATGAATATGTCTTTGCTTCTTCAGCCATGTTCAAAAGTATAGTTGTGTTCCTAACTAGCAGTTAAGTCGTTTTCCAAACTAGCAACTATTTTTTTATTTGCCCATATATCTGTGTTATGCTTTACCTTTATTTGCTGCAACTTTTTTTTTATTGGATTTTAATTTCTTTATTGTAGCTGTAAGATTTCGAACTTGTTGAGTATAATAATACATTTTCATTTTAGTTTTTAATTCTCTCAACTCCATTCATAAATCCTTTATAATATCTTCTTTTCTTTTAACACTTTGTCTCAAAAGTTTTAGTTTATATGACATGCTATTTAATTTAGACTTGAATATATCTGTATTTGTTCTGTATTTCTTAGAAGAGGTAGCTACTGATTAGCCAAATTAGATAACTGAAACTTCAGTAGATTTTCTCTCGGTGGAATTTCTTGTTTACAAGTGAAAATATCTTGTACATGATTACTACAACTGGCTGTAGGTAAAAACTTATTGTGTGTCTCTGATGAAAGACTGTCAAGTTCGTAAAAAAAGGCAGCTAAATGGAAGTTACTTGGGCTAGACTGGAATGCTTGTGTCATTGTTAAGATTTTTGTGAAGCATGTAAACAGCACGTTGCAAAAATCCTCAAAATGTGTACAGTTGCTTTTAAAGTTATGTTTCCATTTTTTTGCTACATTAACTACTATTTGGACTTATGTGCAAATTTTGAAGTTAAAAAATTCATTGACATCTTTTACAGTTTTTGTATACATTTCACCACTATTAATAAAAAAAAAGTACATGCCCGTTTCTACACTTAATGTTTGTATCGTTTCTACACTTGATGTTTGTATCGTTTCTACACTTAATGTTTGAATCATTTCTACAATTAATGTTTGTATAATTTCTACACTTAATGCTTGTATCGTTTCTAGACTTAATGTTTGTATCGTTTCTACACTTAATGTTCTTATCGTTTCTACACGTAATGTTTGTATCGTTTCTACACTTAATGTTTGTATCGTTTCTACACTTAATGTTCGTATCGTTTCTACACTTAATGTTTGTATCGTTTCTACACTTAATGTTTGTATCGTTAGACAATTTATAACTTGATGGCTGCTCTAAATATTAATGCTTTTTTTTTTGGGCCCATAACACCTAATTAAAAAATACTGAAAATAAAATTAACATCAATAAGCAAAAAATTTTGATATTCTAATAAGAATAATCATAATTTAATTTTCAACTTGTGTAGATCAAGAACAAACACAAAAAAAAATTTCGAAAATTATTTAAAGTATAACATTATTTAAAAAACCTTTTTTTTTTGCATTTACTTAATAAAATAACATTTATACATTTTATAGCAGAAAAATGACTAAAATGAAGTTTTTCTAATTTATTTATAGATTTTTTTCTAACTGAATATAAACTTAAATAAATAAAAAAAAACTTGTAATATGTATGCTATGATTGTTTTGTTGCATTCTTTAACAGTAGTATGGTAAACTAACATTAAATTAAACAAAATGTAAGTTATTAGGGCTTAATAATTACATAACTTGTGTAAGTTATTAGCTTTAAGTTAATGTTGTTAATATTATTGTTAAAAAAAAGCAATCGTATCATTATATTACTAATATTTGTAATAAACATTCATAGCATTCATATTACTAATATTTGTCATACATATCACTAATATTATTAGAAATGATATTGTTTATCTAAATCAAAATAATAAAAATATATATAAACATATAAAAAAAATTTCAATAGACCTCTCTGTCTCCCTCGCTAATAAAAAAGAAAATGTAAATTAGGTACCAAAAGTGTGACAAAAAATAGGGTGCCTGCTACATAAAATTTTTGAACGAAATTTGGCAGGTGCATAGATAAATAAAAAAACTTTTTAAAAAAAATAGGGAAAAAAAAAATACTGCAGCATATCTTGGACATTACCAAGTATGTCAAAGTTTTGACATCAATAAACTCATTAATAAAGCAAGTATATACTATGTTGATAACTATGTTGATAATATACAAGTATATACTATGTTGATAATATACTATGTTGATAATAAACACTAAAAAGTTATTCCACAAAGCTTTCCTCAACCACACTAACTTTGAAGAGACTACGAAAAGCGTGGATCAAAATTTTGGCACAAAATTCGGTTTCGTAAATCGCAGTTATCGCGTACCTAATATTATATAAATACAGATATAAAAAATATCAATTTACAAACACAAATAAATTTTCTTCAACATATAAAAAAAATCAAAGTTTTACCATATTTTATTTGTCTATAATTTAATCGCTAAATTATTGAATGAATATGAAATCAAACTTAGGTCTTTAGCTCTTAGTAAAGAAAACCTTATCAAATACAATAACTATTTATACCATTACATTTCAGATAACATTTCTGATGTTTTTAATTACTGACAGTAGAATTAACAACAAAAAACTGTATTTTTTGTATGATGGGATGACAATAATTTAATTTGTGAATAATTTAAGTTTTGTCTTGTGTTAAAAGTTATGAACATATTTACTAATGTAAGAAATGTCATAATAAAAAAGAAATGAATAAATTAAAAAAAAAAGTGCTCTCTTCTCCCCCGGTTATGTTTGGGATTGGTTTTGCCGAAAATATATACCCAACTAGAGCACCCGTGAAAGCTACTTGAACATCCACATATTTAGATGAAGTTTCGCAGGTGGTAAGAAAAAAGTTGCAAATAGTTTTAAAAAATGAACCTACATACCTTTGGTTAAAGTTTGAGTTTTAATCAACAACTAAGTTTTTAACAACAGTAAAATCAAGAAAAACGTTAGATACTTAAAAAAAAAAAACTTTTTAAATAATGTCTATGTTAATATCAAATTTTAAAAAAAAAGACCACTAAACACATTAGCATATCAACGTCTTTCAGATGTCAGTAAAAATCCATAACCTACAGAAATTATTGCAAAGCATATAAAAATCCAGCCAACGAGAAATTTTTTTCGGACAAAACGTAAAGTTAAATTTTTCAACTAGTCAAACCAGGGAGCTAAACTCAGGAATTAGCCGCTCCTCATCACCATTTGGTAAATACAAAGATGGTGATTAAAAAATATTTAAAAAAATAATGGCTGTTTCCGTTTACATAATTTAACTACGCAAAAGTTACGAGTTATATTTTTTTTTTTTATAATGCAAATATTTCATTATTATCGTATTTGATACAAAAGTTAAAAAGTTATTATTGTTTCAAATCTTCAAATCTAAAACTACGAAAACTTGTAAAAAATCAATCAAGGATTTATTTAAAAGAAATTCTCAGAATTTCAAATCGCTCTATAATATATATATATATATATATATATATATATATATATATATATATATATATATATATATATATATATATATATATATATATATATATATATATATATATATATATATATATATATATATATATATATATATATATATATATATATATATATATATATATATATATATATATATATATATATATTACAGGCCTTGTTTTAAATAAAAAAGTGCTTAATGCATTAGCTTAACGCGATTTTGACGTCATAAAATTATCTTTATTTTTTTTTATAGACGTTAAGTGTTTTAACTACCGCAATAAATAAATAACCGCAAACTAATTCAATTTAACAATTAACTAAATTTGTTTTTGAATAATTGTTTTTAATCGTTATTGAATAAAAAATAATAATGATTTTTTTTATTTTTAAAAATTTCTAGAGTAAACAAAAAATATTAACATTGATAAACACAAACTCATGTTAATTATTTAAACAACGATTTTGTTTTGACTAGCAAAAAAAAAATTTAAGTTTTTAAATATTTTTTAAATTTTTAAAAGCGTTTCAACTTGCGTTTTATAAAAATATAAAAAAGTTTTGTCTGCTTTGAAGCGTATTTTTGATACGTAGTTTAGAACGCGTTCGCTAGGAATTTAATTCACAAACTTTTTATGTTATTGTAAAAATATTTAACTTTTTAAACAAATCACAAAGAAACAGAGCTATAGAGAAAAATCGTTTTCAACGATTAAATCTTTTTTTTTTTTTAATTTTAGGAAATTAAAAAAAAAATTAAATTAAATATAAAAGTCTTAATTATGCAAACTCTTTTATTAATTATTCTTAAAACAAAAAAACAAATACTTGTACGACAAACTTTAATCGTGCAAACTTATAAAAATACTCAACTAAAATAATTTAAGTATATTTAATAATTTGAATCGTATCTGTTTATAATAAACGTTCGTAAAAATTTGTTTATTAAAAATTAAGTTCCTTAACTTATAAACAAACTAAAAAGTATTTTTATTCTACGTATAATTACAAAACTCTTTTTTTTTTTCGTTTGTAAGCAATTTAACTTAATAAAATAAAAAAAAGAATAAATATGAGGTAATCTTTGTTAAGAATAAATTTAGTTTATTTATTGAACTATATTTTTATTTTTAATTATATATCAACTTAATTAAAATATAGTAACATGTTAAAATATTTTAACATGACTTGTATTATTTATAAACCGTTGGGCAGTTGCCCTTACGGCACTATTGTTTTTGGATAATATTTTATTTTGATGAAGATCACATAACTTACATTTGATTTTAATAACGTAAGTCTTCTCTTTTTCTGTGATCATCGCATCGGCAAAGTCCCAAGATTTAAAAGTTTTTAAAGTAAATCTTTTGTCCTTCAAAATACAATCCATATTCGAACTTTAAATAATTTAGAGATAATAGAAATATACAAGGTTTTTATATACTAGTTTGTTTTGTTTTATATAGAAAAATACATATTCATTAGTAAAAAATGGAGACTGTCATTAAACTAAAACGTGCCTTAGTATTTATTTTAACGGTACCTGTAATGTGCGCGTGCATAATAAAACCTCCGTTGTATAAATATATTCAACGTAATATTAGTGTCATCAGCGGATGTTGTAGTCTACTCATGATTTCTTTACCTTATATTATAACTTGATTTATGACAAAAAAAACTTATTGAATCCCACGCAGAAGATTTTTAACAAATTGTCTTCATTCAAATATTGCGAGTAACAGGTAATTTTTTTTTCTGTGCCGACCCCCTCCCCCCGCATAACTTAAACTATATACTAATAAACTAATAAGAAAAGCTATATACTATTAAACTAACTATAAGCTATATACTATTAAACTAATAAGAAAAGCAAAGACATTTTTTTTAACATCTCGAAAAAATGTCTTGATATTTTTGTTATCATGATAACAAAAATATTAGGACATTTGTTGAGATTTTATTTAAAAAAATGTCAATTCTTAATTACAAATTTTTTTGCAAATGTTTTTTATTATAAATTCAGTAAAAAATTCATAAAAAACCTATATTACAAAAAACTTTTATATTCTGTATTAATAAATATGGAATATAGATTTTTTTAAAGTTTTTTACTAAAAACTTTACTACTTTTTATTAAAAACATTGCAAAAAATTTGTAGTTAAGGATTGACAAACAATTTTTCATGTTGCTAAATATTTGGATAAAAAGTTTAGCGTCAAATTAATTGCTATAAAAAGGAAAGATATATCGCGATGAAAAGTTACAACAATTAATTTTAAAGTAAATTCTTTTTTTTAATTAATACCTTTACATATCGTTATTTAAAAGTTAATGTGGTTTTTTTGAAAATAAATTACTTCTTTTATGTTACCGCTAATTTAAAAGTTAAAAAATGATAAAAAGTAGCTTAACCAAAACAGCTCTACGCGTACGTAAAAAGCGCTTAAGGCGTACGTAAATCGCTCTAGGCGTAAGGCTTTAAAACAAGGCCTGTATATATATATATATATATATATATATATATATATATATATATATATATATATATATATATATATATATATATATATATATATATATATATATATATATATATATATATATATATATATATATATATATATATATATATATATATATATATATATATATATATATATATATATATATATATATATATATATATATATATATATATATATATATATATATATATATATATATATATATATATATATATATATATATATATATATATATATATATATATATATATATATATATATATATATATATATATATATATATATAATATATATATATATATATATATATATATATATATATATATATATATATATATATATATATATATATATATATATATATATATATATATATATATATATATATATATATATATATATATATATATATATATATATATATATATATATATGCCGAAGACAGGATAATTTTTTGCCGAATCTTTGGCTTCGGCAAAAAAATTTAAGTAATTAAAGTTATAAGCTACTGTGGGACAAGTTATAAAAATACGCTAATTGCCAGTATCTAATTAAGTTATAAATTTAGGACTAAAGAGTTAAAGTTAGAGTCTATACCATATACTTAGTATTATTTACTCCCAAGTGTCTTGTTATGGGGGGATATTAATAAATAAGTAAAAATATTTTGAAAAAAATAATAAAATTAGGAAAGGTCCTCATACACTTTGAAAGCTTCCAAGTGTGACTTTAGATGAACTGTATCATAATAATACAATAAAAACCTTATTATAACTTAAAACAAATTAAAAGTCTTTAAAACCTTAATTTGTATTATGTAGCGAATGCATATTAATAATTGCGTGGGATTACCGCAAATAGAACAAAATTTGGCTTCAACATTTGACCTATAAACCTTAGTAATCTCTCATTAAAGAAGATTAAAGATACGTTGCTACTATTTTAAATTGTGTGTAAGTTTAATTTTTTAAAATTTTATTTAACCATATGAATAAAAATTTACAAATTTTCATCGTAAGTTTACAGAAATTGGTTAGGTGTCACTTATATAGATACAAAATAGTCAATGGAGTGACACATAAAACACATAAAATTTTCAACAACAAAAAAGAAAGAAAAGCAAATGAAATATAAACGAGGAGAGTAAAAAAGAAAAAAAAAAGTCAACAAAAACTAGATAAATTAAAAGAAAAAGAAAAACAATGATAATAATTATCCTCGCTATTTTATTAATATTATGAATACTTCTAAATTGAATTTATATATTAAACATGTAAACCAATATTCTGGTTTCTTCTTATGATATTATGAAGACTTTTAAATTTTATTTAAAATAAATTAAAGGTTGAAGCTTTGATTAATTTGAGCTCTTATATTTATCATCAAAATTTATTTAAATTAAATAAATAATTTAATTTAAATAAATATCAGCCTGCTCAGTCCCTGTTTATTTATAATATAAAGTAAATAATAACATAATTATAAATAAAAAATTTATAAAGTATTCTATTTATTATTTTATTTAAAGCTCACTCTACAGAGTTGTTAGATTTCTTTGGAAGCTTAAACTAATTTTAAACTAACATTATTACACTAAAAAGTGGATTAATGCTATTATGAGAAAGAAATAGATTAGAATCATCAGCAAACATAATTCCTTATTAGGTTAGAAGCTTTTGGTAGATCATTATTATATATTAAAAATAGGAGAGGTTCTAATATGGATCCTTGAGGAACTCCAAATGAAATATTTAACAAACTAGAAGATACGTTATCATCCGCATAAACAAATTGTTTAAGATTATTTACGTAACTTTTTAGCCAAATTAATATTTTTCCAGTAATTCCGTACCACTCCAACTTTCTAAAAAGAATTTCGTGATCTATATTATCAAAATCTTTCGCCAAGCCAATGAAAACACCTAAAGTAAATTGAGAATTTTCAAATGAGTCAGATATATTTCTTGTAAATTGTAGAATGGCATGTTCGGTAGAATTATTTTTTTGGAATCCATATTGATCGCTGTATAATAGGTTGTTTAAAGTAAGATGACTATAAATTTTATTGTACAAAATTCTTTCTAAAACTTTAGAGAATACAGAAAGGAGTGAAATAGGACGATAGTTACTTA
>NC_061159.1:43853684-43958684 GCF_022113875.1 Hydra vulgaris | reverse complement strand
GATCTGAATAATATCTATCTAGCTATTAGTCTTTTTTATGTATTACTAAGATTTTCCTTTTATTTTAACTATTTAAGTGTCCTGTTATTTGTAATGTTGTTAAATTGGTTACATATATTTAAATGATTGACAACATTCTGTTGTATTAAATAATCCTTTAATCAACTTGATATGAAAATTGAAAATTGATTGAAAGCATGCTGAAATTGTTTAAATTCAGAAATTGAAAGAGTACAAAATTGGTTAAAAGATTAAATTAAGTAACAGGTATGGTTGAGGGATTATTTATAGTTTTAATTATCGTTATTTCTTTTGAATAGAGTTGTTATCAGATTCAAAGATTGAAGAAAATAATTTTTCTTCACGTTTTATTGATGAACAGAATAAAACAAAACAAAGTTCACATTGTCAAAGACAATGTGATCTTTTTTATTAATTTGTTTTTGTATTAAAATAGTTGTATTATTTTAATACAAAAAAAGATAGGTATAAAAGAATAGAAATGGATTATTTATAATATTGTGATCCGATAAATCATGGGTGTAGCATTTTACCTTTAGTAGTTAAACAAAATTCTTTAATATCGTAACCTTTTACAGGATAAAGTTTTAGCTGATTTAAAAAGTAGGTTTTCCAAAATATTATGGCAACTTCTGCGATGGAGTAATAAAAAAAACTTACATGTATTTTTAGAATTTTAGTTTAAGTTGCTCAAGCATAATTTGAATTTTGAAGTTCTTATTTCATTGTTTTTGCTATTTGGTTTTATGAGCTAAATATGTTAATCAATCTTTTTATTCTTGTTTATAGAGATGCAAAATGTTATTCTCAACAAGCTTGCAGAAATAAAAGTTCTTTTAAAAGAAGTTATAGAAATTAAGTTTCAGGCTACTGGGGTGAAGTTGCTAGAATCAGTGGACGAAGTGGTTACAATGGATAATAAACTAAAAGATAAAACCGAGTACACTAATTTGGTATAATCTAATTATCTTAATTTTTAATAAGTTTGTTTAAATTTGGTTTACTAGTTTAGAATCTAAATGAAAAGTATTTGTAAATGAACTAAAATAACTAGCTTATGTTAGACTCAATATATTGTAAAGAAATTTAAGTTACACTAGTTTTTATTACATTTATTTCAGCTTGATAGTTTGAAAAAGATTGGTGGTGGAAAGCCTAGAGAACATGTTTTTTTGATCATGAAAAGGTAAATGATTATGTTTTTATTAATTATTAGAAATATGATTAAAAGGGACCAAAAGCAATTCATTTTGACGGTTATTTGTTATGGATTTACTTTTAACATGACAATTTGATAAACTCGGTAGCTTCACTGTAGGTGTTTAAGTTTGTTTGTGTGCTAAAGTAAGTGTAATGCTAAACCTTGTTTAGCATTTTATTTTCAAATTTAATGTTTTTACTTTTCATAATTTTAAGCATTCATATATTAAAATATATTTTAATTTATTACATATATTAAAATAAAAATCTTTATAAATATATTTCAGTTTATTGTTAAAATATTTATCAGGTTATTTTCGAATCAGTTACAGTCCAAATTTAATCGAAAAGGAAATGGGGAAAAGATAAGCTTAGAAAATATAGTAAATATATGAAGTGTTTTACGAGGTTAGTTTTAATAGTATTTACAAAACTGATATCTGTATTAAAAAGATATTCTTCGACTTTTTTTGTGTCATGCTAGAATTTTTGTATCCATAATACAAGTTCCTTTAGTTTTTTCATAAAAAAATTGTTGTTTATTATTGTATCTGGTTGAGATACATATTTATATATATTTTGCAGCATACAAAACAAGTGCAACTTTTTTGGTTTGTTTCATTTTCTCAAGTCTGGTCCTTGTAAACGTCACAGAAGTTTTTTAATATACCAATAAAATAGGTTTTTCAGCAAGACAACGATCCTAAGCACACTGCAAAAGTAGTCGAGCAGTGGTTTCAAGACAACCATCTATCGGTGATGGATTGGCCGCCTCAATCTCCGGATCTCAACCCTATCGAGAACCTTTGGGAGATTGTTAACCGCAGAGTTAATCATGAATGTGTCTGTAATAAGGATCAACTGTTTGAACAAATCCAAAAGGCCTAGGCAGCGACTCCACAAAGTTTCATTGATCACCTGATCGAATCTATGCCTTAAAGATGCAAGGCTGTGATCGACAACAAAGGATTCACCACAAAATATTGATAGCAAAATACAGCTTGGTCAACATTTTGTGGAGTTGCACTTGTTTTGTGCAGAAGGAAATCAACTTTTTTTAATTCTTTTGATTAATTTATTAATTTTCGTGTACAAATAATGAACTTTGTGATGAATAAAATTTGAAGAACGTTGTCTCTAAATCTCTAAACAGTTACATAGTTATTTCTCTAAATTGAAAAAAATGCAGCCCTTTTATACAAAGAAACTAAATTAGCATCATTTGGTTGCACTGGTTTTGTCCGATATTGTATGTGTATATATATATATATAATATATATATATATATATATATATATATATATATATATATATATATATATATATATATATATATATATATATAAAATTTCATAAAAATTGATTCAGAATTCTACATGTCTTTTAAAGTCATTTAAATGTCATTAATGTATATTTTAGATATCGGCGACATGGAAGAAAATGTTGACGGCAATGCAGAAATATAGTTTCTTATGTATATTTTTGTGAAATAAAAATTAAGTAGTGTTAGTTAAAATGTTTCTTTACTTATTTAATTTAATTCTTTTTTATGACTAATTTAACAGCTGTAACACCTTTGTATCAAACAAGTCCCAGCAAACAAAAAGATATCTAAAATGCGTCTAATATGCATCTAAAAACTGGTCTAAAAGACGTCTAAATTCACGTCGTGAACGGGACATAAATAGATGTCTATCTTATAGATGTCTTTTAGATGCATTTTATTTGACACAAATAAATGCCTTAGATGCATAAAAGATGTGAAATATACATTTAAAGATGTATACTAGATGTATATTAAATGCATAAAAGAGCTATTATTAGCTAAAAAATTATCTATTATCTATCTTTTTTAAACGTGCCTTAGACATCTATTTAAGAGACGTATTTTATACATCTAATATGCATCTGTAAGATGTATATTTCACATCTTTTATGCATCTAAGGCAATTATTTGTGTCGAATAAAATGCATCTAAAAGACGTCTATAAGATAGACGTTTATTTATGTCCCGTTCTAGACCTGAATTTAGACATCTTTTAGACCTGTTTTTAGATGCATATTAGATGCATTTTAGATATCTTTTTGTTTGCTGGGATAGGAATTCTTTTTGCCAGATTTGGTTCTACAGACACAAAATATTTATTAAATTCTTCCGTAATTTGTCTTTTATCATATAAAAATTCATTATTATGTTTAACCGTGTTTGGCAAAGAATGAGATGTACATTTTTTGCTGCCAGTAATTTCTCTTATTACAAACCAAGTGCGTTTAAAATTTAATTTATATATATCTAGTAAACTTAAATAATAATTTTTTTTTTGTTTTTTCTTTGAAGCTTTCAAAACGTTTATCGTAATTTTTTTACATAATTTTATTATCATTTGTTTTAGATTTTAAGTAACTAATGTACAATTTTTGTTTAATTTTTGAAGACTTCCGCAAACCCTTTGTAATCCAAGGCGATTTAATACTTTTAGCTTTAAGATTTAAATTAACTTCAGGGAAATTATTGTCGTAGATATCATAGAAAGTTTTAAAAAAGGAGTTATACACTAAGTTTGTATTATCAGAGGTGTTAATAATGCTCCAATCAATTAGAGATAATTGTTCCTTAAAAAATTTAAGGTTTTCATTTGTAAAAGTTCGCTTTTTGAAAACTCGTTTTTCATTAGGAACTAATTTATTATCTATATTTATAAAAAAAAAAATAGGAAAATGATAAGATATAACATTTTTAATTATGCCCTTTTTTAATGATTCGTTAAAAGCATCAGTGGTTAAAATATTATCAATTAAAGAAGCACTTGATTAAGTAATTCTTGTCGGTTTGCTAATCAAAGGAATCGCACCATTTTTAAAAATGCCATTATAACCCTGTTTACTGTTATTTTAATTTTAATTTTAGGTACGGTTTTTTTAATTTAGTTAGTTACAATTTTTAGTTTTGGTCACAACACTACCCGGTGAGAAATCGGCTAGCGAATAGCTAGCTATTGTTACGATAAAGACAGCGATTTGGCCGCGAGAATCGCTAGCTTTTTTAAATTACCGAAAAGCTATCGATATTGTCAAAGATAAAGATAGCGATTTGGCTGAGAGGACAGCTAGCTTGATAAGCTGAAGATCCACTGGCTACTGTTGTCATTGTGTCTGAATGGTTTATACCTAGAATTTCAGTTTGATTTTTATCAACAAAATTATAAATTTCGAAAGCTTCGTTATAATTTCCCATAAAGAACAAACTGCTTGCAATATTATTTTTTGTTGTCATTGTATTTGGATGGTTGATACCAAAACTTTCAGTTTGTAATTTAGCAACAGAATAATAAATTTCTAAAGCTTCGTTATATTTCCCAATATTGTTCAAACAGAATGCGATATTATGTTTTGTTGCCATAGTAGACGGATGGTTGATACTAAAAATTTCATTTTCTATTTTATTAACAGAATAATAAATTTCCAAAGCTTCGTTAAATTTTCCCATATTGTTCAAACAGAGTGCGATATTATGTTCTGTTGTTATTGTAGAAGGATGGTTAATACCTAGCATTTCATTTTTTATTTTATCAACAGAATAATAAACTTCTACAGCTTTGTTATATTTTCCCATATTATTCAAACAGTTAGCGATATTATGCTTTGTAACAAGCGTGAATATGTTATTTTTACCATGAGTTTCTGTATTAAAACTTTGAACAGCTTTTAATATTTCAATTGCTTCTTCAAATAAACTTTTACGTATGAATAACTTTTGTATAGAAGTCGTCATACGATGGAAGGCTTCGAAAAATTTTTTTCCGTTAGTACGAAACATATAATTAAAATGAAAAATAAAATGATTTCCGAAATCCATGTGATAATTTACTTTATTCAATTCAACTTTTAAAAAACTTTCAATTAAATCAAGGTATGTATTTGTATTTGAATTCCTCTTTTGAAAACATTTACATGTTAACTGTCTCAACTCGTGTATATTTTTTATCATTAAAACAGTTTAGTAAAGAATAACTCATTAGTAATCTAATTGCTTCATCTATTAAAGATTCATTGTTTGTTTTCATTTAATTTTAGATTTGTGTTATAAATTGTTTACTGATGACTTTAACGTCGCAATTATATAAATAGTTTATTATTTTAAATGGAAAAGGTTTAGTTTTTTCTAATTTTATTAAAACTAAGTTAGTTACGTTTATTGCAGACTTTGATTCTACTTCGGTTCGAAAGTTATTATTGTCTAATATTTCTGATGGTTTCGATCTATATCGATCTATGTATTTTTTAATCGAAATTTTATGTATATTTATATTTTTTATTGCCTGACTAATTGCAAACAGATGATAACCAATTTCTGTAATTAAGTTTGTAATGTTTTCGTCGCTGTTTTCTTTAATTTTATTTTTTCATAAGTCAACGCTTCTTCAGAAGCGTTCGCTTATGTAAAAAATAAAATTAAAGAAACATTAACTTGCACTTTTTTTACATTATTTGACCATGTTCTCCATTGGGAAGTAATCAACGTGAATGAATTCGGTTTTCTTGAAATGTACATTGACAAATGTTTAACACTTTCATCGTCGACATTGTTAAAAATATACAAAGTCTTTTCATTTTTAAAATAGTTGTGAACTTTTTTAATAATCACTTTTATATTAAAATAATCTCATTTCGAATCATGAACCTCTAATCCTAATAATTTAAAATTGGTTCCTCATTGAGGTTTGTAACATTCCAAATGCTGCATCAATCCAAACAATATTTTTATATATGTTATAAGATATTTCACAAAATTTTCTTGCAATATGTGTCTTTCCGACACCCGACATTCCATATAATACTAAAGTTAAGTTGTTTGCATTTTTTTTAAAAAAATGTTGAATTTCACTAAGTAGTTTCTTGCGTGAAAATAAATTTTCTGAAAAAGATTGAATACCTAAAAATAGATATTATTTGTTAAGTAAAATGTTTCAATATCTTACTAAGGGGTTGTCTATAAAGTACGTACGCTCATAGAGGGGACGGGAAAGGTCTTTAAAATGCGTACTAAATGCGTATGGGGGGGGGGTGATAATTAACTTTAAAGCACGTACTTCAATTTTCTAATTATACACAAACTACCAGCTAGTCAATAGAAAAGTTAAAATTCTGACTAAAGATTCTAGTTTGCTTACATAAAAAGATGTATTGTATAGGGAGTAAAAGGTATAGTTTCTCTCTATGCACACACATGCATTGGCGCCCGCCGGAGTTTTTGATGTTCCAGATAAACCACTTCCACACATTGTGCAAACTCCAAACTTAACATTATACCTATACCATTTGATGAGGCCCTACAAAAAATTGCCCAAATTTGATGGCATTAATAAAGTAAATTTTCCGACCCCAGGCCCCCAAAAAAACAAATAAATGAGGGGCAATACATTTTGCATATACATAACTTTTGTAATTTACACTTTTTTTTAATGAAATTTAAATTCTGTCGATAAATTTGAATTTAGTTTTAGATCGTTAATGTTAAAATTTTACTACATAAGTGCCCTCATGTTTGAGCGGGGGGAAGCTTTTCAGGGTAGTTTGTTGACAGGACTCCGCCATCCCAATTTTTTACAAAGTATCCTCATAAGGTATAAACATACTTAAGTTTGGAGTTTGCACAATTTATGAAAATGTCCTATATGGAACATCAAAAAATCCTGCAAGCGCTTATGCCACCCCTTATATACTGGCCCTGAGTATACCCAGGGCCAAAAATAGATTGTTAACTCAACAAAAAACAGGTTTCAGCTGTGCAATGGCTAATAGACCGAGTTCGAATCCCAGTAAAATAGGACTTTACTTGGATTCGAACTTGGATCTCCGCTGTCACTTTTCATAACATTATCTACTCGGCCACAATCTCTTTGATATTGTAAGATTTAGTTTTATTTAAAGTTATATTTTTATACATTTAATGATATTTTTTTTTTCAATAGGGATCCTTTGCCGCTAACAAGGGGCTTTGGGGTCGTTAAAATACTTTGTACGTTTTTCACCACCCGTCTATTTTTTGTTGTTAAATAAAAATTTATTGAAATAAAAAAGGTGTAGGAGGTACCCAAAATAGTTTTAAAGTATTTAGAGTATCTTCTCCAACTTTTTTTTTTTATTAAGGGGAAGGGGTACATGAAAAACGTTCGTACTTTTTAAGGGGGTGGAGACTTAAAAATACGTACGGCAATAGGGGGGAGGGGTGTCAAATATCAGAGTTCTTGGCCTACGTACTTTATCGACGACCCCTAAACATTTCTCTTTTTTTTCAAATGCAGCGCGTTATTATTAAAATAAAAAAGTTTTTATATAAAAAAGATAAGACTAGTTTTGAAATTATATTTGAAAAAAGTTTTATGTTACACTTTAATAATTTTATATATTTTAAAAAGGTTTCGTAAACAAAACTAAACATACTTTGTGAACTTAACAATTTGAAAAAAAGGGTACCCTGAAGGTGGCCTAAGACCTTATTTCTTATTATTTGCTTTAGAAGACTTTAACAACATTTAAGAAATAACAGCGAGTTTATTTATCTATTTAAATAAGACATTTATGTTAACTTTAATTTAAGAGCCGATTGAAAAATATAGGAACCATTTCTCGAAAACAGAAAAGATATGTCATTTTTTGCTAAAGATCAATACGAGTTTTTAAAATGCTTTTGCATATTCTGTATAAAGAAAATTAATGATTTAATATGCATTTAAACCAAATGCATAAAACCAGGTTCATTAAACATTACACATGCATTAAACCAAAACAAGAAATAAATTATGAAAATCTTGATAAGTGATTTTTTTGGGAAAACTACTCTGTTGAAAACCCTGATTTGCCTAATATATTATGTTCCTATTGCAGAAAAAAAATGAGTTTAGAAAAAACAGATTGAAAAACAATTTTTATTCAACGCTCGACCTAGGTACAAAAGTAAGTTTGATAAAAAAAGTAAGCCTATAAAAAATAGGCTAATAAAAAATAAGCCAATAAAAACGAATTATGTTTTGCATTATTTTTGTTGTGCTTATAAACAAAATTGAATTTACACTAAAAAATTTACTTCTAATTACTTTTAGATCTTTATCCTAAAATTGTTCTAGGTGGAAATGTGAGTGTTTTATTTGTGTTAATGAGCGTAAAAATAGTACTGAAATAGTAAATCTTCCACTAATGATATCATGTGAAACTAGTACAAATATAGTTCATAATCACTGATTTGAATCTTTCCACAAGCAATCAAAATCTTTTTCTTTGCAGAAGAAAAAGATTTTGAAGAAATCTTTTTCTTCTGCAAAGAAGAAAACATCCTTGCACAATGTTAGCTAAGCAAAGGAAGTTGACGCATTGTACAATCCACCTCACCTATAACAAAAAGAAAAATTTTTTTAACTACGATTTACAATTTAGAAACCCATGACGCAAAAATAGCGTTGAACAATTTTGGCCCACGGAGGCTTGTTGTTTTTATTGGAGTAGTTGACCAAGAAAAACTTACTTTTCACACTCAAAACTGAAACTACTAAAGAGGAAATTTTATATTGGCTATAGATTGCCTACTACAAATTTCAAAATATATAAACTATTTTAAAAAAACAATTATTTTTTTTAAACATTTGTATCAAATTTACTAGTGATTATAAAATGTTAGAAATTACCCGACTTATATAAGTAAAAGGAAAAAAAAAAAATCTGTCAATTTTTTTTTTTTATAAAAAGTTAACAAAATAAAACAAAAAGTCTATTGTCTTTGTTTGATGCTGAGATTCAGTCTAAACAAGATACCAGTGATAATAAAAAAGTGGTATTACTTAATATATGGTAAAAGTGATATACATATATATATATATATATATATATATATATATATATATATATATATATATATATATATATATATATATATATATATATATATATATATATATATATATATATATATATATATATATATATATATATATATATTTACATATATTGTTTTACTTTAACTAACTTCACTAAAAAGATCTATAAAAATTATATTGTTAACAAAATTATTATTTTATGCTACATTTCTGAGCAGGAAACAATATTGGCGCGATATTGTGTACACACTTTACATGCTAAAAATAATATTACGCCAACATTGTTTGCTACTACGGTAATAATTTTATATTTTGATTGTTTTGAAAGTTGATAGCTTTAAATAAATCTTTATCATCGGACTTAAAGTTGTTTTGTTATTATTTAGTGTATTGAAAGAACTATTCCTATTATACTATTTGGTGTAGTAAGCAAAAATGTTGATGAGTTTATTTGAACAGTTTTACTACATAGATTGGAGTAGATGGAGGGCAAGGCTCTCTAAAGATTACCTTATCAATTGCATTATAGCCAGAGCTAGAAACACATTAAAGTGAAAGAAAAAGAGTGAAATATTCTGATGAGTATGGATGTAAAGATTTTAAGTACACTAGTGTTCGCAAAACTTTAGCTTTGGCGGTAATACCCTCTGTTGATGAGAAAAGATAGCTAACTTTTAAAAAGTGATAAATTAGCTTATGTTCTAACTAGAAAGCCCAAATTGTTATCAGAAGTTATTTCTATATATGTTTCTCAAAGAATCAATCCAATAGGTCAAACAAACAAACATATTATATACAACTATTTGATCCACTCGCAGGGTCTTAGGGTGAGTCAGAGGGGCATTAAGCTCAAGGGCCAATACTATAAACAAAAAAACGAAGTTTTTACCGTAAAACTCGAAATTTTTTGCGCACCACACGGAGATTATGCGTAAAAATCAAAAAAAAACAATCCATTGCTCTAAATATTGTTATAAATTGATAACAATTGATTGTTCTTTCTTTCATTTTTTTTTTTTTTTTTTTTTGCTGTTTACGCAAAACCTCCGGGTGGTGCGCAAAAAATTTCGAGTTTTACGGTAAAAACTTCGTTTTTTTGTTTATAGCATTGGCCCCTGGTTAAAACAAGTCTTATAAATTAGTTTTCTTAAAAAGCTAACAAAAAATAATCGAACTTTTGATAGTTTTGGAATGTGGACTTCTTTCAAAATCAAAAGAAAAGTTTCATGGGATACGATATAAGGTCTTAGGTCACCTTCAGGGTACCTGTGAAAAACATCAAGTAATTATTGTTACTCTACAGAATACTTTAAAGTATAGTAAAAATATTTAGTCTTAAAAAAAAAAGTCTTCTTTGAACTGACCGGTAAGCTCAGTTCTGACAGACACTTTTGAAGATCTGGAAAAAAAAGCAATTAAAAGTGGCAGAATTTTTTTTTTTCCTTTTTTTTTTTATTATTTTAAAATTTAAAAAATCTAACAACAATAAAAACTGTAAATATTACATAATTTTACCTCACACAAAATAGAAGTTACTTCTTATACAAACATCTTCACATACAAATACATATATTTATACAAAAAAATTATAGCAGTATTTATATCCACACATTTTTTAACATATTAGTTTACTTGAAATAAACGTTTTGAATTTTAAATAATGGAATTAATGGAAGTTTTTAATATCTGAATTAAAAACCTTGTTTATTAAGATGTTTTTATTTGTCGAAAATACAATGTATGTTTGATTTTTAATTAAACTATGATGAATATTTTTAACATTAAAGGTAAAAAAATTTATGATACGAAATATGACACTTCACACTGTTAAAACTTCTCGTACATTTACGGAATTATTTTTTGTTATTTGTACGGAAACTATCCATTGAACAAAATTGAACGGAATTTTTCCTTCTTTTAAAATAAATTTTAAAACACGGATATTTTTGTTGGAAAAAAAAAATATATATATATATATATATATATATATATATATATATATATATATATATATATATATATATATATATATATCAGGGGCGGATCCAGCATTTTTTGGTGTTTGAGATAGCTAACTTCCAGACATGGAGCAAACTCTAAACATTTATATGTTTATACTTATATCAAATAAGGATGGTTTGCAAAAATTTGCAATGATTGGAGCCTGGGAACAAAAAAGCCCCAAAATTTGAGACGTACCTGCCCTAAACGTGAGAGCAACAAGTTAATAAAATATTTTTTGTTCTATTGTCAACAAGACTTACATTTATCCATAGGTTTTAAATTCCATTGTAAAATATTTTAGCGCTCAAAAATTATGACCATATAAAAATTGTAACCCCCTCGAATTGAGGGGGATTCAAACTTTACATGGTTATAATTTTTGAACGCTGAAATATTTTACAATGAAATTTAAAATTTATGGATAAATGTAAGTCTTGTTGAGAATAATATAAAAAATATTTTATCAACTTGTTGCTCTCACGTTTGGGGCAGGTACGTCTCAAATTTTGGGGCTTTTTTGTTCCCAGGCTCCAATCATTGCAATTTTTTGCAAACCATCCTTATTTGATATAAGTATAAGCATATAAATGTTTGGAGTTTGCTCCATGTCTGGAAGTTAGCTATCTCAAACACCAAAAAATGCTGGATCCGCCCCTGTATATATATATATATATATATATATATATATATATATATATATATATATATATATATATATATATATATATATATATATATATATATATATATATATATATATATATATATAAATGTATACTTATAATGTTAAATACTTAAATGGTGTTTAAAGTTATTATTTTATTACTATTTGTAAATATCCAAGAAAATTTATCTTCTGAATATACATACGATTGAATTATCTGCACATTTCATAATTATTTAATTGAAATGTAAATATATTTTTGTGAAAATTATATTTAGATAAAATTCTTTGGTTAGTTTTATGGTATTTTTTACTTCTAATTTTTTATTTTGTTTGTCAATCCTCGGAGTCGGAAATACGTCATAATCTTTGCCACGAACATCTACCATTTTAGTTGGGGAAAATAAACTTTCGTTATGAAACGAAAACAATGGCAAGGGTTGTTGTGTCTTTAAGTGATTTTTAATATATATGTTTTGTAAGATGGTTTTGTAATTTTTTATCAACTCTGGTGACTAAGATGGTTTTGTGGTTTTAAACGCACAAGTCCGACAACTTGTGTTTTTAAAACAAAAAAAACTAGAGCCTAATGTCTTGTGAAAAACTTCATAATTACCTATAGCCTCAAAAATATTTAAAGACTTTTTAATAAATAATTATAAACGTCATGGTATTGAACTCATGGCCATTCCGTTTGATCATCTTTCCAAGTATTTGCAAGGAACTTGTATAGACATCGGTTGATTTCAAGGATTGCAAATTTAATTATATACCTTTTTGCGGCGTTAAAATCTAATAATTCAAAGTATTCGTAAACCGATATTTCTTTTTTTAAACTCTTTTATCACTTTTTCGTAATAATTGTCCTGCTTTATTAAGTCAACTAATCATTTGTTATCCCCCATCCAAGATGGTAACAACTCGCGCTATTGTTTTTTTGCATAACCATGTGACTTTCTGACTGCGAGGATATTTCATCTTTACATAAGCTGATTTTATTATAGGCCGTGGATAGAGTACCGAAAGTTTCTATATAAACTCTCTATATAAAAATGAGATTTGTTTCTACACGTGATCTTTAGCAACCAATAAACGCGCTATTAAAAGTTAAAACTTTCGGTACTCTATCCACAGCGTTTATTATATTTTATTACAATGTTAATATGTTATTTATATGTAATTTACATATAAAATAAAAAATTTTCTTTTTGAGAATGTTTTAATGACAATGATGAGGATTCTTAAAGGTAAACTAACTTTTTTAATTTGAGATATGTTTTATTATGTTTGATGTCTATATTAATATATATGTCTATATATATATATATATATATATATATATATATATATATATATATATATATATATATATATATATATAATACATATATATATATATATATATATATATATATATATATATATATATATATATATATATATATATATATATATATATATATATATTTAGATTAATAAATCCAACAAAAAAAAAGTAACCACAAGCAAAAACTTACTATTCTAGTAAGAAATTTTCCGTGAATTCAAGTAAATACTAAACGTCGACTTTCGGTAGCTAAATCACTTCGAATTACTAATTTAAAGCTCTTTTTAGTAAAATTATATATAAGTACAAGTTTTTAGAATACAGGGTTTTTAATCTGGAAAGTATGACACTCCCTACTGTTAAAGCTATGCAAATTACAGTGTGTGTCGATTTATGAAAGAGAATTTACAAATTAAATGAAAATATGTATGATAAATTGATAGGACAGTATTAATTTTTAACCTTTGTTTTTTAGGTATTGGCAGGCTGTACCTGACGACTTACTTTCCTGCAATGAAATTAAAAGAACAAAAACTTTCAATATTGATTAGTCTATTAATATTTTATTGTCATTTTTACATGGTTTCTACTAACTATAATTGTAAGTGTAAAAACATGCGCAAGCTGGCAATCAGGATATTTTTGAGCAAAAATTAACACCGTGTTTGAGCCACCTCATATTACACGAAAACTACTAAATATTCATAATACACTAAAACTACCCGTTGTTTAACGGAAAAAACCCATTGTATTTTAACGGAAAAATCCGTTTGTTAACGGAAACATCCGTTTACATGCGATGAGTTTTTCCGTAAAATAACGGGTAGTATGGTCATTGGCAGCTGCCAGAACTTTTCCGTAAAAAACGCGCTTTTTTTAACAGTGCAGTTAAAAATTATGTAAATCACATTTTTAAAAATCAGATGTAAATGTTTTACTATATTAAGGTCAAAAGTTTGTTATTGACTTTATTTGAAAGAATGTAGTAAAATTTTTCTATAGGGTAGATTCGGGTAATTTGAGCACCGAGTCAATATAAATATACCAAAAGATAAGTTGCGAGCAGTGATGTTCAAGCTGCATTGTATTTTTTGAACTGACTTTATGAGGTTATAAAAGAAAGCTGTGTAAATAGCGTAAATTTATACGCAATAATTAACGTCTTTCATCTAATTAAAACACTACTCAATTTTTTGTGATTTTAAATTATTATTATAAAAATATGGTTTAAAATTTTGATGTTATAATTATTTTAATTATTATAATTACAAATGAGGTTTAAAATTTTGATGTTGAAATATAGATATTTATTTTTTCATTAAGAAAATTATATTAGGTATAAATAATGTTTTATTTTCATTTTAGACCTGGACATCCGTTTATAGTCATTTTTCTTTGATTTAGTTTTTTATTTAATAAAATTGATTTTTTCCATTGTAATTTTTTTTGTGCTCAACTTTAATTTTGAACCACATAGGCATGTAAACTCCAACAATGATTTCAATTATTAATTTAATGTTTTTTAAATTTTCGCTTTCCAACTCATGTTTTGAGACCAAAATAGAAACTCAAATAGACCCTATTAGAATCACCACTGATCGCTGTTAAGCTTTTATCGGCACCATTACTTTTCAAAAATGCGTATATATTCTTAGCAATTACTTAAGCGTGTTTCATATGTTTTTGAACTTTTTCAGGTGTGAAATGGAAAAGATACCTATCACCGGGCTCTTGACATACTGTATAATGTTCCTCTTTGATTGTAGCAGGATAACATTTAGACAAACCTTCGACTACTAATTGAACTTTTGCATTATCAATTCTGCTTTAAAAAAAAATATAACCAATCATGGAAGACCTGCATTGAGTGTCAAACTCTTTAGAAAAAAACTGCATAATTTTTTCTTGAGCTCTCTTGACTTTGCTGATGTCAATAACTAACTTGGTATCATCTTTTGTAACTATTCCTGTGTCTCTCCTAGCTGCCTTTGCAACTTCAGCTGTTTCCCGTAAGCCTGTACCATACCGTATGCTTGATAACGCTTTGTTGGAAATACTTTCATAATACCTTGTTCTCATAATACCTTTGTCATCGTAAACGTTCCTGATCTTCATTCTGTCGACACATTAGAGTGAGTATAGTATTGATGTTTGTTATGAAACATTCATTACTTAAATAGTTCATCTGTTTCGCTAAATTCAAATTCAAACGTTTCTTCCTGTCTTTTAATTATTTGTTGCAGTTCTTCAGACGCTTTTTGCTTTAGCTATGGATAAAGTAATTGAATTTTCATTAATTGATGTTTTGTAAAATATTGTAAGTAAAAATAATTTTATGAATATATTTTTTATTTATCATTTCCTAATATCAGTGAAGTTTAAATAGTCGCATGTAAAAGTTTCATTTTGAGTGTAATTAGATTTTGTTATTTTTAAACTGAAACAGCCTAATATATTTGTAATATAACTAAAATTAATTTAACTTTGGAGTTTAATTATTTTTTCTTGATTACCTAATTACTAATTAAAAACAAAACTAATTAAAAAAATTCTACTTCTTCCTTCAATCTACTTTTTTCAATTTTATGTAGCTTTTTGTTTTCTTTCAAGTCAGCTAATCTAATTTGATGTGGATTGGTAGTCCCTATTATAGCCTTTTGCATAAGTATAAAAACTAACTTTTTCTTTGGAATCTTTTTTTTCTTTTTGCACGTACAGTTAATATGGGCTTCATCGTTACATTCTGAAAAATAATTTTTCTTTTGACATGTAATAATTTGGCAATTACAGTTCAGTATATCAAACAATTTGTCAAGTTTTGCAAAAAGTCTTTTTTCTTTAAGCTTGCTTTTCCTCTAGCAACCAGGTCGGCACCATTCCATTCATTCACCAATGTTGCAGTAATATAATGTTCAATATGTGTTACAGGATATACAAACAAACCATTGGCGTGGATATATTTACCAATTAACTTTGAGTAAACAATGTTCATTAGTGATTTTATTGGATAGTTTCTTTTGTTTCTATTGTTTCTTTCTTGCAAAAACAGACCATATCTAAGAAGATCTCTTAGCGTTGGTATCTCCAGTACAAGAACATCTGTTTCAGAACCTACATATTACGAATTCTTTGATCCGCTTCTTTTTCTAGTTCTAGAAGATATTGACTTTGCCATGATTAAATAGCAAAGTTCATAATTTGCAAACTTTTTGGGTAAATTTTTTAATGTTTAAAATTTTTTATAGTATTTTTTAACATTTAACAAACAAATTATATGTTCGACTATTTATAAATTTGCAACTTTATATAGTTTTGATATCAAATAGAATTCAACGTAAGTGGGTGTGAACAATTACTTGCGTATAAAAATTCGTGGACGCAAAATAAGATCTGTCGTTAGGGGCAAAGCTAATTACGAAAAATTGACCATGATTATGTAATTTCAAAACACTAGTCCAGGTAGCTTAACATAAACTATTTTTAGTTTATTTTTTTTGGTTTTAATATAAATAGTTGTACACAAGTTTACTATGTACCGGGTTTTAGGAAAAATTTTTTTTTCAAAAAATCATAAAGTATGACACATCCTATTAAACAGCCTAGCCCTATATATGTTGCGGATTAAATAACTAGCTTAACTAAATCTTAAACATATATAATAATTTAATTTTAAACCATAAATATAATAACTTAACCTTAAACCAATAGTACTACTATATACTACTACACTTTAATTTTATTTTGATGTTTTTAAAATTAAGGTAAGATATCCTTGAACCAAACATAATAATCTGATACCTCGTATCAGATTATTATAACCTGATACATGGTATATGAAGTTATGTTGAAATCTGTAAGGAATGTATTCACATGCTTTTTAGATTTCAACAAAGCTTTTGATAGCGTTGATTATTTTAATTATTGGAAATTATTTAATATTAATTTAAATCTTGGCAACAGCAATTAATTAATATTAATTAATTTATAAATTAATTAAAATTAATTAATATTAATTAATTTATAAATTAATTAAAATTAATTAATTTTAATTAATTTATAAATTAATTAATTTTAATTAATTTATAAATTTAAATAACTTTAATTAATTTATAAATTAATTAATATTAATTAATTTATAAATTAATTAATATTAATAAATTTATAAATTAATTAATATTAATTGGTATTGCCAAGAATGTTGTCTGTCTACTTGCATCTTGGTATAAGAATCAAACTATGATGGCAGAAAGTCTTGGTTTGCATTACAAAAATAATTAACTGCATTAAATGTTAAAGTCACTGCTATTAACATGTCATTTAATATAAAAAAAATGGTGTTCATGGTATTTAACCCAAAACAGAGATGTAAGATTGTGTCAAGCAATTTTCCGCTGTTTACCTTAGCTGTCTTAGCCTTATAAATTAGTTAATTACTTGTGCAAGCAGCAATGCAGCTGTGTATAGATTAAACAGAATTTTTAATTAATTTTTTTATAATCTTAACCATGAACCTTGAACTGTACTTGTTGTCTGAATCAATTAAATAAATTTAAAAAAATAACAATATCTGATGCCCTGTATCAGATGTTTATTAACTTTTAAAAACAAACTATAAAATGCTTTTGTTTTTGAACAGGAAAAATATAAATGGATATAATATAATTTTTTCTAACAAAGCCTGCTTATCTCAGCCAAATAAAATAAAAAGTAACATTTAGTGTGTTTAAAAACCCTAATAGTTCCCCAGCCGGCAAATAACGTTGAAATAACGTTGAAATATCGTTGAAACCTAACGTTGAATTAACGTTGGTTTAACGTTTAGAATGAAAGTTTTTTTCAACGTTGATTTATCAACGTTAAATCAACGTTAGGTTCAAACGTTATATCAACATTGATTCGACGCGAAAAAAAGTTTCAACAACGTTGAATTTACGTTGATACAACGTTTAAAATGATAGTTTTTAATGTTGATTTATCAACGTTAAACGACTGTAAAACACTTTTTCACCATCAAAACGTACTATGTATGTCAAAATGTATATATGTATGTAAACGTGCTATGTGCGTCAAAATATGATCACCATCAAAACGTACTATGCATGTACATTAGTGTTGCTGTACATTATCAAGGTATATTATGGATATTAAAGCTATTCATAGTCTATACTTGGACTATTTAGAACTTTTTCAGTTTAGTTTAGTTAAAAAAGCTAGGTATGATTAAAGAAAGAGATAAAACTTGTTTTATTTAAAAATACATATTCAATATTACATATATTTACATGTAATTGAATAAAATCTACACAAATTTCTTCTCTTTTCCACCACCTTTTTAAAATAAAGCGTAATTTAGAAAGTCAAACAATGTTCCATTAACCGAGGGTTCTTTTGGTCCATTGAATACAATAGAAGAAGCTGTAAATAAAAAAAATATATTAAAAAAATCAAAAAGGGAAGATTTAAAAAATAAATAATGAATGGAAAAGTGTTACATCTTATGAAGGCACATTTTTTTCAACGCCATATAGATTAATGTTCCTAAAACATATTTTTCCACCTTTGCCCTTCATATCCATAGAGACCATATAACTTCTCGAAAATACTCTGAATTTTAAAAAAATAATATAACTGTTAGTTGGTTATTAATAACTTTTTCAAATATTTAATTTAAATAAAACAACCATTTTAATATATTAAAAATAAATTGGTAGTCAAAATATAAAACATTTCTAGCATTTAAAAATAATTTTCGGGGTGGCCACATAAAATTTTTATAAGAAATTTTATGTGGCCATTTATTAATGGTTTAACGTCCATGTTTATACACTTATGGGGCTGGGATAGGGATCAAATAATGTCATTTATTATGTTAAATGGCATGCATTTTCTAAAGCAATTTTTTACATTTCATGCACTTTAACCATGCGTTTCATGCATTTTAACCATGTGTTTTAACCATTGTTTTAACCATGCATTTCATGCACTTTAACCATGCATTAACCAGTTTTGCAGACCGAGAATGGGTATTTTGAACATTATACTTCCATCAAAAATTAAAAAAGGAAGAATTAATGAGGAGCTTTGATCAAATTTTTACCTCTTTAGAGGATAATAGAGGATTTTAGAAGTGGTTTTTAAAAAAAGAGGGCTTTAGAGGATTTTAGAGGAGCTGCAGACACCCTGATTATAAATGAGGTAAGAGTCCAATACTGTTTTTGATTACCTCAGCATAATTTTGCGTATTCTATCTTTAGAAGACGTTCCACCAATTAACTAATTAATTTATCTGTAATTGATTTATCTGTAAAAAACATGAAGTAAATCTAATATTATGCTTGTGGAGATATATTATATTGTGGAGAACCATCCAAACCACACAAATGGAAAATTTGCATCCAAGTTTCCACTTGTGTGCAAATCTTGCATCCACTTGTCAACATTCTCATTATCAAATTTTTCTTTTGTAGTTGTGAATTTAAAATTTTCACAATACTGTTTGCTTTCTTATAGAATTGAAATAGTTATACAAATAGTTATATATTTTGTATCAACAAAATAACTCTTTTTACCACATTATTTAAAAAATAAAAATTGTAATATATAGATGCAATACCTGAAGAGAATTTAGTTTTTATTTGTATAAACTTAAGCCAATTCTTCTCTGCATTTTAGTGCAGTCAATGCTTTGGTACCTGGAAGCCGACAAACAATTTTATCACTAATTCAATTAGATGGAATTACTTCTTCTTGTAAATCTTCATTCCAAACAGCTCCTTTCCGCATATTCGATTTTGAAAAAATTACATGAACTAATACAAAATGAAGAAACTGTAATATAAGTGTACTAACAGGCCTAATTAAACTAGCTAAATTTGAACATTTTATAACCATGATACTTGCTAAACAATAATATTAGTAGACATTATAAGCAAAGATAAGATTTTCTTTATTTTATAAATTTATTATATTTTAAACTCATTTTTATTAATTTATTTACTACTCTATTATTCAGCAGAGTTCTGAATATATTATGTTCAAATAACTTAAGGCTCAATAACAAAGACAAATAATGAAAGAATACTAGGTTGCTAATTATGGAATATTGAAAAAAAATAGAAATACAAAAAAACAAAAATACTCATTATTAATAAAAAATATAATAGTATATATAAGGTATATTATAATATATAAAACAATAATATCTACTTTTAATTAAAATATAAAAACAACAAAAATTAAAAAAGAAAATATTTTGATAAATAATAAATTATCATTCAAACAATTTTCAAGACCAAAAAATAACTTGTAACTTATTTTTTTACTTATCTTCATCTAATAAACATTACTTATTTTTTACTCATCTTCATCTAATAAACATTAATATTAATACTAATTTTAAACATTATTAGAAATTTTTTTTTATCAAAAAATAAAAATATTACATCAGTTACTTTTTGTGCTTTTCTTATTTTACTCAAAACATAAACTCAATTCTCGGCTTTTTTCATTATTGAGTTTTAATTTGTAATGTTGAATTAACACTGAAAAAAAAAATATTAGCAGACAAAAAGAAAATATTTCTTTATTGAAATATATGTAAATATTTCAATAAAGAAATTTTAGATCGATTTTTATAAATATAAATTTATATCAATCAATTTAAATTTTTTTCTTTTCGGCCACCTTTTTGAAATAAAGAGCATTTTTAGAAGTTAGACAAAATGCCATCAATTAAAGTTTCAGTCGCTCCATCGTATTTAATAGAAGAAGCTGTTAATAAAAAAGAATTAGAAAAAAAAAAAAAAAAAAAAAAAACACAAGGAGAAATTTTTGAATATATAAAAAATGAGAATAAAAAAGTTTTACATATCTTATAAAGGTATACCTTTCACTACACCATATAAATTAGTGCTCTTAAAGCATATTTCCACCTTTCCCCTTCATATTCATGGAGATCACAAAATATTCTAAATTTTAATAGATAAGAGAACTGATATTAATTGTGCGAGAACTAGTACTAATTTTTTTTTAAATTTAAATTGAACTCATTATCAAACAATTTTTTTGCTAAATAATTTAATCCTTAAAAATCCTGAATAATTCAAAATTATTTTGATTACCTCAGCATTTTAAAGATATTCCATTGATTGCAATTGATTCACCTAAAAAAAAAAACAACAAGTAAAGCTAATATTATTGTTTGAAATTTTAATTATCTTTATACAAATACTCATCATATTTTTAAAGTGACTGATAAAAATGGATTTAATTAAAATCACTTCATTTGTATTAAAAAATTAATATTAAAGCCTTAATCATACATTATACAAGAGTATTTTGTAATACAATCTAAATAGTTGTTGCGATATGTAATTTTTTTATCCAAAGTTTAGCTTCTGTAAGCTTTAGAAATTTTTTAAAGAAATTATTGATGAACTTGGATCTACGGGTACTAATGTTTTTATATTGTTGTAATGTTTGTATTCATTCCCTGTTAGTTTCTGTAAGTCAAAATTTTAAGGTGTTTCCATAATAAATTCTGTTATATCTGAAATTTAGTGTTAGTCTGAATAATTTAATTTCTAAAATCTGTTTTGCATTGCCTGTCTTATAACATCTTTACTTGGAACAAAAACCATGTGGTTTAAAAGTGAGCTAGAAGCTTTCAACAATGTAGAAAATATTGCATTCAGTAATCCTAAAAATATATTCAACATGTCAGCAAAATCAGCTGTCAATAATCCAAGTATTAGCATCATTAAAAATTCATCTTTGCTGCATTACATTTATTTTGGTCCAAGTAGTTAAGGATTTTTTTAAATTTCAAAAAACAGAAGTAAATGTTTTTTTAATATCACTTTATCTCTTTTGATTAATGGTGATACTGCACTAACTGATGAAACACATTGACAGATGTAAGGCCAGTATAAAAGTCGCAAGATCTATTATTTTTAAAATAAATGTTTGTATACAAGTAAATTGCAATAACACGATTTGTTTGGATTATGTTTATATACAAGTTTGTCTGTTTTCATAATAATAACTGATGTGGTTGAAGTTAATATTTCAAATAAATCTTTATTTTTTTATTTCGTGCTGAAGTTCTTTTTTAAAGTTATTAATTTCCTTTTTTAATTCTTGATGCTCTATTAAAAAACAACGCTTAACATTAAATTTAACATAATTTAATGGATCATTTTTTGAAAAAGCTGTATTATATTTACATTTAATAATATCAGTCTTTGAGCATTGTAGCCCAAGTTAAACGAAAAATATCGATTTTTAAACGATAATGTTCTTTCAGGAAAATCGTCTAAACATGTTTTCGATATCTTGAAAATTCTATATGATATAAGTTCAGTATTTACATTTTTTTTCCATTATAAGTCTCTATAACTTTAATCGTTGAAATAATGTTTACGATTTTACTTCCATTTCTGCGCGCGCATAACTTTTATATCGTATTTTTTGTCAACAATGATTGAAATAATGACGTTAAAATAACGTTAAATAATCAACGTTTAAACTGTAACATTGATTTAACGTTGAAATAACGTTAAATAATCAACGTTTAAACGGTAACGTTGATTTAACGTTGTGACATAGTTGAACAACGTTGAATCAACGCTTCAACCGAATTTCAACGTTGAAACAACGTGATAATGCCGGCTGGGTCCCCAGGTCTGATTTTTTTTTTTTTTTTCAATAGTAAGGTATACATTAGTGGACATCGTTTATATTATTTAGAACCTCTTGAGTGTTAGAATTTTCAAAAAAAATTGAGAAAACAAAATCAAAAAATAACTATAACTTATCACTGTGGACCTGAGTGACGGCCAGATTAAAATGTACCCCAGGTATAATTTTTTTTCAATAGATGGGTATACATTAGTAGACACTATTTATAACATTTTTATTTATAACTTCTGGGTTGTTAGAAAAACTTCGGAAAAAAAACAAAATATTTAGAAAAAAAAAAATCAAAAAATAGCTAAAACTTATCCTAAATATATAAAAGTACAAAATAAAAAAGCTTTATATAACACTGGATTTTTACCGTTTTGCATATTCAATATTGTTAACTTTTCGTTAGTATCTATTCCATGTTTTTTTGAATTCATGATGAATAGCTTCACCTGTTTCCTCACAGTAAACTCCTAGGACGTACTCAGTAGAATGAAGAAAACGAAGTATATGACATACTGCTATCTGAACTTTCTATGTAACAATAAGCTCGATACCCTTGAATGTGGAATGCACGTACTCAATTAAATCTGTATAGGACTTTTAAAACTCCAGAGCAGCAGTGCTGATGGTATCCCCTGCTTCCATAACAAATGTATCTTCTTGAAGACATTTAAACATTTTAAGACTGTTTACTATTGGTAATAAGTCATATTATTGATTGTTTATAACATCTCTTTTAAATATATCCACCAACTTCAGGAACTTATTTGCATAGTTTCCGTCAAGTCCTACGCCTTGGTATCCTCGAAACATAATGTAATTTGATTGTAATCATTTCTCAAACAAACGCTATACACTAACCAGAAGTAATGTAAGTTTACTTACTATTCTCATTAGAATATGGAGCTCAGGAACATAAATTAACTCCTCAAGAAGAGATTCAGGATCTTCCTTTTTGTACAAAAGTAAAATTGTTGTAGTGCTCATCTAAGGACCTAAGTTTTCTCTTGATACCAGACTCAAGAGTGCAGGATCCCTCACAATATAAACAACTGTATTTCCCACCATGGCTACTTATTCCGAACACTGAATTTGCACATTTAAGATCGAATGCAACGTAAAAATTTACATCCTTTAAATTTAGAGGCTCAATTAGCCTCAATATCCGAAGATATTGTTGGCTTAGCATAGGAACAGCTACAAATGGTCATTGAGACTAATCCAAAGTAGCGTCCGTTATTGACCAATATTTTTGCGTACCGAAGTATTACTCAAGCGCTGAGTTGGCGGTGGCAGGATTTAAACTCGTATTGTTCTACAGTCTGGATTTAAACTTTTTGTTTGACACTCTAACCAACTGAGCTATCCCGCCACATTAAAGCCTAATATACTAGCATGAGGCTACCCGTTATGAATATTTAGGTCCAAGCTGTTCTGCTGCTACAATGACATTGTTGACAGCTTTGCTCTCTGTACAGATATGAACTATTCCTTGCACTAAATATTTTTGTTTGAAAAAAAATGAACAAAGTTTTAAATTAATTAAATATTTTATTAAGTACAACAAATTTTGTTGTGTAACGTATTATAAAAATTTCATCAACAATGTCATTGATATTTAATGATGTTCTAAGATACAATCTATCAATCTAAACCAACGGAAAAAATCTTGGTCATTAAGTTTTATTATTTTGCTGGAGTAATATTTTAAATTTTAAATGACTTTTTACCAAACTGTGTAAGACCAACAGCACACGTTTTATGTAAATTTTCCGCCATTTTATAAACAATTTTAAAATGTTGCGAACTTTCGACCGAGTGTTTAACTAATTTATTAATTTTTGACTAATTTATTATATTTTAACTAATTTAAGATTTTTATGGCTAAAAGTAAATATTTTTGAGCAAATTTTTATCACTTGTCCAATCACTCAAAAGTTTTCAAAGGCATACTAATGTAAGCCCAACTATTGAAAAACAAAAATCAGACGTGGGGAACAACTTAACCTGGCGGTCACTCTGGTTCTTATTGAAGTAAATATTAACTAAAAACAAATGTTAAATATTTGACCATCAAGTTTCGTTTTATATGATTATTTGCAAAAGTATTAAGTATTTAAAAAAATTCTAATTTTTTTTTTGGCAAACTAATAAATTAAGTAGAATAAACTAGTAGTTTTTAGTAACAAAGGTAAAAAGTTGGAAATTTTACTTTAATGCCAATGGCGAAGAAATCTTTTTGACATGCTATAATAAGTATAATAAAATTATAATAAGTAATTACTTATTGACTGATATTGGTCAAAGTTTTTTAGAACATGTTAACATGCTAAATTTTTTATCTATTTTATCATTTGCCATAACGCACAGTGGGCCAGAATTCACTTTTACTGGACAAAACTAATAACTCACTAGATAAAAAAGATTTAAGAACTATTTTTGCACTGTTTCCTAATTTATAGATTGCGGTTTTAATGGTGATATTATTTTAAATTTTGGTTGCTATGGATACCTAAATTGCTGAACAACCTCATACTTTATTACCTTAACATATATATAGTAGAAAAAGTAATAAACTTATTGGAATTCTCCCATAATTACCACATTGAGTTTTTGATACTACAAATGGAGTGGAAAGTGTCACTATCAACCAAATAAAAAATCAATAAGATTTTTTAATTCGTTAATAGTGACACTTTTAACCAAATAAAAAAATGTCTGACGCTTCATTTTGCATTTTTCATTTTTATTTCTAGCTTATGTAACTTTTCTTCAAGCATCAATGTTATAACTAGACTAATACTGATGTATATAATCTAGTTATAACATTAAAGTTACAGGCAGTCTGATTAAAAGTTATTTCATGCATCTAAAAAATTCAACGCATTCCTAATTACAAAATTTAAGTATATTTATGCAGTTTCAAGGCTCTATTTTACATTTCATGAAACTACTACATAATCCATATAAAAAGAAACCCTGAGGTTTAACCTTCTGTGAATATAAAATATTAGGAATAGCTAACTTCAGGTTTTCTTGTAATATATATGAATAAATTTCAATACTTTTCATGTTTTACCTATATCAAAGTATAAATTTTAATTATAAAGTTTTACAAATAGGTATTTTAAGATGTTAATATAATGAAACAAGTTTTAACACAAATCTAGTCTTGCTGAGACCAGCACTAATCTATTCTTGCTGAGACCCAATTATTACATAACCATTTAGAATAAATTACGTATAATATTTTCGCCATATAAAATCAAATATAACATTATTTACCCGGTAGGAGATGAGCTAGCAAATAGCTAGTCGCCATTTGTGGGTAAAAGACGCATTAAAAACGTTTAAAATATTTTAAAGTGATTTCGACGTTTTAAAAACGTCTTGGGTCAACTAGTTATATTTTTTTTACCGGGTAGCTTGTAAAAATCATTAATAGAAACCAGGTGGACATCCGCGGAATATAAAACAAATTTATATTGATAATTTCAAGTTTCAAACTACTGGACCACTTTGGACCGCAAAAGTATTCGACTATATAATGTTTTTGATTGGAGTCTTTTTTGATTGGAGTCTTTGACTTTTCCCTGCAAAAATGAATTTTCTCAAAAACTCTACTTGTCAAATAAATAAAATTTTTTTGCATACATAAATAGAAATATAAAATATTTTTTTCACTGACGGATACAGCATTTTTTTGGTATTTTAGCTAACTTTCAGACATGGAGCAAACTCCAAATATTTTTATGTTTATACTTATTATGCCAAATAATAATCCTTTGAAAAAAATTGCGATGATTTTAGGTAGGGAAAAAATAAACTTCAAAATTTCATTCCTCTACCACTTTAGTCTCCCACCCCAGGCAACAATTTGATAAAATATTTTTTGTACTATTCACAACTAGACTTATATTTATCAATAAATTTTAAGCTTCATCGTATTTCTATCAGCGTTCAAAAATTATGACCATTTAAAGTTTCATCGCCCCTCAATTTGAGAAGGTTACAAATTTTGTATGATCATAGTTTTTGAACGCTGATAGATATTACTAATTTGAGAAGGTTACGAATTTACATATATAAAAAATATTACTATGAAAATTAAAATTTGTTGATGAATATAAGACTAGTTGAGAATAGTACGAAAAATATTTTATAAACTCGTTGCCCTCGCGTTTAGGATAAGGTGGGTGGGAGGGGGTTGAAATTTCAGGGCTTATTTGTTTCCAGCTTACAAATCCTTATTTGCTTCCACCCTCCTTCATAAAATGTTCCATAACTTTTCACAATAACATTAAAAGTGCTGTTTAAAAAAGATTTTTAAAATGATTAAAACTGTTGTTTACGCGCCTACTTTGTTTTTTTAAAGCAAAGTCTACGATTGGATATCATTTATAATAAAAAGTTTAGTATGAGATGAAAACCATGTTATTCAATCTCGCAAAACTTCTGGTCAATATTTAGTTATGCTCGTAATTGGTAGCTGAGGTTTCTTGTGTTTTTTCAAAGCTTTGTTAATACTTCTTTAAGGGTTGATGCCAATTCTTCGCCTCAAAAACAATCTCTCGCTTAAAAGGATTAACAAAGACTAGAAGAGACAAACTTTTGTTGTGGTATCAGAAGATTTGCCGGATTCGCTCCAACATTATAGAAATCTGGTCACTGTTTAATGCATATGGAGTTAATTTAATATTGCGATAAGAAAGTTTCAAATATTATTTGTGAAGCATTCAAAAGTTTCAATTAGTTAAAAAAATCTTGCTTTAAATTTATCTTTCAGTGAGAGTTTTTCGAAATAAATGAAAAACTCAAAACGTGTTACCTAATAATAACTGCTGCTACCATAACTCGATATATTAGATTAGAAAGCAGAAAGTCATAGCATACGGTTTATGTTGAACATCTTAATCATTATAACCTCTAACTGTTGGTAGTACTTATGAATTTTAATACTGCATGTATAAATGTTGAATAGTATTTGACTAAAAAAGTAAATTTAGCTATTTTTAATAAATTTCTTTTAGAGAAAATTAAAATTATTTTAATCCTTAACTGCTATTGTAAACTTTTGATGGAAGTTCGCTGGAAATCTAAAAGGTCACAGGAAGTTCACTGGAATCCTAAGAAAAACTCAAATGATCTAAAACTTTGCTGGAAGCTTACAGAGTCTCATGCAAAATACTTTGCAAGATAAATACTTTTACTTTTTAATGTAAACGACGTGTTTATTTGCTATTATTTAATTATACTGAACTTTAATAATATTAAAAATTATAACTTTTGGAATTTTTAGTTCGGGTGCATTAGTTTGGACGTCCACACTGGTCAAAATCACATGTAGTTATTTTAAACTGTTTGTAGTAATTATGAATTTTAATATAAAGTATATGACTAAAAAAGCATATTGAGCTATTTTTAATTAAGTTTTTTTGGAGAAAATTAAAGAACATGACTTACAATTTAATCAAATATTTGATGGTAATATAATGTAAAATATAGGGTTTAAGTAGTTATTTTTCACTTTGTTTTAAAAGTCAATGTCTTTAAGTGGACTTCGATTTCATTCAATGACTGAATCAAAATAGTACATGTAGCAGTAAAACATTCATAGCAAAAGTGTATAAATTACATAATAAAACACCTATGTAACATTTATATTGAAAATTGTGATCGAATATTACGTTAATAAGTACTGTTTTGAGGTCTAGCGAAAATTATACAAAGTATAAACTCAAACTGTCATAATTTCTTAACCAGTAAAAATTTCGAATAAAATTTTATTTAGAATTTTGTGTGGCCATATGCTACATTTGAACCAATTTTTATCAAATTATACGTAGTTCTACAGGTTTTATTGTCACAATTAAAAGCCAAATTTTCACTCAACTTGAACAAAAAATTAAAAGATTTCCAAATTTGCATCCTATGATACCTTCATGTAAACGCCATCACCCAGTGCCGGTTCAAGGGGAGGCTATAGCCCTGGGCCCCACAAATTTACAAGATACAAAAAATTTTGAAGGACCTTTTTTTAGTTTTAGTCATTTTTACGCTCTGGCCCATTAAAAGGCCTTCAAAACCAAAATTAACCCCGGGCCCCAAGAAGTCCTAACCCGCCACTGAGTTTCGCCCAAAACCTTTCGGCACTTTTTACACTTAAATTAGTTTGCAGCTAATATTTTCATCGGATTTGTTGCTTGGTTTCTTTTCTGTTCTCCATTAGAGTTAAACTTATGTTGATTTTTAGCTTGCTTTGCTGCTTTTTTGCTCTCAGCATATTTAAACCTTTCAAGTATTTCAGGTTTATAGAGACACTCCTCTTCGAATCTTGACTTATCTACATTTTTCCTTTTTTTGTGTGTCAAAATGTTGGATACAAAACATTTGTTGCAAAGCTGCTGTAAATGATTGGGCTGATTGCAGTTGTTTTGTGACCTCATTTTTGAATTTTCCTTTGAAGCCATTTGAAATTTACAATATTGAAGGTTGTTTACCGACAAGGTGACCGCAACAAGAGAGTAACTAGCTTATTTCATTCATTTATTAAAACCATTTTATAAAAGCAGTAATTAAAAGTCATTTAAATTCAGTTAGAAAAATTCGTTCATTGAAATTTAAACAAAATATTAATAGTTGTAGATTTGTTGGTCACTTGAGACCTAATAAAATAAGCCGCTTTTAAAAAATAAGCTATTGCTTCGTATTTATTTATTTATTAGCGTCTTTCATATAACCCTACAACACTCCGTTTCCGTTTTAAACTCTTAACTTTTTTTCCTATAGAGCAAATTTAAGTTTGAAAAAAGATTCTTGAACAGCGTAAAAAGTTGTACCAGTAAACATTTTAAGTTCAATGATACCGAATTTAAATTTCTTTTTTCAAAAAAATTAAAAAATCTTATTACACATGCAAAAACTTATAAATTTAATACAAAATTTTTTTTATTAAAATAAAGTTTTATACAATCTTACTTAGAAAAATATTCTCTACAATATAGTCAAAAAATGTTTGCAGGAAAAAAAATTCTCAAAAAACAAGGAGTTGCACCCCTCATCACCAAATTCGCTGAAATTTGGCGCAAATGTTTAAAGATATAAGTTAGGAAAGACAGAAAAATTTTTTCAAAAAATTCTCAACCCTTTTAAGATTTACAGCAACTTGAAGTTAGTTATTTTTTGACTGAAAAAAGAGGAGGGATAAAGCCGGAAATATGTCAATTTACTATTACCCTTTTAACAAACTTGTAGTAATGTAGCAAAGCTAAAACTTGGTACGAAAGGAGTTTAAAACCTGCTGAATCTGAAAATCATAAAATTATATCTCTCAAAACAATAAATTATAGTTTATTTTAGATCCACAAAACGCACTTGTTAATGACAACAAAAAAGGCTATTGACAACTATAGTTCTAGAAAAAATCTGACTGATTAAAAAAAGTTAAATATTAAACATATATCTACTTTGCGAACCAGTTTTTATTTGGCCTTATGTTTTATCAAGGAGTTATTGATATTTTAGTTTTTCAATTTTTCTATAGATATTTTGCATTAAAAAAAAATTTGAAAATATATTTTGAATACAAATTCAATTATTTTTGTTTGTAATAGCTTTGTAAAAAATTTACAAAGTTATTACAAAACATAGTTAAACATTTTATAAATTTGTTTCTTTTTACTTTCATTACATAATAATAATGTCATTTTCATTACATAATATCATGTCATTAAATTTAACAATATTATATAACTTTTGTTGTTGATTGTTTTGTTGTAATAAAACATTTATTATCATCAATAAAAAAAGTAATAAAACGATATAATAGCATTACCATGTTAAGTTACATAACTAAATAAAATTATATTTAGTCATCTTTTACTTTTACACAACTTTTTGTAAGTAGTTAATGGAGAATTTACAATAATTAGTAGATAGTTAGACATTTAAAATATGTCTATTAAACTAATAGCTACTTTTTCAAGCAATATGTTTTTTAAAAATACATATTGATATGATATTGTTTGTGTTCAAGTGTACTTTTCTTGTTAGGGACATTAGGATTATTTTAGATTTCTTGTATTAAGTGTTTAGACAGAGATTCCTCATTATATTTTTATATGGATAACAAAAAATATAATTGCTGCTTAAACTTTTAAGTCCAATAACTGCCAAACCTTTTGAAAAAAAATGACATTAAAAAGAATTTTTAAATTCTCCTAACCACACCTTTTGTTCAGTGCAATTCTGTTAACTCCTCTTGAAGTTTATATGTTTTCAACTCTTTATCACTGTTAAATGAACCATTACTAAATTAAAATTTAAAAAATAGAAACATAAAACATTTAAAATGTGTTTAATTATAATTTATATTTATAAATTGTTGATTTTTATTTAAGATTGTGAGAATAATTTGAAAAACTATTTCTTTTGACACTAAAGTTCAGTTGCTGATTTTAAATTTGAAGTTTTTTTTAGCATATGAATTTATTTACATTTACCCGATAGGTAAAAAAAGCAAACGCTTTATGTTAAGCAGTTTTAGAATTCAAAACCTAAACATTTGTTACTACAACAAAAGTTTAAGTCTTGAACTTTTGTTTGTTATAGACAATCGCTTTACAAAAATCTTTTCTTGCTAGAAAATATCTTTTTTGTATGGAACACACGGAGTATTCTTTTGTTTTATATTTTTTCGGTTGTTTATAGAATGTCTTTTGTTTTTAGTTAAATAAAAGATTATTTGGACAATTTTTAGGTTTCTTTGTCCACCACAATTTTTACAGATACTTACAAATATTTACAGATTTTGTATTGTTCAAAGCATCGCTTAAGAGCTAACAGAGCACTTTTTTTGCATGTTTGTTAAGCAATTTTTAATATTTAAATATTGTAATTTTCCAATTTTTAAAGAGAAAAAAATAAAAAAGGAAAAAAATTAAAAAAGAAAAAAATTGAAAAATTGAAAAGAAAAAAAAACCTAATTTTTCCTAATTCCAAAGGTTAACTATATATATAATTACAAATACCATGGCCTACGTTATTTATGCGGCCGGATATTTTACATTTTGAAGAAAAAAATAGAAGGCCAGTTTTCTGGAAAAGTGTTTTTAAGAAAGCAGCTTTAGATGTTCAAAAAGATGGTTTACAAATGTTGCGTCGTAAATTGTCGTTCAAATTATCATAATTATGGTGAAGTATCTACAGTAGTATTTTCGTTTCCAAAAAATGAAGAGTTAAAAAAATATTGGATTAAATTTGTAAATAGAAAAGATTGGACACCCACTAATTCTTCCGTTATATGCATAAAACATTTTGAAAAAAAATATTATAAGAAAGGTAATAAGAATCAACGTTTTAGATTAATAAAAAATTTAAAGCCTATTCCAACTATTTTTGACTGCACAAATTTGACTGAAGAAGGTTCATTACAACTTATAAAATCTTCTAATTCATTAAGAAAATCACTAACTAAAAGAATATTTCAGCCAGATCAATATGAACAGTTTTTATTGAATGATTTGATTAATAGCTTTAACGATACTACTGAAAGTTTTGCTCCAGATGGTTTTTCATTCTTGAAGTATGATGATCATGTAATTTTTTATAAATTGTGTCATAGTACTTTATCTATTCCAGAGGTTACAGAGTGCATTTGTGTAAACAATGAGATGCATGTTAAATTATTTTACAGAGGTTCACCTCATTGGTTTTGTCAAGGAAGAGATTGTCGTTTATCTTGTAAAAGTATGCTTCATAATTTTCCTACCTACATTAAATCACAAGCCGAACAATTTTCATCTGTATTGACTGAATTACAGCAAATTAAATATATGAAAAAACCTATTTATTCAGACAATATTATAAGGTATTCACTCATATTACGATATACTTCTATGCAGTCATACCAACTTTTGCGTGAAGAATTGCCTTTACCATCATTATCATTACTTAAAAAAATAACTAGTGGAAATATTGATGCTCTAAGTTGTGCAAAACGTTTAAAATTAGAAGGTAAGATATCTCAAGACATTTGCTTGATTTTTGATGAAATGTACTTGCAAAAATGTGAGGAGTATTTTGCTGGAGAGATGATTGGTAGTGATGAGTCTGGAGAAATGTATAAGGGAATAGTTTGTTTTATGATAGTTGGCCTGAAACAAAACATTCCATATGTGATCAAAACGTCTCCAGAAAAAACAATCAATGCTGAATGGTTGAAAGAAGAAATTTTTGAATGTCTTCGTATTTTAACTGAATGTGAATTTAATGTTAGAGTTACTGTGTGTGACAACCATTCTGCTAATGTTTCTTGTTTTAAAAAAATCCTTTGTGCATCGAATCAACAAGCTGAAGATTTGTTTTTTATTTACAATCTAAAAAAAATGTACCTCTGTTTTGATGTTGTACATCTTATTAAAAACATCAGAAATAATTTGTTAAATTGCAAAAGATTTTTATTTCCAGATTTTAACTTTAATGGATTTAAAGATCCTATAATTGTATGTGGGGGAAAAATTAAATGGAGTACCTTCCACAATATTTATGAAAAAGACCTCACTCTTGATGCTGGTTTGCGTAAAGCACCAAAAATAACAATGAAAGTGTTACAACCTGGCAATTTTAAACAAAATGTTTCTTTAGCACTTGCAATTTTTGAGGAAACTACATCAGCAGCGGTTCACTCATTTTTTCCAGATCTTAAAAGTAGTGCAGATTTTCTTACATTATTTAACAAGTAGCGGGTTTTATCAAATTCTAAATGTCAGTATTCAGCATGTAATATTTTAGGTAATGCAGTCGTTTCTGGTGATAAAAAACCTGAATTTCTTCGGGAAATGGCACATTGGATTGAAGTTTGGCAATCACAAAAGATACCAAACTGTGAGAAGTTTACTTTAAGTGTTCAGACAGCTGCAGCACTAATAAGAACACTTAATAGTCATGCCTCATTGATCGAGGACTTGCTTAATGATGGATATCACTTTGTTTTAACTGCGAGATTTCAAAGTGACCCATTAGAAAGGAGATTTGGACAATATAGACAAATGAGCGGTGGGAGATTTTTGGTAGGTTTAAAAGATGTCACTATTTCTGAAAAAATATTAAAAATCAAAAGTATAGTTAAAGAAAGTATTAACTTCGATGATAGTTTAAAAGTGCCTGAGTCAGAAAATAATTTAACAGATTGGAAAAACTTTCTTCTTGATATTGATGAAGCTCAGTGTACTCCAGAAATTATGACAATTGCACCAGAAAGTAGGGAAGTAGGTGCTCATATTGCTGGTTATATAGCAAAGAAACTTAAAAAACGTTTTCGTACATGTTGTAAAGAATTTTTAAGTTGTGTCAATATTGATGAAAGCAATCCTGACCATACTTATTTAACAATTATTTCTAAGGGTGGTCTCACTATTCCTTCACCATCACTTTTGGATTATGTTTGCACTACCTTTGCTATGATTGACTACTTTTACAAAAAAATAAAGAAATTTAGTTTACATGCACGACAAGCTTTAGAATATTTGTTAAACCACTTTTATGACTCTTTTCAGACTTTTTCTTGTCCCATGCATGAGAAAACTGGGATAAAACTTGCTGGAAGAATTGTTGTTAACATTTTTCTTAATAATAAAAGAATTATCTCTACCAGTGAAGTAGCTGTTGATCATGTAAAATCTTTTAAAAAGAGAAAATTTGAGAAAATTTAATAAATTTTATATAATTATTTTATTTTTAAATGAAAAAAGAGAAACATTTAAATATTTTTTATAACTGTTCTTGTTTCTTACATCGTTTTTACTAATTCTAAATTTTAAAATAAACGCTATTTATTTCTTAATAAATGTTTTTTTAATATCTAAAATTATGAATAAATACAACTTTTGTGGACTTTTTAAATGTAGAAAGTAAAATAATACTGAAAATGTTCAAAACGTATTAAATTTTTGAAACATTACGATTTTAAAAACTGGCCTTCTATTTTTTTTTTTCAAAATGTAAAATATCCGGACGTATAAATAAAGTAGGCCATGCAAATACAAATATATAAAGTTCAAATAGCATAAATGTAACTCAATGTATACAAAATAGCAAAGTAATAAAACCCAATGTATATAAAAAAGCAATATTTTATTTGTTTTCTGGTGAATTTTCTAAAAAATAACTTAATCGTGATAAAGTAGAAAAAGAAATAATGGAAATTACATTGAAAAATATCGAGAAATTAATTACAAACTCGAAGAACAAAAAAATAATATTTTAAAAGAAACGGAGCGCCTGTTTAAAAGATCAAGAAAAATTTTTACTGGTTTAATTAGTGCAAATTTAAAAATACTCACTAATCGATTAGATAAAATTGAAAAAGAAGTAGATATTAACAAATCAAAAGTCTTGAGCATAGAAAACGACTTACGCGATTTTAAAGAAAGTCTTAACTTTCAAGAGAGAAGCATCACAGAAAAATTAAATCAGATCACGAAGCGTTATGAAAAAGAAATAAACTGTTTAAATAAAATGACACTAGATTTAGAGAATCGGTCTCGAAGGAATAATTGAAGAATAGACGGAATATATGAAAAACCAAATGAAAATTGGGCCGAGTGCGAAAATGTAGTTAAGGAAATGTTCAAAAAACAACTTAAAATTAACTATGATATTATCATAGAAAGAGCTCATAGAGTAGGCCACCCTAAAGAAGACAGGAAACCAAGAACTATTGTCCTTAAATTATTAAATTTTCAAGACAAAACAAAAATACTCAGCGCTACAAAAAATTTGCGAAGAACAGGGATATATGTCAATGAGGATTTCGCAAAAGAAACAATCGAAAGCCGAAAAAAATTGTGGGAAGAGGTCAAAAAACTGCGACTTGAAGGTAAGTATGCAGTTATAAAGCATGATAAAAATTTTTCTAGAGAATTTCGGAAGTAAATGCGTTCGTTCTTAAAAAGAACTCCTTTTCAATTTATTATAACTAATCATAGCTTTAATAAGTGACTTTGAAACTCTTGCCTTTAATGTTTTTGAAACGAAATTTTTTTTTTTACACGAAAACTCCGACCCAGATATTAATTACTTTCACGATACAAAAATCGAATGTTCTTACTATTATCCAAATGAATTGAAATGAATTCTATTTAAGAATGTTACTAAAGAAAGCAACAACCAAATTAGAATTCTTCACGTAAATATCAGAAGCATTAATTGTAATTTTGAAAAGTTCCAAATTTTACTTGAGGAAACTAAATACTTTTTTAAATATTATTTGCTTAACTGAAACTTGGGCTACCTCAAATGACATTAATAAAAATTCTAATTTTTATCTTTCTCATTTTGAAATGATTTCTCTTGAAAGGCAAATAAGTAAGCGTGGTGGTGGTGGAGTTCTAATTTACAAATAAGTAAGGTGGTGGAGTTCTAATTTACGTTTATGAAAATATTAGGCATTGTTGTAGAAATGATCTTGTATTTCTGACGGCGAATGTTTCAAACAACCTTTATGAAAAGTTCTTTGAAACATTCACCTCTGTTTACGAATCTAATTTCCCAATTGTTACAATAACATTAAAAACAAAACACTTTAATAATCCCTGGATTACTAAAGGATTCAAAAAATCATCCAAAACTAAACAAAAACTATACATAAAAAATCTAAAAACAAAAACACCAGCTAGCGAAAAAATTTACAAAGATTACAAAAATCTTTTCGAAAAAATTCGAAAAGAATTAAAAAAAACTTACTATTCAAAATTAATTAATAAAGTTTAAAATGACTTAAAAAGCACTTGGCTAGTATTGAAAGAAACTACTGGAAAACAAAAAACATGCTCAAGCTCTTTGTCACAAATGCTTAAAGTCGATAACAATAGCTTGTATGAACCACAAATAATAGCTCATAAATTCAATGAATATTTCACTGAAATTGGATTAACTCTGTCAAGTAAAATAACAAAAACCCAAACCTCATTTTATGATTTTTTGATACCTATTGATAAAAATATTTGCTTTGAAAAATTATCTGCCGAACTATCATTTGATGAGTTTGAAAAAGCTTTCAAATCTTTAAAAAAAATAAAGCACCTGGTGCAGATAAAATCAACGGAAATATTGTTATAGATTGCTACGAACAATTAAAAAATATTCTTTTAAAAATTTTTCAGAGCATCTATCCATCAAGGTATTTTTCCTGAACGTTTAAAACTTGCCAGGGGTAACCCTATCCATTAAGAAGGCGACATATCCAATATCAGTAATTATCGTCCCATCTCTGTTCTTTCTATATTTTCTAAAATTTTAGAAAGAATTATCATCAATAGGGTATACAATTATTTTAACTACAACAACTTACTTCATAACAATCAGTATGGTTTCAGAAAAGGGAGTTCAACTGAACATGCCATTATTCAATTTATACATAACATCTCTGAATCTTTTGAAAAATCCCAATATACACTAGGTGTTTTTATTGACCTACCAAAAGCTTTTGATACGGTCGATCATCACATTTTAATCCAAAAAATTAAACATTATGGTTTAAGCAATATTAATAGTAATAGTAATACAAACGACGATTGTCGCGGAGTATAAAGTTTAAAATTTATACTTTAACAGCCATTAACAAACATTTATCTAGTCTAGCTTTAAAAGAATTTACTGTCATTGCAGAAACCACTTTTTCAGGTAAAGCATTCCAATGAGGTATCACTCGGTTCGTAAAAAAATTATGTCTCGGTGTTGTTTTTGCAAATTCTCTTTCAAATTTCATTGGATGACCTCGAAGTCTCTGGGAAGAAGCTTTATTAGGCTCTTTATACCATAATATCTTATCAATCGCAGTTGTTAATTTAAAGAAAGCAATGAGATCTCCTCTTATACGTCTTGTTTCCAGAGTTGTGAGGCCCAACTTTGTAAATCTTTTGGTATAACTTAGATGTTTTAGTTCAGGGGCTAGCTTTGTTGCTCGTCTTTGAATTTTTTCTAGGTCATTGATATTGTTTTTATTACTTGGACTCCACACTGGAGCTGCGAATTCCAAGTGTGGTCTAACCAACGATGTGTATAGTTGCCTTACCATTTCAGTGTTAAGATAAGTAAAGCTTTTTCTTATTAAACATAAGATTCTTTGTGCTTTACTTGTAGCTACTTGAACCTGATGATTCCATTTCATATTGGATGAAACTATTACACCCAAGTCTAGTTCTTTTGTTTTTGTTTTTAGAAGAAAACTTTGATTGTCGTGCTTTATAGTGTAGTTATAGTTAATATTTTTTCTTCCAATGTGCATAATACTGCATTTATTTATGTTAAAGTCCATTAACCATACATTTCACCATTCAGTTAACAAATCAATAGAATCTTAAAATCAATAGAATCTTAAAATGGTTTGAAAGCTATTTAACAAATCGAAAACAATTTGTTTATAGTAATAATGGTCAGCAAAGTGAACCTCTGAGCATAACCTGTGGTGAGCATAACCTGTGGTGTTCCACAAGGTTCTATTCTCGTACCACTGCTATTTTTAATCTATGTAAACGACTTAAACAAAGCTTCCAAATTGAAAAGTATAATGTTTGCTGATGATACTAATCTTTTCTTATCCCATACTGATATTTATGAACTCTTTTGAACTACAAACAAAGAACTAAATGACATTTCTAATTAGTTGAAAGCTAATAAATTAACTTTAAATATTAACAAAACAAAATGGATTATCTTTCACTCATGCGCAAAAAAACGTTTTTTACCAAGTAATATGCCTCAAAATTATATTGATGAAACGATAATAAAAAGAGATACTGTCATAAATTTCTTAGGTGTTTACCTTGATGAGAATATTACTTGCAGAAAACATATTGATCATATAAGCACAAAAATTTCCAAAAATATTGGCATTTTATACAAAGACCGAAATTATCTAAACAAAAAAAACTTAACCCAACTCTATTATTCATTTATACATAATTATATAAATTATGCAATCATCGCCTGGGGAAGTACCGAGAAAAGTAAATTACAACATTTTTATCGCCGTCAGAAACATTCAATCCGCGTAGTTAATTATGCGGATCGCTTTTCACATTCAAAATATTTTTTTGATTATATCAAGGTTCTAGATGTTTATAAACTGAACATATTTAATATCTTATGTTTTACTTTTATATGGAAAAACGATTTATCTTTATTTGTTTTTAACGACCTTTTGTCTTTCAAACCAAATCTTTGGAATGTCTTTAAGTTCATTCAATTTTGTATTGCATATCGTGCACCCCATCTTTGGAATAAAATAGTATTACCAAATTTTGATCCTTCTATTACTCTTCCTGTTTTTAAAATCAAGTTAAAAAAAATCATTCTCTCTATGGACAACATTCTAAAATTCTATTAAAAATGTATGTGAAATGTGTTTGTTAAATCTTCAACTTATTATATATTAAAATGTATTGTATTTTGCATAATGTAAACACGTTAAATTTTCTATATATATATATATATATATATATATATATATATATATATATATATATATATATATATATATATATATATATATATATATATATATATATATATATATATATATATATATATATATATATATATATATATATATATATATATATATATATATATATATATATATATATATATATATATATATATATATATATATATATATATATATATATATATATATATATATATATATATATAAATAACACTATGTATGTAACTATGTAACAACAACACAATCATAACAACAACACAAACTAGCCGCTTAAACTTTCAGAAATGACACTAAGGATAAGGCACTTTACCACTAAGCAATTGAAGATGTATGGTTATACGAAAAACAAACCAGATACATCTTTTATACCAATTGCAATTAGTCAACATTTTTCCAACAGGTACCTCTAAATAAGCGCAACTTCATTGGATAAGCATATTTAAATAATATAATAATAAACAAATATTTTATATGCAAATGTAAATTACTGATTGTAGTAAGTAATAATATAGTAAAAAAAAATATTTCAAAGCTGAAAACTGCTGTTTTAATTTTCTTTAAATAATTTTAAAATAAATTCAGTTTAATAAATAAGAAAAATTAAGCATCAAACTGTTGATAAATCAACATTTAGTATAGGCTAAAATAAAATTAAACTAATCTATTGAAAAAAAAACAATGAAATTATAATCAAATTTAAAAATTTAAATCAAAAATTAAATTAAATTCTATTTGGATTTTATTTATAAAAACTTTTTTCATTTATCTTTAATAATAAAATAAGCAGGCAAATTTTATTAAGTGCAAACTTCACAAGTGCAATTATTATGCAAATCTGTGGCATAAGTACAAGAGATTTGAGCAAGTGCAAACCACTGGTAAAATTGCGTCCAAAAATTTTGCAAATACAGGGATAAACTTGCGTAGGTGTAAATCTTTGTCAATGTAAGCAACAATTTATATATCAAAAGATATAAAAAAAAAAATTTAAATTGATAAATACAGGTACATTTTTTCAAGATTGCACTTATGCAGATTTGGACTTAAACAGATTTTACAAAAGATTTTGGTTTTATGCAAAGTTCGCAACTACAATAGTTGCATAATTATGCAGATTCCTAGTTATGAAACTTGCACTTAGGCAGTTCCCCTTAAAAATAATTTAAAAAAAATGAAAAAGTATTTTGTTTGAATTATGTACTCGTTTATTCAAAATATTATTTAAAAATATATACTCCAAATTTCTTGTGGTTCTCTAGCTTAAAGTTTTATCAATATGTTGTTTGTTTGCTTTTTAATCCTTCACTAAGGTTTTAAATCATAAAATATTTTTTTCAAGTTATTTTGTAATCTATGTTAATTTATGTTAAATTTCAAAATAAGTAACATTTTATTTTATAAAGATAAAAAAATATGAAATCAGCTTTTAGCGCTAAATATTAATTTTCTCCTTCCAAAGGTTTATGCAGTGAGGACTATTTTAAATTTACTAATACTTTCTAATTGTTGTAAAAAATGTTTTGCAACTTTCTTATCTCAAGTAAAAACAGTTAAAATGATTGGGTATGCTAATGATGTATTATAAACTTTCTTATCTTAAGTAAAAACATAAAAAAAAGATTGGGTATACTTATGACATATTATAAACGTTGCACTTTACTTTTAACCTATGAAAGCTCATGACCAAAGTAAATCTCATTGAAAATAAAAATCATTTAACTTAAACTCAATTTTATGTTTTTTCAAAAGCCCTTTTGTGAATTCTTACTTAATGTGTAGGGCCAGCATGACACTGGCTTCTTTAAAATTGAATGGCAACAATAAAAAACTTTTCAGCTTTTAAAGTTTTTTCTTTTAACTGAAAACTTTTTTGATTTAAACATGGGATTGCATTCCAGTGTTAGAGCAATTAAAAAATTTTGCACCTCCTCAGCTCCTAAACTGTATTTGGCTAGAGGGAAGTTTCGCCAGAATTAAAAATAAGTGATTGGCAAAATAATTTGTTTATTAACTCTATTCCCCTGGACGTAGCAAAGATGTAAAAAAACTAATTTTCAAAAAGTTTTTAATTTGTTTGCTATTATTAACAAATCTAAACAGCAGCATTTAAATTAACATAACCTCCAACAGCAATTTTCGTTGCTCAAGAATTTCCTTTAAATAAAATAATATGATTCAAAATACACATCTCTCATATACAATATTATATATATTCTTATCGAGTCTTTCAACTTTTATAGAGCAAAATCTTTTTTTTTTAAATAATTAAGATAGAAGATAATTTGTTTTTTTCATTAAAAAAACAACAACAACTCATTAGCAGCTGCAAATCTTAATTCCAAAACCTCTGAGATAATCAAAAGAAGTTAAAAATATTAAAAAGTTGATTTTTTTTGAAAAAAAAGTCAAAACTTTTAACCTAAGATTACATTTTTAAAAGATAAAATTTTGGCAATTTTGAAACAAAATTTAGGAACTAAACAAAAAGCATAATACTATATGCAGTAAAGAGGAAGAGTTAGTAAAATAGTAAATAGTAAAACTCTGTCAGTAAAATAGTATATTGTAAAAGTCAGTCTGTAAAAGTCAGTCATTAAAATAGTAAATAATAAAAGTCATTCAGTAAAAGTTAGTCAGTAAAAGTCAATGAGTAAAAGAGTAAACAGAAAATTTCAGTCAGTAAAATAGTAAATAGTAAAAGTCAGTCAGTAAAATGCATATGTGTATTATTCAAAATATTTTTAAAAATTTAACATTTGTTTTCAAAAGCGAAAAAAGTTTTTAAATACAAAATTTAATATTTAATACTTAATATTTTTTTTAAAGATTTAATATTTTGCTCGTGAGAAATTTGTGAGTAAATTAGGATCAATATAAAAAAAGAAAGTAATTAACACTAGATTTCATTAATTAATTCTATTAAAAAGAACATAAGCAACTGAATAAACGCAGTTAATTAGTAAAATGAGTTTATAATAAATTTTATTGAAAACAAAACTTACCTAAAAGTTTTTAAAAAGTCACCTGTTGAAGTTGTTATATTTGCAACTCAAGCTCAGAATTTCCTAATTTGTAAACAGTAAAGCCTCATAGCAATCCTCCATCTATAAAAAGTAAAAAAAAAAAATTGCTAAATCTAGTTTTCTAAATTTTTTCTATACAAATTATTTATATAAGCACATTGAATAAATTTTGTAACCTTTTTGAATAACTTTTAACATAGTTTTATTAACTATAATAGAGTTAACTATGCACACAAAAAATTACTTAATTATGTTAACTATTACATTTATTTATATTAAAATAGTCATCATATTTGGTCTTAATGACCTTTTGACTCTGTTTCCATTACTAAAACTTATATACGATAGTTTTAAGACTAAATTATTTTCTAATTTTACTTAAACTTGGTAGTACTGGATCTTCAAAAATAAAAATTTTAAGCATCACAAAACAAACAGAATTTTTTAAAAGTTCCTAAAAAACTTTTGAGCACCAATACTCCTGAGTCTATGTAAAAATAAGAGGTCTATTTTTATTTTTCAATAGGGGTCATTTTTAGGGCGTTTTATCTCTGGGCAAGTGACTTTATTTCATGTAAGTAATGTTGCATGCAACAAAAAAATATTTTTAAAACTTAAACAATGGGGTCTTCCATAAAGTACATATGAAATTTGTAAAAAGAGTGTCAAAAATAGTCTTTACATACGCATATATTTAATTAACTCTCATTCTTTATTTTCCTAAAACTTGATTTTTTTTAAACAAAAACATTGACTTTCACTTTTTTCAAGTTTAAAAAATCAGCCGCATGCTATATAACAGAATTATAGTGAACTAACTAAAAGTTTTTTTGTTTTTAATGTTTTGAAAATTTGAAGGAGGTGTTGATTTTGTATTAAATAACGCTTGTGCAGGCAGAGTTAGGGATAAGTCATTGAAACCATACAGGAGTGTACAATTTGGCAGTTAATTTTGTTCCCATATGAAGTGATCTTTATTAGCATTGAGGTTTATATTTTCAAAGAACAAAATATTGGAATGATTATATTATTAGCCATAATTATATTATTAAAATTAAGGTTATGATGCTGATTACACATTTTAAAACCTCATAACTGATAATTATTATAAATGTTTTTGTACAGTGTAAGTGTAATTATAATATAATTACTCGAGTTTTTATGTATAGTTATTTTAGAGGTTTTTAAATTTTCTGTAGAATTTGCAAGAGACAGGTTTTTATTGAGTAAAAAAAGAAAAATTTCTCAGTTTTATTGTTGTGTTTATGCAAGAAAAGTACATCCGACCTATATTAAAAGGCAGCAACCATTATATTAAACTTTTTTCACAAGTGCAATCATATTTAAATTAATGGTAAAATAATCATTTTTGAAAAAATATGTGTTCTACAAGAAGTATGTGAGGTAAGGTTCAAGTTGTGAATCAGTGGTGATTTGTCTGTGGATGACAAGGAGGAATGGCTGATTCAAGTTCTTTTGCGATGGGTGCTGCTCTTCTTTCTTTAATGTTTGTGTTACTTTACCAAAGCGACAAAGGTCTCAACACTCATGGAGACTATTTTAATTGTCACCTACTTAAAGATATTTTAAACACAATATGGCTGCATCCAACATTTATATAAACCACTGATCTCAAAATATAACTGGATAGCGTATACGGCAAGTTTTTTGAAGCAAGTTTTGGCCTCCCAAGATGGCGGCGTATTTTGTTGATTACAAATTTAAAAATATTTGTTACGAACTTTTATACTTTTTTAATATGAAAATAAATGTACAAGCCTCAAACAAGAATGAAATTTTCGGTTTTACATAGCAATTGTTTTAGAAAGAAACACAATAGTACATATTTACGTAAATTTCTAAATTATATATAATATTTTAGTTATATAATCTAATTTAACAATTTCCAAACAACTTTCTAATAATTATTTTTAATGTGAAAAACGGAAATAATTTTAATCATTTTTTATATATATTTAATTTATTTACTTTCTTTTAATTTTAGTTTTACAATAAATTAAATGTTTGTTATTGTTTTTTGTACAAATTTATGTACTTTTTAGTTCTTAACTACACAATGCCGTTTGCTAGAAGGTTAATAACACAACTGCATGGTAGGCAGCTGAATATCTTTTTGAAATAAACTATTATAAATTAGTTTTTCAAATAGATATCACAAATTTACAAATGCTGCATGAACTATTAGCTGAGCTCTGTGAGTACACACAACTCAGGGGTTCCTTCTAGAATTTTTTTTTTATATATAATTTTATGTACTTTATCACTAAGCATATATATATATATATATATATATATATATATATATATATATATATATATATATATATATATATATATATATATATATATATATATATATATATATATATATATATATATATATATATATATATATATATATATATATATATATATATATATGTATATATATATATATATATATATTTATATATATATATATATATATATATATATATATATATATATATATATATATATATATATATATATATATATAATGCAGATACTTTTTTTGATGCCATTTTAGCTATATATCTGGCAATATATGAGATCAAAGCTTTTTCTGTATTTAGATAGAATGATAGAATGCTGCATTTGAAATATCTGCAAATTCGTGGTCACTATAAGTTGGTTTTCTCTTTAACAAATCATATTTTTTTGTTAATTCAATTTTAATCAGATATTTTAGTACTGGAGTCAGCGAAAGAATTGTCTAAAACTCTTGAAATGTAAGTTTTATCTCTGATGCTGCAGTTTCCATTTGAAAATTGAACCCTACTTCACACACAGTTGTTTAATGTGGCTGTAAACTGTTGGCAATTGATATTGTTGTTAAACATTCTTGCAGATCTCACAGCTAAACAAGATCTCACAGCACAATAAAGAACTTGTTAGATGGTTTTGACTGAGCTTATATGTTAAATAATTTTATAGCAAACCTTTTTCTACTCAGTCGAGATATATATTTTATATGCCAATGAAACCAGTTTTTAGACTAGACAAATTCATTTGCATAACAGTTAATCTCTTTAAGACTAATGATATTATCATATACCATGTCAAGAAATGGAAAACAAAGAGCATTGTTGCAAATAGGTTTTGTGAATTCAATATGTAATGTAATCAATCTTTTATGCAAATAAACTCAACAACACATTTATATAATTATTTAACTGCAACATACAGTTTAATAATATAAAAAAGTCAGCCTTTATATAAACTATAACATTTAACCATAATACTTAACAGCAGGTAAACAGTATATATAACTTTAGTTAATGAGATATTTTAAAGAGGTGTTTTGAATATTTCTATATTAAAAATTTCATAAATTTGTTTTTTTAAACAAATGTTTTAGGATGTATATAAAATTTATTACATACATCTTCAATTCTATTGAGTGATTTAAATTACATTTCAATTCAATTCTATTGAGATGCTTTAAATTACAAGAAATGCTTATTTACTTTTTTTTTTTTTTTAAAGTTGATATAAATAACTATAATTCAGACCTGTTTTTTTTTTTTTTTTTAACCAGCATAAATTACACTTTAGAATGTTTTATTCAAATAATTTATGCAATAATAAAATTATAATATAATTCTAGAAGGAACCTCTGAGTTTGTATACCCCTGTATACTGATTCAATTAATAGTTCATGCAGTATTTGTACAAAATTGTATCTTGCTACAAAAAAAAGAGAATATAAAGTTGTAGATAGAGATGATTGCTGCTTACCATGCTGTTATGTTATTAACCTTCTAGCATACAGTATTGGGTAACCAAAAACTAAAAGGTACATAAATTAAACACAAAGTTTAACTAAAAATGTAAATGCCATTTAATAATAAATTGAATTATTCAAAAAACAATTTCTTTTTTTTTTCTCTAATATTTATATAATTCATTTGTTTTCTTTTATTTTTGACAAATTTATTAGCCTTATTTATTTATTTTCTATCGTAGTTTGATAAAGCCATATAAAATCTATATTGGTTTCACCGCTAGGAACTTAAATCGCCGCCATCTTGGGAGGCCAATTTTGGCCTCAACTTTATTCGGAAAAAACAATAGAATCCGCTATCCAGTTATATTTTGATATCAGTGATATAAACATGGCAGAGTTAGTGATTTCGCCGGTTATTCGGTTAACCGGATTTTGTTCTAATATCAAATATCTATTTTCGAATAATAAAAACCGACTTTAAAATTTTACGAAATTTTTTAGAAAGTAACTTCGTAATTATGACGATTATTGTTTGACAAATGTTAATTTATCAAAGATTATAATATATTTTATTTATTAATTTAAATAATAATTTAATCAGTTTTGTTTGATAATATATTCTTAAAACAATTTACAATAGAAATCTCAAAGATTTATTTATTACTTTTACAACTCAAGCAATACATTTTTAAAAAAGTTTCTTCAGAATATTCTGGAACTCTAATTCGCTTATTCAGCGTATTTTTTGAACCAATAGAATTTGTTTATTCGTAGATTTGGCGGTATTTTAGTGTTAGCAAATATTCTTTAAATTATCTTTACAGTCATTCTGGGTAACTTTGAATTTGCGGGTAAGATTGAACTAAACGTGTAATAGATCTTGTTTTTAAATTTTTTTTTCTTTGGTATTTTCTTTGCCTGTTGCTTTAACAAAGAATAATATAATGAATTATTAGTTTTTACAAAAGTTTGACCAAAGAAAATTAAATTTTATTTCTCAAAAATATTATTTTCCTCCATTTCCAGTTACACTGTCAAATGTGGTGATAACATCGTGTGTTTTCAATTTAGAATATTTGGTATTATATTGTAATTATCAAAATAATAGGATTTAACATGTTTTTTGCTACAAAAAGGATATTTATTTCCACTTAGCTAAAATATAACCAAATTCAGGGTAACTTTAGACAATCAATATTTTCCAAAAATGCTTATTTTGCTGTCTGAGTACCATTGCAATAATACATAATAAGTAATAGGCATCCTTTTATTATAGTATTTTTATTATATAATGATATATGATATTATAAATATCAAAAATTATAATATCTATTACTATTATACTATATTAATTTTTGATATTTATGGCTATCTTGATAGATTTAATAATATATCTTATTAATAACAAATATGCAATTAATTAAATAATTTTCATTAATAACATAAATCATCTTTATATTTTTACCATTCATAAAATGCCAAAAAAATGTTCGACAAGTCATCCTGGCACAAGAAAATATGGCACTAAATCTAATTACACCAATTCTCCACTTCAAGAGGCTTTAGCCAAAATTAAATTAGAAAAAATATCGATTGGTGAAGCTTTTAAAATTTATAAAGTACCTAAGGCAACATTATTTTATAAGCTAAAAAGTGAACACTGTAAATCAGTAAGACGCCCTATTGCCCTTAGCATTGATGAGGAACTTTGTTTTGAAAATCACTTACTTTTAAGTGACAAAGGATTGGCCAATTGGAATTAATGATTTTAAAAGTATTGTCAAAATCTATCTGAATGATAGTGGAAAAAATATACAACAGTTTAAAGATAACCGACCAGGTTGGAAGTGGTGTAAACTTTATCTTGACAGGCATCCATCATTAAAAGAAAAAGTATCTCATTGTATTTCAATTAATTATTGTCAAATAAAATTATTTTTTCAAAATCTAGAGAAGGAATTAAATGGAGTAACGCCAGATAACATTTATAATATGGATGAAACAGGGTTTCATGATGACCCTGGTAAAAAAAAACTTATTTTTCGTCGATCCTCTCGCCATCCAGAACTTATAACAAACAAAACAAAAACTTGATACACTGATGTTTTTTGTGGAAATGCCTCAGGAAAACTAATTCCACCATTTTTCATTGTTAAAGGAAAACACAGTTGGTCTGACTGGCCTTTCAACGCACTAGAAGGATCAAGAAAGGCAACTTCTTGCAGTGCCTGGATTGAAATTCAAATATTTGAAGAGTGGCTGTTAAATCACTTTGTTCCAAATATTATAAATAAGGAAGGTAAAAAAGTTCTGATTTGCGATAATATAAGTGGTCATATATCTTTAAAAGCCTTAAATATATGTGAAAAGCATAATATAACATTTATATGTTTGGTACCCAATTCCACACACCTTTTACAACCTTTAGATGTTGGATATTTCTCGAGTTTAAAAGCTGATTGCAGGTCAGTTTTTAATCAATGGCGTAAAACATCCAGAGGAAAAAAGGTTAATAACCTGCCAAAAAATTAGTTTACGCAGCTCATTAAATCTACTCTTAATGTTGGGAAAGAAAATCTAGAACATATTCTCCAAGCAGGATTTAAGGCTACTGGCATATATCCATTTGTACCAGAACATGTTCTCTTCAAATTACCCAGTTTTACAAATATAGATATTCAACCCAATATTAGAGAATCGTTTAGGAATTATGTTGATGATATTCATCTTAATTATGAAGTAAGCAAAAAATTTAAGTTTTCAATAACAGCAGGGAAAAGCCACTGAGGTAGAAGCATACTATAAGGAAAGAGACAATAAAAAAATAAGTCAAGATAATATTCGAGCAAAGAGAAGAGGAAGACCACTTGGATCAAATAATATGGTTATGAAAATAAACAAAAAACTTAATATTTTACAAAGTTCAAGCATCGTAAATGTTAATCAAGTTATTGAAGACAATGAACAAGTTTTACCTGTATCTCAAAATGATGCAGTTTTTTCATTGGAGCAAGTAAACAATCACTATGTACATGTTTTTCTTGATCATGATTTTTTTGTTTACACCCTTTATGTAAAAATATTTGTTATCTAGTTAAAACATGTAAAAATATGTAAAACAATGTAAAAATATTTTTTAAAACAATGTAAAAATATTTGTTATCTAGTTAAAAGTTGTTATCTAGTAAAACAATTTTTGTAGAGATAAACCTAGCGCAAACCATTCAAAGTTACCCGTAATGACTGTACGCAACAAGTTGTTTTGAGAACATTCAAGTTTATCTATGTTTCCATCTATGTCCGCATAACAATAAGTTTTTAAAATACACGCTAAAAAAATTTACTTCATAACATCTCATTTTTCCAAATCAAATGTTTTTAGATGAGAGAATGATTGTAAAACATCCGCTGATATTAAAACATTTAAACTATACTTGTACATTATTCCTACCTTTTTTAATTATGTAATTAAAAAGGTATATTATAATATAAAAAATATATATCTTTTTCCATGTTTTGTTATAAATATATAATATAGGACTCTATTTACTAACTGTCTTGAAAATGTACACTTTAACATTAATTTTTAAAAAATTTGTTTAAAACAAATTTTTTCGTTGAAATTTAGAAGATCCTGTATTCAGAAAGCGTCACAACTTAACCGAATAGTCGGATAACCGCAAATTGATGAGAACTGTTATCCGGTTTTTGAAACGGATAACCGGCGAAATCACTAGGCAGAGTTAGATGTGGTGATGTGGAAAAATGATAACTTTTAATGATTCTGTGGCAGTGTTTCACTTGTATTCTGATGCACTTACTGGTAAATCAATTTCAAATCACAATTTAAATCTAATTAAAGTCAAAAACGACTGGTAAAATGTAAATTGCAAAATCTAATTAAAGTCAAAAACGACTGGTAAAGTGTAAATTGGAAAATCTAATTAAAGACAAAAACGACTGGCAAAATGTAAAATCTAATTAAACTGAAATATCTTGGATAGATTATAATTACCCTGATGAAGAAAAAATAATAAAAAGAAACCATCGCACAATAAAAAGAATTGTAAGAAAACCAATACCTTAAGCAAATAAACAATAAACAAATCAATAAACAAATAATTGTCACAATATTGCTGTAAAAAAAAATGACGTAATTCCAATAGAAAAATATATGGTTGCCAAATAGGTTTTAAGCGATTAAGAAAAAAATCTTTTGGCAAAAAATTGCACAAACAAAAATTTAAATTGGCAATTAAGTTTGGTTTAAACTACCTAGTACCAAGTGGAAGCGAGGCTGAAGAACCAAGGATGTTTATCAACAAATTGTAGAGGTGGATGGAGTTTTGTGTCATGAAACACATCAGACCACAAAATGAAACTCAGCCATCATGCATTATTCCTGATATTAAAATAGACGTGGGCAGCACGTGAATTTGTGAAAAAATTATGGAAAACAGTGAAGAAAACAGAAAAGATGTTTCTGATACAAGCAAAAAGCACATTGAAGCTAAAAATAGTATTTAAGAAACAGATGTGCTTTAAAAATGAAGTAATCGAGAGTATTGCATGCCTATAAAATAAATTGATTACTGTTTGTAATAAATAAATTGATGACTATTTATGGGTCAAAGGGGAGTGTGATTATATTATATAAAATGCTAGAATATCTTTTGATGACAGGTAGATTGCAATTTAAGTGTAGAATATAATATATTCTACACTTACTCTACTTTTATATAGAATATATATAAGTAAAGTATATATAAGCAGAATATAATTGAAAAAGCTTTTTAATTGATTTATTTATAAAATTATGTTTATAAATGCATAAATAAACTGTAAATAAATAAAAAAACTGTAAAAATCATTTGTTTTATAAAAAATAAGCACTTTGACCAGACAAAAATAATAAAATATATAATTATACTTTTATAATTATTATTTCTGTTTATTTTTGTCAGTGCTTATTCTTAATAATAGAGGGTGGCCAGATAATTTTGATTTCGTTTTCCTGACTAAAATGAAATTTCTCTGATTTGCCTATGTAAAATTAACAAATGTAGCAATAAAAAAAAAAATATTTGTATTGATAAAGTTGTGTGAGTTTTATTAGTCAAATATACTATGCCAAAAAAGAATTTTTTTCTTTCAGTCTGGGTCCATCAAAATTTCCTGACTTTTCAATGACTTTTGAAAAATGAATTCCTTAATCTTTCCCTGACTTTTTAGCATAGTTTTTGAATTTCCCTAACTATTCCATGTTTTTCAGAATGCTGGCCACCCTGTTATACTGTTCATTTAATTATTTAATTTAATTATTTTTTTAAAGTTCATCTTTATTTTTATCTCTCCAAGCATTATGAGGGCTTCTTTGTCAATCCTGAAATTGTTTGCAACAAACTTTTACTTTTTTAAATATACTAAATTGTCTAAATATAATCTAACTTAGAATGATCATAAAATTCTTAAATATCACCCAATCTTCAAAAAACTGCGAAAAATATTAGCGATACATTGACCAGGGATGCGAAATCCTAGCAATTTTTAGGGACTTCAGGATTCCGGGTCAAAAAAGACCGACTTCTTAGACTCCGGACTCCAAAATTTTCTTTTTTTGTCTTAACCAGAGATTTTACGAAAGAAAAAGTCCTTAAAAAGACATTTAAAGTTTTTATTATACTGTAAAAATTACTGTTTATTATTTATTGCTTTGCTCAAAAAATAACTATTTCTTTTCGGTTAAAGGTATTTACACTAATACTACTTATGTATTTTAAATGAGTGGATTTGTTAACTTTATTTAAAAACTTTGGCATATAAAATTCGCCGAATGGTCACACACGAGCAGTGAACACCCGAGGGAAGAAATGAAGTACATTAAAATAAAGAAGAACTATTTATCGAACGAAGCATATTTTGACAGTTGTCAAGACAAAAATAAAGATTAATAGAGGAAAATTTCAAAACAAGTAAGACAGACAACACACCCAAGCAGTACTCACAATAATAATAACAAAAAATTGTATCATAAAAAACTAGTACGTACGAAGATATACAACAAATATATAACCGAAATCATTTTTTTTTTTAAAAAACAAAAAATTGATAAACAAATAACTTAAAAAATCAAAAAACAAAAACAAAAAAATATGGATACAACAATGTAAGGCCTCAGAATGGAAAAAGAACATTAATGCTAATGTGAAAACATAATTAATGTAGTGATGAAGTAATAAACATCTTCTCAGAGTCGCGTCTATTATTACAGGCGTTTCGATGAGGATCAGCACCTATAATTAGTTTATCCCGTCAGACAAACGTCATCGCCACTTGTGCTTTACCCCGCGATTTACGCCTTATCCATACTGCAGTAAAAAAGGACTCACTACAAATAGCCAAAACCCCACCAACCCAAAATTTGTAAAACACTTATGTTTTTTTAATGGTATGATATGAATAGATCAACTGTAGTAGATCTACTGTAGTAGATCAACTAGTATTAGATCAACTAGTAGTAGATCAACTGTAAAAAATAAATAAAAATAACTAAATAAATCACTTACCATACCACCGAAAGAAAACATGAAAGCACAATAAATTAAAATTCTAATCGAAACATAAAAATATAAATAAATTCAATTTAAGATCTAAAACCAGATAGGTATTATAAGCATAAATAATCCAAAGAAATCAGAATACCTCATTAAAAAAATTTTTTATCGACAAAACAACAATAGCCTTAAATAAACTCTAACGCTGTCATAGATACCTTATTCGAAATGTGATAACCAATCAAAAGTGTAGGAAAATGAAAAACCCGCGAAACCTAGAATCATAACAATGATAGAACAATGTGTGGTTGCGAAAAAATCGTCGCACAAAGACCTTAATAAAGTCACCGGCATAAATGTAAATGTTGTAGATAAGTTCGTGTTGTGTATGTCGCAGTGCTTGTTTAAAACCTTTGTTAATAGATTGAATAGGGTAGCCTAGTATAACTAAAATTTGTGCTAATTGTTTTAGCTCTTTTATTAGGTTGTAATTGTTGGATATAATCTTATTGTATCTTAACGCATGGCTATATATTAAACTACTTTTTTGATGAGGGGGGTGGAATGAATTATAATGCAATAGTGCTGTTGTATCAGTTGCCTTTTTGTATATTGTTGTTTCTAACTGTCCATATAGCTTTTTGTTAATTGTTAAATCCATGAAATTACTAGAAGTGGTAGAATTATTGAAAGTAAATTTGATCGTTGGGTGGATGGCATTCATAAATTCGAAAACTTGTGTTAGTATCTCCGGAGGCCCATGAAAAATAAAAAATATATCATCTATAAAAGGTTTATAAAAAGAAATCCACATTGAAAATTGGTCAATTATTTTCTCATTAATTCTTCCCATAAATAGATTAGCATAGGGTGGAGCCATACGTGTCCCCATGGTAGTACCTGTTAATTGTAAAAAATGATCAGTCGAAAATTGAAAGTTGCTGTGGGTTAGGATTGTTTCTAATATAATGTCAATAAAAGCAATAGGTGGGCGTTTAATGGGTCCGTTAAATGGCGGTGCTTTCTTTAAATAAAATTCTACAGCGTCAATACCCTCGCGATGAGGAATGTTTGTATACAAAGATATAACATCAGCCGTGACAAGAATGTAATTGTTGGTTTCTAGTACATGAGATTGAAGGAGTTTAAGGAAATGTGTTGTCTTTAAAGAATGCTGGTAATTGTTCAGCAACTGGCTAAATAAATTCTGTGATAAAGAACGATAAGTTATCGATTGGTCCGGCACAACCAGAAACAATTGGTCTTAAGGGAGTGTCTATCTTATGAATCTTGGAAAGGCCATAAAACAGGGGTGTACGAAGGGGTGTTTTTGGTCGTAGAAAGTCTGATGTTTTTTTATCAATCATATGATGAAGAAACATATAGTCAGTAAGATTGTTAACATCTCTCGCTATACTTTTTGTTGGGTCTTCTGAGAGTAGTTTATATGTATTTTTATCTGATAAAAGTAGAGAGATCTTCTCTTCATAGTCAGTTTTATCTAAAATACAAATGTCCCCTCCTTTGTCGGCCTTTTTATGATAATTGTGGGATTAAAGATAAGGGAGTTTAATGCGTGAATAAGTTTAGGAGTTAAATTTTTTTTATCTTTCGGTAGTTGTGAGAAAATAAGTGCGGTTATATCACATTCTACCAAGTTAAGATAACTTATAATAGTTTTGTTTTTTGTCATAGGGGGAGTCCAATTTGATTTTTTATGAAATAGATGCCTCATTATTTCTTCGGTCCCAAAGTAAAGTTGTTGGAGAAGGGTTGTTTTAAATTTTTCAAAAGCTGTTATGTGCATATTAAGTGACGTATTTGTAATTGAAGGAATAAAATTTAAATCCAAAATTAAGAGCTCTTTTTTCATCGTCTGTTAGAACGTGTTTTGAACGTGTTTTGATAACTAGTTTATTGTAAAATAGATGCGAAAAATTTGACTTAGCCTGAATGATTTCTTTATTATATTGCCTCATGTTGCTATGTGGTGTTGACGAAAACAATTTAGCCAGAGTAAATGGTGTAAAATTTCTTTTTTCGTTAGACGGAGTAAACAGTTTTCTTTGCTGATCCTAGAGAAAAATATTTTATCGAGGATTTCTGTAATAACCAAAAACAACAGGTAAGAGACAAGTAGACATGTAAAAGACAATAGAAAACTAGTGAAGATAATTTAAAGTCAAACACAGCATTGAGACAGCAAACACAGTATTAAAGTTTGTGGGTCCGAACTGAATGATAGACACCATTAAACGATAAGCTTAATGGTAAAATAGATGCATATAATATAAGTTATTACATGCTAGAACAATAAACTAACAAATAATTTAAATTTTTATTGATAAAAAATATTTTTTGTTAAAGTTATTTTATGTAGTCCGAATCAAAATTTAAGCAACTAAGAGACCTTAACAAAATACTACTTATGTAATTTAAATGAGTGGATTTGTTAACTTTTTTACTTTTATACTTTGACTAGCGGATCGCATACTATGTTAAAAAGTTTTCTTATTTTATTTTTTTGATACAGTTTAATCATTAAAACATTAAAAATTGTTATAAAACTTGAAATAACTAGAACATGTTATTTTTGTCAATCTTATAATATTATATATACCATCAAATACATATTTAAATAAACTATATATATAAATAAATATATATATAATACAGCACTCAAACAAAAAACTTATTCATGCGCAAAAAAAAGCATATCATCAACTAAATCGGATGTAAAGCGATTGCGATGATCCGGAGTCATGTGCTTTAACACCGAAAATAGTTGTCACATGCTTACTTGAGAGATCAAAGCAAAATCAAAACAACTCTGCAGGCATCCGTTGCAATTTCTGGGTTAGTCGAGTTGAATTGGACAAGTTACTCTTAAATTCTGTTTCATTGAAATATAATATAATTCGTTATTTATACACATTTTTCAACGTTCTTGTTTTAAAATTTTCATCAATAAAATTTAAATAAAAATTAATAACGACAGGAGCAAGTAGAAGACAGAAGTCTTGTCCTCAAGCCCCTTAGAAAGCGTAAAGTACTTTTAACAAATTTCTCATTATATAATTTTACAAATACTCGTTATATAAAAACAAGTTAACACATTATTACAACAAAAATACCATAAATTAAAAAAGATAAATTAATAAAAATAAATAAATATTTTTTTTTACCTAAAAATGCAAATATATGTTTGCGTCTGTTAATTCAAGTAAATACTGTTTAACTATATTTTTAAAACAATTTATTGAAGTTATACTTTTCATTTTTTTACTAAGAACTATGTTCCACAGGCGAGGGCCTCTATATGAAATTGAGTAATCAGATATTTTAAGAGTTGACTTTGACAAGTTTTGGAACACGTTTAACTCATAGACATTAAGAGCTTTAATTTCCCGGAGTAACGGCGTATTTATGCACATTAAATATAACTCTACTGGCTTGTTTTTGATTAATATATATATATATATATATATATATATATATATATATATATATATATATATATATATATATATATATATATATATATATATATATATATATATATATACATATATATATATATATATATATATTTCAATGCTAAAGAGTAAATACTTGCCCAAGCAATATTACAATAGCTTATGTAGCTATGGATAAAACAATAATGCAAATCTATTAAACATTTTTTACTTAGTAGGTGTTTTGTTTTATATAAAATGCTTATAGTTTTAGAAATTTTGTTTTCAATTAGCGTAATATGATTTTTCCAATTAAGATGTTCATCAAATATTATTCCTAAAATTTTAAGTGATGAAACTCTGTTTACTATATTGTTATTTATTATTAGCTGAGGAAGCTGCAGAGGCAAGTCATTGAATTTAGATTGGTTATGGAATAAAATGTACTTAGTTTTATTGATGTTCAAAAAAGTTTGTTTGGTTTAAACTAGTCATTAAGGTTTTCCAGCTCATGATTAACTGTAAAAAAATTGATTTTAAATTGGAATGGGTATAAGAAAAGGTTAGTGTCATCAGCAAAAAAAGCAATATTAAGCATGTTTGAAGGGAGATAAATATCATTTATAAATCAGAAACGGTAAGGGTCAAAGAATAGAGCCTTGAGGAACTCCGCAGATTATTGTTTCTAACTTTGTGCACGTTGAATCAAAAAATACTCCTGGTTTGCTATTTTTAAGGTAGCTTTGTAGCCATTTTAAGATGTTATTTGTTACTCCATATGTTTCTAGTTTGTACAAGAGAATTTTATGATCAACAGTGTCAATAGCTTTTGACAAGTCAATGAACAAGCCGAGTTTTAATTGTACAAAGTAAGTTCTGCACATCTTCTTTTAAAAAATTGCTTTCTATCTCCTTTTAGCACAGTAAAAATAAGTTAGGTCTCTGTTTTTACTGTTGTGACATGCACCTTGTGTTTAGAATCTAAATCAAATACAAAAATAGCATGAGAGTTGGTAGATATTACTTGATAATATTGATATTACTGCTACTTGTTTCAACTTGTACACTCTAATTTTTTTTTTTCAGTTTGCATTTTATTTTGCAAAGGCCGTCAGCTGCAGTCATCTAAAATTTGTAATTTTGAATACGCGTAATTTTATATTCGTTTATGTAAAATGCATTTATACAATATATACTTATATAAACAAAGTGGTGATAATATTATAACTATAATAAATAATATTAATAAAAAAATCTTGTCTTCACTTTTCAGCATGCAACCATGTTGAATATCTATGTAAACCACTGCTAGAAAAAGTGAATTTTCTTGTAGGACAATATCCCGATTTATCATACCCTTCTGAATATCTTTTGCTAACTCATGGTCTTTGCTATTAAATTCACAACTTATTGAGTTCTAGTCAAAGAGAAACTCACCTGCAGTAATATTCTCCAGCTGAAGGCAAATAGTGAGCTTGCAAGCCGCCCAGCTATCTCTCCATGCTTAGTCCATGCATGGGATTCATTGGCTGATGACCGGCACCACTGCATCGGAAATGCCGTTCATATTCCAATGGTTCGCCATGTTTGTTTTACGATGTGCCGATCATGCCGATCTTTTTCCAGACAAATGAAATATTATATAACTAGATTTCTAACTTCAATCCGAAAAGTGAAGCCGCTCATTGCTCTTTTTACAAATGGCGGATTAAGTTTGTATACAAAGATTTTACACTTTTCTTTTCTTAAATAAAGTAAATATATTTTAATTTCAAATACTATTTAAGTGAAAGTGTTAAGTGAAAATTATAATGCTTGTAAAATATTAATTTAGGATTTACTATTTTTTTTTTCGATTAAAAAGGGATTAAAGTTTTGTATAGAAAAGTAAAACAACAGAGGCTTTTAAAGAATTTGTATAAATTAAAATATTCTTTAATAAACATAGACTCATAATAAAACTTTTATAAATATTTTATAATTATTAAAATTTGTTTTTGAATTATCTTTAATTTTTTGGGAACTTTTGACTTGCATTTTTAACTTTTATTCCACACTTCGGCTTCAGCTTTTGCCCTTTTACAAAGGCGGCCTATTGTTATAAACAAAAAATAGCGACTTCACTTTTTGTCCAATAAAAACCCGCAAGTCAGACATCTAGTTATAGATTTTTAACCATATTTTTAACCATATATTAGTATTAATATATGGTTCAATGTTATCCATGTTGTGTATAAATTATTTAGATAAGAAATAAAATTTTTCAATTTTAAAAAATAAATAAAAATTGAATTTTTTAAATAAATGTTAATTTTTTATTTCTTGTCGAAAAAAATCACGTGATTTTCTTGCTATTTTATTCTGTTTCTTTGTGAATCTGTTAAAGCTATTTTATGTTCACTATTTAGATCTTGATGTGTTAATTTTATAACAGCATTAGTATCAGATTCAATTGCTTTTTTAATTTTTTCTTTTTGACTATCTGAAAGATTTATAAGAGTATCATAGTATTTTGTCTTTTTTTATATATAAAATAATTTTTTAAATCACTTCGTGATTATTGCTTCGCTAGGTTCTAAAAGTACCCTGGGTCTCAAAGAGACCTAATTCACTTTAAGTTTATTGCATTCTGTAATGCTTTATTCTCATCATCACCTATTTGACCTTGCATTAAAAGCTCCTCACAAATAGCAACAGCTTCATTTCTAGCTCCAGTATTACCTGCTTGTAAAGCAGCTAAGCGTAATTTAAGCATATCAAATAGTGCATTTGGATCACTAGGAAGAATTATTTGTTCAATGATAACTCCTTTTCCAGATCATCTCTTCCCAAATAGGTTTTATTATATGAGTGTATTTATAACTTCTAGATGGTCTTGGTTTAGCTGAATTTAAATGAGAGCGAATTGCATCTGTTTGATCTAAAATTTCTTTATACTTATTACGATCATCGTTAGTATATCTAACAGGATGAGATTTTACTATAATCTCCCAAAGACCAGGTGTACCAGTGTATTTTTTACCTTCAATAGTTATATCATCATCTTCAATAGTTACTGGTTTTTTACCAATGTAAAATTTTTTATCACCTTCATTGTAATGTATACCAAATATGTCATCTGATACTTTTTTACAATTTTTAGCAGTATATAACTTTAGATATTCTGCTGCGATAGTTCCTAATGACATGTTATTTACAATTTCAGGTGGCATAATTGCTTTAGTTTCAGAATCTAGTAAAGCAGGATAACTTGAAAAAGTATTAGCTATTTGATCAGCTTTATTTTCTAATTTAGTTAAACCTTCTTTTATACCAGATTGACTATCTATTAATGGCTTGTACAATTTTTCCAAGTTAGTCTGTTAAGTATCATAACCTAACTTTTCATTAATAGAATCTTGATATAAACTTTTCTTTAAATTATCAAGTTCTTTTGCTAATTTTAATCTTGCTTCAATATCTATAGCTTTTACATACGACATTTTTTTTATATAGGTAAAACTTTTTAAATCAAATTATGTTATGTTAAGTAATACATAATATATGTTTTAATTTTTAAGAGTATTATTTATCACTCCTATACTTTGATTCTTGTTAAACCTCATATTTAACACTTCAATAACATCACTTTTGCCTTTTTCTATTCTTTTATTAAATATTGACTCTTTAGTCTGCTCGTCTATATCATTCTTAGATTTTGTTCTAATTTGTTCAATCATAGTTTGAAACTTTTCAAGTTCTGAAAGTATGATATTAAATTCAACATTATCAATATATTGATCTGATATAGCTTTAGAAATAAGACCACTTATTGTATTTAGTTTTGCATCAGCTAATATTTTAATCTTTTCATGCTTTTCTGCTTTTATTGTTAATTTTTTAATAGCTTGTGATCCTATTAATGATAATACACCCATACTTAATGCTGCAATTTCACATCCAATAGCTATAGGTGATCCAACTATTGTTGTTAAAAAAGCCAATACCAACAGCTCCAAGTGCTATTGTGCTAGCTAGTAATGAATTATCAATAGCTGAAACTATTCTTAAAGGTTTGTGATATTTCTTACTTAAAATTTCTCTTCTTAATCTTTCACATTCTATCTTGTTTTGAATCTCATTAATTTTAACTAACCTAAAATTCTGATCAGAAATTGGTGGTGCAGATGGATTTTCTGAAAACTGGTTAAGATCTGGATAAAGCTGTTTACATTCATTAATACATTGCATTTCTTTTTCTATAAAGAAAAATTTGTTTTAAATCATTTCAATAAATATTTTTGTTATTTACCAAAATCAAATACAGTAGAGTCTTTAGCTTTGTTAGATTTATCTGAACTAAGTTTATCTTCATCACATATAGTTTCTTTGATTACTTCCCCTATACTTGATAATATAGATTTTACAGATTCTTTATCACTGTGGGACCTAGCAGAGCCAGGATCACTTTGTGATCTAGCAGAGCCTGGGTCCCTTTGGGACCTAGCAGACCCTGAGTCCCTTTGGGACCTAGCAGAGCCTGGGTCCCTTTGGGACCTAACTTTTTCTACTTTTTTATCAAGTTCTAAAGTAACCCTATGTGATATATAATTTGCATTAAAAACACCATTATAAGATGAAATACAGCATAACAAATCTCCTTTTTTAATATTTATATTTTTTTTATCGTTATTATATAAAGTTATTTTAATATCATCAGTAAACTCTATTACTACAGAATTTAGTAAATTTAGAGTAGGTTTATAATTTTCTGCAAGTGAAATCAATACATGTCCTTTATCTATTTTAACTCTACACATTAAAGAAACGTTATTATATAAATTTGATTTTACTGTAAAATTTCTTGTGCGAATACTATAATATGTCTATCATTTATTGCTCTATGTTCTAAATCTGAATTAATATTAAAAGTTATTGTATTTTTTTCATGCTTTTCATAATCTAAAAACATTCTTCTCTTACTCTTTTTTATAAATGTAAAGATGTTTTAATTCATTTTAAAAATTATACTTAAAAGTATAATATTTTTTATTTTAAAGTTCTTACAATGTAATTTACAATTTGTTTATTCTCATGTAAATAATAACACTTTTTATCATTAATATTTTTATATATAGCTATTTTTTCACCTTTTTCATTTTTCATTTATTTCTTTTCTGTTAATTTACATAGTTTAAATGGGCAATTCTCTATGTTTTCTTTTATTTCATCTTTAGTATGAGCATATTTGCAATTTATATTTTTACATTCTTTTTTATCAAGAATATATTTGCATAATTTAGTTTTAACTCTTTTTAATTTTAATAATTCTGACTTTTTTGGATGAAATAATCTACACTCTTTATTCTTGCATTTAGGATATTCAGAACATAGAGATAAATGCCTTTATCTACATGAATCTTTAGTGCATATTAATCTTTCTTTTATAGTATTGCAATAAGGAATATCATGATTGTTTTTACATTTCTCTCCAAAATGACAGAAATTATCTTTTAAAATATTTTTACAAAAACTAGATAATTTTTCTAAAAAATGAATTGTAGAAGGTTTTTCATCTTCAGTAAAATTAATTTTAACATTAATTGGTTCTTTAGAACTAAATTTTCTATTTTTGTTATGTTTTTTAACAAAAAAACTATCTATAGGAGGATAATCATTATAAATAATATCGCTGTAAGTTGGATCATAATTAATCCACTTCAGTTTATCTTTATACAATTCCATAATTTGTACTGTTTTTGAAGGTATTGGAATTATAGGTTTTTCTTGAATTTCTTCAGATTGATCAAGTTCATCACATATAAAATAAGTTTCATCAGAACTATTTTCTGAATCAGAATCTGATTCTTCAAATTCAAAGTTTCTTATTTCTTCAAAATGTTCAAATTCTTTTTGAAATTCAGATATTTCATTAATCTCATCATAATTCATTTTATTTTAATATTTAATAAAATATTTTAAATCAAAAAAATTAAAATGAGTTAAATAATTTTCTTTACATAATAAAAATGATAGATGAAGAAGATTTGATGCAAGTAAGCTCAGAAGATATAATAAAACAAACAAAAAATAAAATAAAAATATTAGAAAAAAAGCAAAAAGAAATAAAAGAATTAAAAAATATTGAAAATAATATTTAAAAGAAATTGAAGAGATAGAAAATATGACAAAAGAATTAAAACCAATGAAATCATTTTTAAAATGTATTAAAAAAAGAAAAATAACTGTAAGTTTAGAAGTAGAAGAAAATATTAAAGATATAGTAAAAAATCAATTATTAGGAATAGAAAATAAGAAAAAAGAAATCGAAAAAATGCAAATAACTGCATATGAGTTTAAAAAATATGTAATACTTTCTATAATAAATATATAGCAAAAGATATACTTCGTTAAAATAGCGCATGCGCACAAGAAACAGCAAGAAACAGCAAGAAAATCACGTGATATTTTTCGACAAGAAATAAAAAATTAACACTTATTTAAAAAATTCAATTTTTTTTTATTTTTTATAATTGAAAAATTTTATTTCTTATCTAAATAATTTATACACAATATGGATAACATTGAACCATATATAAATATTAATATATGGTTGAAAATATGGTTAAAAAAAAAAATGAGGGAGAACTCTCCGCCTCCTTCTACTTATATATATATATATGTATATATATATATATATATATATATATATATATATATATATATATATATATATATATATATATATATATATATATATATATATATATATATATATATATATATATATATATATATATTATATATATATATATATATATATATATATATATATATATATATATATATATATATATATATATATATATATATATATATATATATATATATATATATATATATATATATATATATATATATACATATATATACATTAAAACAATAAAATTACTGCAAATTTTACTTTTATAGTTGTTATGTTCTTATTACTATTATTATTATTATTATTAAATATAAAAATTAGTTTAGATTCATTTTGTAGAAAAAAGTCTTATAAGACTAATTCCATTAAATATCAATTAGTTACTAATGGAATAAATTTTAAAAATCATGTAAGCTTCATTTAGTATTTTTAAATAATGTTACTACACATAATTAATGTCAATTTAGAGAATCGTTATTTGACCTTTTGCGATTTGTACGCCCACCTATGTCTCTCAAGTTTATAAAATAAGTGGTCAAAGCTCGCTCAATGGATAGGTTCTCACCAATGAGAATGCTTCTTTCTTACACTTTCTATAGAGATAAGTATTAAAAATTTATTTTTTTTTACTAAAATCATAGGTTCAGCTAAAAATGATGTTTATGATTTTTCTGGTTTATTGAACACCCTTTCCCCTTTATCAAACTTGGTTAATTTTTTTCTCAACGCCCCCATGAAAATAATATCTGTTTTTGTTTCCCCTCACCTTTACATAATATCATAAATGCTTTTTACCATCAATTTTTTTCTAGTTTAATTAAACATTTCTTCTTTACAGTACTCAATTGAAGAAGAAAAACAAAATATAAGTTGTTTTTAAAGACTTTAAAAAAATAAGCAAGCTTAATCTGAATTTGAATTGTGTTTCCAATGATCGTGAACAGTTTTAGGCAGCACAAGCAAGAATAGAGTTTTCAAACCACATTGTTGGTGTCCATACCTTAAAAACCTGCTCATAGATAACGTAAATATATATTAATTATTTAGGTTTCCCAAGATGACATCACGGTCTTATCACAAAGCACCGCGGAAGCGCATTTAAACAAGAAGTTTACGCCTCCTTCCTTACCGTGACGCCAAATATGTCCGAAGCACGTTTTAAACCTAGATCTCCTGCATATAAAACAAGCGCTCTAACCACTGCGCCACGGCCGCATATTTTGCAAAGCTTACAATAATTAAGTTAAGATTTATTATGAGTTGTTAAAATGTAATAAATTTAACACGTATAGAAAAACAAAGCCTTAAAAATGTAATTTAAAAATGCAAAGGGTGTTTTAAAAATTAAAAATAAAATAAATTCAAGTTATCTTTCACAAGATTCTCAATTGAATAATAACTTGAATCAATAGTAAAAGATAAATTGAATAAATTCAAGGTATCTTTCACTAAATCCACATGGCCACAATTTTCATTTTCATCAGACCTGTTTGTCCCCTTGGCCATTTCAGATGTTAATAAAGATGACATCATTTGACATCATATATATATAAATATATATATATGTATATATATATATATATATATATATATATATATATATATAAATATATATATATATATATATATATATATATATATATATATATAAATATATATATATATATATATATATATATATATATATATATATATATATATATATATATATATATATATATATATATATATATATATATATATATATATATATATATATATATATATATATATATATATATATATATAATATATATATATATATACATTTGTCAAAAGTAATTATAATTTTTATTTTCGCATTTAAAATCAATATACCAACTATCATTTGATTTTTCTACTTGATACATTAAATGGCACGGATGAAGAAAAGCAGTTAAAAACAAAAATGAAATTAGAAAAAAGATTATGAGGTTGGCAGATATCTGCAGCAATGCGATAAAAGAAACAAGCTGCGTTACTAAATGAGCTTGAAAAAAGTAAAAAAGAAGAAGATTAAAAAAAAAGAAAATTTAAGCAATGGATTTATCTCCATATTTAATTGTAGGAGTATGGATTCTTGCAGTAATTGACCTTATAATAAAACATACAGCATATATATATATATATATATATATATATATATATATATATATATATATATATATATATATATATATATATATATATATATATATATATATATATATATATTATATATAAATTTATATATATATATATATATATATATATATATATATATATATATATATATATATATATATATATATATATATATATATATATATATATATACATTTATATATATATAAGTAGAAGGAGGCGGAGAGTTCTCCCTCATTTTTATACATATATACATATATATATATATATATATATATATATATATATATATATATATATATATATATATATATATATATATATATATATATATATATATATATATATATATATATATATATATATATATATATATATATATATATATATATATATATATATATATATACGTATATATATATATAACGTTTTAGACGTCTTTTGAACGTTCAAAAGACGTCTTTTTTAGATGCCCAGTGGTAATACCGGTGCCCACTGGGTACGTCTTATGATTTTATTGTGAAAGTTGTCTGAAATTGCAATAAGTTGAATCCATTTTAACGCTATATATAAATGCCATGTGCTTGGATTTTTTGGCATTTTCTGTAATGGTATTTCAGCCAGCACTGAGTATAATCGTTTTTCCATAAATTTGTATATATTCTGTTTATTCTTTAATTTTTAGCAAGACTTTTGTCTTGTTTCAAAAACAAATAAAGCTTTATAAAAGCTATTTGTTGTTCCATTGGATTTATAAAAACTGAACTGGATTTGGTCAATAACTTGATAAGGTTAAAGAGCGTGTCAACTCAAATTAGTTCGTTTTATAAACTTGGTAAGGGCTAGTTCCATTAATTTTAAAGCGCATAATTTTAAGTATTTGTTTTGAAGATCCTTGATGATTTGCAATGTTGCTTGCCAATTTTTACATTTCAAAAGACCAATTTAAATGCTTGGAGAGCCTGCGCCACCTTGTCGTATCATACATTTCAAAACAAGCTCTGAATAGATTTATATCATTAACAGAATCGTTTATGTGAATGTTACTGTTGAGTTGCTAGTCCAGTAAACTGTATGTGTTTGAGGCATTTTGTATTACAAATATATATCTTCAATAGCTAAGAGCACAATATTTTGCAATCCCTATACCTCCAGCAACAACAAGAGCTGTAAGCTCCTCTTTAAGGTTGTTGGTGTCAATATATAAACCGTTGGCATTGTCTCTGCTGGTTTTGTTGCTGTTGATTTTGTCTCAGCTGGTTTTTTGGTTTCTGTTGGTTTTGTTTCTGTTAGTTTTGTTTCAGTTGTTTTTGTTTCTGATAGTTTTGTCTTAGATGGTTTAATTTCTGATGGTTTTGTACCAGTTGGGTTGTTGTTTATGTTGGTTTTGTTTCTATAATTTTTTTTTTTTTTACATCTGTCAACTTTTAAGAAGCTCTTATAGGAGCAATAAGCAACTGAATGTTATAACCAAATATTTTTTTTTTTTAAAGCCAAGATCACTTAGAAACAAGTATAATCCTTCTCTAAGAGCTAATTAATAAAACAAGATGCATTTTGCATTATAGTTTTATAAGTATTAATATTAGAATTTAAGTCAATAGGATGTTTAATTTGAGTTTATAAAGCATTAACAAGCTAAGCTTAACCTGAAACTTTAACAGCTAGATACGCTGACAAAAGACATATAGCATATTTTTGCTATATGCCTTTTGTCAGCGTAGTAAGTAATTTGCTAACAAATTTAAGGCCACTTTTTGAAGCACCATTCGATTGATCGGGAGTTTGACCTACCGCTAAATTAATAATATAGTAATCACCTGTTTTTTTGTCTTGAACTAACCTTTCTGGGTCATAATCATACTTCCACGTTTTAATATTTTTTTTGAATCAATAATAAATTCAGTTTTAGTTTTTTTAAAAACTTCTTTATTATAATCACGTTTCCATGCATTAAAACGTGCTTCGTTTGGGAGTGTAACGCTAAACTTCCATAAAACGCGGCGTACAAATGAAATACAAAAAAATATCTGCAATAACGAATGGAAGGTAAAAATGATTTTAACAAACCAAAAAAAACGTTAAAAATAGCAATGGAAGATATACTAGTATAAAAGTTCATTTTTTTATCATTGTTAACTATTTTTGTTAACATTTTTTTATCATTGACTCCAAATTTTTGTTCGAATTTTACTGTTTATTTTATTTTTAATTTTTTTACCTGACTAGTAAGGCTATTTACTTTACTCGCATAAGAAGTGATTAGTGAAGATTTGTATTCGCATGAATTAAAATTATTTGGTAGTGGTAAACTCAATTAATACGTATGGTCTGATAATATAGCTGATAAAACATCTGCATTAAAACTAACACCTGGAAACTCTGTGAAAATACTTTTTCAGTCAACAAAGGTTCTACAGGTTGCATTTTACTAGAACATGGTAAAGAAGTGATTGGGGTTTTTAATAAAGTTCTTCTAGCTTTTTTATGTTCAGGTTGATCAAAACCCACATTTATTTTTGGATTAGTGTTCAAACAGTTTTTTATCAACAAAATGATCAGAGTATACTCTATCAACAATTGAGCAGCCGTGGCGCAGTGGTAGCACACTTGCCTCCGAAACAAAGGATCCGTAGTTCAAACGCTACCTCTGGGCAAGTTTTTCGACATCGGTTAGGAAGGAGGCGTGAACTTCCATATAAATGCTCATCCGCGATGCTCTGTGATAAGACCGTTATGACTTCTTGGGGCACTTAATTTAAATTAATTAAAAAATAAAAAATAAAAAAAGTTCCGGGTTTCCAAGTATTTTCTTTCTTTTTTCCATCTCTTCTAAGCTTACTAATTCAGTGCTTTTATTTAATTATATTGAAATTTACTAATATTGACATTTGTAACTTTTGGAACTTTTAGCTCGGATGCATTAGTTTGGGCGTCCACACTAGTCAATTTCACAAATATAATTATAAACTGCTTGTAGACTTATGAATTTTAATATTAATTATTTGACTAAAAAAGCATATTGAGCTATTTTTAATAAATTTCTTTTGGAGAAAATTAAAGAACATGTCTTTCAATTAAATCAAGTGTTTGATGGTAACATAATGTAAAACATAGGGTTTAAGTAGTTATTTTTAACTTTTTTTTGAAAGTCAGTGTTTTTAAGAAGACACTTGGTAATAGTTTATACTTTTATAAATGTTGAGATACTTATGCTATGCATAAGCAAATTCAAACCACACTTCAAATAGCAAATCAAGTTTTTTGCCTTCAGTGGATCAGCGATTGGAATCAGTCTTATGTGCATTGTGAGTGAGTTTGAAAAATTAAAACTTAAAATTAATTTATCTTCATTTCTTGATTTAAAACAAAATAAATTTAATTAAATTCTTAAAAAAAAAAAATTATTTTGTTATTTAGTTTTCTTAGTTTTAGTTCTTAGATTTCTTATTTTACTTTTTCTTCTTACTGTTTCTATAGAAACCATATAAAATGTAAAAACAAAACCATATAAAATATAAAAATTAACAAATATTTCATTTGCTTTGCATATAACAAATTAACTTAATTAAAATTAATTAAATTAATTAACTTATTGCAAACCTAATAATCAAATATTGTATTGTCATCAAGCATGAGTATGTATGCAAAATTTGAAGAAAATCTATCATCAAGAAGTGACTCAAAAATTGATTACGAGATTTGATGTTAACAGACAGACAGCGACGAGGAAAAAAATTGGGAAGAATAAGAAGAAAAAGATAAATAAGAAAACTAAAAGTAGTTAATAATAATAAAAATATTAAAAATTTTTTTTTTTAAATTTATTTAAGTTTATTTTGTTTTAAATAAGGAAATGAAGATCAATTATTTTTAAGTTTTAATTTTTCAAACTCATTCATAACACACACATGACTTCGATTCCATTCACTGACTGAATCAAATAGTACATGTAGCAGTAAAACAATCATAACAAAGTTGTATAAATTACATAATAAATCGCCTATGTAACATTTGTTTTGAAAATTGTGATCGAATATTACAGTAATAGGTATTGTTTTGAGGTCTAGCAAAAATCAAACAAAATATAAACTCAAACTGACATAGTTTCTTCAGAGCTGTTAAGAAGGAGGGGGGCGTAGGGGGAGGTGTCTAGCCCTCTAAGAATTTTATTAGTCGGCAAATTAGACACTAGAGTCGGCAAAATTGGATTAATAGCTGGAAGTCGGCAAATGTCGGAAAACGAGGAACTTTTTTTTTTTATGTAAGTTAGTGGGCAAAAAATTTTTTTGGCTATTTTCGGCAAAAAACAGACACGGTACCCCTCCTTTAAAATCTATTCGAGAAGGCCCTGAATTTCTCAACCAGTAAAAATTTCAAATAAAATTTTATTTAGAATTTTGTACGGCTATAAGCTACATATGAACCAATTTTTATTAATTTATATGTAATGACTCTCATTTTACAGGTAATTTTATTGTCATAATTTAAAGCCAAAATTTCACTTAACTTAAACAAAAAATTAAAAGATTTCAAAATTTGCATTATAGGATACCTTAATGTAAACGCCATTATCCCATATAAATGGCGTTCTTAGGTCAGCTAGGTTGGCATTATCATGATGCGTGCAGTGCCGGATCATTTTCAAGTTCTGGCTCATAAAACGGCCTCCATAAACAAAAATAGCCCCGTGCCCAAAGAAATCTAGGATCTGTGTCAACCACGTACGATATTATTTGAACATTTGCGTTTCTTTAAAAAGTTAACGAAATTCTCGTTTATACGTAATTTCTTTATTGCAAAGCTTTTTAGAATTAATAAAATATTAAAAAAATTGTCATAAAATACTATTATTATTAAAACAAAAACCTCCGTTTAAAAACACTCTTTAAGCTTTGTCGCGACTTTTTCTATGTGCATAATCCATCAGATTGAATCACTAAACATTAATTTTTTGATCTAAATTAAGATATTATATTTTGATTTTTTTTTTTTTAAATTTAAATTAACTAGAACAAAAGAATAATTTCATCTTCTCTAGCTTATGGTAAATTATTATCGTGAGAGTTAAAAAATATATCGGAGAACGTTTTTTAATATTCCATATCAAAATTCCTGAGGGAATCGTAATTGGTTCGTCTTTCAAATATAATTAAACAAATAAGTATATATAAGTATAATAAATAAATAAATATATATATATATATATATATATATATATATATATATATATATATATATATATATATATATATATATATATATATATATGTATATATATATATATATATATATATATATATATATATATATATATATATATATATATATATATATATATATATATATATATATGTATATATATATATATATATATATATATATATATATATATATATATATATATATATATATCGCAATAACAAAATCTTTGCATTCAAATAACTTTAGACTTAATAAAATAAGTTTAAACCAAAATTAAGTTTTATCTTTTTCAATTTTTATATTTAATAATACATGAAAATTTTAAAATATAAAATTTTATACCTATAAACAATAAAGCAAACAAAAAATTTTTTATATGAAAATTTATAAAAAAATAGAATTTTATTTATAATAAGTAAATACGGATTTCTCTAACTATTACAGAAAAAAGTTCGTCAGTTATATTTTATCAACAGGTAAACTTTATATATATTAAAACTAATATAATAATCAAATAATTATACAACTCGTTTGCTGCGTTTCTAAATTATTCAAACAGCTTGCAATATAACGTTTTGTTTTCACTGTATCCGGATGGTTAATACCTAAAATTTCAGTTTGTATTTTATCAACAGAATAATAAATTTCTAAAGCTTCGTTATATTTTCCCATATTGTACAAACAGCTTGCGATATTATGTTTTGTTGTCATTGTAGACGGATGGTTGATACCTAAAATTTCAGTTTGTATTTTATCAACAGAATAATAAATTTCTAAAGCTTCGTTATATTTTCCCATATTGTACAAACAGCTTGCGATATTATGTTTTGTTGTCATTGTAGACGGATGGTTGATACCTAAAATTTCAGTTTGTATTTTATCAACAGAATAATAAATTTCTAAAGCTTCGTTATATTTTCCCATTTTGTACAAACAGCTTGCGATATTATGTTTTGTTGTCATTGTAGACGGATGGTTGATACCAAAAATTTCAGTTTTTATTTTATCAACAGAATAATAAATTTCTAAAGCTTCGTTATATTTTCCCATATTGTACAAACAGCTTGCGATATTATGTTTTGTTGTCATTGTAGACGGATGGTTGATACCTAAAATTTCAGTTTGTATTTTATCAACAGAATAATAAATTTCTAAAGCTTCGTTATATTTTCCCATTTTGTTCAAACAGAGTGCGATATTATGTTTTGTTGTCATTGTAGACGGATGGTTGATACCAAAAATTTCAGTTTCTATTTTATCAACAGAATAATAAATTTCTAAAGCTTCGTTATATTTTCCCATATTGTCCAAACAGATTGCGATATTATGTTTTGTTGTCATTGTAGACGGATGGTTGATACCTAAAATTTCAGTTTGTATTTTATCAACAGAATAATAAATTTCTAAAGCTTCGTTATATTTTCCCATATTGTTCAAACAGAGTGCGATATTATGTTTTGTTGTCATTGTAGACGGATGGTTGATACCTAAAATTTCAGTTTGTATTTTATCAACAGAATAATAAATTTCTAAAGCTTCGTTATATTTTCCCATATTGTTCAAACAGAGTGCGGTATTATGTTTTGTTGTCATTGTAGACGGATGGTTGATACCTAAAATTTCAGTTCTTATTTTATCAACAGAATAATAAATTTCTAAAGCTTCGTTATATTTTCCCATTTTGTACAAACAGCTTGCGATATTATGTTTTGTTGTCATTGTAGACGGATGGTTGATACCTAAAATTTCAGTTTTTATTTTATCAACAGAATAATAAATTTCTAAAGCTTCGTTATATTTTCCCATATTGTTCAAACAGAGTGCGATATTATGTTTTGTTGTCATTGTAGACGGATGGTTGATACCAAAAATTTCAGTTTTTATTTTATCAACAGAATAATAAATTTCTAAAGCTTCGTTATATTTTCCCATATTGTCCAAACAGAGTGCGGTATTATGTTTTGTTGTCATTGTAGACGGATGGTTGATACCTAAAATTTCAGTTTGTATTTTATCAACAGAATAATAAATTTCTAAAGCTTCGTTATATTTTCCCATATTGTTCAAACAGATTGCGATATTATGTTTAGTATCAAGCGTGATTAGGTTATTTTCACCATAAGTTTCTGTATTAAATTTTTGAACAGCTTTTAATATTTCTATTGCTTCTTCAAATAATCCTTTACATACTAATAACCTTTGAATAGAAGTCGTCACATGATGGAAGGTTTCCGAAAGTTTTTTTCCGTTAATGTAAAACATATAGATAAATTGAAAAACAAAATGATTTCCGTAATCTATGTGATCTTTTACTTCATTTAATTCAACTTTAAAACAATTTTCAATTAAATCAAGGTATGTAATTGTACTTGAATTTCTTTTTTGAAAACATTTACATGTTAACTGTGTCAGTTCGTGTATTGTATATTTTTTATCGTCAAAACAGTTTAGTAAAGAATAACTTATTAGTAATCCAATAGCTTCATCTATTAAAGATTCGTCGTTTGTTTCCATTTGATTTGAGATTTTTGTTATAAACTGTTTACTGATGTTTTTACCGTCGCAATGAGATAAACAGTTTATTATTTTAAATGGAAAAGGTTGAGTTTTTTCTAATTTTATTAAAACTAAGTTGATTGCTTTTATTGCAGACTTTGATTCTTCTTCGGTTGGAAAATTATTATTGTCTAATATTTCTGATGTTTTCGATCTATATCGATCAATGTATTTTTCTATCGAAATTTTATGTATATTTATATATTTTATTGCTTGAGTAATTGCAAACGGATGATAACCAAGTTCTTTAATTAAGATTTTTATGTTTTCGTCGCTGTTTTCATTAATATTTTTTTTTACATAAGTAAATGCTTCTTTTAAAGAAAAAATATCAACTAACATTTTATTTACATTATTCGACCAAGTTCTCCATTGGGAGGTAATCAACGTGAATGATTTCGGTTTTTGTGAAATGTACATTGATAAATTTTTAACACTTTCATCGTCGACATTGTCAAAAATATACAAAGTCTTTTCATTTTTATAATAGTTGTGAATTTTTTCAACAATCACTTTTATATTAAAGTATTCTCCTTTTGAATCATGAACCTCATATCCTAATATTTGACATTGGTTTCTTATTGAAGTTTGTAACATTCCAAATGCTGCGTCAATCCAAACAAAGTTTTTATATAAGTTATAAGATATTTCACAATATTTTCTTGCAAGATGTGTTTTTCCGACACCCGACATTCCATATAATACTAAAGTTGAGTTGTTTGCATCTTGTAAAAAAAAATGTTGAATTTCGCAAAGTAGTTTCTTGCGTGAAAATAAATTTTCTGATAAAGATTGAATTCCTAAAAATAGACGTACAGTTAGATGTATTATAAAAAATAATTGTTTTAACTAAAACAAATTTAATATCATTTATTAAGTAAAAATTTCTACTTCTAACTAAAGTTTTTTCTTTTTTTAAATGCAGCGCGTTATTATTAAATTTAAAAAAAGTTTTTATATATAAAATTAAACTAGTTTTGAAAATATTTTTGAATAAAGTTTTATGTTACACTATAATAATTTAGTATTTAATCTTTCGTAAACAAAACTTAATGAAATGTACATTGTGAACTTAACCATTCAAAAAACTCCAAGTAATTATTGTTACTCAAGAGAATACAAGGGAAAATAAAGTAAAAATACAATTTAATTTGAACTTTGTAAAATAAAACATTTAAAAAAACTTTTTGTAAAATAAACATTTTTATATAGCGTGTGTTCTATCAACCTAAAATGCAAATGTTTGCATTTCATGAAAGTTTTTTTTTCTGTTTTTTTTTCTTTCATTACGAATTCTAAAAACTTTATATACTTTATTTTTAAAACGTATATCATGCTAAACAATTCTTGTTATTATAATACGATTATTTATAATAAAGTTGTAAATAAAAATTAATTAAAGAAAGAAAAAATAGTAATATTAATAATAAATCAAAAAATAAATAAATATATATATATATATATATATATATATATATATATATATATATATATATATATATATATATATATATAATAAGTAATTAAAATTAAATAAAAAAATAAATAAATTACGTGAGTAGGTATATGTATATATTTTTGTAAATGTGTTTATGTATGCATTTATTCATATATATACGTGTATGTGTACGTGTATATGTATGAATATGTGTTTTGGTTTACGTGTATATAAAAGTTTGCATCTTTGAATTTATGTATATATAGATATGTATATGTGTGTATGTATGTAAACTTTTAACTAACCTGTTTTGTTGTCTTTATAACCAACCTGTTTGAACATTTTACGATGTTGAAAAACGTAGGACTGAGAAAAAAAACTTTTATGACACACGAACAAATAAATGAAAGAAATATCGCGTCTTCTTTGAACTGGCCGTTAAGTTCAGTTCTAACAGACACTTTTAAAGATCTGGAAAAAAAAAACAATTAAAAGTGTCATGAATTTTTTTTTTCCTTTTTTTTTTTTATATCTAAAATATGTTGAGATGTAAACCTATTTATAAAAACACTATTACTAACTTTTTATTTTGTGATATCATACATTCACAATTTTTATGTTTATCATTTATATTCTGCTACTACTACTACTTACTACTACTACTACTACTACTACTACTACTACTACTACTACTACTACTACTACTACTACTACTATTACTACTACTTCTACTACTACTACTACTACTACTACTACTACTACTACTACTACTACTACTACTACTACTACTATTACTACTACTACTACTACTACTACTACTACTACTACTACTACTACTACTACTACTACTACTACTACTACTACTACTACTACTACTACTACTACTACTACTACTACTACTACTACTACTACTACTACTACTACTACTGCTACTACTACTACTACAACTACAACTACTACTACTACTACTACTACTACTACTACTACTACTATTACTACGACTACTACTACTACTACTACTACTACTGCTACTGCTACTACTACTACTACTACTACTACTACTACTACTACTGATAAATGAAAGCATCATTGAAACATAGAAATAAAAAAAAAGGGTGTTAATATAAAAAAATTCCCATAAAACAACTAAATTTATGACAATCTTTTTGATTTAATTCTATTTAGTTTTGAAAAGCAGTTGTGTTAAAAAATGATATAAAGTATAAATCAATGTTATAAAAATAGATTAAAAAAACTAACAACAATAAAAACTGTAATATTACGTAATTTTACCTCATATATTATACAAATACCTTCACATGCAATTAGATATAATTATACATAAAAATTAGAGCTGTGTTTATAAGCACACACTTTTTAACATACTAGTTTACTTGAAATAAACGTTTTGAATTTTAAATAATAAAATTAATTGCAGTATTTAATCGTTGAGAAAAAAACCCTGTTTATTTAGATGTTTTTATTTGTCGATAATACAATGTATGTTTGATTTTTAATTAAACTATGATGACTATTTTTACCATTAAAGGAAAAAAATTTATGATACGAAATATGACACTTCAGTTAAAAATTATGTGAATCATATTTTTAATAATCACGTGTAAATGATTTACTATATTAAGGTAAAAAGTTTGTTATTGACTTTGTGTAAAAGAATGTGGTAAAAATCTTCTATAGAGTAGGTTCGGGTAATTTGAGCACCGAGGTAATATGAGCATACCAAAAAATAAGTTGCGAGCAATGAAGTTCAAGTTGCATAGTTTTTTTTGAACTGACTTTATAAGGTTATAAAAGAAAGCAGTATAAAGAGCGTAAATTTACACGCAATAATTTACGGTTTTCAGCTAATTAAAACTCAACTTAAGTTTTTGTGATTTTAAATTATTTTAATTACACATAAAAAAATCTGTGGTTCAAAACTTTGATGCAGAAATGTAGATATTAAATTTTTTATCAAGAAAATTATGTTTGGTATAAATCCGCTCCTTTCATTTAAAACCACCTTTTTTGTGTAATATGAGGTTTCTTAAACACGGCGTTATTTTTTGTTCAAAAATCTCCTAATTGCCAGTTTGCGCGTGTTTTTACACTTAAAACTATTGTTAATGGAAACCATGTAAAATGACAATAAAATTTTAATAGACCAATCAATATCTCAAGTTTTTGCAAGTGGTTTCTATCGATGCAGACATTTTGCGATAAATTTGACTTATAAGTAAACAATATGGATCATTGGTCTATGTACTTCATCCTACAATTTATAATTATATCTTGAGATTATGCTCTCATATTAATAACCTTATACTGAGTTTATATTTGCATAAAACATTACAAAATTGTTTAAAAAATTCGGCACTCCAATTATAATTATACTTCAGAATAAAAATTAAAACTAAAAATCTAAATGGAAAATAATTATTTAAACGTAAATTTTTGTAAATTACTTTATAGAAATTATGAAATACAATTAATTTAATTAGTAAATAAAATAAAAAGAAAATTTTTCTTAGAAAATACTGCTTTGAAAATTATTGTAAATTGGGTTGTAGTTTAAGATTCTTTTAATTTCAATGCAGGAAGGTAAGTTGTTAAGTACAGCCTGTCAATACCTAATAAAAAAAGGTAAAAAATTGATACTGCCCTATCAATTTATCATATTGCCCTATCAATTTATCATGTTCTGTTTTCATCTAATTTGTAAACTCTATTTCATATATCTACACACATTGTAATTTGCACAGCTTAAGCAGCCTAGCTTTATATATGTTTAGGATTAAATAGCTAATCTTAACTCAATCTTCAGCATATATAATAATTTAATTTTAAACCAATATTATAACTTAACCTTAAACCAATAGAACTACTATATACATCTACACCTTATTTTTACATTGATGTTTTTAAAATCAAGCTAAGATATCCTTGAACTAATCATCAAGGTTTAAAATAAACTAATACCTCGTATCAGAATAATATAACTTGATACAAGGTATATCTAGTTATGTTGAAATCTGGAAGGCAAGTATTCACATACTTTTTAGATTTCAACAAAGCTTTTGATAGCGTTAATTATTCGAAGTTGTTTTCTAAATTAATTGATCAGGGTGTTGTCAAGAATATTGTCTTAATACTTGCATCATGGTACAAGAATCAAACTATGTTTGTCAAATGGCAGAAAGTAAACTCTGAATGCTTTAACATAAAAAATGGTGTAGAGCAAGCTGGAATTCTTTTACCGCATTTATTCATATTTTATATAAAAACACTAATTTTAAACATTATGAATATGCATATTGGATGGTGAAATTTTTTGAATAGGTGAAATTTTTTGAATCTTTTGGCATATGCCGACGATCTTTTCCACCGTTTACCTTAGCTGGATATGAATTAGTTTTCATTAACAAATTCATTTGGATCACATATGAGAAAATGGTTTGTTTGACAATGCTGATATAAATCGAGAGATTAAATGTCTTTAAAATAAGAGAAACACATTTTTTAAGATAGACACCAACATATGTATGAAAAATTCAAAAACTTATAAATCTGTATTTGAAAATTCTGTTAACTTTTTTATAAGTGCGCGAATTTCATAAGAACTGGCATAAGTGCGAATGGCGTAAGCGCAAATTGGCATATGTGCGAACTTGCATAAGTTCGAATCGTTGAAAAAACTGGCATAAGTACGAACTGGCATATGTGCGAATTGGCATAAGTGCGCCAAAACATTTTGCAAACATTGGCATAAGTGCAATTTTGCATATATGCGAACTGGCATAAGTGCGATATAGTTACAAAAAATGGCACAAATGCAAACAGGCATAAGTGCGAGTTCGAATAAGTGCGCCAAACAAGTTTGCAAACATTGGCATATATGCGAATTGGCATAAGTGCGAACTGACATAAGTGCAAAGCAGTTACAAAAACTGGTATAAGTGCGAACTGACATAACTGCAAATTGCAAAACTGAAAAAACTGCAAAAAAATTGGCATAAGTGCGCCAAATAAATTCGCAATAATTGGCATAAGTGCGAACTGGCATAAGTGTGAATTGGCATAAGTGCGAAATACTAATTTGCAATTATGCCAATATTTGAAACTTTATTCGGGGCACTTAAGCCGATTCGTACTTATGCCAGTTTTTGTAACTGTTTCGCACTTATGCCAGTTCGCACTTATGCCAATTCGCACTTATGCCAACATTTGCAAATTTATTCGTCGCACATGCTAATTTGCCGTTATGCCTGTTATTATCGTTTTCCATCAGGAAACCCAGATGTTTAACATTTCCACAAAATAAAGTCTTTATTAAAAGTTAGTTTTTTTAATTAAATTAAAAAAAATAAAAATTTAAATGGCAGCCAATTTTTTCTGAAAATTAGTCAAAAAGTTGCATGAAAACATCAGAGATAACCTCAAACTTATTTTTTACTGCATTTGTAAAAAAATTCCAAAAATGGTCCATATAAGGACTATAACACTGTTAGGTCTCATAATTAGTTAGAGAATTTAAAGGTAATTCAATATTTTAGGTTTAAGGGTCATCCATAAATAACGCAACGTAAAGTATATTTTAAAAACAGAAGTTAAAGATATTTAGCTCTTTTGAGCGGCGAAATTTATTAAATTTAATGGGTTATTCTGACTTTTTATTTAAATTAAGACTCTGCGAGGGAGCACTTTTGTTCTTTTTTGTGTTGTTTATTGTGAAAGTTTGCTTTACGCAATTTATAGACGATCCCTTGGAGACTTTTTTAAAATCTAAAATGTCAATATATATATATATATATATATATATATATATATATATATATATATATATATATATATATATATATATATATATATATAAATATTCATATATATATATATATATATATATATATATATATATATATATATATATATATATATATATATTATATATATATATATATATATATATATATATATATATATATATATATATATATATAGTATTAGACAAAAGAAGTGCAACCAAATAATGCTAATTTAGTTTCTTTATATAAAAGTGCTGCATTTTTTCAATTTAGACAATTATGTAGCTGCTTAAAGACAACGTTCTTAAAGTTTTATTCATCGCAAAGTTCATTATTTGTACACGAAAATTAATAAATTAATCAAAAGTATTAAAAAAATTTAATTTCCTTTTGGACAGAAGCAACTACACAAAATGTTGATCAAGCTGTATTTCGCTATCAATATTTCGTGGCGAATCTTTTGTTGTTGCTCACAGCCTTGCATCTTTGAGGCATAGATTCGATCAGGGGTTCAATAAAACTTTTCGCTGCCCAGGTCTTTTGGATTTGTTCAAACAATTGATCCTTATTACGAACACCTTCACGATTAATTCAGCGGTTGACGATCTCCGACAGGTTCTCGATAGGGTTGAGATCCGGAGATTGAGACGGCCAATCCATCATTAATAGGTAGTTGTCTTGAAACCTCTGCTTGACTACTTTTGCAGTGTGTTTCGGATCGTTGTCTTGCTGAAAAACCAATTTTATTGGTATATTCCATTCAGCATGCGGTAACATAAAACCTTTTAGGATATTTTTATACAGGAAACGGTCCATTATTTCATTGATTCGATGTATTGGACCTAAAACGTTAGCAGAAAAACACCCCCAGACCATTACATTGCCTCCACCATTCTGCACGGTGTTATGCCAGTAACGTAAATCGAGGCTTTTTCCCGCCAGTCTACGTACTCGGCAAATGCCATCACTTCCAATGATATTGAACTTCGATTTATCACTGAACAGGACATTTCGCCATTTCCGCACATTCCAGTTAATATGAGATTTAGCGAACAGGAGTCTTTTACTCTGGTTCTTAGTGAAATAAGTTGTTTCTTTGTAAGGCGTCGAGAAAACAGCACGTCGTCTGATTGTTTGGTCTGATACAAGCAGCTTTAATTACTTTTGTATCTCGACTGATGATATCCAGACTGATGATATCCTTCTTGATGGATCTGACAACCATAAAATCCTCTCTAGAAGTGGTTGAACACGGTCTTCCACCTTTGTTATCTGCGGTCAACTTCCTCGTAGAACGATATTTAAACATAGTCTTGATACGGTCCATTTTTTCACGCGATATTTATCACAAATACTTTTTTGTGACATTCCACTTACGTAACCGCGAATAGTTTTTTTTCTTAGCTCCATTCCAAAACTGTCGGGAGCCACTTTTGCACTTGATGCAATAAAAATAAATAATCACTTTTCTCAAGGATACCTTGTTACACTTACCTTGTGATGATACAATAATGCTCTGTGGAACACAACGTCTGGATACTATCTTTAATTACTAAAAAACTTCCGTGACGTTGACATGGACCAGACATGTGAAACATACTATAAAAGATGCACTTGTTTTGTCAGCAGCAAAATGGCACTTGTCAATGAAATTCTTCCTGTGTGCTGTCATCTGTCAGCTAATTGCTCATGTCATGGCATGCTATGACTCCAGACTCGATGTTGGTTGCAGGTGTTTTGTCCAATACTGTATATATATATATATATATATATATATATATATATATATATATATATATATATATATATATATATATATATATATATATATATATATATATATATATATATATATATATATATATATACAGATTTTAAAATGTGGATTTTACGAGCGTGTTATGGTTACCTTAGGTCTCTTCGCCTTATGTTGAAATGGCAACTGGGAGAGCAAGGAGCCATGACCCCAGTGTGTTAAAGTAGCGAATTAGCTGAGATTTTAATTAAGTATCTTGATAAAGATCAGGCTACCAGTTATAGCATTTACAAAATTGGAGCCATCTTACATGCAAGATTTATGGAGAAGACTTTTTTCTTTATAAAGTTTGAGCTACTGCTAAGGATCTGACTAAATATTAATCTGAGTGAAAATATTATCAGAGAAATTATTAGGATGGTTGAGTGTATTGTACTTTTCTGGGCTCCATTGTTCCTGACATGCGAGTTTGCAGATTCTGCTACCTTCCAGGTTTGCTATATAAACTAACTTCTTAAATTACCACAATAGTTAAAATCTTATTTACTTGAATAAAAACTCCTAAATATTCTATAGGGTCTGATGTACTACTGGCAGATGTGCTACTATGCTAAATTTTCCGTTGTTCCAGAATTTTGTTAAATCTGTTAATGTGGTCAACGATTTGTCTAAAAGAGCTGTAAAACATATCCAAGACAAAGAGTAAACAAAAGCTGCAGGACCTACTCCAAATCAAAAATGCTTGGAAAAAAAACAGGAAAAAATACAAAAAATGCGTACAAGGAACCAGCTACTGCCGTTGCTCCAACATTAATTATTTCACAGACAGAATCTTTTGCTATGAATCCTCTTACACTAATAGAACTATCCAGTAATACATCTTTGTAAAATTTTATTACATTTCTATAAAAATGAAAAGATCTGATTGATTTGTAAACACAGTAGCTTCAAAATATATTTTAAAATATATATTATTGACCACTCTGTATATATATATATATATATATATATATATATATATATATATATATATATATATATATATATATATATATATATATATATATATATATATATATATATATATATATATATATATATATATATATATATATATATATATATATATATATATATATATATATATATATATATATATATATATATATATATATATATATATATATATATATATATATATATATATATATATATATATATATATATATATATATATATATATATATATATATATATATATATCTATATATATATGTATATATACATATATATATATATATATATATATATATATATATATATATATATATATATATATATATATTATCTTTTTAGATCTCTAGTTAAAAATGAAGATAATTATGCAAGTGTATGTAAAACTATATGTACAGAAGGGAAAAACCAGAAAACCCAATAGGCACCGGACCAAAAAGATACGTCTTTTGAACGTTCAAAAATTATCCAAAACCTTCAAAAGACGTCCAAAACGTGTATAAGACGTTAAAAAGGTATCTTTTTTACGTCCGTGCTCACTAGGAAAAAGTGGTTTTAATAGTTGCACGAACAGTTCGCATTGAAAAATCCTCAAACAAAATGATGAAGAAAAATCTATAAAGAAAGTTGTCTAAAAACGCACAATCTTTTTTTTACATTTCATATTTTTGATCGTTTGATTTTTTTTTAATATATCTTTATGTATTCTTGTTATCTATTTAATAAAATAAAAATGAAAAATAAAAAACATTTTTTGATTAGTGTGCGGTTTGACCCGGTTTCGCTTTACAATTCCTTTTAATAAACAAAAAAATGTCACATGATATACTTCTTTATAGTATAAAAAGTATATATATATATATATCTGACTTGTAGACAAAATCGATCTAATACTAAGTAAAGCTAAAGAAAAAGAAATAATATAAATTACAAGTTCAAATAGGGAACTTTCGTATATTATGTAAAAACTATAAATAGTGAAATCAATATCATTTTCAAAAACGTTTCACCAAAATTGTTGTTAATGCTATTGCCTTAGATTATGTTCCACGCAATTCTGGAAGAATAAAAAAAGAGCTTAACTTTAATGGTTTGTTTAAACCAATAAATTTAAAGAGCTGAAGATATAAAAATTGAAATACAAACTAATATTCATCAAGTAAAACCAGAAGAAATTCAAATAACACCGGAATTAATAAAAGCGATAACAGATAAACTATTAGAATATTTTCTTGATAGTCTCAGAATTGAGTATTAATTTTATTAATTGTCTCAACTTATTTTCAATTACAGTCAGTTGTTGCCTTTTGCAATTTTTTAACATCTTTGTCTTGTCTTTTTTGCTTTTCAACTGTTTGGATATTGTTTTCTGAGAGTCTGGGCTAATATCCCACTTCCCTAGAACTCAACGCTCGCTGTCTTATATTGTTTATTGTATTTATTTAACATTTTGATTTGGTTGAGGTGTATGAGGAGAATCATTTGTATAACGCTGGCTGGTATCCTTTCCATATCAACTACTTTTTGACATATGAATTTACCTCCAACTAAATATAATTAAAACTTTCTAAGGTTTGACATTTAAAAATCAAGCTCAGTGCGCTTGTTACTTTATCTTTTTTAGCAATAATATCTAATGCCACTGTATCAAAGCCGACGGCGACTATATGATAAAAAACGTCAGCAAAAATCTTTTTAAAAGGATAACTTTTTTTATAGATTCACCTTAATAAGATCGAAAAGTAACTCCGAGAAGTGCTTAATATTGAGCGATTGCAAAACCAGAGCTTGGTTTAAAGAAATCAATATCAACGGATATAAATGTATTTTTCTCATCAATTATTAGTATCGCTGAGTTTAACCCTAATAGCCGCAAATTAACTTTAGCAAAATTATTGGTCGTCATATAAAGCACAGCCTCTAATTATTAATTTAGCGTTGAATTGCCGTCTCATAAAATGCTAGAGACCAGTTAAGTACAGTAGTCATTTTTCTGTTAAAATACATGTCATCGTTTAAAGCTATTGTGGAAGAGAAAGGACAATACATTTAAGATGAACAAATTAAATTGAATAAATCTTACCTTAGATCAAAAAACATGTTGCTTTGAATCATATTACAAATTAAACTCAAGAAATAGTCGAGATGATATGATTTTAACGTATATAAATTCGCATTTGCTTGCAATCATTATCATATGTTTTGTGTTTTATTTATTTGGAGGAAGGAAATAATACGCTATATAAGAAAAAAAAGGAGAGCGTTTTGGATTTAATTTTTACCAATCGCGTTTAGCCGCTGCCGTATCTTTAGAAAACAGTCCAAAGTTCCTTGAACGGCGGTTGACATCCAAGAAAAATTAAGTTATTAGGAATGACACCTAAACAAACAATTAAACTTTATTTATAAAGAGAATATCTAATATCATGGTTAAGACGGTTAATATCATCACTAAAATATTTTTGAACATCTAGTTTATTGAGCGGTTACAAACTTGTTTTGTGCTTCCTTGACTGCTGAATTTATACCAACAATAGATGACCTAATAGCCAGTTAAACCTTATTTACGGAGATTGTGTACAATCGTATGTATCTGATAAAGCTCTGACTCCAGAAGAAGTGAATCCCTTATTTCGTTATCTCCGAAATTTGTCCTGCTGAAAGAGTTATTATCCTGATTTCCCTTTTTGAACAAAACGTTTCTTATTAAAATGATATACCAAAATATGCAACCCAATTTCAGAAAGAAAATTATTTTTTAATCTCCTGAGGTCGATCTTTATTATTTTCAACGTTCTATGGATCAAAATTTGTTAAGGATGGTAATGTAAGAAATAACTTCCAAAAAATCCATTTTACAGTGTTGTAAACACAAAAAATATGAGTCTGTACAGTAAATCATAAGTGTTGGCACTCCACTTAATGACGTAGCTAATAATACAACAAAATTTAAAACATTCATATAATTAATATTGTTAGATAGTACACAAACCTGAGGTGGATGCATTACTTTGGCATATAAATATGTAGAAAAAATTTTCTGAATGCAGCGTGAATTGAAAAGCTCGAGTTAACATATATCACAAGAGTTTCTAGATTAGCAATGCTTATCAGACAACGTGATGCACCTTTTGTCGGGGTAGGTGGTTTGTTAGTTTGCTTTGTAAAATATATATATATAATATATGTATATGATGAAATATTTAGCAACTATATCTTGTAAGGTATTGCGTAAAAAGATAATAATGTAATAAAGGCATTCCGATTGCGCATTAAAACTAAAATTTTACTTATCTTTAGGTATATATTGAAATAGTTTTAAAAAAAAAATGTGAGTGAAAACTAAAAATTTTGTACGAGAATATAAAAATGCAGTTTTAAAAGCACGGCGATCATATTAGCTTTTAAAACTCCTAAAAGCTATATTAAAGAAATGCAAAAATTTATTAAAACTTGATACAAAAGCGTCCGAGAAAAAGTTTTTTTTTTTGAAAAATAGATAATTATTATAAATTTTAACATTATGATAGGTTTATAAATACATTACTTAGTTGTATTTTTTGAAGTAAAAAATAATGTTTAAACATTTCTTATTCGTTTTTTATATAATTTGCTCGTTAAAAGTTATAAACAAATTGAAATTCACCTTATTTAAAAAACTGTTCTTTTTCTTGAAGTAATCAGCTTGATAGCAACATGACGACTAACTTAAGTATCAATATAGTTACTAGACAGCTTTTAAGGATCTCAAATTCCAGTTTAACTATATAAATGTCTAAATTAGAGTTATATAGCAATTTTAAGCAAAACAACCATCAAAATGTCTGTTTTTAATAAAAATACAAATTTATTTACGACATCACTAAAAAGAAGGTTTATGTTTTAAACTGGAATTGTAAATGAATATGTTAGAAATCATTGCGGGAAATTTCAGATTATATGATTTATCATTGATTAAGTCTATCTAAAGGTTTGTAAGTTAATTATTTTATCAATCAAAAAGATGACTCAGAAACTATCGACTCGTTTAATTTTTTATTGTCAGCGGAATGTTATTGTCTGATGCGAAAAAATGTAAACAATGATATTACATCATACATGCGGTAGAGTTAGAAGTGTGACTTTGTTAATAAATTTTAAATCAAATTTTTAAATCTAGAAAATTTTTGCTTAAAATGAAGTATTAAAAATATTTAGTTACTATTTAATTCAAATAACTTTTCCATAACAAAGCTGTCAATATTGTTCCATAGCTTGCCATTCCAGAGGAATTTTTTTTTTTTTGTAAAAATATTTTTTATATGGTAAACATAATTGCATAGAACGTAAATAGATCTAGAAAATGAGGGTTCTTTCAACTTTAGAAGTTAACTGAACAAAGTTATTGCAGTTTTTAAGCTGGAAAAATAATGAATTTTTGATAAATAATGAATTTTTGATATAAAATTAATGAATTTTTGATAAAAATAGTCCTTAAATATGGAAAATTTGACGTGAAACCGAAATAAAATGAAAAAAACATCAAAAATCAAGGGCAAAAATCAAAACAAACGATACGCAAAGGAATAAAAGGAAACATTATATACTTAATTTCTAAACAAAATTTTAAAGTACCGTTTTTTCATGAAAACATAAATAAATACTTATTTTAAATTGAAGAAAGGCTATAAATTCCATTTCCACATAAACTCGTTCAAAAAGCGCTGTTTTTTCTTTATAAATTATCCTTGAAATTTTTAAACGCTGAAAACTAAAAAAATATGTATGAATGGTAAGGTGGTAATAGTTTGTTGAAACGTTAAGAACGTTCTATGACGTTAAAACGTTCTCGCTACTATAGCACAACTTTACGACAACTTTTTATTAAACTAAATTTTTTTCATATTTAAAAAAATAAATAGTTTTCCCATATTTCAAATTTATAAATACTTAATTTTTAATATTATGTATTTAACAATTACTAATTGTAATATAAATAAACTTTAGTTTATATTTAGATTGTTGCCTGGCAAAATAGATTGAAACACTTGGTACAGTATGCTGTTTTACGTAAGAGTCGTATTTTAAAACGAGTTCAATTTATTATAAATAAAATATTATATACAAGTATGCAATAAACACAAGAAAGATATTGTAGATCACAGCTAGTAGTAGAACAGTTGCTCGAGTCCGCTGATGTTTGATAGGTTACTCCAAGAGAGCGAGAGTTCGATAAGCACGCTATTTATATACATATTCCCAAAGGGGACATTAATTGTTTAGTATAATCAGCCAATCCAAATAATTTATGTTTACAATAACTTGATTACACAGTACACTTATAGTTTTATTTACTTAGCTTGTCTTTTTTTAAAGATGTAGCAAAAGAAAAAACCTAAATGAATATGTTCAAAAAAATATAAAACAAGATGAGATAAAAAATGAATAAGAATAAGCCAGAAATAATTACAAAAAACATGGAATTTTTTCAATAAGGCAGTGATGGTGCTATTTAGGTGTGTTGGATCTATGATGTGTTGGATCGTTTGTGTAGTAGTACTCTGCATTTGCTATTTGTGTAGTAGTACTCTGCATTTGTGTAGTAGTACTCTGCATTACGTAGTATTGCAGTATCTGCATTACTGTATGTATGTAGTATGCGTAGTATCTGCATTACTGTTTGTGTAGTAGTACTCTGCATTACGTAGTAATGGCAATGTTATCTAGCAAAAAGTCTCTTGCATTATTTCAACATAATTAATTTTAGTTGTTTATATTTGTTGATATAATATGCCAATAGTTAAAAGCATGTCGAAAATAGACGAAACAATTTTATTCTGAAGATAAGATTTACGATGTGCAACACAAAACTGATTAAACTTCAATCGACAAATGGGCTCTTACATAAAGTTGTTGTTTCTAAGTGTATATTAATTTATTGGTTTTAAACAAAAGAGATCTTTGAAAACGGGTGAAGATATATCATTTTTCCACATATACATCAAGCACAAAACATTAAAAACATTAACCCCATAAATATTGAGAATTTTCATTTAAATAGAAAATAGTTCAGAATGAGGTTATCGATCCGCAAAACTAATTAAACGGATCGCATGTTCCTGACAGCGATAAAGCCAATTTAACTTGCTTTTTTCAGTGCATCCCCATGCACCATTAGCATAATTTAAATAATCATGAATTAATAAGTAATTTTTTTTTTATTGTTATTCAGGTGCCCAAGGAAGACCTAACGGTCTTGTCACAGAGCACCGTGGAAGTGCTTTAACCAGGAAGTTCACGCCTCCTTCCTTACCTTAACGCGAAAATATATCCAAGGCTCGTTTCGAACCAGGATCTCCTGCTTATAAAACAAGTGCTCTAACTACTGCACCACGCCGAAATTGTTTCTGGATCATTTACAAGTAAATCTCCAGTATAATAAAGTTGAGTTAGACTTTTTTTATATAAATATGTTCTGGTTTTATATAAAATTCCAATATTTTTAGAAATTTTTCTCCTAATATAGTTGATATGCGTTTTCCATGTAAAGTTTTCATCAAGAAAAGCACCTAAGAACTTTGTTACATTATGTCTTTTAATTTCAATATTATCATTAAAAACTTTAAGCAAACTTCGGGGTAAATAAGCTTTTTTTAAGACTGGGTGGAAAAGAACCCAATTTGTTTTTTAATATTAAGAGTTAGTTTGTTGCATTTAAACCATTTGGATATATCTTCAAGTTCATCATTCATGGTATAGAAGAGTTTATAAATGTCATTATTGGAAAAGAATAAGTTAGTATCATCAGCAAACATGATACTCATTAAATTTGAGGCTTTGTTTAGGTCGTTTATATAAATCAAGAACAATAGTGGTACCAAAATAGAACTTTGTCGAAAGCCACATAAAATATTTAGAAACTTATTTGGATGATCATTATTGCCGAAGTCAACTTTTGAACCATTTTATAACTTTACAATTTATTTTATATTATAAAAGCAGCCGTGGCGCAGTGGTAGCACACTTGCCTCAGAAACGTAAGATCTGTGGTTCAAACCCCACCTCTGGGCAAGCTTTGCGACATCGGTTAGGAAAGAGGCGTGAACTTCCTGATAAATGCTCTTCCGCGGTGCTCTGAGATAAGACCGTAAGGACTTCTTGGGGCACCTAAAATCAGCATAAAAAAAAAAAAAAAAAAAAATTATATTTTAGCTTCTGTAGTAAAATTTTATGATCGACAGTATCAAATGCTTTCAAAAGGTCGTTGAAAACACCTAATGTATATTTAGACTTTTCAAAAGAGGTTTCACGTACAAATTGGATAACTGCGTGTTCTGCGGAATTATTTCTTTTAAAGCCGAATTGATAGTTGTATAAAAATTATTAGAATGTAGATAATTGTATAATCTACTGTACATAATACGTTCTAGTGTTTTTGAAAATGTGGAGAGGACGGAGATAGGACAATAATAAATGATATTTGTTTGATCACATTCTTTTAAAATTGGAGCAACTAGCAATTTTTAGTTCTTCAGGAAAAACTCCTTGGCGTATAGAGGCTTATAGACTAATTGGATAATTTTTAAGTATTTAAAATATTCTATGACTATATTAACGTTTATGTCATCTACTCCGGTTGATTTTTAAAGAGTTTTAAAGATAGTTTAGAAGATACTTTGTTGGAACCAGTGCAATTGTCACTTGTACTAAAAAATCACTAAATGTAGCATTTGTATAAAGAATTTTGTTTGCTAATTTGTGACCTATATCTTCAAAGAATTTAGTAAATTCATGAGCTATAGCTCTTGATTCGCATATATGTTTGTTATCAACTATAATTGTTGGGGGAGAGAACTTGAGCATCATTTTTGTCTGCCACTAATTTCATTCATTGTTTGCAAGTGCGTTTAAAGTTATTTTTAAATTTATCTATGAGTCTTGAGTAGTAACTTTTTTTCAAGTTTTTATTAACTTTTTCAAAGAGGTATTTGTATTCTTTTTATATTTTTTCATTTGAAGATGATTTTGTTTTACGATATTTTATATCAAGTTTCTGTTTTATTTTTGATGATTTTTTAAATAACCTGGTCACCCATGGGTTGGTTATACTTTTTGGATTTATTGTTTTTACAATGATAGGAAAATTAACGTCATACACATAATAAGATTTTTCAAAAAAGTTATCGTTAAATTTGTCAGCATTATTATTTAAGTTAATATGTTTCCAGTGTAGGAGTGATAGTTGGTTTTTAAATTGTTTTATATTGGTTTCGTCAAAAGTGTGTAATTTAATTTGATTTAATTTGGTTATATTTTCGGAGTTTGTTTTAAGCAACAAAAGTGTAGGAAAATGATCAGATATATCCGACTTTAGTATACCTGTTTGGATATCATTGTCGGATATATATGTTGTAATGATATTATCAATCAAAGACGCTGAGTTTTTTGTTACTCTCGTTGGACGATTAATCAAAGGGATCGCTCCAGTTTCGAAAAAAGACTCGTAAAAGTTTTTAATTTTATTACCTTCACTGTATAGAAAATATTTAGGTCCCCAATAATAATGGTATAATAACCATGGAAACCAATCATGGAAATCTTTTCTTTTTCTTTGAGAATTTTTCTGTTCTTCTAATTTGTTGATAATTATTTTTTCTATGTTTTTAATCGAAATTTTCATTATTATATAACAATTAAAACACGCTGTACAAAAAACACGTTTGTTCGCTTCGATAACTATTATAATGCTTCGATAATATAAGATAATAATGATTATCGATAAGATAATAATGCTTCGAATTATAATGCTTTATTTTTTGTTTTAAACAGTCAGGGGCGGATGAAGTGATTTTTGATGTTTGATATCCAAACATTTACATGTTTAAGAATGGCACTTTATTGCACATAAGAAACTTAAATTAAATTATTGCGCGCTTTATTTTATAATAAAAATTTAAACTCAGAAACAATAACATTAAAAACAATATATTATTAGAATAAAAAATAATAAAAATAATTTCAAGTAGTCCAAAAAAATTTTTTCAGGTAAGTTCTTTTAAAATGATGAATCATTTTAAGTTGTATTTCAAATAAGATATTCAAAAATGGTGGTAAAAAAAAAAGTTTAATACAATATTTATTCGTTTTAGGGTAAATTTACTATAAATTCGATTTTTCTTTTTCAATCAAACATATTTAATAAAAATTTATATTGTTGTAAAAATACATCTGTAAAAATATCACGATCGACGAGTTTAAAACTGTCTAACTATAAACACGAATTGCTATGAACACATATTACATTAGAAAATTATAACTATGCAGTAATCTAAATAAATCACTACAAGTGATTTAACATTAGAAAAAAAAATTTACCTATCGTATGATATAGCAAAATATAAATCTGTTGCCTGGTGTCCTACACACAATAGGGTTCAGGTAAGTAAATATATATATATATATATATATATATATATATATATATATATATATATATATATATGCATATTTCAATACAAAATTGGATATAATTCTTAGAGATTTCATATCATACAATTATACTCTATATAAATATCAAAACGAAAAGTTCTGTATACTAATATACAAAATATTAAACAGTAATTATTCATAAAATTTGTCAAAAAGATTAAAAATAAGTTTAATAAAATTCTCTTGAGGGTTCAAGAAATACAGAAATCCGATTCGTACTTATAATCTGCCAGCTACGTGAAATCTCTCGTACATAATGAAGATGGCATACCGTAAACGTTTCCAACAACCAATTAATTTGATTTTATGTATGAGCTTAGCGAACATAATATAAAATTTTTTTGCTAAATATAAAAAGTTAAAACATTTACTAATAGCAAAAATTATCTAGCCCTTTTCAAAAGTTTTAAAGTTTTTTTTTATCATGTTGATCATACACAAAGAGTTTAATTACGATTTCTGATCGTAATTCAATTTGTAGTTTTTTTGCTAAACTCGGTTACTTTTAATACCATTTATTCTCTACTTATTTACTAAATATCCATTCAAACAATACACATTGATGTCAATAGCAACAACTTGAGGGTATATAGCCAACAGGAATAGTATTTAAAATATAAAACTGTTTTAACAAAAACGATTAACACCATCAGATGCACACCACAAAAACAATAAGAATCTACATTGATATTAAACCAAAGTGCGCCATATTAGATCTAAAGCGGGAACTGTTTAACTGACAACGTTGCTTTTGGATTCTCAAAGCACTTCAAACCGTATTTGAAAATCATTTTCAAAAGTCATTCCACAAAATAACGTGCTTATTTTTGTCGCTTGATAAAATACTAGATCCATGCGGATGCCATGCTGTTGCAATAACAGCGCTCCTTAATAAAAAACAAAAAAGTAAGAAATTGTGAAAGAAAGGGAAAAAACAAACATTATTTTCTAAATTTAATTGATTTAAATAAAAAAGCCTTGGTGACACCATGAAAAAACAAAATATCCATACTTATGTTCCTTAAGAACTTTATCGAGTTGGTTTGTGCGTGTATTCCATACATAAATATTGTTGTCATGTGACCCACATAAAGCATATTGAGCATCTGGGCTAACAAGTATAATATATATATATATATATATATATATATATATATATATATATATATATATATATATATATATATATATATATATATATATATATATATATATATATATATATATATAACTTATATTTATGTAAAATCAATATATAGATTAAATCTAAAATCAATATATAGATTAAACATTTTCATTACAAAAATCTTAAATTTTAGCTATTTATTTTTATAATCAACTAAAAAGTATTTATAATATATTAAAAAATTAAAATATAAAAAAAAAATTATCAAAAATAGTTATATTTAGTTTGAAACACATTTTTTTAAATTTTATTATATGTGCACAGCGGGCCAAACAGCTGTTTTCACAGACATTGGTATAAAACTTTTGAACGGAAGGTGCAACGATTAAAGATTTTTTGGAAAAGTTTTTATGTGTAAATTTTGAAACACTAAAAATAAGCCAAGTGCCTTAGCAAATTATTAGTATACAACCTGTTATATTTGCAGAAAAGTTTTTGGTTGTTCATTTTCCTCAGCAATAAAAATTTCAAAAAAGTCAAATTCAGTGAGCTTCATTGTTATTAAACTAAAGATATAAATATTTTTGTCGATTTTTTCAAATAACTTTTTAAACAAAATGATTTAAAATTAAAATAATATACATCAAAATATAAACGTGATAAGTAAAAAATATTATATTATTACTATATACACACCAAAGCTCTCAGTTTTAATTTTAACTCTTGTAATCCGTTTATTTTAAAACAGACTTATATGTTGCAATATTTTTTTTATTAATGGTTGTACTAACTAGATTAAATTTAGTCAAAAAATAGTTCAATAGAAAAGTGGGCTAGGGGGTGTGTGTGGAGGTGTTGGTCAAAAACTGGTCTTAATTCTTTTTTTTAATTTTTAGATATACATTTTTTCTGAACACATCTTCCCCTCATAAAAATATGAACAAAATAATGTGAAAATATTTAAATTAAAATTTTTTTAAATATTTTTCAAAAATTTAAACTAAAGGGGTAGGGTCATTTTACTTTTTTTGTTTAAAAGTGCTAAGTTAGCACAATTTAGTTAAAAAGCATCTTATTCCTCTTTGTTATAGGAGTATAAAAATATATATGTAAACTAGGGTCAACTTAGCACTTTTTGAGATAAATTCATTTTTCTGATAAAAAATTAGTAAAAAAAAACACTAAAATTTTGCTAAATTTTAGTTGTTTTATTAGGTATAACATGTAAAAATAATTTTGTGCAATAATCTATAAAGTTAACATTCACATTTCAATAAATTGCAGTCTAAGACTGTTTCTACATACAACTATCACATTAGCATTCCTTATATATTGACATTTTTTCTTATATAATGCCAAAAATGACTTTTATGTATCATTTAAATTACATATAAATACATAAAAGATATTACATATCTTTACATATCTTTTGCAATGAATTTACGCTATTCAAACATCTATTACATATCTTTTGCAATGAATTTACGCTATTCAAACTAGTATATTTCATGAACAACTCATGCTTTTAAATTAACTTTTTTTTAATGAATCGGAAATTTATTTGGTTTTCAATAAAACTATTGAAAACTAATATTGATTTATGAGCAATGTCCACTGTTTGGCCTACTGTCATGTGTAAGCAATGGCCTTTTAGTTCAACAAACTTTTCAACATGTTTTCGAATACCATTTTTATATTTTGGACACCTTTTCATGGTTTAAAGATCATATACTTTATTTTTTCATACATTATTTTAAAGCAAAACTAATGAGATTTTTTTTTTTTTTTTTTTTAATTTTAATTCACCTCCTCAAGGCCGAGAAAGCCACTACAGACGAGGAGGCTACTTATTTGTGGTAATAACCCTCTCTCAACTCTATAACTCCGAAACACGAACCTTGACGAGCAAGGCCGCCGCGCGGAGAAACGAGTTGAGCGCGGTACTACCAGGGACGTGGTGGGGATCGAACTCGGAACCACTTGTTCATGAAGCGAGTGCTCTACCACTACACCACTACCGCATTTCTCATGTTTTTTAAGTTGTGAAGTTTTCTGAACGTTGATTATTTTTAAAAAATTTTTAAAAATGGGATGAACTTCTAGACCATTGAAGATTTGAACTTCTAGACCATTGAAGAATTTTTATCAAGACAATAATTTATATGAGATATGTTCCTAACCAAAAATGTAGCAAACATGTGATTCAGCTTAACTTGTTCCAAACAGGAGTTTGTGTTAACAATGTTGAAACCATGTTGGTGGTCCTTGGCTTATTTATATCTAATTTTTTGATTATTCAGTAGTGGTTGCTTGCTTGGTAAAAAAAAAAGTAAAATCAGATTGGATAAGAATTTTACAAAAAACCTTATAAGTGACATTGCTTATAAAGTTATATTTGCACTATCTTTCACAGGGTATGCGTCATATGTACAAAATAAAACACACAAAGTGTCATACTGTCTAATATGCACATTCTTTCCCACAACCATTAAAGCAAATAAAGATAAATTTTTTCAAAATAAAAACCAAATCATACTGTATGTGTATTTTTCAAAAGTATTGAAATCATGCAAACTTGCCTTAAAACTAAACTTAAAACTAGTTAACTTATAATATAACAATAAAATATATATTGTTTATATATATTTTATTGTTATATTATAACAATAACTGTGTTTATATATATATATATATATATATATATATATATATATATATATATATATATATATATATATATATATATATATATATATATATATATATATATATATATATATATATATATATATATATATATATATATATATATATAACACAGGGCGATGTATATATTATTATTATATATTACTACAATTATAGGAAAAAAAAATTGGTGATGGTACCCCTCCGTCGCAAAGCGATATAGCGGAAAATCAGCGTTTATTCATTAAAAAAAAAAATATTTGCTGTAAAAAACATTTAAAAAAAAGATCCTCAAATTTTAATTTGGGTGGCATCACATATGGTCGATCCTGTCGAAACAGTCTAGAATAGCCCCTGATATAAATATATATATATATATATATATATATATATATATATATATATATATATATATATATATATATATATATATATATATATATATATATATATATATATATATATATATATATGTATGTATGTATATATATAGATATCAAACGCAACTTTAAAACCATCAGTTCTAAAATTAAATAAGTTCAGAAATCATAAACTACATTTACACTATTTAAACTTTTTTATACTAATATGCATTTATAATAATATACATATATAATAAAATACATTTATAACATTTTTTATTAATTTAATTTTGAGTATTTCACTATTTAAAACTATATACAAACATGACATTCTGTTATTTTATAGACCACTTTATGTATAATATTTTTCTGGTACCTGTATGTGGATACAATTTGATTTCTTCTTAAATCAATCAGTTTTAGTGAGTCATCTCGCGTGCAAGCCAAAAGATAATTCATATCTATATTTTTATAAAATTGTTACTTGTATTGTGACCAAACATTTTAATGATAGAAAAAATTCAATTACTTAAATCAGACACAAGTGAATGCATTATATGTATATATAGTTTATATTGTTTACTTGTGTAAATAAACATTTAGTATATTTTGTATATAGTTTATACATATATATGTATGTAATGATAACAACAAATATGAATGTAATATATGTATATATAGTTAATGTATGTATATATTATTTATTAGTGCAAATATATATTTAGTTTAACATATACAAACAAACACACACACATATATATATACATATCAATATTTTTAAAACATAGAGTAAGATGGGGTAATTTCGCCACTAATTCTTTCAGTTTAAATTACTTGAGATTTAAAAATGAAAGTCAAATTTTTTATTTATTGTTAATACTATTTTTATAAACTTTACATACTTTAATTTTTTTTTAAATAATTAGAAAATAATAATAGAAAAAATGGGGTGGCGAAATTACTCTAATAAAATCTAATTTGGGAAAGTTTTGCCACCTATTTTACAACATAAATTTTTTATTTTACATTATAAATCTTTAAAACACATCTACAATTAGCTAAATAAAAGAAATTCATCGATACCAATAGGTATTGGGGCATGCATCCCCCCTCCACCTTTTTTTTTTTAAGAAATGTAGGATATTTTGACAAGCCCCAGCTACCTTTTCTGGATATTGAATTTTTCCTCCTAGTATCCTTTGAGTTACACAATATAATTCCGCAGCTCGCTTGCAACTTAGTTCTCCAGCTTTAACTTTTGCATTGGCTTTTTCCGATAGCTCTTCGCTATAATTTTTGACAGATTTTCTCTTGTAGTTTCGTGGCATTGTTGCTGATAATTGATTGATTTAATAATTTGAATTGATTATAAGATCAACATGAACTAAAAAATTAATTATCAAAACAAGAGGAAGGGAAATAATATTAATTATCCAATCAAAGCGCATTTCTATTTAATATAAATAGGTGGCGAAAATCCCTTATTTAGTATTTCTGTAATAACTTTAGAATCGATCAAAATTAGAAAGGAAAAAATAATACAAATATTCTTTGAAAAATGTCCAATGTTTTAATCATTTAAATTTTGAATGGAAATAAATATTTTGATTTTTATGAGAATTTTAAATATCTTGTTTTTTTATAGATTATTTTTGTCAATTAATTTTCTCATCAAGTTTTCACAAAAAGAAGATTTTTTTTACATAATTTGATAAGAAATTTGTTTTTCTTCTAACAGAAATGTGAATTATAAAAAAATCTTATTCCTGAGTAAAGTTATAGTTATAAAAGTAGATATGCACAGATTATATATATATATATATATATATATATATATATATATATATATATATATATATATATATATATATATATATATATATATATATATATATATATATATATATATATAATGATGTCAAACTATAAATGTAAGCATAGTGTGAGGGTTTCGGGGTAAAGCTAGTATAATTCTATTGAAACTGACAAGAAAAACTACTAATTATCATTCTTCAGAATCTCTAAAGAGCCAACACAAGTAGTAGTATAGAATTAACTATTATTTGTGAAAAAAAATGTTTCTAATTATCTGTGAAATCATTAATCACTCTCTATTTAACGTAATTGTCATAAATAATACTCTCTATTTAACATAATCATCATAATTAACAATTGTTTTTGAATTGATTCTTATAATTAAAATAATTAAAAAACTATGTTATTATTTACTGGAAAAAGTATTCATTTTCTCGTCCGCTAAAATAAGCAAAACTTGTTTATTTTAGTGGACAACCAAAACAAAACATTAATGTTAAAAAAAATTTATTTAAATTATCATATGTATTTAAATTTATTATATATTAAGTTTCCATGGTTTAATTTGTATTAATTTAAAACTTGTGATGGCCATGTCATATTTGAATTTTTATGCACTTAGATTAATCATTACCTTGGATCATTATCCTGTCATGTCAAGAAAACATTTTCGATAAAGTTTTTGCATGTCAAGTACCTAACTGTTTTTTCTCTTGTATGTATTAATATTAAGTTCATTGCAAACTGTAGAATGTACATTAACGTTAGAAGTATATGACATGTATGCCATATATTTTTGATATTTTTAATGTTAAATTATGAAGGGAAGCTAGATTGTAAAAATATGATAAATGTAGTTTATATAATGTCAGTATTAATCTATGCAAGCGTGTATGTATGTATGTATGTATGTATGTATGTATGTATGTATGTATGTATGTATGTATGTATGTATTGTATTCTATGTATATATATGACAAGCTAAAAAATTTCAACAAATTACATTATCACCTTGGGACAAGTCTAAAGATGCAACTTTGCCTTGAAGCTGAATCTCATTAGAGTTTTGATCACATCTTAAAAAGAATTATCACCATAATAATGGAGAATTATCATCATAATCACAAAGAATATGCACATTACTGTGCATATACTCTCATAAAACATTATGCTAATAATAACCATTAAACACAAAAACCATTAAACACACAAACAAAAAACTCATTACTATAACAAATATAATTATAACATTAGTGATAAAATATAATATACCTTATATCCCAGAATTTTTTTCTGGGATATAAGGTATATTATCCCAGAAAAAATTTTTCTTATCAAAATGGCCACTAATAATAGTAGTCCTAAATGCAAAACAGTATTAAACACAAACATAACCATGTGAAAAAATTATTTAAAATTAAAAAAAATAATAATCTGCTTTGTACTTAATGTTTTGTCTACTCTAATACTACTCTACTAGGTCTACTCTAATAGGATTTTTCTATTGAAAAAAATATTTTTGATAACTGGTTTAGTATAAAAAGTGTATATATATGTGTACATATATATATACATTTATATATACACTTGTTTTTAGAAAGAGATGGTTGTGCGCCTCCACTTCGAAACCCATGTCGTCGGCCATGAATATGCCAGTTTTATTTTCAATTCTTTCAATTTTTATTTTTTTTTATTCAAATAATTTTTTAATAAATTATAAGGGAGTTTTATTTTCAAATAACTTATATAAATTATATTATTATTAGGAAAAAAAAAATTGATTTAAAAAATAAGCATTTTTGTTGTATTTTTTGTTGGAAAAAACGTAGACAGGCTTTTTTATAGATGATAGCGGCATTCAAAATGCCACACAATATTTGGAGTAATTAGCTCCATATGTTTTGCAGAATTTTTATCAAACAAAGAAAGAGTGTTACACATGCCTTCAGTTCTTTACACATTGTTGAAAAAAAAAATCATTCTAAATTAACTCTAGACTGTACATATTGGATGACAAGGAATATTCACATGAAAAGGGTTGGGCACAACAGTAATATAGACATGAAACTGATCAAACTGTTTGTGCACAAGAAATAATATTGGCGACAGACATGAAAAAAGTAATTATGCTACCAAGAATGGGAAATTTTAAAGAAGCAATGTTTTGTCAGCGGTTAACAACATATAATGTATCATTTATGCCTATTGGAAAAACGAAGAAAAGTATAGTTTCAATTGTTTGGCATAAACAAAATGCTGGGCGATACAAAGAGGAGCTAAATCTACATTTTTTTTTTGCAAGAATATCGAGATAAATCTGAAATCACCATTGGTGTGAAAATTATTACACTTAAAACAAAAATTGGAGTGATGTTTCTGATATATATGATTAATGGCAATGAAATCACAACCAAAAATCACATTTATGAGTTATGGTCACACATTTATGAGTTGTGACTCATTTCATCATTTAATAGAGAAGCAACTTAAACTATGTCACAAGTACAATTTCAATGATTTTATTCAAAGAGTGAAAGCAGCAAAACAAAATACAAAAGTTACAATTTTGCAGGTAAGTTTGATTTTATTTCTATAAAAATGATATAATTTGTAGCTGTAATTAAGTGAGCTTTTATTCTTTTAAGACCACAAACATTTTTGTGCTAAAGGAAAAAATCACTCAATATATGTTGAATAAATTGTATTTTTGTCCATATATGGAAAACATTGCCGAAATCAAGTTTTATAGCATGTTTTATTGTTGTTGCCTATTGGAAAAACAAAGGAAAGTATAGTTTCAATTGTTTGGCATCAACATATCATGACTATTATTGCCCCGTGATTGAAGCATCAGTTTTATCTAAAAAGCAGAAAGAAAAAATTTTTTTATCTTTTTGTGGTTTTGGCCAGTGTCCTATATGATCATACCTAATATCATTAATAGGGATTGGTATGACTGGTTTCTTTCTATTCCTTTGTTGAACTTGCTTGATACTGCTAAGTTTAGCTGGTCTTCTCCTACCCTGGATTGCTTTTAATTTATTCGCTTGGATAAGAGCATTTAAAATACCTACTGTAAATTCTGCTAATGCTTGATGTTTGTTGATTGGAAGACCTAATTGCTGATAATGCCATTTATTTAAGATTCAGGCATTCACTTTGGTCACATCTACAAAATGCCAGAACACTTTGATGTACCATTGTCGTGTTTTTACTTCTGTGCGGTACAAGGCAACTAGCATATCTGCTAGATCTACACCTCCCATGCATTTATTGTATACTGCCACTATATATGGGCAGGCAATGTTTTTTTTTCTTTTGTTTTGCTGCACCAGCGAAAAAGTTGAATACTAAATGTACAATATTGTTGTCTAACCATTTCACAACAATTAGTGCAGAATTTTTATCAATACGATAATCAAGTGAACCTCTATCTTGTTTCTTGAGTTCTTTTGATGGTATTACTCAGTAATAGTAAACCCAGTAATTTACTGGGCACCCATGTAAATGATTTGGTTTGATTGTGCCTGCAGCTTTTATTCCAATAGGTATTGGATCAAATCAAGGGTGGAAATATCATAAAGACAATTCCTTTTGGCCAATGACGCCATGTGGCATCATTTACTTTTGAAAATTTATAATACACAAGATAATGATCACTTTTTAACTAAAATACCCTCAAATAAATCTTTGTTATTTATATTTTAAATATCATTTAGTAAAGTGTTTTATAAATGTGTTATCTAAATACAAAATGAAAAAAATAAAAATGAGATATTTGAGTTTTTACATCTTTTCTCTACTACAGTAATAAACCAAGTGTTTACTTCTTACAAAGTATGTTCTACCATTATGAAAAGTTTTAGCGTGTGTACACCTTGGTGTTGAATAACAAGCAAAAGCATTCTCCTTATTACAGGCTTTAGTAAGCTATAGAAGAACTCCTAAAGTCACTGAAGCCGTATGGCATCACTGGCCCATAAAGGGTTAAGAAGTTTAAAAGCCGGAATCAATTCAATCTAAAAATCAAAACCCATAATAGAAAAGAGTTTTGGAAAAATTTCTCAAGAGCTTTTATGTTTAATTCTTCAATTTCAAAATTATATATTATAAACATTTTGTGCGGATAGAAATTTCCTTGTTATTTGTTTTTCTTTTTGTATTATTACTTAATTCATCTTCTAAATACATTAATTTTACATTAAAATTTTTTAATTTTCAAACAGGTGCAACTAATATAACTTGTTTTGTAATATTAGTCACTCGTGTAGGAAGGTCAAAAATGTTAGAGGGGGAGGGCGGAAACAAAAATTAAAGCAGGCTAGGGCAACAAAAAAAGAATTTGAATGAAATTTAAAAAAACTTGGGAGGGAAGTGCCCCCCCTCCCGTTTTTAAGACATTTATTTAATTAAAGATATTAGAAAACCATCAAACAAACAGAGATGACGAGTTAATAAAAACTTAAAGAGTTAATAAATTGGAAAAAATGAAAACTATAATAAATATAATATTTCTATATATTCTTTTAAAATATATATAATTTAATAGAATATATAGAACTGTTATGTTTATTATAATTTTCATTTTTTACTGTGTGTTTAACAACACCAATAAGATTAAATTTAATTAAACGATAATCAGAAAATTAAAAAAAGTTTTGATGAAAGCTATGTTTTAGCATGGTTTCTTATAAAGAAATTCCAAATCCAATCATTTTAACTAAAATTTCATATGCTTTTGTAAACGCATGTAAAAACCATGCTAAAACATAATTACTTTCTTCAGTTGCATATTTAATTATTAAACTTAAAAGTAATGCTATTGAAAAATTAATTAGAATGCTTTTTTTTTTAAATCATTAAAAATGTGTTTTAAATTTTAGTAACTTATTGTTTTTTTTATAATAAATAAAAAACTATCAATCGCATAATTATTTGGAAAAAAAAATTTCTGAAGTTAAGGGTCGTCCTTAAAGTACATACACTTTTTGTCCACCTCCCCCCCCCCCCTATTTTGCAATAGGCTTTTTTGAGTACCCACCACCTCCCTAAAAGTATCTACACTTTAAACCTATTTATCTAACATTTTATGGTATCTTTTTCAATTTAGTTTCTATTTTCATTTATAATTAACCCATTGCCCTCTCATCGCATATATGTCATTTGCAGACCCCCTCTTCCTCTCCCAGCATAAGTAATATATGTACAATCCCTTATGCGTTCATTTTTAAGAATTTTAAGCATATGCCAACATTAGCTTAAGTAAAAGTAAAAAAATGTGACATTTAATTTTTTTAAAAAACAAATATTCGCACGTTCGTTGATTTGTCGCGCCCTGACATTGTTTGTTTTTACGGCAAATATTACTTTTTTCTCAAAAACAAAATGCCTACATATGTTAATGTTTACGCCAAATTACTTTGCGGACCTCAATTTTTAGAGGTTGGCAAAAAAAAATTAATACAAAGGTTTTACCATAAAACAATGAAACAAGGTCGATAATTTTTTTTTTGCAGTTAATTTGGCATTGCAGAATGCCAACCCTAATTCCGAGGGTTGCGTGTATATATATATATATATATATATATATATATATATATATATATATATATATATATATACATATATATATATATATATATATATATATATATATATATATATATATATATATATATATATATATATATATATATATATATATATATATATATATATATATATATATATATATATATATATATATATATAATAGAGTTTGATTATTTGAAAAAATACAACTTTGTGATGGAACTTGAAGTTTCATGCCCTTCGGCAATCATCAGCCATATTTTATTCTTTTAAATCAAGAAAAACCGTTAAAAAATACAAAATACAAAAATTAACAGAAAAAACAATAACAAAGCAATAGAATGAGTTCTGACGTCAAAACAAATTTTTAATTAGAAAATTGTTTAATCGGCCGTGTCGAAATGGGCGAGAAGAAACTTGTTTCGATGCCTGCACTTGGATATCATTTCATTTTTTTTGTTAAGTAGATTTTTATTTTTAGAAAAACAGAATTTGATATTTTTCATTTATACACAGTTTGCAAGACTTAGTGGTTGGGTTGTAAGAATTATTTTCCATTTAATAACTGGATTTAAATTTGCATCTTTCAATTTCCAAAATTCTTTTAATAGTTCAGTGTCATTTTTGTATTTTAGAATGTTAAATGATTTTATATGGTTGGCATATCTAATCTTGAATGGTGTTTCGCTTATACCGATGTATAGTTTGTTGACAGGAGTGGTAGTAGGGTTAGTTGAACTTATTTTAGATTGGTATACAATGTTTTTTGTTAAGCATTGGTTTGATAGAGGGCAGGTGCTTTTATTAAGGCAGTTGCCATTGGTTTCAATTGCAACTGCCTTAATAAAATTCTATTCATTCATTCTCATTGCAACTGCCTTAATAAAATTCTACTCATTCATACTCATTTTATTGCTTTGTTATTGTTTTTTCTGCTAATTTCTGTATTTTGTATTTTTTAACGGTTTTTCTTGATTTAAAAGAATAAAATATGGCTGATGATTGCTGAAGGGCATGAAACTTCAAGTCTCATCACAAAGTTGTGATTTTTCAAATAATTAAACTTTATTATTATTATTATTGATCTATTTTGTAAACACTTACATTATATTGATCACTCTCAAACAAACAAGAGACTTTTGTATTATAATTTAGTACAATAAAACAACAATATATATATATATATATATATATATATATATATATATATATATATATATATATATATATATATATATATATATATATATATATATATATATATATATATATATATATATATATATATATATATATTAATATATATATTTTTTCTTTTTTTCTACTAAATTGCTACTTTGTTTGATATAGTAGAAAGAAAACAAGAACAAAAGACAATCGTTTGCAGTTTTAATGAATGAATTATTGAATTTATTCATTGAAACTTTGATCTGTTTTAATTGTGTACATTGCTTTTAAATACAGTTTTAAAAGATTGAAACGATTAGTTACATATATTGTATTTTTTTATTTTCATTCTCATTTTTAAATTACAAATGTAAAAAGTAAAAAAAAATTCTAAATAGTATTTAATTTTTAACAAAACACTTTTGATGATTTCCACAATCCTCTTGTTACTTTTCAAATTGCTAAAACAACTTTTTAATTAACGACTGTTGATAAAAACACTATACATTATAAGTAGGATTGCCAGAATTTCGGCTTTTACAAAGGAAAACACAGTAAAAACAAATATTTTTACAGGTTTGTATTCTATTTTGTATAGACTAAACGATTGGCAACCCCAATGTTCAAATCAGCGCTGCCTCAAGCGCTGCGAGGTGTGCGCTTTTTTAAACCTTGAATATAGTTAAGGTTTAAAAAACCTTGCAAAAAACCAATACCTCACCGCCTTGAGGTGGCGCTAAAAGCTTAAAATAACTTACATAACTAAACTTTAAATATACATGTAAATTTTTACGCAAATATAACAGATAATACATTTCATTGCAAGTATTTTTTGTTGATTTTTTTGTTATTTTTATTTTTAGTTTACTTTACCAGCTAATTTACTTTACTGAAAGTATTAATAAATCTTTTATATTAAATTTTATAATAAAATTTAAAAACTTATTTTAAAGTATAATATTTATTAAAACGCAAATTATTGTTATGTGTTGAACATATGCAAAAAGTAAAATCGTTATAAGAGATCAATTTCTTTAACTTTTTAAATTTTTATAATAACCTCAAATGTGCCCCTCAACAGAATGGTATCGATTTAGAAAATCATAAACAAGTATTACCATTTGATTTT
>NC_061159.1:43641184-43851184 GCF_022113875.1 Hydra vulgaris | reverse complement strand
GAAACGTGAATAAATGTAACTTTACTTAATAAATATATTTACATTGTTAAAAGTTAATTTACGTCAGTTGCGTTTTTACTTCATTGTAATTAAATTTAAAATGACATTAAAAACTATTGTTAGTCTTTGAAACGAAATAGCTTTAAATTGAACAATGTTGTTATAAAAAAAAAAATTTCAATGTGGATTAAAAAAAAGTCTTCTTGTATTAAAATCTTATACTTATTTAAACTTAATTTTTTTGCTTTTAAACATTCGTTTTATGGTTGTTTTTTTTTTATTTTTTTTTTTTTAAATAATTTAAATTTAAAACTTGTTTATAGTTGATTTTCTTGAAGGGATTTAAATGTACTTAGATAGATTGGGTTTTCCCCTTTAAAAAAAAAACGTTTGTACTAACTGGTTTTGATAAAATAAATGTTGTAAAGAAACAAAATTTACTGCTTTTTCGGCTTTGTTTTTTTTTTTATTTCCATTAAAATATTTTATTTTTATGTACAGTGAAACCTAATATTTTTTTACTCAATCCAAAAAAAAAAATAGTGTTTTCGGTTTTAAGATGTTATAACCAGAATTTGTTTTTAACAAACATCATTATAATTTTGAAATTTATGTATCTTATATTTATAGCTCAAGTACTAGTTTTGTTTTTAAAATAAAATAAAGATAAATTGGGCTTTTAAAGAGTTTATTTTACTGATAGCGTTATTTTTAATAAGTTTGAATTTTAGTTTGTTCAAGGACGTATTATTATTAATACGTCCTTGGTTTGTTTTATAAAAAAAAATTCTTCGGCAAACGGAAAACCCAAACATAACATTTATAACTCGAGTTTAAAAGTATTGACGTCATTTATTAACTTGTAGTTATAAAATGAATAATGCGCTTCTGTAAATAACGAATGAAACTGTAAAATAATGGAAAAATAAAAACTGGAAAATAATGTGCTTTTGTTAAGCGCATTATTCAGACCAGTATTTGGAACTTACTTAAAACTTAATTAAAATTAAAATAAAGTTATATGTAATACGAACATTTTAAAGTAACTTGAATTAAATTTATTAAATATTTTTTTACTTTGGTAATTTTATCATAAAAAAAACGGAGCATTTTAAAATTAAAAAATTTTAAAATGCTCTGTTTTAAAATTAAATGAATAAATTTTAATTAAATTTAATAAATTTATTTAATAAAAACTATAATTATTAAAAAAATATTTAAATTTAATAAAATAAATTGAAAATATTTCTTTTTTTAAATTTGATTGTTTATAAACTTATGAAATCTAATATTTAAAATTAAATATGATGAAAAGTTTAAACTTAAAACACTTTATTTTCTTTAAGTAATTTTTAAAAACTATTAAGCAAATTGTTTCTTTAACAAAAAATCTATTAGTTTACAATTGCGGTTAAACGCTTTTACTAACGACTTTAATACTTCCGAATGAACGTCACATAAACGATATAAAAAGATAATTTAAATATTCTAAAAGATAAGTTTTTGCGTAACGCATAACTGCTGAACGCGTAGGCAAATCACCTTTTCACAGGCAAAATGCGAGCTGCGTAACGCTTCTTAACAAGGCCTGTAATATATATATATATATATATATATATATATATATATATATATATATATATATATATATATATATATATATATATATATATATACACACACATATATATATATATATATATATATATATATATATATATATATATATATATATATATATATATATAATATATAATATATATATATATATATATATATATATATATATATATATATATATATATATATATATATATATACACATATATACACTTCCTTCTTATGTATTTATATATATATTCTTCTTGTTTCTATTTGTTTGTCTGTTTTAATTTTGTTTTTAAAAAAAATATGAATGATGAATTTAAATTTATAAAATGTTCGGAATCTTAACGGAAACTTAAAACATCTTTTGTATATTTAAATATATATTATGAAGTTTATTGAATATGTATACGCATATGTACCAATTTGTAAATAGTTTTTTTCAAACATTTTAAATTTTTTATTATTTTTAAACTTTTTAGTTTTGTCAAACTTAAAAAAATTTTTTTAAAACTTAAGTTATTCAAACTTTATAATTTGTTTTTTTTTTATACTTTTTTTAATTTCACTCTTTTATATATAATTTGAAGTTGTAATATTTTATTTTATTTTTTTCTATTTTCACGAAGGGGCTTGATGATAAGACATTTTGTCTTCTACTTCCCGCAGTCAGCTTGTTATTGTATAAATTTATTTGAATGTAAGATTAACATTGTAAAATGGGTCAAATGATGAAAATAACCAAACCTTTTAAAAATGCTTTGTGTAGAAAAGATAAATGTTATATAAAAAATATCTTTATTCTTTTATTAACAGAACCTACTGTTGATTGTGTGGGTCGATCTGGGACAGAAGTTAAGCAGATCATTCCTAGGTTAGAACAGCTTGAAGATCTCTTACCAATTTCAGGGCTCAATGATCTAAAAAATAATTAAAAAAATGTAAATTTTTTTTTTTCATGTTTTAATATATATTTAAAATTTTACAATTATATAAAAAAAAAAACATGTATGGACATTAAGATTGTTCATAGAAGCAATTTTTTTGAATTCTCCAACCTCCTAAATTTGTTTAATATAATAAAATAACACTGGATTTAAAAAATCTTTGAATAAAAAATATTCTTAGAAGATCATACAAACCTTATTGAATACTAAATGGGTTTTTAATACAAAAGTATATTATGTTATGTTAATGGGTTTTTAGCTTAAAATTAATTTGTTATAAAAAAAAAAAATGTAAAATGAATATATTTTTTTTAAATATAAAAAACCTTAGTTTTTATGCAATCAAATCTAAAATGATCATTTTGTATGAAATAATTATTATTTTTGAAATTTTAATATAATTTTTCTTTTTTTGAGATTCAGGTTGAACTTTTTTTGAAATATTAGGGACCCAATAAATATTCAAAGGTGTTGAGGAACCGCTTAAAACATTTTTTTATTTTCGAAATCTTTAAACACAGTCCTTTTTTATTATATTAAACACATTTAGGGGGTTGAATCAAGCATTTTCAAAAAAGCTGCTTTTACTAACCATCCAAATAAACTTTTTAGTATACACAGTATACATTCAAATGCATCATATTAAGGGTTAAGAAAAACAGAAAAATAAAATGGTCTCTCCTTCCAATAAGATGGTTGTGTCTAGTTTTACTAATTAGCTTGCGAAAATTTGATTTAAAAATCTGCTAGCTAAGTTGTATAATTTAAGTTGTATAAATATAAAGTATTATAGATTAATTTTTAATACCACCCACAACCACCACCAATCTTTATAAGTTCAAATATTTTATGGCCATAAAAATCATGCATATAAATTATAACTATTTAATGTAAGTATTTAATGATTTGTTTTATTTATTACACAGGTGGTAGAAAAATAGGTTCATTTGCTGCATCGATCAATTCTTGTTGAAGCTTTTGTTGCCTCCTACTAAAAAAACAAGTTAAATAATTACTGAAACGTAAAAAAAAAAGTAAAAAGTATGATCTGCTGAATTAATAATACCTAGCCAAAACTTCATTTTGCATGTTAAGAAGATCTGCTTCTAATGCTTTTAGATGCATACACCTTTGTACCTAAAATAAAATGGAAGTTTTAAAATAATTGTTTTTGTGCACACACTCACACACAAACACACACACACACAATTCCCTCAGGCGTTCACTGCTCGTGTGTGACCATTCGACGAATTTTATATGCCAAAGTTTTTAAAAAATATTGGGTCGGCTAAAAAATGTAAACAGATTATTATTTTTTAAAATTTATTTGAAATTTTCAATTTCAAAGCTAATTTTATTTATTACCATTATTGTGTATGATTAGATTATGATTATTTGTCTATGATTAGATATGATATGATTATTGTCTACTTATCACTACACTAATTATGTTTACACATTAGCATTAATGTTTTTTTTCCATTATTAGTCCTTTCATTGTTGTTAGCATATTTTTAATTTGTTGAATTGTTTTTTATTTTACAAAATTTTTTATTTTTATTTTTATTTTATATATATATATATATATATATATATATATATATATATATATATATATATATATATATATATATATATATATATATATATATATATATATATATATATATATATATATATATATATATATCGTGTGTGACCATTCGGCGAATTTTATATGCCAAAGTTTTTAAAAAATATTGGGTCAGCTAAAAAATGTAAACAGATCATTAGTCTTTTAAATTTATTATCTTTTAAATTTATTTGAAATTTTCAATTTCAAAGCTAATTTTATATATGTGCCATTATTGTCTATGACCTCTTGATAACGTTTAGATAAAGAACAAATGCTATTGATTAAGACTCTTTAGACTTTGAGTCAAAGAAATGATTGAGTATCTGTTGGAGTGACTTGTTATGCAAGCTTTTGATTAGTGATTACAATAAATAACAATCTGTAATCTCAAATGAATAATCTAAAACAAAAAGTCTGTTCAAAAGGAGAATGAATGAGACAGACCTGTTGAAGTGACTCGTTGTACAAGCTGTTATATCACTGTTGTACAGTGATATAACAGCCGTTGTACAGCTGTTATATCAGAACAATTAATAATCTGAATAATAATAATAATAATAATCTCAAATCTGTAATCTCAAATGAATAATCTAAAACACTAAGTCTGTTATAGAGAGTTGATTGTGGTGTTCAGAAGAAACAGTTTCCAGTACACAATATCGCACACGACAAAAGTAGGTTGTTGGCTTGATTGTGATTGAAATTCCCCAATTTGAAAGCAAATATTTTTGGGGTGTTGAATTTACGAGTTAGATTTGCCAGTTGATCTGGAACTAGCCACTGATACTTTCGGTGTTATGATCTAGTTAAACATGCAGTGCAAAGACAAGATGCTCATGCAGGTGTCTATTAAATTTTAAATAAAAAAGCTCTGTAATAAAATTTTTTAGTTGATACTGATTTCAAAGTAAAAATTACAAAAGAACAATTTGTGTTTGTTAATTTTTTTTTTTTTTTAATAATTATCTTATTAAACATTTTTTATCTATTTAGTGGTTTTTTTATTTACTTTTTATTTTTGACCCATTTGTATTTATTATCATTTTTTTATCAAAATATCATAATATTTTCTTGTTTTACCTAAATTCAGGAAGAAAAAAAAATAACAGGTTAGTTTGAAATATTTTTCCTTTGGATTGGTAACTACAGATTTGTTGACAAAATCATTTTTTTTCACATACTTAAATCAAACAATTTTAGTAACTTTTTAACATTTTTTTTAAATTTAGAAAACACAGTTGCTTGCCTGTATTACTTAAGCAATTGTGTGTACTGCAAAGTTCTAATTTGAAATAATAATATACACAATGTGGAATAAACATTCAATTTTTATTCTCACGTTTATACAATTGCATATAACTTTAAGTAAAAATTCAACTTACCAACTCTTGGTATTTAAACTGTAGATTTTTATACTTTTCTTCTGTTGAATTGCAAAGCATTTGAAGAGCCTGGTGCTCATCCTTAATTGCCTATTCAAATAAATGTTTTTTATTTTTAACATGTTTCCTTTTTTACATTTTCAAAAGATTTTACAATAAAAATAACAAACTCTGGAAAAAAATTTAAAATAGAAAAAATTTAACAGACAGAAATACACATAATGATTCAGATTGTTCATTTATATAAAAATTATTTAAATTATAAATTAAAATTATAATATTATAGCATTTTACATTTTCAAAAAAGTCTTCAAAAAAATATAAACTAGCCTAAAATTAATTAAATTAATCAAAAAATTAAATAAAAATTAATTAAAGGAATTAATAGATAAAATTATGTTTATATACATAGAATATTTTGTCACTTGTTTTATTTTAGTTGTTGAATGTCTGGAGGTTTCTCCAATATAACTTGCATAACAGCCACCACAATTAAATTTGTCGACAAAATGAGCAGATCAGAGAGTGAAAGTGAAAGTAAATTTTTATATAAACAGTTGGATGACATAATTGCCATCTTTAATACTTTTTTGAAATAAATTAATGTAATGTAATCCTCAGTTTCTATGTATTAGTACTATTGTATCAGTAGTACTGATACAGTATCAGTACTACTGTATCAGTAGCAGGCAGTTTTTGTATTTATTTTACCGCAACTCATTACTTTTAGGCAACAGATATGCTTTTCTGTAATATCCTCTAAACTTTTGCTGATTTGAATTATTTCTATTTAAATATGTAAACATGCAGCTCTTTTTTAAACATGTTTTATTTTTTCAACTTATAAAAAATTAAAGCAAAATTAAAAATTACAAAAAGTAAATTTGTTTGAAACAAGTAACAACCTTTACTGATACTGTAACATGATTTTTATTAACTGCAAAGGATGTTACTGTAACCATTGAAACCATGCAACACTAACACAGCAAATATTGAGATGCAATAAAAAATAAATATACAAATTACAAGACCACACATTTTAAATTAAAAAAAAAAGAAATCTTGTATATCATTATTACAAAGCAGACTCGCCTAGCCAAAGTAAAACAAAAATGTCTCTTTTATCTTAAAAAAAGAAGAATCATTGTTTCTACATGCATTGTTCCATTTCAGATTACAACTTATGTTGGAGAAGCAGTAACTGGTATTTGGGAAAACCCAAAAGCAAAGTTGCTCAATTCAAAATAAAAAACAATTTGTTTTAGATTGAATAAGTTTTTTTGTTAATTATTTTAATGAAATAAACTAATTAAATTTAAAAATATTAATAATAAACAAAAAAAAAGCATTCACAACTTCATGCAACATTTTTTTCAAAAGATTATTTGTCCACAGTGTTTATTTATATATATATATATATATATATATATATATATATATATATATATATATATATATATATATATATATATATATATATATATATATATATATATATATATATATTTATTTTAATTCACCTCCTCAAAGCCGAGAAGGCCACTACAGACGAGGAGACTACTTATTTGTGGTTATAACCCTCTCTCAACTCTATAACTCCGAAACACGAACCTTGACGAGCAAGGCCGCTGCGCGGAGAAACGAGTTGAGCGCGGTACTACCTGGGACGTGGTGAGGATCGAACTCGGATTATAATTAGTAGTTTACCCCATTTTTTAACTACTAGGGACATGGTGGTACTACCAGGGACGTGGTGGTGAACGAACTCGGAATATAATTAGTAGTTTACCCCATTTTTTAACTAAGTAATTAAATTAAATTTATTTAACAACAAATAAACTATTCACAACAACAAAGAAAAGGTTGGCAAAAAATTATCAACCTCTGACACTATTATGTTCACATTTTAATTTAAAAACTACTAAAGATCCTAGCTTTTATCTTTTCTAGTGCATATTGATTGAATATAATTGTCAAAACACATTTCTATTAACTTTTACATAAAAAAAAAAAATTCTGACCAAGAAAGAGCTTATAATTAGGAAAAATTGCCAATAAATAAGTAGAACAGATCATATTAAACCTATTACATTTTAATATTCTAAAGTCCCCTTAACTACACCGAGTGTTAAGAATAAAAGTTTTTTACAAGAAGAGATAATTTTTGCAAGTTCTTTAAGTATTACAAATAAAGAATCATAAAAATACTAAAATGTAACAAAATACTCAAATAAACAGCTGCCTGTTGTTTTAATATATAATCGCAAAAAAAAAAAAGTCATATAGCTGCTGCAGCAAAGCAAGGGCTGGTTTGCAGGACTTGTGTTAATAAATAATGGTGAAAAAAGTATAGACATTGACCAAATGATAAGTAGTCAAGAAAAATCAAAGAACAAGAAAAAATGCATTCAATGTATTAAGTCAGTTAGGACATGATAATCAAAAAGTACAACCTATTTTTATAAAATGGTTACTACTTTCAGTAATAGAAGAGCAATACTCAAAATTTGATATTGTAGATATTAAACATAACGAACAAATTAGGAATTTAATCGAACTTTATATGTATATGAATAAAATGTTTTAAATACCGAAGATAATAAATAAAATGGTGTAAATTTCATTGATGGATAATAAAAAACAAGATCACTGCAATGTTAGTTTCCTTTTTCCATGATAACAAACTGTTGCCATTTAACAAATACACCACTATTTTCTTACTTTAGATGAAAAAACTAGTAGTCTTAATCAGTTTAAAGAAGAACCAGGTAAGCAACTGCAAAACCCCTAATGAAAGCCCCTAATGACAAAACTGTATTTCCAATTATTTCCCTTAATAATTCATTAATAAAACATTAGTTTTGTAAATAAATTGTTATTCCCTGAGTCATCCCTAGTCTGTGGATCATCTTTAAGAGAAAGTTTTATTAAAGCAAAAATTGTATTTAAAAAAAAAAAGCTAAAACTTGATACAAAAAAAACATTTCAATATGTCACGGTAAAAAGCAGTAAAAAGCATATGTTAGAAACATTGACAATTTTATCAATTACTTGAATGATACAAATTTATTTATTCTTATTTTTTACTATTTTTTGTAGGAGGTAATAAACAAAAATAGTATATTATTAAATGTAAGAGATAATAAACCATTTACTTTGTTATCAAAGCATAAAGAAATGATAAAAATTGAGAAAAATACGTATTTGTAATAAAGATTTTTTGTTATTGGATATTTTATGAAAATTGTTTCTTTTCTTAGTTTAAGTAAACATTAATGTTACTAATTTCACAGTATGAGTATGTTAAGATTTAAAAAACATACAACCAAATTTCATCGCCTACACTACAGAAGTGCAGAAATATAGATATTAAATTTTAAAAAAGAAAGAACTGCTATACTAAAAAAACCTGGTTACTATAAAAACAACCTGGTTAGCAGCTCCAAGTCAGCAATAAGTGAATTTAGCCATCCATTTTCTGAAAGAACACTATCCATTTGATTTTGATTTTCTTGAATACTAATCATGCATATAAAGATGTTAATTATGCATATATTTATGTTAAAATTATAAAACTTATTAAGTTGTAAAAGATCTGATAACAGATTTTAAAATCAAAAACAAAAAGTTACATACATTAAATCTTTTTGTAGAATTAAATCATCTTTTGCTTTTAAATCGATTGTTAGTTCAATTATTTTTTGAGCATGCTAAACATATGTTAAACATAAGATAATAAAATCTTATAATTTTTTTATTTGGCAGAGTTTAAAATAGCCTAAGTTACTGTTATTATTTACAACTATATATATAACAAATATATTGCAAATATATTTGTTATATATATATATTTGTAATATATATATATATATATATATATATATATATATATATATATATATATATATATATATATATATATATATATATATATATATATATATATATATATATATATATATATATATATATATTTGTAATATATATATTTGTAATATATATATATATTAGGGTGCATCAAGTGCCCCAACATTTTGAAAATTTTGTCAAAAGTGTTTGTCCCCAATTTAATTCTGTTCCTCTTACCAAAACAACATTTTTGATGCAGTTTCAGAAAATTTGAACGTTATCTAGGTGGTCCACCAAGCAAACAAAGTTTTGGATATAATCAGAAAATTAATTACATTTAAAATTAATCAACATGTTCTAAAACTAAGTTAATTAAGCTTTTTAATTAAACAAAGCTCATTTATTGAGCTAAAACACTTATTATGATAGGCAGTTACACAGCAAACAGTGACACTAACAAATTAAGAATATTTGTATAAACTTGAGTTTGAACAAAAGCCGGTCAAACCAGGGTTGGCATTAAAAAACCCGCCCAAAAAAACCCGCCCAATAAAACTCAAAAAAACCCGCCTAAAAAAACCCAATAAAACCCTGGAAAATCTGGGTTTTATTGGGTTTTTTAAAGATATTTATCAAGTTAATGAACTATTATAACCAACTTTAACATTATAACTATCATATTATTAACTAAAATAATTATTAACTATTATTATTAACTAAATTATTATTAACTATTATTATTAACTACTATAACCAACAATAACAGCTATCAGAGCAGGTTTACTATTATTTGAATCATTATTTGGAAATACATTATTACAATTTTTATTCAAATATTTTTATCGATTGAGATTTTTATTACTTTATGTTATTCACCTCCCAAGTTTAATTTAAATGAGTATTAGTGACCAGAGAAGCCAACACAACAGTCGAGGAGGCTACCTTGTTGTGGTTACAATCCTCTCTCAACTCTAACGCGGTAGTGGTGTTGTCGTAGAGTGCTCGCTTCATAAGTGATAGGTTCCGAGTTCGATCCCCACTACGTCCCTGGCAGTACTGCGCTTAACTCCTTTCTCCGCGCAGCGGCCTTGTTCGTCAAGGTTCGTGTTTTGGAGTTATAGAGTTGAGAGAAGGTTATAACTACAAATAAATAGCCTCCTCGCCTGTAGTGGCCTTAAACCTTAAGGAGGTGAATTGATTAAAAAAAAAACTAAAAAAAAAAACTCTTTAACTCCTAAACATGAATCTTTATAAACAAGGCCGCTGCGCAGAGGAACAAGTTTGTTCATTTGAATTTCAAGTTCAAAGTTTAATTTAAACTTCAGTTACTACCTCCCATTCTCTAGCCTTCTTTTTCCCATTTTCTCATTGACATTTTTAATTATATAGAATAATACTTTTAAATTTAAAATAAATCAATACATATAGATTAAGCGTGAAATTTTTTTTTCTTTTACAGTTTTAAATTATATTTAAAAATCTTTTTCAAATCAATTTGAAGAATTCTTGTTATAAATAATTAAACAACAATATATAAAATATGTTTTGAATAAAGTTAAAGTAGAAAATGAAACTAATTTTCAATATCATTAAACAAAAACACAAAAAAATTTTTTACAGGGACAAAATAAAAATTAAACCCAAAAAAACCCAAATTTACCCAATAAAACCCAAAAAAACCCACTGGGCCGGGTTTTTTTAAAAAAACCCGGGTTTTTGCCAACCCTGGGTCAAACCCCAATGAAAACAGTGTCAGTCAGTCATTCTACTCATTTCTTGCGTTTTCTAATGTCTGGCCGCAATTCTGGTCTTTCTCAACAACCTGAAAGATATTTTAATAATGTTTTCCACACTTGGCTGTTGATTCATCCCTCTCTCCGCACTCTCATTCACCACATTCAATGCTTGAATGTTAATCATTGAAACCTGATATAAAGCGCAACTAGGCCAATTCACAATGTTCTCAGTCACAAACTCGGAGTCTACCTGTAGGATGTCAAACAAGAACCACAAATCAATTCCCACCAGATCAGCAAGCGTTGTTGATAATGTAATTGATTCAGGAAAATCTGGTTTTCCGAATCCTGTACCAAAACGGTGCTTTGATTGAAACATTACAATACCTGGTTTGATTTCCAGAAGACGGTCAGCAAGAGCTCTCTGCTCGGTAGGTGGAACTTTATTGCTTTAAAGTGGATGAGGCACTATTTCTTCATTTAAATACCATAGATGTCGTTTAAGCGCTCTCAACACACTCTCTGATATCTTAGGGTGTACATCAACAATGATCGGAATAGCATGAGATCATTACATGGCGCATCTGTAGCTGAACTGCATGTCATCCATCTGACACTATATATCAGGGTAGAGAAGTTGACAAAATCTCTCACTCTGGCAGTTTGTGCTTTTGTAGTTATTGTGCCAATTGAAAGATCACGAATCTGTCCTTAAAATAGACAGATTTTAATTGAATATATGAGCTTCGCCATCCATCGGGCTTTGTGTAGTGTTCCAGGGCACTTAAAGGTCAGTGTGTGTCCTTCTTTTTCACAATCAAGAAAAATAGTGCACAACTCGACAAATTCCAGATATTCATCTCTACGATAATCTAGTTCCGAATGAGCAAGTTTCATAAGATTTTCTCTACAACGGTCAGTGAACATTTTAGCTTTTTCAGAAAAGGAGGTGGATTCAAACCTTGACAGTCAATCAGCTGGGCGCGATTGAAGTAGCTTAAAGTGTTTACGAAATCTTGTAAACAAAGTGATGTCTGGCAATTTTGAAACTTCGATTTGGAGGTCGGAAAACACAAGAGTTAAGATCGTCTCTCCAACATGATGTTGACACGCATTCCAAAGAAGACATCAACACAAGCATTGCTGAATGGTCACACAAGCTGCAGTGACATGCCCTGTGTTTGATGCAGTTGTGTCAAATGCCATGCAAATGAGTCGGTGCATTTCCATGACTTTAACAGGTCGACTGTTAAATCTGCAATGATATCACCAGATTTTCTATCTGTTCCAGGTTCATATGCTGAAATACCAAGTAGCTTCATTTCATTAGCAGTTCCTACTAGAACAGAGGACGCTCGTCAGAAATGTTTCTGTTGGACATTGATGACATTTGTTTGGAATCCCAGTGCAGAGTTGCGAGATTAGGAGGAATCCACTCATACCTGAAAGATTCTGCAAGGTTCATTCCCACTTTCCGCCTGGATTTATCAGCATAAGAATATGATGCAGAAACATTAGTTGAATCACCTCCTGCTTCCTCAATGAGAGCCTCAGTGTAAATTGCCTGCTGCGCTGGTGTCAAGGAAACTATAATTTATAAAAGACATGGTATCTAATGTTTTTTTGCTTTGATCACTTGTTTGGTCTATAGATTATAAACTTGAATAGGTCTAAAGGCGCAAATATAAAGTTTTGTTTTAGCTTATTACCTAGCTCAATTTTATTTATTTGCTTCCTTTATAAACTGTATAGATCAAAACGAAACAGCGTGACGAATTTGTTTTACATTATTCCAAGCTCTTTATATTTTTAAAACAACTTTGTAGTTTGTTTTAAAGTTGTTTTATAGCTTTTAACAATTAAATACTTTTTTAAATTAACACGTGTTTTAACGTCAGCATGAACGTATTAAACAGTTTTCTTTGACTAATTAATATGGTTAAGATAATGTAATGTTGTTTTTTCTCTTACTTTTTTACTTTTACTTTTTTAAGTATCATGTTAAGTAAAAATATACTTAAAGTAATATCTTAATAGTGTTAAAAACGATATTGCTTATTACAACTGCAACCTAAACTTTAAGTTATAACTTGAGTTGTAAATAATAACAGTAACTTAGGCTATTTTAAACTCTGCCAAATAAAAAAATAATAAGATTATATTTAAATATAAGAGATAATATGTTAAAAATAGAACAATTACATACAAAACTTACCCTTATATACTTACGCAACTTCCCTTCCCCCCTCCCCCATTACCGCTAAGCGGCGCAAGGAATAGGGATGGTGGGGGTTGAGATTTTTTTTTATTTGCTTCCTTTATAAACTGTATAGATCAAAACGAAACAGCGTGACGAATTTGTTTTACATTATTCCAAGCTCTTTATATTTTTAAAACAACTTTGTAGTTTGTTTTAAAGTTGTTTTATAGCTTTTAACAATTAAATACTTTTTTAAATTAACACGTGTTTTAACGTCAGCATGAACGTATTAAACAGTTTTCTTTGACTAATTAATATGGTTAAGATATTGTAATGTTGTTTTTTCTCTTACTTTTTTACTTTTACTTTTTTAAGTATCATGTTAAGTAAAAATATACTTAAAGTAATATCTTAATAGTGTTAAAAACGATATTGCTTATTACAACTGCAACCTAAACTTTAAGTTATAACTTGAGTTGTAAATAATAACAGTAACTTAGGCTATTTTAAACTCTGCCAAATAAAAAAATTATAAGATTATATTTAAATATAAGAGATAATATGTTAAAAATAGAACAATTACATACAAAACTTACCCTTATATACTTACGCAACTTCCCTTCCCCCCTCCCCCATTACCGCTAAGCGGCGCAAGGTATAGGGATGGTGGGGTTTGAGAAATTTTTTTTTGAAATTAGATTTTTTTGCGTTAATTCGAGCCCTGCATATATTATATATTTTTAATTATTATCGAAAAAAAAACATATTTATTTAAAATACTAAAGAATTTTGCATTCGTTCTGGTTCTTTCGCTTATGTCAAATTTTTCAAACAATGACAAAATTTCAGATTTGTGGTGGACCCCCGAAATTAGATCAGATTTGTAAAAAAAATTAGCAGAAGTTCATATAACGTCAAATGGAACGTATATATATATATATATATATATATATATATATATATATATATATATATATATATATATATATATATATAATAATATATATATATATATATAAAAACATATATATATATATATATATATATATATATATATATATATATATATATATAACATATATAAAAACATATATAAAAACATATATATATATATATATATATATATATATATATATATATATATATATATATATATATTATATATATATATATATATATATATATATATATATATATATATATATATATATATATATATATATATATATATATATATATATATATATATATATATATATATATATATATAAGCAATCATTTACAAAAAAAAGTTTTTAAATGCAACCCTCTATCAAAATATATATGGGAAACTAGGGAAAAACTGAAAGAAACCCAAGAATTAACTTGGTCTATCCTAAAAAGCCCCTGCTTACAACAATACAAAATGAAATGCTTACTTTGTTTATATCAAAAACTAATAATTTAATCTTCATAAAAATGCTTCATATTTGGTTTTAAATGTTGTCACAAAAATAAATTTTAATTAAGCAACCAACAAACTTGAAGAATACACGTAACAATAATTTTTTCAGTATAGTTTCAGTTGTATGTATATTTCAAACAAACAAAATATATTTGTATTTCACCTGATGATTACAACAACATGAAAGTTTTTCACTTAAAGTTGTGAAAATCATGTAGTTTTACTTTCTATTATATATATATATATATATATATATATATATATATATATATATATATATATATATATATATATATATATATATATATATATATATATATATATATATATATATATATATATATATATATATATATATATATATATATATATATATATAAAATATTTATATATATATTTATATATATATATATTTATATATATATATATATATATATATATATATATATATATATATATACTTATATATATATATATATATATAATATATATATATATATATTTTAATTATTCTTAAAACAAAAAAGCAAATACTATTACGCCAAACTTTAATCGTGCAAACTTAAAAAAATTCTCAACTGAAATAATTTAAGTATATTTAATAATTTGAATCGTATCTGTTTATAATAAACTATTGTAAAAATTTCTTTATTAAAAATTAAGTTCCTTAACTTATAAACAAACTCAAAAGTATTTTCATTCTACGTATAATTACAAAACTCTTTTTTTTTTTTCGTTTGTAAGCAATTTAACTTAATAAAATAAAAAAAAGAATAAATATGAGGTAATCTTTGTTAAGAATAAATTTAATTTATTTATTGAACTATATTTTTATTTTTAATTATATATCAACTTAATTAAAATATAGTAACATGTTAAAATATTTTAACATGACTTGTATTATTTATAAACCATTGGGCAGTTGCCCTTACGGCACTATTGTTTTTGGATATTATTTTATTTTGATGAAGATCACATAACTTACATTTGATTTTAATAACGTAAGTCTTCTCTTTTTCTGTGATCATCGCATCGGCAAAGCATCGGCAAAGTCCCAAGATTTAAAAGTTTTTAAAGTAAATCTTTTGTCCTTCAAATTACAATCCATATTCAAACTTTAAACAATTTAGAGATAATAGAAATATACAAGGTTTTTATATACTAGTTTGTTTTGTTTTATAAAGAAAAATACATATTCATTAGTAAAAAATGGAGACTGTCATTAAACTAAAACGTGCCTTAATATTTATTTAACGGAACCTGTAATGTGCGCGTGCATAATAAAACCTCCGTTATATAAATATATTTAACCTAATATTAGTGTCATCAGCGGATGTTGTAGTCTACTCATGATTTCTTTACCTTAAAATATAACTTGATTTATGAAAAAAATAATTATTGAATCGCACGCAGAAGAATTTTTACAAATTGTCTTCATTCAAATATTGCGAGTAACAGGTAATTTTTTTTTTCTGTGCCGACCCCCTCCCTACGCATAACTTAAACTAAATACCTTTAACTAATAAGAAAAGCAAAGACATTTTTTTTAACATCTTAATTTTTGTTATCATGATAACAAAAATACTCCTTTTTATTAAAAACATTGCAAAAAATTTGTAGTTAAGTATAGACAAACAATTTTTCATGTTGCTAAATATTTGGATAAAAAGTTTAGCGCCAAATTAATTGCTATAAAAAGGAAAGATATATCGCAATGAAAAGTTACAAAAATTATTTTTAAAGTAAATTCTATTTTTTAATAAATATCTTTACATATCGTTATTTAAAAGTTAATGTGGTTTTTTTGAAAATTAATTACTTCTTTTATGTTACCGTTAAACTAAAAGTTAAAAAAAGATAAAAAGTAACTTAACCAAAACAGCTCTAGGCGTACGTAAAAAGCGCTTAAGGCGTACGTAAATTGCTCTAGGCGTAACGCTTTAAAACAAGGCCTGTATATATATAGTATTATGAAAAATTAATTAAAGTGTCTGAAGTTAAATATTTAAGTAGTTAACTGCTAATATAAAAATTACATAACTCATCATCAAATTGTTATTGCCATGGCGAAGTTTTATTATTACTTTTTTTATAAGATTGTAATGGGATACATGGTAACATGTAAACCATTACAACCTGTTTTGTGTGCTGTTTCATGTGCTGCTACCTTGTAGGATATGGTTTTTTAGGCCAAGGCTAGGAGATAATAACTGCGACTTAACACGCTCTGCCTTGAGGATTTTGGTTGAATGAAGGCTAGAGATTGTGTCTCAATAGAAATACTCATCTTGGGCAAATGTAATTCTTTTCTATTCTGTCTTGTTATCTTAGGCAAATGCATTCAGCTACTGTCTTTTAAAAGGCCTCCTAGGCAATGACTTGAAGAGTAAACAAATTCTATCTGGTGACCAGCTTCAGAATTCTTTTTCATCTATTAGGCTAGCATAGATGAATTTATAATACATTGTTTCCAGTTTAGGATGTTGAATGCTGGATTTTCTTTTTTAATGACTAGGCAACTCATTCTTTTACTTCCTAACAAGAGTACAGCTTTGAAACTCAGTTTTATAGTTCTGAGGCTGGCAAGTTTCTCGAACTCGGTGGTACCTCTCAGTGAAGCTGACTCCATCAACAGCTGTAAAATATCTGAGAATAATTTTTTTAACAAAGGTTATTCTCAGGTCACAAAATCTAATATTTCATCTCAAAAATTAGGATCTCGGGACTTCTGGAGAATCTTTAACAGTATCAACAACAAGAGTAAATCTGTTATCCCTCACTAGCATGTTCAAGATTATTTTTATTGATAAAAAAAAAAAAAAAGCAAATGCTTTTGCAAATGATTGCAAACCTATGCTTGCAGCAGGTACAAGCAATAAAATTATATGTCCATATTGACAAACACTTTTGAGAGATTCACAAAAGGGTTTAAGATGTGGATGTAATACAGTCTTCAATAATCTTTAATTTAAATTAAATAACTAAACGAGGTACTAATGTCAAAATTGTACCAAGCTTACTTTTATCAAAATACTTTCAACTAATTTCTTTACTTGCAATGTACACAATGAATGAGTTTCTTGTTTGTAAATAATAATGGCTTTTTCAATAATAAAAAAACACTAATCAATGCCACTGAACATAAAAACACTGTTAAAAGTTTTAAAAAAAGGCAAAGAAAAAAATAACATTAAAAAATAATAATGATAGTAAAAAAAGATTACAACATCTAGTAATAAAATAATTTTATTATCTGTTATATATTTAGTTAAATTATCTGTTATATATTTAGTTAAATTATCTGTTATATATTTAGTTAAATTATCTGTTATATATTTAGTTAAATTATCTGTTATATATTTAGTTAAATTATCTGTTAAATATTTAGTTAAATTATCTGTAATATATTTAGTGAAATTATCTGTTATATATTTAGTTAAATTGTCACTGTATTGACATTCTAGGACAAAACTCAAATATTTAAATATTAATTTATAATTAAAAACACCACAATACTTATTTTAAAAGCCAGAAAAATAACAAAACCATTTAGATAATTTTTTTTTTTAATGAAACTTCATTTTCTACAATATATACTATATTTTTCCAACATATATTTTATACAGTATATATAGTCCAATATTTGCTAAACCTTTTATTAAAAAAAAATATATTAAAAAGAATTCTTAAATTTTCCTAACCTCTTCTTTTGTTCAGTGCAATTTTGTTAACTCCTCTTGAAGTTTATATATTTTCAACTCTTTATCAGTGTTAAATGAACCATTACTAAATTATCACTGTTAAATGAACCATTACTAAATTAAAATTTTAAAAATAAAAACATAAAACAACTAAAAAGTGTTATAAAATTACATTTATAAACTGTTGATTTTTAATTTAGATGGGGGAAATAATTTGAAAAACTATTTCTTTTGTCACTAAAGTTGAGTTGCTGTTTTTAAATTTGAAGTTTTTATTAGCATATAGATTTATCTACATTTACCAAACAGGTAAAAAAAAATCACAATTACAAGCTTTAGCAAAGGCTTTATGTCAAGCAATTTCATAATTCCAAAGCTCAACATTTGTAACTTCAACAAAAGTTCAAGTCTTGAAAATTTGTTTGGTATAGACAATCGCTTTACAAAAATCTTTACTTGCTAGAACATATCTTTTGTATGGAATACACTGAGTATTCTTTTATTTTATTATATTTTGATTTTTTCAGTTGTTTACAGATTTTCTCTTCTTTATAGTTAAATAAAAGATTTTTTGGACATTTTTTAGGTTTCCTTGTATACCACAATTATTACAGATACTTAAAATTTGTACAGATTTTGCATTGTTCAAAGCATCGCATAACAGCTAATAGAGCACTTTTTTTGCATGTAATTTTTAATATCTAAAAATTGTAATTCCCCAAATTTTAATTAGAAAAAAATGAAAAAGGAAAAAAATTAAAATAGAAAAAAACTGAAAAATTGAAAAGAAAAAAAACCCTCATTTTTCCTAATTCTGAGGGTTGACTATATATATAATTACAAATACTAATATATAATACGATTAGCATAAGTGTAACTCAATGTTTACAAAATAGCAAAGTAATAAAACCCAATGTATACAAAAAAGCAATAATTTATTTTTTTTATTTTGTTAGTTCACCTCCTCAAGGTCAAGAAAACCACTACAGTCGAGAAGGCTACTTATTTGTGGATATAACCTTCTCTTAACTCTATAACTCAGAAACACGAACCTTGAAGACCTGGTGGGGTCTTCAAGGTTCTTGTTTGAACTCAGAACCTCTCGCTTATGAAGCGAGCGCTCTACCACTACACCACTGCCGCATATAAGTGCAAACAAGGGCAGGAAGAAACATCATAAGCACTAACTGTAACAACATAACACTATGTATGTAACTATGTAACAACACAACCGTAACAACAACTCAAACTAGCCGCTTAAACCTTCAGAATTGGCACTGAAGATAAGGCACTTTACCACTAAGCAATTGAAGATGTATGGTTGAATGAAAAACAAACCATATACATTTTTCATACCTATGCAATTAGTCAACATTTTTCCAGCGGGTACCTCTAAATAAGTGCAACTTCATTGGATAGATTATTTAAATAATATAATAATAAACAAATATTTCATATGCAAATGTAAATTACTGAATGTAACTAAGTAATAATATAGTTAAAAAAAATATTCCAAAGTTTAAAACTGCTTTAATTTTCTTTAAATATTCTTAAGATAAATTTAGTTTAATAAATAAGAAAAATTTTGCATCAAACTGTTGATAAATCAACATTTAGTATAGGCTAAAATAAAATTAAACTGCTCTATTGAAAAAAAACAATTTAATGAAAATTAAAAATTTAAATTACAAATTAAGTTAAATTCTAATTGGATTTTATTTACAAAAACTTTTTTCATTTATCATCAATAATAAAATCAGGATGCAAATTTTATTAAGTAGAAACTTCAAAAGTGCAACTATTATGCAAATCTGTGGCATAAGTACAAGAGATTTGTGCAAGTGCAAACCACTGGCATAATTGCATCCAAAAATTTTGCAAATACAGGGATAAACTTGCGTAGGTGTAAATCTTTGTCAATGTAAGCAGCAATTTATATATCAAAAGTTATCAAAAAAATTAATTTAAATTGATAAATACAGGTACATTTTTTCAAGATTGCACTTATGCAGATTTGGACTTATACAGATTTTGCATATGATTTTAGTTTTATGCAAAGTTAGCAACTATAACAGTTACATAAATATGCAGATTCTTAGTTTTAAAACTTGCACTTAGTCAGGTTTGGTTGGGAAGCGGGCGCCATTGCACTCGATAACTGACCACGGAAATAGTATTTAGTTGCAAAAAACCGGCCAGATTTTTTAGTTGTTTTGAGAACATTTCAGTTTATGTATGTTTCCTTGTTTATCCGCAAAATAATAAGTTTTTTTTCACTGATCTCTATAATAAGTTAATATAGAGTTAATATATAATAAGTTATTATAGAGATCAGTGGTTTTTTTTATCGTTAATTTTGTTTTACGGACTTACATGGAAACATACATAAACTTGAATGTTCTCAAACATCTAAGTGGGGAAAAAAAGAATATTCGGTAACACAAAAAACCCGCCAAATCTACAAACATTTAATTCTAATGGTTATAAAGATACTAACCGAAATTTCTAGAGTATTTAATAAATACTAACCGAATGTCCTGAGTATTCTGTTGAAATATTTTAAAAAAATTGTTTTATTTGAATTTTGTTACGTTTTCATGAGATTTCTAGCATAAATTATTTTAAGAATATACTATCAAACAAACTATTATTTTAATTCTTTGAGCCACATCTACAAAGCTTTAAATGTTTTAAACCAACATTATTTGTTTACAATAATAAATGTTTAAAATTTATATTTTTTTAACTTGTCAACGTTTTGTAAATATATTATACATTTTATTAGTATAATCTTATTTTTTATATATAAGGGATGTATTTTTTATGTATGTAATGTATTTTTATGTATGTAATGTATTTTTATCTATGTAATTTTATGTATGTGTATTTTATACAAATGTAATCTTTTAAAGCAATTTGTGCGATTGATTTTGTAAAATACTTACAATAATAACTGCGTTTTCAATGAAGCTATTAATATTCGTCAAAGTTAATACAAATAATTTTAACCACTAATCCATTTTCTTCAGTGTACCCGATAACTGATTTTTTCCCTCAAAAAAGAAAATATTTTTAAGTTCTTAGAAATTGGTTTATTAACTTCAATTATTTTTGCCTCTGCAATTCTTACAAACTCGTTATACTTTAAGTTGCTTTTTCTGTTTTAAATACTAATTAAAATTATAAAACCCACTTACTAAACATCATCAGCGTTATTGTGAAGCAATTCCGCATAAAACAGTTATTGAAAAAACTTTTTTATTTATAATCAAATCGTCTAGTGTTAGTTTTATTGGTTGAATCTTGTTGGACTTTTCAGGGCCGGGGGCTGAAAAGTCTAACAAGATTCAACCAGTAAAACTACTACCCCTACCCCACCTCCTCAATCCGCAACTGGAAATAAGGCATAAGTATATAAATAAAAATTATATATACTCTGATAAATCGAAGAACATTTGTTTCTTAATAGTTGTTACTTTATATAAAAAATGTCGCTTAATTTTATAAAAAAAAATATAAAAGATCAACAATTCAAAAATAATTGTGCTAATAAATTTATTTTGAATCAAGTTTTTTCGCGTTAAAACCTATTTTATTTTTTTTAACTGTCTCTCATCGGTCCAGTTAATCTTACTGCGCTTTTTTGTTTGTTTTTGAAATGTTCTCAAAACGACTATAAAATCTGGCCGGTTTTTTGCAACTAAATAATATTTCCGTGGTCAATTATTGAGTGCGTTCGCACCCGCTTCCCGACCAAGCCTGCTTAGGCAATTGCCCTTAAAAATAATTTTAAAAAATAAAAAAGTATTTTGTTTCAATTATGTACTCGATTATTCAAAATATTATTTTAAAATATATACTCCAAATTTCTTGTGATTTTCTAGCCTAACGTTCTATAACTATGTTGTTTGTTTGCTTTTTAATCCTCCACTAAGGTTTTAAATCATAAAAATTTTTTACAAGTTACTTTGTATTCTATGTTAATTTATGTTAAATTTCAAAATAAGTAACATTTTATTTTATAAAGACAAAAAAAATATGAAATCAGCTTTTAGTGTTAAATATTCAAACCATATACATTTTTCATACACTTTGCAAATAGTCCTCACTGCATAAACCTTCTAAAGGTTTATGCAGTGAGGACTATTTTAAATTTACTAACACTTTCTAATAGATGTAAAAAATGTTTTGTAACTTTCTTATCTTAAGTAAAAACAGTTAAAATGATTGGGTATACTAATGATGTATTACAAAATTTCATATCTTAAGTAAAAACATAAAAAAAATGATTGGGTATACTTATGATATATTACAAATGTTCCAATTTACTTTTTAACTATATAAAACTCATGACCAAAGTAATAAATCTCACTGAAAATAAAAATCATTTAACTTTAACTTAACTTTTATGTTTTGCCAAAAGCCCTTTTGTGAATTCTCACTTAATGTGTAGGGCCAGCATGACACTGGCTTTTTTCAAATTAAATGGCAACAATAAAATGTTTTTCAGCTTTTAAAGTTTTTTTTTTAAAAACTGAAAACTATTTTGTTTAAAACATGGGATGGCATTCCAGTGGTAGAGCCATTATAAAATTTTGCACCTCCTCAGCTCCTCGACTGTACTTGGCTACAGGGAGGTTTCGCCAGAAGTTAAAAAAAAAAGTGCTTGGCAAATAATTTGTTTATTAATTCTAATCCCCTAGAATTAGCAAAGATGTAAAAAACTAATAAAGAACTAATAAGAACTAATAAAGAACTTTCAATTAAATCAAGGTATGTATTTGTATTTGAATTCCTCTTTTGAAAACATTTACATGTTAACTGTGTCAACTCGTGTATATTTTTTATCATTAAAACAGTTTAGTAAAGAATAACTCATTAGTAATCTAATTGCTTCATCTATTAAAGATTCATTGTTTGTTTTCATTTAATTTTAGATTTGTGTTATAAATTGTTTACTGATGACTTTAACGTCGCAATTATATAAATAGTTTATTGTTTTAAATGGAAAAGGTTTAGTTTTTTCTAATTTTATTAAAACTAAGTTAATTACGTTTATTGCAGACTTTGATTCTACTTCGGTTCGAAAGGTTATGTATATTTATATTTTTTATTGCCTGACTAATTGCGAACGGATGATAACCAAATTCTGTAATTAAGTTTGTTATGTTTTCGTCGCTATTTTCTTTAATTTTATTTTTTCATAAGCAAACGCTTCTTCAGAAGCGTTCGCTTATGTAAAAAAATAAAATTAAAGAAACATTAACTTGCACTTTTTTTACATTATTTGAACATGTTCTCCATTGGGAAGTAATCAACGTGAATGAATTCGGTTTTCTTGAAATGTAAATTGACAAATGTTTAACACTTTCATCGTCGACATTGTTAAAAATATACAAAGTCTTTTCATTTTTAAAATAGTTGTGAACTTTTTTAATAATCACTTTTATATTAAAATAATCTCATTTCGAATCATGAACCTCTAATCCTAATATTTAACATCGGTTCCTCATTGAGGTTTGTAACATTCCAAATGCTGCATCAATCCAAACAATATTTTTATATAAGTTATTAGATATTTCACAAAATTTTCTTGCAATATGTGTCTTTCCGACACCCGACAATCCATATAATACTAAAGTTAAGTTGTTTGCATCTTTTTTAAAAAAATGTTGAATTTCACTAAGTAGTTTCTTGCGTGAAAATAAATTTTCTGAAAAAGATTGAATACCTAAAAATAGACGTATGGTTAGATGTATTATAAAAAGTTGTTATTATAATTAAAATAAATTTGATATTATTTGTTAAGTAAAATGTTTCAATTTCTTACTAAGGGGTTGTCTATAAAGTACGTACGCTCATAGAGGGGACGGGAAAGGTCTTTAAAATGCGTACTAAATGCGTATGGGGGGGGGGGCGGTAATTAATTTAAAAGCACGTACTTCAATTTTCTAATTATACACAAACTACCAGCTAGTCAATAGAAAAGTTAAAATTCTGACTAAAGATTCTAGTTTGCTTACATAAAAAGATGTATTGTATAGGGAGTAAAAGGTATAGTTTCTCTCTATGCACTCACATGCATTGGCGCTTGCAGGAGTTTTTGATGTTCCAGATAAACCACTTCCACACATTGTGCAAACTCCAAACTTAACATTATACCTATACCATTTGATGAGGCCCTACAAAAAATTGACCAAATTTGATGGCATTAATGAAGTAAATTTTCCGACCCCAGACCCCCAAAAAAATAAATAAATGAGGGGCAAAACATTTTGCATATACATAACTTTTGTAACTTACACTTTTTTTTAACGAAATTTAAATTCTGTCGATAAATTTGAATTTAGTTTTAGATCGTTAATGTTAAAATTTTACTACATAAGTGCCCTCATGTTTGAGCGGGGGCAAGCTTTTTAGGGTAGTTTGTTGACAGGACTCCGCCATCCCAATTTTTTACAAAGTATCCTCATAAGGTATAAACATACTTAAGTTTGGAGTTTGCACAATTTATGAAAATGTCCTATCTGGAACATCAAAAAATCCTGCAAGCGCTTATGCCACCCTTTATATACTGGCCCTGAGTATACCCAGGGCCAAAAATAGATTGTTTACTCAACAAAAAACAGGTTTCAGCTGTGCAATGGCTAATAGACCGAGTTCGAATCCCAGTAAATTAGGACTTTACTTGGATTCGAACTTGGATCTCCGCTGTCACTTTTCATAACATTATCTACTCGGCCCACAATCTCTTTGGTATTGTAAGATTTAGTTTTATTTAAAATTATATTTGTATACATTTAATGATATTTTTTTTTTCAATAGGGATCCTTTGCCTCTAACAAGGGGCTTTGGGGTCATTAAAATACTTTGTACGTTTTTCACCACCCGTCTATTTTTTGTTTTTAAATAAAAATATATTGAAATAAAAAAGGTGTAGGAGGTACCCAAGATAGTTTTAAAGTATTTAGAGAATCTTCTCCAACTTTTTTTTTTTTATTAAGGGCAAGGGGTACATGAAAAACGTTCGTACTTTTTAAGGGGGTGGAGACTTAAAAATACGTACGGCAATAGGGGGGAGGGGTGTCAAATATCAGAGTTCTTGGCCTACGTACTTTATCGACGACCCCTAAACATTTCTCTTTTTTTCAAATGCAGCGCGTTATTATTAAAATAAAAAAGTTTTTATATAAAAAAGATTAGACTAGTTTTGAAATTATATTTGAAAAAAGTTTTATGTTACACTTTAATAATTTTATATATTTTAAAAAGGTTTCGTAAACAAAACTAAACATACTTTGTGAACTTAACAATTTAAAAAAAAGGGTACCCTGAAGGTGGCTTAAGACCTTATTTCTTATTATTTGTTTTAGAAGACTTTAACAACATTTAAGAAATAACAGCGAGTTTATTTATTTATTTAAATAAGACATTTATGTTAACTTTAATTTAAGAGCCGATTGAAAAATATAGGAACCATTTCTCGAAAACAGAAAAGATATGTCATTTTTTGCTAAAGATCAATACGAGTTTTTAAAATGCTTTTGCATATTCTGTATAAAGAAAATTAATGATTTAATATGCATTTAAACCAAATGCATAAAACCAGGTTCATTAAACATTACACATGCATTAAACCAAAACAAGAAATAAATTATGAAAATCTTGATAAGTGATTTTTTTGGGAAAACTACTCTGTTGAAAACCCTGATCTGCCTAATATATTATGTTCCTATTGCAGAAAAAAAATGAGTTTAGAAAAAACAGATTGAAAAACAATTTTTATTCAACGCTCGACCTAAGTACAAAAGTAAGTTTGATAAAAAAAGTAAGCCTATAAAAAATAAGCTAATAAAAAATAAGCCAATAAAAACGAATTATGTTTTGCATTATTTTTGTTGTGCTTATAAACAAAATTGTATTTACACTAAAAAATTTACTTCTTATTACTTTTAGATCTTTATCCTAAAATTGTTCTAAGTGGAAATGTGAGTGTTTTATTTGTGTTAATGAGCGTAAAAATAGTACTGAAATAGTAAATCTTCCACTGATATCATGTGAAACTAGTACAAATATAGTTCATAATCACTGATTTGAATCTTTCCACAAGCAATCAAAATCTTTTTCTTTGCAGAAGAAATTGATTTTGAAGAAATCTTTTTCTTCTGCAAAGAAGAAAACATCCTTGCACAATGTTAGCTAAGCAAAGGAAATTGACGCATTGTACAATCCACCTCACCTATAACAAAAAGAAAAATGTTATCAACTACGATTTACAATTTAGAAACCCATGACGCAAAAATAACGTTGAACAGTTTTGGCCCACGGAGGCTTGTTGTTTCTATTGGAGTAGTTAACCAAGAAAAACTTACTTTTCACACTCAAAACTGAAACTACTATAGAGGAAATTTTATATTGGCTATAGATTGTCTACTACAAAATTCAAAATATATAAACTATTTTAAAAAAAACAATTATTTTTTTTAAACATTTGTATCAAATTTACTAGTGATTATAAAACGTTAGAAATTGCCCGACTTATATGAGTAAAAGGAAAAAAAAAAAATCTGTCAATTTTTTTTTTTATAAAAAGTTAACAAAATAAAACAAAAGTCTATTGTCTTTGTTTGATGCTGAGATTCAGTCTAAACAAGATACCAGTGATAATAAAAAAGTGGTATTACTTAATAGATGGTAAAAGTGATATACATATATATATATATATATATATATATATATATATATATATATATATATATATATATATATATATATATATATATATATATATATATATATATATATATATATATATATATATATATATATATATATGTATATATATATATATATATATATATATATATATATATATATATATATATATATATATATTTACATATATTGTTTTACTTTAACTAACTTCACTAAAAAGATCTATAAAAATTATATTGTTAACAAAATTATTATTTTATGCTACATTTCTGAGCAGGAAACAATATTGGCGCGATATTGTGTACACACTTTACATGCTAAAAATAATATTACGCCAACATTGTTTGCTACTACGGTAATAATTTTATATTTTGATTGTTTTGAAAGTTGATAGCTTTAAATAAATCTTTATCATCGGACTTAAAGTTGTTTTGTTATTATTTAGTGTATTGAAAGAACTATTCCTATTATACTATTTGGTGTAATAAGCAAAAATGTTGATGAGTTTGTTTGAACAGTTTTACTACATAGACTGGAGTAGATGGAGGGCAAGGCTCTCTTAAGATTACCTTATCAATTGCATTATAGCCAGAGCTAGAAACACATTAAGGTGAAAGAAAAAGAGTGAAATATTCTGATGAGTATGGATGTAAAGATTTTAAGTACACTAGTGTTCGCAAAACTTTAGTTTTGGCGGTATTACCCTCTGTTGATGAGAAAAGATAGCTAACTTTTAAAAAGTGATAAATTAGCTTATGTTCTAACTAGAAAGCCCAAATTGTTATCAGAAGTTATATCTATATATGTTTCTCAAAGAAAGTTTTCAAAAGAAATGATGTTTAAAGTTATTATTTTATTACTATTTGTACTTCTAATTTTTTATTTTGTTTGTCAATCCTCGGAGTCGGAAATACGTCATAATCTTTGCCGCGAACATCTACCATTTTAGTTGGGCAAAAATAAACTTTCGTTATGAAACAAAAACAATGGCAAGGGTTGTTGTGTCTTTAAGTGATTTTTAATATATATGTTTTGTAAGATGGTTTTGTTATTTTCAATCAACTCTGGTGACTAAGATGGTTTTGTGGTTTTAAACGCACAAGTCAGACAACTTGCGTTTTCAAAACAAAAAAAAAACTAGAGCCTAATGTCTTGTGAAAAACTTCATAATTATCTATAGCCTCAAAAGAAAATATTTTAAAACTTTTTAATAAATAATTATAAACGTCATGGTATTGAACTTATGGCCATTTCGTTTGATCATCTTTCCAAGTATTTGCAAGGAACTTGTATAGACATCGGTTGATTTCAAGGATTGCAAATTTAATTATATACCTTTTTGCGGCTTTAAAATCTAATAATTCAAAGTATTCGTAAACCGATATTTCTTTTTTTAAACTCTTTAAATCACTTTTTCGTAATAATTATCCTGCTTTATTAACTCAACTAATCATTTGTTTTCCCCCACCCAAGATGTTAACAACTTGCGCTATTGTTATTTTGCATAACCACGTGACTTTCTGACTGCGAGGATATTTATTCTTTACATAAGCTGATTTTATTATAGGCAGCGGATAGAGTACCGAGAGTTTTTATGTAAACTCTCTATATAAAAATGAGAATTGTTTTTACACGTGACCTTTAGCAACCAATGAACGCGCTATTAAAAGTTTAAATTTTCGGTACTCTATCCACAGCGTTTATTATATTTTATTACAATGTAATATTAATATGTAACTAATATGTAACTTACATATAAAATAAAAACTTTTCTTTTTGAGAATATTTTAATGACAATGATGAGGATTCTTTAAGGTAAACTAATTTTTTTAATTTAAGATATGTTTTTATGATGTTTGATGTCTACATTCATATATATGTCAATATTTATATATATATATATATATATATATATATATATATATATATATATATATATATATATATATATATATATATATATATATATATACACACATACATACATTCATGTGATATTGAAATGGAAACGTAATTAAAAAGCAATATTTTTTTTATTCTTAATTTTTTTTTCCATAAATGTTCAATTTGATGACCTTTGTTATCATACAATGTTTACAATGTTTAGACCTGGACATCAATGCTTAATTTATAAGTTCTTGAAGGATTTTGCTCCATATATCTTTTACATTATTGAATAAGCCCTGTAACCAATACCATGATGACTTTTTGAAATTTTTCTTTTTATGATAATGTACTCTCGGTGCTTTTTGATATTTAATTATGTAATTATGTTTGGACTTTTGATCACAATCAGTAAAGTAGAATAGTTTTTCATCAGTTGTAATTTTTCCAGTTTATTTTGATAAATCCATAAAAATTTTCTGATTTTGTAAACCTCTCGATTTCTCAAGGTGATAATGCACATAAACATCCTTTTGAAACATTTTTTTAAATTGAACATTTTATCAATGAAACATTTAATTGACTTTCTCGATATCTTAAACTTTTCTAGATAACTCAGAAATAATTGGTGGTTTGTCTTTTTATTGATAAGTTTTTCATCTGAAAAAGTTTACATAAATTTAGCTTTAATGGTCAATGCCAAATGCTTCGTTCAACTTTTTAATGGTCAATGCCAAATGCTTCGTTCAACTTTTTAGCTGTTTAAATCATCTTTTCTTTTAATTCTCACCGCGTTATCACCATTACATTGAAAAACAAACTGAAAATGGTTATATTCCACTTGAATATAATCGATTTTAGTTTGTTGCTTGGCCTAAGTTAAACCACTCATACTAAGTAACAACTTTATGGTAACCATTGCACATAATGAGTGTTTTTTATAGTTTATTACTTTGTTAAATATTAAAATCTATCTTTACTCAAAAACTTTATTTTTTTTTATTTTTATTTTAGATTTACAATTGACTCAAAACAAAAAAGAAAGAATGACTAAATTTTTGTGTATTTAGATTGATTTTGATTTACTTATATTTATATTTGTTATTTAACCAATATATATTATATTACTTAAAGAGGTTTTTAAGTGTATCTATATTGTAAATGTATATATGAATATGTGATATAATTATATTATTATGTGCTTGTATTTACTTTATTAAAATTGTTAATAAGTTTTTAGAAAGTATTTATTATTTTACTAATTTTTTTTTATTCGTGTTATTGCACATATCATGAAGTTTTAATATTTTTTATGTAAATCAAAGAAAACTTGTTTTCAGAAAATATTTTCAAAAACATTCCATTTTTCATATATATAAGATTTGCTAGAAATAATTTGTTTAAATTTTACTTTTATTTACAGAAACTTTCCGGCAGCTATGTTTCTATTCCGTTGTTTAACGGAAAAACTTGTTTAATTTAAACGGAAATATCCGTTTATTTACGGAAAAGTTCCGGTAGCTACCGATGACCAAAATACCTGTTGTTTAACGGAAAAAACCCATTGTATTTTAACGGAAAAATCCGTTTGTTAACGAAAACATCCGTTTACATGCGATGGGTTTTTCCGTAAAATAACGGTTAGTTTGGTCATCGGCAGCTGCCGGAACTTTTCCGTAAAAAATGCGCTATTTTTTTAACAGTGCAGTTAAAAATTATGTAAATCACATTTTTAAAAATCACATGTAAATTTTTTACTATATTAAGGTTAAAAGTTTGTTATTGACTTTATTTGAAAGAATGTAGTAAAATTTTTCTATAGGGTAGATTCGGGTAATTTGAGCACCGAGTCAATATAAATATACCAAAAGATAAGTTACGAGCAGTGATGTTCAAGCTGCATTGTATTTTTGAACTGTCTTTATGAGGTTATAAAAGAAAGCTGTGTAAATAGCGTAAATTTATACGTAATAATTAATGTCTTTCATCTAATTAAAACACTACTTAATTTTTTGTGATTTTAAATTATTATAATTACAAATATGGTTTAAAATTTTGATGTTATAATTATTTTAATTATTATAATTACAATTGTGGTTTAAAATTTTGATGTTGAAATATAGATATTTATTTTTTCATTAAGAAAATTATATTAGGTATAAATCCGTTCCTTTTTTTCATTTCATTTAAAAACACTGTTTTCGTGTAATATGACGTGGCTCAAACACGGTGTTAATTTTTGCTCAAAAATCTCCTGATTGCCAGTTTGCGCGTGTTTTTACACATACAATTATAGTTAGTAGAAACCATGTAAAAATGACAATAAAATTTTAATAGACTAATCAATATTGAAAGTTTTTGTTCTTTTAATTTGATTGCAGGAAGGTAAGTCGTCAGGTACAGCCTGCCAATACCTAAAAAACAAAGGTTAAAAATTAATACTGTCCTATCAATTTATCATACATATTTTCATTTAATTTGTAAATTCTATTTCATAAATCGACGCACGCTGTAATTTGCATAGCTTAAACAGTAGGGTGTGTCATACTTTCCAGATTAAAAACCCTGTATTCTAAAAACTTGTACTTAAATATAATTTTACTAAGAAGAGCTTTGATTTAGTAATTCGAAATGATTTAGCTACCGAAAGTCGATGTTTAGTATTCACTTGAATTCACGAAAAATTTCTTACTAGAATAGTAAACTTTTGCTTGTGGTTATTTTTCTTTTGTTGGATTAAATTTTTTTTTTTAATTTTTTAAAATTATTATTATTCTTAAAATGTTTATAATAGTTTCTGTTTATAGTCATTTTTCTATGATTTAGTTTTTTATTAAATAAAATTGATTTTTTCCATTGTAACTTTTTTTGTGCTCAACTTTAATTTTAAACCACATAGGCATGTAAACTCTAACAATGATTTTAATTATTAATTTAATGTTTTTTAAATTTTCGCTTTCCAACTCATGTTTTGAGACCAAAATAGAAACTCAAACAGACCCTATTAGAATCACCACTGATCGCTGTTAAGCTTTTATCGGCACCATTACTTTTCAAAAATGCGTATATATTCTTAGCAAATACTTAAGCGTGTTTCATATGTTTTTGAACATTTTCAGGTGTGAAATGGAAAAGATACCTATCACCGGGCTCTTGACATACTGTATAATGTTCCTCTTTGATTGTAGCAGGATAACATTTAGACAAACCTTCGACTACTAATTGAACTTTTGCATTATCAATTCTGCTTTAAAAAAATATATAATCAATAATGGTAGACCTGCATTGAGTGTCAAACTCTGTAAAAAAAGACTGCATAATTTTTTCTTGAGCTCTCTTGACTTTGCTGATGTCAATAACTAACTTGGTATCATCTTTTGTAACTATTCCTGTGTCTATCCTAGCTGAAGTTGCAACTTCAGCTTTTTCTCGTAAGCCTGTACCATACCGTATGCTTGATAACGCTTTGTTGGAAATACTTTCATAATACCTTGTTCTCATAATACCTTTGTCATCGTAAACGTTCCTGATCTTCATTCTGTTGACACATTAGAGTGAGTTCAGTATTGATGTTTGTTATGAAACATTCATTACTTAAATAGTTCAACTGTTTCGCTAAATTCAAATTCAAACGTTTCTTCATGTCTTTTAATTATTGTTGCAGTTCTTCAGACGCTTTTTGCTTTAGCTATGGATAAAGTAATTAAATTTTTATTAATTGATGTTTTGTAAAATATTGTAAGTAAAAATAATTTTATGAATATGTTTTTTATTTGTCATTTCCTAATATCAGTGAAATATAAATAGTCGCATGTAAAAATTTCATTTTGAGTGTAATTAGATTTTGTTATTTTTAAACTGAAACAGCCTAATATATTTGAAATATAACTAAAATTAATTTAACTTTGGAGTTTAATTATTTTTTCTTTATTACCTAATTACTAATTAAAAACATAACTAATTAAAAAAATTCTACTTCTTCCTTCAATCTACTTTTTCCAATTTTATGTAGCTTTTTGTTTTCTTTCAAGTCAGCTAATCTAATTTGATGCGGATTGGTAGTCCCTATTATAGCTCTTTGTCCAAGTAAAAAAACTAACTTTTTCTTTGGAATCTTTTTTTTCTTTTTGCACGTACAGTTAATATGGGCTTCATCGTTACATTCTGAAAAACAATTTTTCTTTTGACATGTAATAATTTGGCAACTACAATTCAGTATATCAAACAATTTATCAAGTTTTGCAAAAAGTCTTTTTACTTTAAGCTTGCTTTTCCTCTAGCAACCAGGTCGGCACCATTCCATTCATTCACCAATGTTGCAGTAATATAATGTTCAATATGTGTTACAAGATATACAAACAAACCATTGGCGTGGATCTATTTACCAATCAACTTTGAGTAAACATTGTTCATTAGTGATTTTATTGGATAGTTTCTTTTGTTTCTTTTTTTTCTTTCTTGCAAAAACAGACCATATCTAAGAAGATCTCTTAACGTTGGTATCTCCAGTACAAGAACATCTGTTACAGAACCTACATATTCCGAATTCTTTGATCCGCTTCTTTTTCTAGTTCTAGAAGATATTGACTATGCCATGATTAAATAGCAAAGTTCATAATTTGCAAACTTTTTGGATAAATTTTTGAATTTTTAAAATTTTTTATAACATTTAACATACAAATTATATGTTCGGCTATTTTTAAATTTGCAACTTTATATAGTTTTGATATCAAATAGAATTCAACGTAAGTGGGTGTGAACAATTACTTGCGTATAAAAATGCGTGGACGCAAAATAAGATCTGTCGTTAGTGGCAAAGCTAATTACGAAAAATTGGCCATAAATATATAATTTCAAAACACTATTCCAGGTAGCTTAACATAAACTATTTTTAGTTTATTTTTTTTGGTTTTAATATAAATAGTTGTACACAAGTTTACTATAAACCAGGTTTTAGGAAAAGCTTTTTTTTCAAAAAATCATAAAGTATGACACATCCTATTAAACAGCCTAGCCCTATATATGTTGCGGATTAAATAACTAGTTAACTAAATCTTGAACATATATAATAATTTAATTTCAAACCATAAATATAACAACTTAACCTTAAACCAATAGTACTACTATATACTACTACACTTTAATTTTATTTTGATGTTTTTAAAATTAAGGTAAGATATCCTTGAACCAAACATAATAATCTGATACCTCGTATCAGATTATTATAACCTGATACATGGTATATGTAGTTATGTTGAAATCTGTAAGGCATGTATTCACATGCTTTTTAGATTTCAACAAAGCGTTTGATAGCGTTAATTATTGGAAATTATTTAATATTAATTTAAATCTTGTCAACACCAATTAATTTTAATTAATTTATAAAGTTAATTAATTTTAATAATTTATAAATTAATTAATATTAATTTAGGTGTTTATCTCGATGAAAATAATTTTTTTTCAATAGATGGGTATACATTAGTAGACACTATTTATAACATTTTTATTTATAACTTCTGGGTTGTTAGAAAAATTTCTCAAACAAACGCTATACACTAACCAGAAGTAATGTAAGTTTACTTACTATTCTCATTAGAATATGGAGCTCAGGAACATAAATTAACTCCTCAAGAAGAGTTTCAGGATCTTCCTTTTGTACAAAAGTAAAATTGTTGTAGTGCTCATCTAAGGGCCTAAGTTTTCTCTTGATACCAGACTCAAGAGTGCAGGATCCCTCACAATATAAACAACTGTATTTCCCACCATGGCTACTTATTCCGAACACTGAATTTGCACATTTAAGATTGAATGCAACGTAAAAATTTACATCCTTTAAATTTAGAGGCTCAATTAGCCTCAATATCCGAAGATATTGTTGGCTTAGCATAGGAACAGCTACAAATGGTCATTAAGACTAATCCAAAGTAGCGTCCGTTATTGACCAATATTTTTGCGTACCGAATTACTCAAGCGCTGAGTTGGCGGTGGCAGGATTTGAACTCGTATTGTTCTACAGTCTGGATTTGTTTGACACTCTAACCAACTGAGCTATCCCGCCACATTAAAGCCTAATATACTAGCATGAGGCTACCCGTTATGAATATTTAGGTCCAAGCTGTTCTGCTGCTACAATGACATTGTTGACAGCTTTGCTCTTTGTACAGATATGAACTACTCCTTGCACTAAATATTTTTGTTTGAAAAAAAATGAACAAAGTTTTAAATTAATTAAATATTTTATTAAGTACAACAAATTTTGTTGTGTGACGTATTATAAAAATTTCATCAACAATGTCATTGATATTTAATGATGTTCTAAGATACAATCTATCAATCTAACACAACGGAAAAAATCTTGGTCATTAAGTTTTATTTTTTTGCTGGAGTAATCTTTTGAATTTTAAATGACTTTTTACCGAACTGTGTAAGACCAACAGCACACGTTTTATGTAAATATTCCGCCATTTTATAAACAATTTTAAAATGTTGCGAACTTTCAACCGAGTGTTTAACTAATTTATTAATTTTTGACTAATTTATTAGTTTTTAACTAATTTAAGATTTTTATGGCTAAAAGAAAATATTTTTGAGCAAATTTTTTTCACTTTTCCAATCACTCAAAAGTTTTCGAAGGCATACTAATGTAGGCCCAACTATTGAAAAACAAAAATCAGACGTGGGGAACAACTTAACCTAGCGGTCACTCTGGTTCTTATTAAAGTAAATATTAACTAGAAACAAATGTTAAATATTTGACCATCAAGTTTCGTTTTATATGATTATTTTTTTTTTTTTTTTAATTTTTTTTTTTTTGTTCTTTTCTTGAATATTCAATATAGTTATACAATAAGATAGTTGAGATAAAAATCGTTATACAATAAAAGAAAATATATACAAAAAAGAAAGAACGCGGAGACTCGCAGAAGACCTTCAGCTCTTATCATCGAGAACCGCTCGTGAATATTAAGTACATTAAATTAACATGAAGTATAAAATCAAAACAATGTCGTATTAAAAATTAGCGAGAATGTAAATTTCGTTATAATATATAAATAAAATTGGAATAAAGAAATTGTTGATACTCTTATATATAAATACAAAAATATTTTAAAAAGTACTGTTTTCACAAACACATGAGTTATGGATCAAATATAATATTTATATATTACCTTATGTAATAAACTTCATATTCATTTTTAAAAGAATTTAAAAATATAAAAAAATGTCTTCAAAAGACAAAACAATTTCTTTTAGTTTTTTCTTGAATGAAAGATAATTCCATTCATGGGAAAAATCAAAATTTTTTAAAACTATTTTGTTCCATAGAAAAGCTCCTCGATATGAAATACATGACTTTCCAAAATTAGTTAAAGATATAGGTTGCTGAATTTGATTATCATTTCTTAAGTTATATTTATTTTTATCTTTTAAAGTATATAGATTATGAAAAGAAACTGGAGATTCGTTGGTTTTACACTTGAACATAAAACAAAGTATATTAAAAATATTTAGCTGATAAATATTAAGAATTTTCATTTGAATTAATAATGATTTGGCATGAGCAAATCGATCTTTATAATTGATAAGCCGAGCAACATTTGCAAAAGTATTGAGTATTTAAAAAAATTCTAATTTTTTTTTTGGCAAACTAATAAATTAAGTAGAATAAACTAGTAGTTTTTAGTAACAAAAGTTAAAAGTTGGAAATTTTACTTTAATGCCAATGGCAAAGAAATCTTTTTGACATGCTATAACAAGTATAATAAAATTATAATAAGTAATAACTTATTGACTGATATTGGTCAAAGTTTTTTAGAACATGTTAAAATGCTAAATTTTTTATCTATTTTATCATTTGCCATAACACACAGTGGGCCAGAATTCACTTTTACTAGACAAATCTAATAACTCACTAGATAAAAAAGATTTAAGAACTATTTTTGCACTGTTTACTAATTTATAGATTGCGGTTTTAATGGTGACATTATTTTAAATTTTGGCTGCTATGGATACCTAAATTGCTGAACAACCTCATACTTTATTACCTTAACAAATATAAATTAGAAAAACTTATTGTAATTTCCCCATAATTACCACATTGAGTTTTTTGATACTACAAATGGAGTGGAAAGTGTCACTATCAACCAAATAAAAAATCAATAAGATATTTTATTTCGTTGATAGTGACATTTTTAACCAAATAAAAAAATGTCTGAGGCTTCATTTTTCAATTTTCATTTTTGTTTCTAGCTTAAGTAACTTTTCTTCAAGCATCAATGTTATAACTAAACTAATACTAATGTATATAATCTAGTTATAACATTAAAGTTACAGGCAGTCTGATTAAAAGCTATATCATGCGTCTAAAAAATTCAACGCATTCCTAATTACAAAAATTAAGTATTTTTATAAGGCTCTATTTTATATTTCATGAAACTACTACATAATCCATATAAAAAGAAACCCTGAGGTTTAACCTTCTGTGAATATAAAATATTAGGAATAGCTAACTTCAGGTTTTCTTGTAATATATATGAATAAATTTCAATACTTTTCATGTTTTAACTATATCAAAGTATAAATTTTATTTATAAAGTTTTACAAATAGGTATTTTAAGATGTTAATATAATGAAACAAGTTTTAACACAAATCTAGTCTTGCTGAGACCAGCACTAATCTATTCTTGCTGAGACCCAATTATTACATAGCCATTTAGAATAAATTACGTATAATATTTTCGCCATATAAAATCAAATATAACATTATTTACCCGGTAGGAGATGAGCTAGCAAATAGCTAGTCGCCATTTGTGGGTAAAAGACGCATTAAAAACGTTTGAAATATTTTAAAGTTTTACGTGATTTCGACGTTTTAAAATTGTCTTGGGTCAACTAGTTATATTTTTTTTACCGGGTAGCTTGTAAAAATCATTAATAGAAACCAGGTGGACATCCGCGGAATATAAAACAAATTTATATTGATAATTTCAAGTTTCAAACTACTGGACCGCTTTGGACCGCAAAAGTATTCGACTATATAAAGTTTTTGATTGGAGTCTTTTTTGATTGGAGTCTTTGACTTTTCCCTGCAAAAATGAATTTTCTCAAAAACCCTACTTTTCAAATAAATAAAATTTTTTTGCATACATAAATAGAAATATAAAATATTTTTTTCACTGACGGATACAGCATTTTTTTGGTGTTTGAGCTAACTTTCAGACATGGAGCAAACTCCAAATATTTTTATGTTTATACTTATGCCAAATAATAATCCTTTGAAAAAAATTGCGATAATTTTAGGTAGGGAAAAAATAAGCTTCAAAATTTCATTCCTCTACCACTTTAGTCTCCCACCCCAGGCAACAATTTGATAAAATATTTTTTGTACTATTCACAACTAGACTTATATTTATCAATAAATTTTAAGCTTCATCGTATTTCTATCAGCGTTCAAAAATTATGACCATATAAAGTTTCATCGCCCCTCAATTTGAGAAGGTTACAAATTTTGTATGATCATAGTTTTTGAACGCTGATAGATATTACTAATTTGAGAAGGTTACGAATTTACATATATAAAAAATATTACTATGAAAATTAAAATTTGTTGATGAATATAAGACTAGTTGAGAATAGTACGAAAAATATTTTATAAACTTGTTGCCCTCGCGCTTAGGATAAGGTGGGTGGGAGGGGGTTGAAATTTCAGGGCTTATTTGTTTCCAGCTTACAAATCCTTATTTGCTCCCACTCTCCTTCATAAAATGTTCCATAACTTTTCACAATAACATTAAAAGTGCTGTTTAAAAAAGATTTTTAAAATGATTAAAACTGATGTTTACACGTCTACTTTGTTTTTTTAAAGCAAAGTCTACGATTGGATATCATTTATAATAAAAGGTTTAGTATGAGATGCAAACCATGTTATTCAATCTCGCAAAACTTCCGGTAAATATTTAGTTATGCTCGTAATTGGTAGCTGAAGTTTTCTTAAGTTTTTTCAAAGCTTTGTTAATACTTCTTTAAGGGTTGATGCCAATTCTTCGCCTCAAAAACAATCTCTCGCTATTTATTGCATAATCTTAAAATTTTCCTAACCTCTTCTTTTGTTCAGTGCAATTTTGTTAACTCCTCTTGAAGTTTATATATTTTCAACTCTTTATCACTGTTAAATGAACTAAATTAAAATTTTAAAAATAAAAACATAAAACAACTAAAAAGTGTTTTAAAATTACATTTATAAACTGTTGATTTTTAATTTAGATTGGGGAAATGATTTGAAAAACTATTTCTTTTGTCACTAAAGTTGAGTTGCTGTTTTTAAATTTGAAGTTTTTATTAGCATATAGATTTATCTACATTTACCAAACAGGTAAAAAAAATCACAATTACAAGCTTTAGCAAAGGCTTTATGTCAAGCAATTTCAGAATTCCAAAGCTCAACATTTGTAACTTCAACAAAAGTTCAAGTCTTGAACTTTTGTTTGTTATAGACAATCGCTTTACAAAAATCTTTACTTGCTAGAACATATCTTTTGTATGGAATACACGGAGTATTCTTTTATTTTATTACATTTTGATTTTTTCAGTTGTTTACAGATTTTCTTTTCTTTATAGTTAAATAAAAGATTTTTTGGACATTTTTTAGGTTTCCTTGTATACCACAATTATTACAGATACTTAAAATTTGTACAGACTTTGCATTGTTTAAAGCATCGCATAACAGCTAATAGAGCACTTTTTTTGCATGTAATTTTTATTATTTAAAAATTGTAATTCTCAAAATTTTAATTAGAAAAAAATGAAAAAGGAAATAAATTAAAATAGAAAAAAACTGAAAAATTGAAAAGAAAAAAAACCCTCATTTTTCCTAATTCTGAGGGCTGACTATATATATAATTACAAATACTAATATATAATATGATTAGCATATGTGTAACTCAATGTTTACAAAATAGCAAAGTAATAAAACCCAATGTATAAAAAAAAGCAATAATTTATTTTTTTATTTTGTTAGTTCACCTCCTCAAGGTCAAGAAAACCACTACAGTCGAGGAGGCTACTTATTTGTGGATATAACCATCTTTTAACTCTATAACTCAGAAACACGAACCTTGAAGACCTGGTGGGGATCGAACTCAGATCCTCTCGCTTATGAAGCGAGCGCTCTACCACTACACCACTACCGCATATAAGTGCAAACAAGGGCAGGAAGAAACATCATAAGCACTAACTGTAACAACATAACACTATGTATGTAACTATTTAACAACAACACAACCGTAACAACAACTCAAACTAGCCGCTTAAACCTTCAGAACTGGCACTGAAGATAAGGCACTTTACCACTAAGCAATTGAAGATGTATGGTTGTATGAAAAACAAACCATATACATTTTTCATACCTATTGCAATTAGTCAACATTTTTCCAGCGGGTACCTCTAAATAAGTGCAACTTCATTGGATAGCATATGTAAATAATATAATAATAAACAAATATTTCATATGCAAATGTAAATTACTGATTGTAACTAAGTAATAATATAGTTAAAAAATATTCCAAAGCTTAAAACTGCTTTAATTTTCTTTAAATATTCTTAAGATAAATTTAGTTTAATAAATAAGAAAAATTTTGCATCAAACTGTTAATAAATCAACATTTAGTATAGGCTAAAATAAAATTAAACTGCTCTTTTGAAAAAAAACAATTAAATGAAAATTAAATTTAAAAATTTAAATTACAAATTAAGTTAAATTCCAATTGGATTTTAATTACAAAAACTTTTTTCATTTATCTTCAATAATAAAATCAGGATGCAAATTTTATTAAGTAGAAACTTCAAAAGTGCAACTATTATGCAAATCTGTGGCATAAGTACAAGAGATTTGTGCAAGTGCAAACCACTGGCATAATTGCGTCTAAAAATTTTGCAAATACAGGGATAAACTTGCGTAGATGTAAATCTTTGTTAATGTAAGCAACAATTTATATATCAAAAGTTATCAAAAAAAATTAATTTAAATTGATAAATACAGGTACATTTTTTCAAGATTGCACTTATGCAAATTTTGACTTATACAGATTTTGCATAAGATTTTGGTTTTATGCAAAGTTAGCAACTATAACAGTTACATAAATATGCAGATTCTTAGTTTTAAAACTTGCACTTAGTCAGGTTTGGTTGGGAAGCGGGTGCCATCGCACTTGATAACTGACCACGGAAATAGTATATAGTTGCAAAAAACCGGCCAGATTTTTTAGTTGTTTTGAGAACATTTCAGTTTATGTATGTTTCTTTGTTTGTCCGCAAAATAATAAGTTTTTTTTAACGTTAATTTTGTTTTACGGACTTACATGGAAACATACATAAACTTAAATGTTCTCAAACATCTAAGTGGAGAAAAAAAAAAAAATTCAGTAACACAAAAAACCCGCTAAATCTACAAACAACTAATTCTAATGGTTCCAAAAATACTAACCGAAATTTCTAGAGTATTTAATAAATACTACCCGAATGTCCTGAGTATTCTGTTGAAATATTTTAAAAAATTGTATTATTTGAATTTTGTTACGTTTTCATGAGATTTCTAGCATAAATTATTTTAAGAATATACTATCAAATGAACTATTATTTTAATTCTTTGAGCCACATCTAGAAAGCTTTAAATGTTTTAAACCAATATTATTTGTTTACAATAATAAATGTTTAAAATTTATATTTTTTAACTTGTCAACGTTTTATAAATATATTATACATTTTATTAGTATAATCTTATTTTTTATATATAAGATATGTATTTTTTATGTATGTAATGTATTTTTATGTATGTAATGTATTTTTATCTATGTAATTTTATGTATGTGTATTTTATACAGAGGTAATCTTTTAAAGCAATTTGTGCGATTGATTTTGTAAAATACTTACAATAATAACTGCGTTTTCAATGAAGTTATTAATATTCTTCAAAGTTAATACAAATAATTTTAACCACTAATCCATTTTCCTCAGTGTACCCGATAACTGATTCTTTCCCCCAAGAAAGAAAATATTTTTAAGTACTTAGAAATTGGTTTATTAACTTCAATTATTTTTGCCTCTGCTATTCTTACAAATTCGTTATACTTTAAGTTACTTTTTTCTGTTTTAAATACTAATTAAAATTATAAAACCCACTCACTAAACATCATCAGCGTTATTGTGAAGCAATTCCGCATAAAACATTTATTGAAAAAACTATTTTATTTATAATCAAATCATTTAGCGTTAGTTTTATTGGTTGAATCTTGTTGGACTTTTCAGGGATGGGGGCTGGAAAGTCCAACAAGATTCAACCAGTAAAACTACTACCCCTACCCCACTTCCTCAATCCGCAACTGGAAATAAGGCATAAGTATATAAATAAAAATTATATATGCTCTGATAAATCGAAGAACATTTGTTTCTTTATAGTTGTTACTTTATATAAAAAATGTCGCTTAATTTTATAAAAAAAATTATAAGAGTAACATTTCAAAAATAATTGCTCTAATAAATTTATTTTGATTAAAGTTTTTTTGCGTTAAAACCTATGTTTTTTTTTTTTAACTGTCTCTCATCGGTCCAGTTAATCTTATTGCCCTTTTTTGTTTGTTTTTGAATTTCCGTGGTCAATTATTGAGTGCGTTCGCACCCGCTTCCCGACCAAGCCTGCTTAGGCAATTGCCCTTAAAAATAATTTTAAAAAATAAAAAAGTATTTTGTTTGAATTATGTACTCGATTATTCAAAATATTATTTTAAAATATATACTCCAAGTTTCTTGTGATTCTCTAGCCTAACGTTTTATCACTATGTTGTTTGTTTGCTTTTTAATTATCCTCCACTAAGGTTTTAAATCATAAAAAATTTTTACAAGTTACTTTGTATTCTATGTTAATTTATGTTAAATTTCAAAATAAGTAACATTTTATTTTATAAAGACAAAAAAATATGAAATCAGCTTTTAGTGTTAAATATTCAAACCATATACATTTTTCATACACTTTGCAAATAGTCCTCACTGCATAAACCTTCTAAAGGTTTATTATTTTAAATTTAGTATAATTTTTTATTTAGTATAATATTTTATAATATAGTATAATTTTATTTAGTATAATATAGTATAAATTTAGTATAATAATTTAGTATATTAAATAAAGTATTTTAAATTTACGAACACTTTCTAATAGATGTAAAAAATGTTTTGTAACTTTCTTATCTTAAGTAAAAACAGTTAAAATGATTGGGTATACTAATGATGTATTATAAACTTTCTTATCTTAAGTAAAAACATAAAAAAATGATTGGGTATACTTATGATATATTACAAATGTTCCAACTTACTTTTTAACTATGAAAACTCATGACCAAAGTAATAAATCTCACTGAAAATAAAAATCATTTAACTTTAACTTAACTTTTATGTTTTGCCAAAAGCCCTTTTGTGAATTCTTACTTAATGTGTAGGGCCAGCATGACACTGTCTTTTTTCAAATTAAATGGCGACAATAAAATGTTTTTCAGCTTTTAAAGTTTTTTTTTAAAAACTGAACACTATTTTGTTTAAAACATGGGATGGCATTCCAGTGTTAGAGCCATTATAATATTTTGCTACTTGAAGAGCAATTATAATACTTGGCTACAGGGAGGTTTCGCCAGAATTAAAAAAAAAGTGCTTGGCAAAAAAATTTGTTTATTAATTCTAATCCCCTGGAATTAGCAAAGATGTAAAAAACTAATTTTCAAAATATTCAAGTCGTTAATTTGTTTGCTATTATTAACAAATCTAAACAGCAGCATTTAAAAGAACATACCCTCCAACAGCAATTTTTCCTTGCAACTCAAGAATTTCCTTATATATATATATATATATATATATATATATATATATATATATATATATATATATATATATATATATATATATATATATATATATACATATATATATATATATATATATATATATATATATATATATATATATATATATATATATATATATATATATATATATATATATATATATTCATATATATATATATATATATATATATATATATATATATATATATATATATATATATATATATATATATATATATATATATATATATATATATATATATATACATATATATACATATATATATATGTTCTTATTGAGTCTTCAACTTATATAGCGCTAAATCTTTTTTTTTATAGATAATTTAGATAGAAGATAAATTTTTTTTTATTAAAAAAAACAACAACAACTCATTAGCAACTGCAAATCTAAATTCCAAAACCTCTGAGATAATCAAAAGAAGTTAAAAATATTAAAAAGTTGATTTTAGGTCAAAAGTTTTGACATTTTTTTGAAAAAAAAGTCAAAACTTTTGACCTAAAATACATTTTTAAAAGATAAAATTTTGGCAATTGTGAAACAAAATTTAGGGACTAAACAAAAAGCATAATACTATATGCAGTAAAGAGGAAGAGTTAGTAAAATAGTAATAGTAAAACTCAGTAAAATAGTTTATTGTAAAAGTCAGTCAGTCAAATATTAAATATTAAAAGTCATTCAGTAAAAATCAGTCAGTAAAATAATAAATATTAGAAGTCAGTCAGTAAAAGTCAGTCAGTAAAATAGTAAATGGTAAATATCAGTCAGTAAAATTTAAAAAAAAAGAAAGTAATTAACACTAAATTTTATTAATTACTTCTATTTAAAAGAACAGAAACAACTGAATAAACGCAGTTAATTAGTGAAATGAGTTTATAATAAATTAGGTAAATTTTATTGAAAATAAAATTTACCTAAGTGTTTTTAAAAAGTCACCTGTTTAAGTTGTTATATTTGCAACTCAAGTTTAGAATTTCTTAATTTGTAAACAGTAAAGCCTCATAGCAATCCTCCATTTATTAAAAGTGAAAAAAAAATTAATTTGCCAAATCTAGTTTTCTAAATTTATTTTATACAAATTAATGATGTAAGCACTTTGAATAAATTTTGTAACCTTTTTGAATAACTTTTAACATTATTTTATTAATTATAATACAGTTAACTATGCACACAAAAAATTACTTAATTATGTTAACTAATTAATTATGTTATTTGTCTTAAAGACCTGTTGACTCTGTTTCCATTACTAAAACTTATATACGGTAATTTTAAGACATTTTGTTTCTGAAAATATTATCTAGTTTGATTCTATTAACTTTGGAACCTATGATTTTTTATTTTTGTTTTTTATCTGATTTCTATAAATTGCAGCTTTAAGCTTTCTTTCTAAAAAATTATTTTTTACTTGCAGCCATATTGAAAGTGATTTGCATTTACTGACAAAAAGTAAAAGTTATTGGCAAAAAATCAAAAATAAATTTTTTTTTTACAATTTTAGATTTGATCTGGTGTCAAGCTAAGTAAAGTGAAAAGAAGTGAAAGGAAGTGAAAAAGAAGGATGATTTACATTAGCAGAAAAAATAAACTTACTAAATTAAAAAAATTATACAATTATATAAGGATTTATATAATTATATAAAAACAACCAATTATATAGCTCGATATAGTGCATACTTTTTTTTTAGCTCAAGCTAATGCTTATTCCAGCATAATATTTAACTATTTTATATAAACACAATTTCAATTCGATCACTATTTTTTTTTTATAAATGGAATTTCTCCTAAAATACATGTTTAACTGAACAAACTTTCAGACTCAACAACTTTTTTATTCTATGCAAAAATAAGGAACACTTGGAACAACAACTTTTTTATGTTTTTTTATTTTGGCATGTTCAGGGATGAGAAGTTCAAAAAAACACTAAAAAAATTATTTTCTATTTTTACTTAAACTTGGTAATACTGAATCATAAAAATTAAAAATTTTAAGAATCACAAAAAAGATTTTTTTAAAAGTTCCTAAACAACTTTTGAGCTCCAATACTCCTGATTCTATGTAAAAATAAGGAACACTTTGAGTTTTATAGGGGTCATTTTTAGGGCATTTTATCTCTGGGCAAGTGACTTTATTTCTTTTCAAACAAGTAATGTTGCATGTAACAAATAAAAATTTAGCAGAAGATTAACTTGGTTTCAAATCTCATAAATAGTATGATTTAAAACTTTAAAATATTTTAAAAACTTAAACAATGGGTTCTTCCATAAAGTACATATGCAGATTTGGAAAAAAAGTGTTAAAAATAGTATGTACATACGCATATATTTAATTAACTCTCATTCTTTATTCACCTAAAACTTGTTTTTTTTTTAAACAAAAACATTGGATTTAATTTTTTTTCAAGTTTAAATAATCAGCCATATGCTATATAACAGAATTATGGTGAACTAACTAAAGGTTTTTTTGTTTGTAATGTTTTGAAAATTTGAAGGAGGTGTTGATTTTTTATTAAATAACACTTGTGCAGGTAGAGTTAGGGATGAGTCATCGAAACTATACAGGAAAGTACAATTGGGCAGGTAATTTTGTTCCCATACTAAGTGATCTTCATTAGCATTGAGGTTTATATTTTCAAAAGGCAAAACACTGCAATGATTATATTATTTGCTATAATTATATTATTAAAACTAAGGTTATGATGCTGATTACACATTTTAAAACCTCATAATTGATAATTGTTATAAATGGTTTTGTACAGTGTAAGTGTATTTATAATATGAATACTCGAGTCTTTATATATAGCTATTTTAGAGGTTTTTAAATTTTCAGTAGGATTTGCAAGAGGTTTTTATTGAGTAAAGAGAGAAAAATTTCATAGTTTTATTGTTGTGTTTATGCAAGAAAATTACATATGACCTATATTAAAAGGCAGCGATCATTATATTAAACTTTTTTCACAAAAGCAATTATATCTAAACTAATTGAAAAACAATTATTTTTGAAAAAACGTGTGTTCTTCAAAAAGTATGTGAGGCAAAGTTCAAGTTGTGAATCAGTGGTAATTTGATTCAAGTTCTTTAGCGATGGGTGCTGTTATTCATTCTTTATTGTTTATGTTACTTTACCAAAGCGATAAAGGCTTAACAGTCAAGGAGACTACTTTAATTTTCACCTACTTAAAAATACTTTAAACACAACATGGCTTCATCCAACATTCATATAAACATGGCAGAGTTATATGTGGTGATGTGGAAAAATAATAACTTTTAATAATTTTGTGACAGTGTTCCGCTGGTGTTCTGATGCACTTACTGGTAAATCAATTTCACAATTAAAATTGGAAAATCTAAATAAAGTCAAAAACGACTGGTAAAATGTAAAATGTAAAATCTAATTAAATTCAAAAACTTTGATCGGGAGAAAAATAAGTCTGCAACAATTAATTAAAGAAAACAAAAAAGTTGACGTAAATTTTGTCCGTTCAAAAAATAACTTAGCTGACACATTTATAAATAAATAATGAAAGATGACAACAACTGTCAAGTTCATACAGAAGTAATGCAATAGTTTGAATATTATGTGGCTTTATCTTATCTCACGTAAAACCCAACATTAAAAGTTTTTATAATGATATTTTTGAAAATGGTGCGGTTCCACTAGTCACCAAACCAACCAGAATAACTCAATCAACATCTTCCCTGATTGATAATATAATAACAACTGATTTATTTAACGAATCTCTTAAAAAAGGCATAATTAAAAGTGACATTTCTGATCACTTCCCTGTTTTCTTTTCCATTAATACTAAAATGGAAACGTCATTAAATATAAATCAAATTTTTGTTAAACGTTTTTTTAATGAAAAGAATTTGGAAACATTTAAAGAGCAATTGTCTCTTCTTCATTGAGGGCACATTTCCAATTTAGATGATGCTAACCTGGCTTACAACAAGTTTTTTAAAACTTTTTTTGATATATATGATGTTAATTTTCCAAAAATCAAAATACATTGTAAATTAAAAAGTATAAAATCACCATGGATTACTAAAGGGTTAAGAAAATCATCCAAAATCAAACAAAAATTGTACATTAAATTCCTAAAACTTAAAACAGATAAAAGTAAAACTATATATAGAAGTTTTGCCAAACAACTCGAACGTCAAAGAAAAAATCTTAAAAAAAATTATTACAATGATTTACTTGAGAAATATAAATTATATTCTAAGCGCACATGGGAAGTTATAAAGGTAATCACAGGCAGTTTTAAAATGAACACTCACATTGCCTATAACCATCAAATCAAATGATAAATTTTTGTATGATAAAGAAGAGATAGCTAACGAGCTGAATAAATATTTTGTTTCTGTTGGACCAAATTTATCCCAAAAAATTCCTCAAGCATTTAATCCAATAAGTAATCTATTTATCCCTAGTACATCGCAATTTAGTTCGTTTGAATTAACTTTTGAAGAGTTTGAATGCGCTTTTAAAATGCTAAAACCCAACAAATCAGCAGGTGCGGATGATATCAATGTAAATATTGTTATTAAATCATATGAAATCATTAAAGATGTACTTTTTAAGATTTTTTCTTGTTCTATTAGGCAAGGAATTTTTCCTAACCAACTAAAATTAGCAAAGGTGATTCTGATATTTAAGGGAGGTGATTTAACTCATGTTAGCAACTATCGTCGCATTTCTATTCTATCTGCATTTTCAAAAGTCTTGGAGAGCATTTTATGCAACAGAATTTATAATCATTTATCTGTAAACAATTTAATATATAGCAATCAACATGGATTCAAAAACAATAACTCGACAGAACACGCAGTTCTCCAGTTTACAAGAAGTATTACTAACTCTTTTGAAAACTCCCAATATACAGTTGGGGTTTTTATTGACTTAGCTAAAGCTTTTGATACAATAGACCACAATATTCTTTTAAATAAACTAAAGATTTACGGTGTAAACGGAAGTGTTTTAAATTGGTTAAAAAGCTATTTAAATAGTCGAAAGCAATTTGTATACGTTGATGTAGTTTCACCAGTAAACTTGCTTGATATAACCTGTGGATCAGTAAACTTGCTTGATATAACCTGAGTTCCTCAGGGATCAATATTAGGGCCTCTATTTTTTCTTATTTACATCAACGATCTCCATAAAGCTTCAAATTCAATGACGATTATGTTTGCAGATGACACGAACTTATTTTTATCTCATAATGATATTACATTGTTATTTCAGAATATCAATAATGAACTAGCAAGAATTTCTGATTGGTTTAAGACAAATAAACTGTCTCTTAATATTGATAAAACGAAATGGATTTTTTTCCATTCTAATCACAAAAAAAATTTTATACCAAATGAAATGCCACTGCTTTTATTGATAATATACTTCTAAAAAAAGTAACAGTTACAAACTTTCTTGGTATTTATATTGATGAAAATTTGTCATGGAAAAGTCACATAAAAAATTTGAGTAGTAAAGTATCAAAAAGCATAGGAATTTTGTACAAAGCGAGGTGTTTTTTAAATAAACATACATTACTTAAACTATATTATTCGCTCATTCATTGTCACATTAACTATGCGAACATTGCGTGGGGTAGTACTAATAAAAGTAAACTGGAACCTCTTTATCGTCAACAGAAACATGTTGCACGCCTTATTAGTTTTAAGGATCGATTTACTCATGCCAAGCCTCTATCAATTGAAATGAAAGTCTTAAATATATATGAGCTTAATATCTTTAACGTTATATGTTTTATGTTTAAATGTAAAAACAATATTTCTCCTGTACCTTTTCATAATTTGTATAACAAAAAAGAAAAAACTAAGTACATTTTACGAAATGATAATAATATTCGTCAATCAGCTTATCAAACTAATTTTGGAAAATACTGTATTTCATTTCGAGGAGCATTACTTTGGAATAAAAAAGTTTTAAAGAATTTTGACTTTTCTCAAGAAGTTAGCTATCACTCTTTCAAACAAAAACTTAAAAAAGTCATTTTTTTATTAGATGATATATCTATATTCTTTTAATTTTTTGTTTCTATTTTTAACTTTATATTTAATAAATTTTATAATAACAATTTGTAAATAGTTGTTTAACACTTTTGTTAAAGGTATCTTAAAACTGTATAACAAAACCTTTAACAAAAAGTTTAACAATTGTGCTAAAGATATCTTAAAACTGTATAACGCATCTATGTATTTATAACGGAACCGTTTTTCTTTTTCTTTTTTTTTTTTTAAATTTGTTTATGTTTTCAATTCTTAATTCTTAATTATTTGTTATCTTCAAGTGTGTTAAGTATATATTCCTATTGAAAGTTTATTTATTTTGAGAATATTTTATTAATACGAAATATTAACACGAAAATTTTTTAGCGATTCTCGACGACAAGACCTTACGGTCTTCTACGAGTTCCCGCGTTCTTTTATTTCTTAATAACGATTATGTATATATACATGCATTGTTAACGATTATTTATTAAATCACAAAGTTGTAAAATTAATGAACAGAAAAAAAAAAAAAAAAAAAAAAAAAGTCTTTTGTGAACAACTAGTGCCATTTGAAATATTGACAGACGAGAAAACATTTAAGACTAAAAAACGAGAAGTATCTTGGATAGTTTATAATTACCCTGTAGGGGAAAAAATTATATAAAGAAACCATCGCACAATAAAAAGAATTGTAAGAAAACCAATAACTCAAGCAGCATATTAGCACAATAATGCTGTTAACAAAAAATGACGTAATTCCAATGGAAAAATATATGGTTGCCAAATAGGCTTTAAGCAATTAGGAAAAAGAAATTTATTGGCAAAAAATTGCTCAAACAACAAATTTATACTGCCAATTAAGTTTGGTTAAAACCGCCTAGTACCAAGTGGAAGCCAGCCGGAAGTACCAAAAATGTTTATCAACAAACTGTAGAGATGGATGGAGTTTTATGTCATGTGAAACACATCAGACCACAAAACGAAACTCTGCCATCATGCATTATTCCTGATATTAAAAAAGACGTGGGCAGCAGTTGTAAAAAATTGTGGAAATCAGTGAAAACTAACGAAAAGATGTTACTGATACAAGCAAAAAGCACATTGATGCTAAAAATAGTATTTAAGAAACAGATGTGCTTTAAAAATGAAGTGATCATGAGTATTGCATGCCTAAAAAATAAATTGATTACTGTTTGAAATAAATAAATTGATGACTATTTATGGGTCATGAGGGAGTACGATCATATTATATAAAGTGCTAGAAATTTTTTTGTCAGGTCATAGCGCTTATTCTTAATCATAGAGGATGGCCAGACAATTTTGATTTCATTTTCCTGACTAAAATAAAATTTTTCTGATTTGCCTATGTAATATTAACAAATGAAGCAATAAAAAACAAATTAATTGTTTTGGTAAAGTTGTGTAAGTTTTGTTAGTCAAGTATATTATGCCAAAAAAGAAATTTTTTCTTTCACTCTAGGTCCATCAAAGTTCCCTGACTTTTCAATGACTTTTAAAAAATTAATTCCTTAACCTTTCCCTGACATTTTAGAATTTTCCTAACTATTCAATGTTTTTCAAAATGCTAGCCGTCCTGCTATGCTGTTTACTTGATTATTTATTTCTTAAAGTTCATGTTTACCTCCACCTCTCTAAGTTTTCTGAGGGATTCTTTGTCAATCTTGAAATGGTTTGCAACAAACATTTACTTTTTTAAGTATGCTGATTGTCTAAATGTAAACTAACTTAAAATGTTCATAAAGTTCTTTAATATCACCCAATCTTCAAAACACTATGAAAAATATTTGTGATTATTGACCAGGGATGCGAAGTCCCATTGATTTTTAGGGACTTTAGGACCCCGGGGTCAAAAAAGAGAGACTTCTTAGACTCCGGACTCCAAAAATTTCTTAACCGGAACGGAATGATTTTTACGGATTAAAATGTCCCAGATTAGACTAGGATAAAACACCCAGTGTTCACCACTTCTTCAGACTTAGTCCGATATAAGTATTTATTTCTCACTCGTTTTTACATAAATGATAAATATTTTAATCTTAGACCACTATTATGAAACACATGTTCGCCATTTGGGAATTTTTTTTGTTGCTAGTGTTCGCCAAAGTTAATTTTTTTTTTAATAGGTTTTTTTCTTTTTGATAAAGATTTGATAAATTCTAAACTATTATTAAAGAACCAAAGTTTTTTTTTTTCACTTTAGTTACAAATATAACTAGAAATCTCCGGTCATATAATTGCCTACAATCTGAAAAAAAAAGGGAGAAAATGACATAAATAAATAAAATTTGTTTCTTTGGTGATTATCCAAAAGCTTATCAAAAATTTGTCATTAAGCATTAAAGATTTTTGGGCAAAATTTTTTTTGCAATAAACCCTTTGCCTTTATTTTTAAAGCTACCATCGTCAAGTTTTCGTCAATTATAAAGAGAACATCAGAGTTTTTTTTAAATGCAATTTCGAAACTTTCCAGCAATTAGTTTTAGCTCTGCATGTTTTTTAGTGACCAAGTGGCGAAGACTAGGTCGCATGGCGAACACTAGGTATTTTACCCTATTTAAAGTTTCTAGCGAACACTAGGTTTTTTACCCTATTTAAAGTTTCTGGCGAACACTAGGTTTTTTACCCTATTTATTATTTATTGATTTTTTGAAAAAATAACCATTTATTTTCCTTTAAAGGTATTTATTAATACTTATATAATTTAGATTAGAATTTACTTCTTTACTTAAGTACTTTGATTCGAAAAAAAAAGGAGAATGGGAACTACTTTTTGCTTGTTCAATCCTTACAATATTGTCAACTTAACAATGTAATTACGTCATAATTTAAGCCGTGCTATAAAACAATGACGTTTTTATGCAATTGTCGTTTTTATGTGAAATCTAAGAATACACCTTTTCATGATGTAAATGAGACCATGAAAGTTGTAATTAAGAAGTCGTAATATGTAATTAAGAAACACAACATGTAATTGAGAAAACGTTATATGTAATTGAGAAACACAACATGTAAATAAGAAGTCGTAACATGTAATTAAGAAACACAACATGTAATTGAGAAAACGTATGATATAATTGAGAAATCATAATATGTAATTGAGAAATCGTAACTTGTAATTGAGAACACATAAATTAAAATAGCAAATTCACAGTCTAAGTTTGTAGGTTGTTACAAAAGGTCTTTTTGGAAATGAATTTAAGTTATAATCTTAAATTTTGCTTTTGTATGCACAAGTAATAATAATGGAATTGAAAGATCGTTGTGTTATATGCCAATACACTATGACCCGAAAGTCTGTGATTAAGCTAAATCCGTGTCAACATTTATGTCACCAAATTTGTTTACGTCCAGTTCTGGAACAACCAGATTCAAGTTGTCCGATTTGTCGGCATGAAATACACACAACTGAACAAGTTGAAAGGAAACGTTACGTTTTATCTTCTCCAAATGATAGGAGAAGAGTTGTTGAATGTGCGGAGCGATTTGAAGATTGGGTGAATCTCGCGCAAACGCTAGATATCAAATATAAGACAGCATACAATTGGGTTTGCAGCGGAAATTCAAATTTCATCGGAAAAGGAGGTTTTAAACCGAAAATGTTGACCGAAGATCAAATCGAAGAAACATTAACATGGATTGAAAATGATTGTCAATTAACATTGGTGGCCATCAAAACAAAGATATTAAGACAATTTAACATAAACGTTAGCACAACAAAAATAGCAAATTACCTCGAAAGCAGATTGTTCTCATTAAAAAAAGTGCACAAGGAGCCTTCTACAATGAACAGTTATGAAAACAAACAAAAAAGAGCTGAATATGTTAGAAACATCAACGAACATATCACAAATGGTCGTCAGATAGTTTGCTTGGATGAAACAAATTTTAACCTTTTTTATAGAAAAACGCAAGGACGCGCGAGACAAGGAAAAAGAGCAATTATAAAAGTACCTGCTTCAAAAGGTTTAAACATACACTTGATCGCAGCTATTTCAACTACAAATGTCGTCATGATAGAAACTCGCAGGGGATCATTTAAAGCAGATTCCTGTAACGAGTGGATGTTGGCTATGTTTCACCAGTGGGTTACATCCGGGAATCGTTTGGAGGATTTGGTCGTCGTAACAGATAATGCTCCTTGTCACGCTCGTTTGCAAAGGGTGTTTGATAATTCACCAGCTCAGTTGTAACGTTTGGGATCTTACAGTTCAATGTTGAACCCAGTGAAAACGATCTGGTCCAAAATTAAAAGTAGCGTTAAAAATGCAATTCGCATTCCACCTGCATTAGGTGACGGGATTGCGGAACAGCGCATGCAGTACTTAGAACGAATTGTAATTGAGGCGAAAAATACTATAATGGGAGGAGATTGTGCACGTGCGGTACAACACACAACCACGCACTATGCAACTATTTTAAATACGGAAGACGTACAAGTTGGTGCTTAAATGATCAATGAAGTGATTTTTAATTATATAATTTTTAATTATAATTTTTAATTGAATTATAAATTTTTCCCTAAAATGTTTTTAGTGTTTATTATGTTAAATTTATTTGCCTAAAAATTATAAATTTTTCCCTAAATTTTTCCCTAAAAAATTAAATTTACGCTACAAATCTTGCGTCATTTTTAAGTGCGTCATTTTATACGCTCCATTTTTTTACGCGCCATTTTTTTTAAGCGCCATTTTACACTTACTTCTTTAAAGCGATATCTAAATTAAAATTTTCGTGTTCTCAATTACATCTTTCTATTTCTTAATTACAACTTACATTTTCTCAATTACATGTTACGATTCTTAATTACAATTTTCGTTTTCTAAATTACATCTCGTGTTTCTTAATTACAACTTATGTTTTCTCAATTACATCTTACGATTCTTAATTACAATTTTTGTTTTCTCAATTACATCTTGAAAAGGTGTAGATCTCGCAAAAGCGATTTGAAATTGCGCGCTAATTTAACTTTGGGCCTATCCTATAAAGCGAATTTACAATGTAAATTTTTACAATGAATCTTAGGGTGTCCCAAAAATATGAAAAAAAAATAAAATTGTTCACATCAAATTCTTTGTCTATATACTTATAGAAGACTGCTAGTATTAAAAAAAGATTTATAAGACCACTCCAAGTGCTTACTGTAGAAATTAAAAATCGGATGTTATTAAGTATTTTGAGTGTTTCTTAACTTAAATATTTCGGCTGCAACTAAATGAAAATTTACTCTTTTAACAATTCTAATAAATGTTGTTTTTCAGAATTTAAAAAACATTAATAATCTTTTTTTTTTTTTTTTTTTTTTTAAAGCTGTATTAGGATATGGGTTGTAACTGATTAACTAGTAGTATATTAACAAACTTTTCTTGATCACTGTTCCAAATATTAGGAAATTTTAAAAACATTATATAATAATGTGTTTTGAAACATCGATAATTTGGGTACCTATTATTATTTTTTTTTTTTGACTAACAGGTATTCTTAAATTATTATATACCAGTATACCAACTTTATCTTATTTGATTTTAAAATATATCGACTTTTAAATTATAAAAACTTTAGAAGCGGCAATTTGATTACCTTTTTAGAAAACGTAAACAAACTTAAACCAATCATTTTTTTCTGATAAAAAAAACAACTAATTAAAATGTTACTGTTGACTAAAGAATCTTTAGCTTAATTTAGTTTATAAAAAGTATAAAAAGATAAATATTTAAAACAAATTCTTATGACAAATGGGGAAAAAAAAATCACTAAAATAAAAAAGTCAAACTACAATGTTAATTAAAACACACGACGACCGCTTTACCTTCTCAGAAGCCCGATTTCTGTTTTTCCTCAACATCAACTTTCAACAAATGGAACAGTTCTACGATATTATCAGTATATTATTGCAGAAAAAAGTAAAAGGTTCAAGAAGGTACGAAAGTAACAATTTCAAATTGTTTAAATACTTTAATGTTATGTATCATTAGAAAGAGGGTTATTACAGTATTTTGAAGGTGAAAAAATTATAAAATCAAACAATTCGTTAAAAAAATGATGACGGTTTAAGTACCGATTTTTTTATATATGGATTTTATGAAGAAACTCTAGTCAAAATACCGTTTTTCCTCACTTAAATTGTCATAACCTTGTCAATTCTTATCGAAATACAAATATCTTGGTGTCAAAAGATTGGTATAAGAGTGGGCTACAACCTTATGTTAAACTCTAACCACCGGGCGTATTGAATGGACAGACGGGGCACCAACCCACCACCTTGCTCGAATGAAACTGACTTTTTTGACACTTTTTTCAGAAAAAAAGTTTTTTTTTTAAACATAAGAAATATAAATATACAAAAAAGTTGTTTCAATTTTATACTAATCCATTAAAGTATATGAGAGGTGTATCTTAGCAATTGAGGTGGGTGTGATAGTGATGTGATGGTTTGATACACTTTAGTACCAAAAACAACTTGATTTTATAAACATTTATATTTATAATAAAATAAATAAAATTAGTATACTATAAAAAATTATGCTATACAAGACCTTCCATATACAAGTGGTGTTTCTTTTATGGAAGGAGCATATGTCCCCCCCCCCACCTGACCTAAGAAAAAAGGCAATTACTGTTTTCAAAATTTGAATAATAAATAAATTAAAAATTAATGAGATTGGAAATAAATTAATTTGATTGAATATTTAAAGTACAACAAAGAAGTAAAAAACGTATTTCACTAGATTCAATAATACATTAATGGTGCATCCATGGTCATAAAAAATAACAATTTATAATTATTTTAAAGATAATTTAATATATTTTTGTCTTAGCTTTTAGTGAATGAATTAACTCCAGTAATGAAACTATATTTTAATCATTTTTAACAATAGACACCACGTGAAGAAAAGCCAGAGTCGTCTATCAAAAAATTTAACAATTCACAACACTTGCAATATAATTACGCAAGTCACAATTCCTGCTGTATAATATAGACAAGTCACAACACTTGCAATAAATTATTAGCAAGTCACAACACTTGCTGCATTATTTGAGCAAGTCACAACACTTGCTGCATTATTTGAGCAAGTCACAACACTTGCTGTATTGTTTAGGCAGTCACAACACTTGCTGTGTTATTTATGCAAGTCACAATACTTAAAATACATTTTTGGCAAGTCACAACAATTGCTGTGTTATTAAATTAATTAAATTGTAACTCACCGGAAACAACATATGCAAGTTGGATCTTTTTCATGCAATAGTCAACAGCTTTAATATCATTTTCATCAACGTTCCAGTAAGAAATGGTGTAAATGAAGTCATTTTTTCTTTTATTAACTTTTTCTACTCTGCAGCTATATAATAATAAATTTGATCATACCATTCATGTTCACGTTTCTTCCCAACAATTCTATCTGACATGACATTTTCTAAATCAAATAGTTGGTCATTGGACAAATGCTTATAAGAATTAATAATTTCATCAAAATTCAATTTGGATAGCTTGCGCTCTAACTTTCTATTTTCTTTTTCATCCATTTTTTGGCGCTTGAATTTTAGTCTTTGGCAAATCTCATCTTTTAGTTTCCATTGATGCAGTTGATTTGTAAATCTGTTTTTACGTGCTACATTAATTGGCCATTTAACAATCTTTTCTCTTAAACTTAAATCTAGAGTGTCTAGATAGTCGACAGTCCTACTCTTTTTTAATTTTAGTTTGCAAGAGATATAGCGAATTGTACAAAAAAATCTGTTTTTCTGCAAAACAAACCAGCTGGATTGGATTTGCAAGTTGGAATTGTTTGTTTAACATTTTTCACAACCTGGATACCAGCAACATGATTAAAAGCTGCTTGTTCTGATGTAACATAAAAATTTTCCAAATACTACAAGCACACACATTTGTTTGATTGCGGTTGCTCTACAAAATACTGTCCGAAGAGTTGCTTGCAAAGTTTTACATTTTACTGTTCAAATTGTAAAATATTGTTTAAATTTAGTGCGACGCTTTATTAAAATATAATAAGTATGGAAAAAAATGTGAAGCCTGTTTACACGATACCTAGAAATGATACCTTGTAGTAAACCATTATTATCTAAAAAATTTACAAAACCTTGTGGATCACCTTTACATCTTTAAATCTCATTTTTTTTATAGCTAAAATAATCAAGGTTGCCATGCAGTCAATTCATTTTCTAGAGACTTCAATGTTAAACGGCATGATGTAGCAATGGTATCAAGAAGGTGCAAATGGCAGTTCAGCTCATTTAGACTTTTACCCCAGGTTGCACATACTTTGTCAATAATAAGATGATTAACAGCAACTCTGTCTGACATTGCCTTTGAAATGTCCCAGCAAACATGTTCTACTGGGGCCAATATGGATTTGCCCAAGTGGGCCCTATGTTGGATTTATATATGGGCCTAAAATGGGCCCCATGTAAGCTAGCCCTTGAGTACAAAATTTTCCCAGCAAGCAAGTGATTGCGTACATGGGGCCGAAGTGAGCAGCTTTTTGGGGTCCAAATGGGTTGCTAACATCCCACCCAAGAAAAATTGTCGCTGGGCGTGAATTGGGGTCCAAGTGGGCAGCCCATATGGGCTGCATAAGTGGGGAGCCGAACCTGTCTTTGCGGTACCTTGGTAATGTGGCCTCTATATAGCAACTAGCCGGAGGAGGATAAACCACAATACCAAATACACTTTTATACGGAAAAAAAACACATACTGAAACTTTTTAGTCCCTATGTTTTTAATTCCTATGTCAACATATTTCCACCTCCTAACATCGAGTGCAATCCTGTCTGCTTTCTCTATGCTATCTTTCTAACACGACTACTTCTTTCTTTCAATCTAACATTTCTTCGTTCTTCCGAAACTTACTTTACTCTTGGTCCGTAGAGCAGGGTATGAAGCTCTTTGGGGAGCCGAACCTGTCTTTGCGGTACCTTGGTAATGTGGCCTCTATATGAAAACTAGCCGGAGGAGGATAAACCACAATACCAAATACACTTTTATACGAAAAAAAACACATACTGAAATTTTTTAGTCTCTGTGTTTTTAATTTCTATGTCAACTTATTGCACCTCGTAACATCGAGTGCAATCCTGTCCGCTTTCTTTGTGGTGTCTTTCTAACACGATTACTTCTGTCTTTCACTCTAACATATCTTCGTTCTTCTTAAACTCACTTTACTTTTGGTTCGTAGAGCGGGTTATGACGCTCCTTGGGGAGTCGAACCTGCCTTGGTAATGTGGCCTCTAAATGGCAACCAGCCGGAGGAGGATAAACCACAATACCAAATACACTTTTATACGTAAAAAAAACACATACTGAAACTTTTTAGTCTCTGTGTTTTTAATCTCTATGTCAACTTATTGCTACTTCTAACATCGAGTACAATCCTGTCTGCTTTCTCTATGCTGTCTTTCTAACACGACTACTTCTGTCTTTCACTCTAACATTTCTTTGTTCTTCCTAAACTTACTTTACTCTTGGTCCGTAGAGCGGGTTATGACGCTCCTTGGGGAGCCAAACCTGTCTTTGCGGTATCTTGGTAATGTGGCCTCTATATGGCAATTATCCTGAGAAGGATAAACCACAATACCAAATACACTTTTATACGGAAAAAAACACATACTAAAACTTTTTAGTACCTGTGTATTTAGTCCCTATTTCAACTTATTGCACCTCCTAACATCGAGTGCAATCCTGTCTGCTTTCCTTATGCTGTCTTTCTAACACGACCACTTCAGTCTTCCACTCTAAAATTTCTTTGTTCTTCTGAAACTCACTTTACTCTTGGTCCGTAGAGCGCATTATGACGCTCCTTGGGGAGCCGAACCTGTCTTTGCGGTACCTTGATAATGTGGCCTCTATATGGCATCTAGCCGGAGGAGGATAAACCACAATACCAAATACACTTCGATATATGTATATATATATATATATATATATATATATATATATATATATATATATATATATATATATATATATATATATATATATATATTATATATATATATATATATATATATATATATATATATATATATATATATATATATATATATATATATATATATATATATATATATATATATATATATATATATATATATATATATATATATATATATATATATATATATATATCTATGTATATATATATATATATATATATATATATATATATATATATATATATATATATATATATATATATATATATATATATATATATATATATAGCATACATTATTTGGCTTCAGCCAATTATGTTTATATTAATGTATTGTGCCTTCTAATATCGTGTGCAATCCTATCCGCTATTTCTATGCTATCTTTCTAACTCGACTTCTTCTGTCTTTCACTCTAACATATCTTCGTTCTTCCCAAATTCACTTACTCTTGGTCCGTAGAGCGGGTTAGAGATTGTCCATAAATTACGTAACTTGAAATTTAACTAATAAACAAAAGAAAAAGTGTTAAAACTTTTCTCTTGCAAAGTCTTTAAATAAACCATGTATAAATAACCCTTCAAGTCCAGCGAAAACTGCCGCTCAAAAGAGCAAAATGTTCTCCTACTTATATTTTTAAAATAAGTTTTGCGTTGCAAAATTTATGGACGATCCTTTATGACTCTTCTTGGGGAGCCGAACTTGTTTTTGCGGGCCTTATTAATGTGGCCTCTTATGGCAACTAGTCGTAGGAGGATAAACCACAATACCTAAATCTACTTTCTTATTTAAATCACAATACAAAAAATAAATATACTTTTTTTTTAATATTTTATTACTTTTATTATTTTATTTATTATTTAGATACTGAGATATATTTGTTAACGTTTATTACTGTATACCTTTTACTTCTATAAAGCTAGACTCACGTGACAGACTCACTTATGACTACTTGTTAAATTATATGTAATTATCAAAAAATAAGTAATTAACTATTCAAAATATTATAGAAAATTTTATAAAATAATAAAATGAGTCCCATGTGGGTCCCGATTATGCAGCCCAAATGGGTTGCCCACTTGGACCCATATGGGCTGAATATAAAGCATTACATATATGGTTTTCATAATCATCAGTTGTCCGCCAGAAAGTTGGTTCAGAGCAATAACTAGGCATTTATCTTTTAACGTCAAGTTAATACTGTTAATATGAAAACCATCTTGTGTTGGAGCATCAAACCCAAGAATATGTTGACCATTGTTGATTGTCCATTTAGCTGCCTGCAAGCTTGAAATAATGCCAAGCTCACGAGCCATTTGTTCAACAGTACTGCGATGTGGAATATCAGAAAAAATAAAACCCATACATTGTCTTATTTTCTGAATCAGAAAAAGAATGTTACCTGTTGGGACATTATATATTAACATATTATAAATAATCATTCTCATATGTAATGAATTTGTCTTTGCTTCTTCAGCCATGTTTAAAAGTATAGTTGTGTTCACAACTAGCAGTTAAGTCGTTTTCCAAACTAGCTATTATTTTTTTGTTTTCACTATTATCTGTGTTATGCTTTACCTTTATTTGCTTCAACTTTTTTTTTCATTGCATTTTAATTTCTTTATTGTAGCTGTAAGATTTCGAACTTGTTAAGTATAATAATAAATTTTCATTTTTTAATTCTCTCAACTCCATTCATAAATCCTTTATAATATCTTCTTTTCTTTTAACACTTTGTCTTAAAAGTTTTAGTTTATATGGCATGTTATTTAATTTAGACTTGAATATATCTGTATTTGTTCTGTATTTCTTAGAAGAGGTAGCTACTGATTAGCCAAAATAGATAACCGAAACTTTAATAGGTTTTCTCTCGGTGGAATTTCTTGTCTAAAAGTGAAAATATCTTGTACATGATTACTACAACTGGCTGTAGGTAAAAACTTATTGTGTGTTTCAGATGAAAGACTGTCAAGTTCGTAAAAAAAGGCAGCTAAATGGAAGTTACTTGGGCTAGACTGGAATGCTTGTGTCATTGTTAAGATTTTTGTGAGGCATGTAAACAGCACGTTGCAAAAATCCTCAAAATGTGTACAGTCGCTTTTAAAGTTATGTTTCCATTTTTTTGCTACATTAACTACTATTTGGACATATGTGCAAATGTTGAAGTTAAAAAATTCATTGACATCTTTTACAGTTTTTGTATATATTTTACCACTATAAATAAAAAAAAAAAGTACATGCCCGCTTCTACACTTAATTTTTGTATCGTTTCTACACTTGATGTTTGTATCGTTTCTACACTTAATGTTTGTATCATTTCTACAATTGATGTTTGTGTAATTTCTACACTTAATGCTTGTATCGTTTCTACACTTAATGTTTGTATTGTTTCTACACTTAATGTTTGTATCGTTTCTAGACTTAATGTTTGTATCGTTTCTACACTTAATGTTCTTATCGTTTCTACACTTAATGTACTTAATGTTTGTATTGTTTCTACACTTAATGTTTGTATCGTTTCTACACTTAATGTTCTTATCGTTTCTACTCTTAATGTTTGTATCGTTTCTACACTTAATGTTTGTATCGTTAGACAATTTATAACTTGATGGCTCCTCTAAATATTAATGCTTTTCTTTTTGGGCCCATAACACCTAATTAAAAAATACTGAAAATAAAATTAACATCAATAAGCAAAAAATTTTGATATTCTAATAAGAATAATCATAATTTAATTTTCAACTTGGGTAGATCAAGACCAAACACAAAAAAAAATTTCGAAAATTATTTAAAATATAACATTATTTAAAAAACCTTTCTTTTTGCATTTACTTAATAAAATAACATTTATACCTTTTATAGCAGAAAAATGACTAAAATGTAGTTTTTCTAATTTATTTATAGATTTTTTTCTAACTTTTTTTCTAAACTTAAATAAATAAAAAAACATTAGTAATATGTATGCTATGATTGTTTTGTTGCTTTCTTTAACAGTAGTAGGGTAAACTAACCTTAAATTAAACAAAATGTAAGTTATTAGAGCCTAATAATTACATAACTTGTGTAAGTTATTAACTTTAAGTTAATGTTGTTAATATTATTATTTAAAAAAAAGCAATCATATCATTATATTACTAATATTTGTAATAAACATTCATAGCATTCATATTACTAATATATGTCATACATATCACTAATATTATTAAAAATGATATTGTTTATCTAAATCAAAATAATAAAAATATATATAAACATATAAAAAAAATTTCAATAGACCTCTCTGTCTCCCTCGCTAATAAAAAAGAAAATGTAAATTAGGTACCAAAAGTGTGACAATAAATAGGGTGCCTGCTACATAAAATTTTTGAACGAAATTTGGCAGGTGCATAGATAAATGAAAAAACTTTTTAAAAAAAATAGGAAAGAAAAATATTGCAGCATATCTTGGACATTACCAAGTATGTCAAAGTTTTGACATCAATAAACTCATTAATAAAGCAAGTATATACTATGTTGATAACTATGTTGATAATATACAAGTATATGCTATGTTGATAATATACTATGTTGATAATAAATATTAAAAAGTTATTCCACACAGCCTTCTTCAACCACACTAACTTTGAAGAGACTACGAAAAGCGTGGATCAAAATTTTAGCACAAAATTCGGTTTCGTAAATCGCGATTATCGCGTACCTAATATTATGTAAATACAGATATACAAAATAACAATTTACAAACACAAATAAATTTTTCTTCAACGTATAAAAAAAAATCAAAATTGTACCATATTTTATTTGTCTATAATTTAATCGCTAAATTATTGAATGAATATGAAATTAAACTTAGGTCTTTAGCTCTTAGTAAAGAAAACCTTATCAAATACAATAACTATTTATACCATTACATTTCAGATAACATTTCTGATGTTTTTAATTACTGACAGTAGAATTAACAACAAAAAACTGTATTTTTTGTATGATGGGATGACAATAATTTAATTTGTGAATAACTTAAGTTTTGTCTTATGTTAAAAGTTATGTACATATCTACTAATGTAACAAATGTTATAATAAAAAAGAAATAAGTAAATTAAAAAAAAAAAGTGCTATCTTCTCCCCCGGTTATGTTTGGAATTGGTTTTGCCGAAAATATATACCCAACTAGAGCATCCTAGAAAGCTACTTGAACATCCAAATATTTGGATGAAGTTTGGCAGGTGGTAAGAAAAAAGTTGCAAATAGTTTTAAAAAATGAACTTACATACCTTTGGTTAAAGTTTGAGTTTAAATCAACAACTAAGTTTTTACCAACAGTAAAATCAAGAAAAATGTTAGATACTTAAAAAAAAAAAAAACACTAAAAAAAAAAGTTCGACTCTTCTACTTTTTAAATAATGTCTATGTTAATATCAAATTTTAAAAAATAAGATCACTAAACACGTTAGCATATCAACATCTTTCAGATGTCAGTAAAAATCCATAACCTACAGAAATTATTGCAAAGCATATAAAAATCCAGCCAACGAGAAAATTTTTTCGGACGAAACGTAAAGTTAAATTTTTCAACTAGTCAAAACAGGGAGCTAAACTCAGGAATTAGCCGCTCCTCATCACCATTTGGTAAGTACAAAAATGGTGATTAAAAAATATTTAAAAAAATAATGGCTGTTTCCGTTTACATAATTTAACTACGCAAAAGTTACGAGTTATATTTTTTTGTTATAATGCAAATATTTCTTTATTATCGTATTTGATACAAAAGTTAAAAAGTTATTATTGTTTCAAATTTTCAAATCTAAAACTACGAAATCTTGTAAAAAATCAATCAAGGATTGATTTTTTACAAGATTTCGTAGACACATATATATATATATATGTGTATATATATATATATATATATATATATATATATATATATATATGCCGAAAACAGGTTAATTTTTTGCCGATACTTTGGCTTCGGCAAAAAAATTTAAGTAATTAAAGTTATAAGCTACTGTGGGACAAGTTATAAAAATATGCTAATTGCCAGTATCTAATTAAGTTATAAATTTAGGACTACAGAGTTAAAGTTGGAGTCTATACCATATACTTAGTATTATTTACTCCCAAGTGTCTTGTTATGGGGGGATAATAATAAATAAGTAAAAATATTTTGAAAAAAATAATAAAATTAGGAAAGGTCCTCATACACTTTGAAAGCTTCCAAGTGTGACTGAAGAAAAAAAAAGTCAACAAAAACTAGATAAATTAAAAGAAAAAGAAAAACAACGATAATAACTATCCTTGTTCTTTTATTAATATTATGAATACTTCTAAATTGAATTTATATATTAAACATGTAAACCAATATTCTGATTTCTTCTTATGATGTTATGAAGACTTTTAAATTTTATTTAAAATAAATTAAAGGTTGAAGCTTTGATTAATTTGAGCTCTTATATTTATCATCAAAATTTATTTAAAATAAATAAACAATTTAATTCAAATAAATATCAGCCTGCTCAGTCCCTGTTTATTTATAAATATAAAGTAAATAATAATATAATTATAAATAAAAAATTTATAAAGTATTCTGTTTATTATTTTATTTAACGCTCACTCTATAGAGTTGTTAGATTTCTTTGGAAGCTTAAACTAATTTTAAACTAACATTATTACACTAAAAAGTGGATTAATGCTATTATGAGAAAGAAATAGGTTAGAATCATCAGCAAACATATTTCTTATTAGGTTAGAAGTTTTTGGTAGATCATTATTATATATTAAAAATAGGAGAGGTTCTAATATGGATCCTTGAGGAACTCCAAATGAAATATTTAACAAACTAGAAGATACGTTATCATCCGCATAAACAAATTGTTTAAGATTATTTACGTAACTTTTTAGCCAAATTAATATTTTTCCAGTAATTCCGTACCACTCCAACTTTCTAAAAAGAATTTCGCGATCTATATTATCAAAATCTTTTGCCAAGTCAATGAAAACATCTAAAGTAAATTGAGAATTTTCAAATGAGTCAGATATATTTCTTGTAAATTGTAGAATGGCATGTTCAGTAGAACTATTTTTTCGGAATCCATATTGATCGCTGTATAATAGGTTGTTTAAAGTAAGATGACTATAAATTTTATTGTACAAAATTCTTTCTAAAACTTTAGAGAATACAGAAAGGAGTGAAATAGGTGACATTTAGAATATAAGTATATAAAATACTTATATTCTAAATGTCACCACTTTTTGATATTGGTATGATTTTTGCTAATTTTAGAGCTTGTGGAAAAATTCCCTGTTTAATTGATAATGAAAAAATTTTAAAGAGTATATCTTTTAGTACATCAAATAAACTTATAATAATGTTGCCATTAATACCATTAGGGCCTACTGCTTTGTTAGATTTTAACATTTTAAAGGTATTTTCAAACTCTTTAAACAATAATTCAAAAGAGCTCAAGTAAGAGTTTTGAGGGAAACATAGATCATTTATTAAACTGTTAGCTATAGGAATTCTTTTTGCCAGATTTGGTCCTACAGACACAAAATATTTATTAAATTCTTCCGTAATTTGTCTTTTATCATATAAAAATTCATTATTATGTTTAACCGTGTTTGGCAAAGAATGAGATGTACATTTTTTGCTGCCAGTAATTTCTCTTATTATAAACCAAGTGCATTAAAAGTTTAATTTATATATATCTAGTAAACTTAAATAATAATTTTTTTTGTGTTTTTTCTTGAGGCTTTCAAAAAGTTTAGCGTAATTTTTATTTGTTAATTTTATTTTCATTTTTTTTAGATATTTAAGTAATTAATTTAAGTAACTAATGTATAACTTTTGTTTAATTTTTGAAGACTTATGATAACCCTTTGTAATCCAAGGCAATTTGATACTTTTAGCTTTAAGATTTGAATTAACTTCAGGGAAATTAGTGTCGTAAATATCATAGAAAGTTTAAAAAAAAGAGTTATAAATTAATTTTGTGTCATCAGAGGTGTTAATAATGCTCCAATCAATTAGAGATAATTGTTCCTTAAAAGATTTATGGTTTTCATTTGTAAAAATTCGCTTTTTGAAAACTCGTTTTTCATTAGGAACTAATTTATTATCTCTATTTATAAAAAAAAAATAGGAAAATGATCAGATATGTCATTTTTAATTATGCCCTTTTTTAATGATTCGTTAAAAACATCATTGTTAAAAATATTATCAATTAAAGAGGCACTTGATTAAGTAATTCTTGTCGGTTTGCTAATCAAAGGAATCGCACAATTTTTAAAAATGCCATTATAAAACCTTTTACTGTTGTTTTAATTTTAATTTTAGGTATGGTTTTTTTACAATTTTTAGTTACAATTTTTAGTTTTGATCACAACACTACCAGGTGAGAAATCGGCTAGCGAATAGCTAGCTATAATTGCTACGATAAAGACTGCGATTTGGCCGCGAGGATCGCTAGCTTTTTTAAATTACCGAAAAGCTATCGATATTGTTAAAGATAAAGATAGCGATTTGGCTGAGAGGACAGCTAGCTTGATAAGCTGAAGATCCACTGGCTACTGTTGTCATTGTGTCTGGATGGTTTATACCTAGAATTTCAGTTTGTTTTTTATCAACAAAATTATAAATTTCGAAAGCTTCGTTATAATTTCCCATAAAGAACAAACAGCTTGCAATGTTATTTTTTGTTGTCATTGTATCTGGATGGTTGATACCTAAACTTTCGGTTTGTAATTTATCAACAGAATAATAAATGTCTAAAGCTTCGTTATATTTCCCCATATTGTTCAAACAGAATGCGATATTATGTTTTGTTGCCATTGTAGACGGATGGTTGATAATTAAAATTTTATTTTCTATTTTATTAACAGAATAATAAATTTCCATAGCTTCGTTAAATTTTCCCATATTGTTCAAACAGAGTGCGATATTATGATTTGTTGTTATTGTAGAAGGATGGTTAATACCTCGCATTTCATTTTTTATTTTATCAACAGAATAATAAATTTCTGCAGCTTTGTTTTGTTTTCCCATATTATTCAAATAGTTTGCGATATTATGCTTTGTAACAAGCGTGATTATGTTATTTTTACAATGAGTTTCTGTATTGAATCTTTGAACAGCTTTTAATATTTCAATTGCTTTTTCAAATAAACTTTTAGATATGAATAACTTTTGTATAGAAATCGTCATACGATGGAAGGCTTCGAAAAATTGATTTCCGTTAGTACGAAACATATAAATAAAATGAAAAATAAAATGATTTCCGAAATCCATGTGATAATTTACTTTATTCAATTCAACTTTTAAAGAACTTTCAATTAAATCAAGGTATGTATTTGTATTTGAATTCCTCTTTTGAAAACATTTACATGTTAACTGTCTCAACTTGTGTATTGTATATTTTTTATCATTAAAACAGTTTAGTAAAGAATAACTCATTAGTAATCTAATTGCTTCATCTATTAAAGATTCATTGTTTGTTTTCATTTAATTTTAGATTTGTGTTATAAATTGTTTACTGATGACTTTAACGTCGCAATTATATAAATAGTTTATTATTTTAAATGGAAAAGGTTTAGTTTTTTCTAATTTTATTAAAACTAAGTTAATTACGTTTATTGCAGACTTTGATTCTACTTCGGTTCGAAAGTTATTATTGTCTAATATTTCTGATGGTTTCGATCTATATCGATCTATGTATTTTTTAATCGAAATTTTATGTATATTTATATTTTTTATTGCCTGACTAATTGCAAACAGATGATAACCAATTTCTGTAATTAAGTTTGTAATGTTTTCGTCGCTGTTTTCTTTAATTTTATTTTTTCATAAGCAAACGCTTCTTCAGAAGCGTTCGCTTATGTAAAAAATAAAATTAAAGAAACATTAACTTGCACTTTTTTTACATTATTTGACCATGTTCTCCATTGGGAAGTAATCAACGTGAATGATTTCGGTTGTCTTGAAATGTACATTGACAAATGTTTAACACTTTCATCGTCGACATTGTTAAAAATATACAAAGTCTTTTCATTTTTAAAATAGTTGTGAACTTTTTTAATAATCACTTTTATATTAAAATAATCTTATTTCGAATCATGAACCTCTAATCCTAATATTTGACATTGGTTCCTCATTGAGGTTTGTAACATTCCAAATGCTGCATCAATCCAAACAATATTTTTATATAAGTTATAAGATATTTCACAAAAGTTTCTTGCAATATGTGTCTTTCCGACACCCGACATTCCATATAATACTAAAGTTAAGTTGTTTGCATTTTTTTTAAAAAAATGTTGAATTTCGCTAAGTAGTTTCTTGCGTGAAAATAAATTTTCTGAAAAAGATTGAATACCTAAAAATAGATATTATTTGTTAAGTAAAATGTTTCAATTTCTTACTAAGGGGTTGTCTATAAAGTACGTACGCTCATAGAGGGGACGGGAAAGGTCTTTAAAATGCGTACTAAATGCGTATGGGGGGGGGGGCGATAATTAATTTAAAAGCACGTACTTCAATTTTCTAATTATACACAAACTACCAGCTAGTCAATAGAAAAGTTAAAATTCTGACTAAAGATTCTAGTTTGCTTACATAAAAAGATGTATTGTATAGGGAGTAAAAGGTATAGTTTCTCTCTATGCACACACATGCATTGGCGCCCGCCGGAGTTTTTGATGTTCCAGATAAACCACTTCCACACAACTCCAAACTTAACATTATACCTATACCATTTGATGAGGCCCTACAAAAAATTGCCCAAATTTGATGGCATTAATGAAGTAAATTTTCCGACCCCAGACCCCCAAAAAAATAAATAAATGAGGGGCAATACATTTTGCATATACATAACTTTTGTAATTTACACTTTTTTTAACGAAATTTAAATTCTGTCGATAAATTTGAATTTAGTTTTAGATCGTTAATGTTAAAATTTTACTACATAAGTGCCCTCATGTTTGAGCGGGGGCAAGCTTTTCAGGGTAGTTTGTTGACAGGACTCCGCCATCCCAATTTTTTACAAAGTATCCTCATAAGGTATAAACATACTTAAGTTTAGAGTTTGCACAATTTATGAAAATGTCCTATCTGGAACATCAAAAAATCCTGCAAGCGCTTATGCCACCCCTTATATACTGGCCCTGAGTATACCCAGGGCCAAAAATAGATTGTTAACTCAACAAAAAACAGGTTTCAGCTGTGGAATGGCTAATAGACCGAGTTCGAATCCCAGTAAAATAGGACTTTACTTGGATTCGAACTTGGATCTCCGCTGTCACTTTTCATAACATTATCTACTCGGCCCACAATCTCTTTGATATTGTAAGATTTAGTTTTATTTAAAATTATATTTGTATACATTTAATGATTTTTTTTTTTTCAATAGGGATCCTTTGCCGCTAACAAGGGGCTTTGGGGTCGTTAAAATACTTTGTACGTTTTTCACCACCCGTCTATTTTTTGTTTTTAAGTAAAAATTTATTGAAATAAAAAAGGTGTAGGAGGTACCCAAGATAGTTTTAAAGTATTTAGAGTATCTTCTCCAAATTTTTTCTTTTTTATTAAGGGGAAGGGGTACATGAAAAACGTTCGTACTTTTTAAGGGGGTGGAGACTTAAAAATACGTACGGCAATAGGGGGAGGGGTGTCAAATATCAGAGTTCTTGGCCTACGTACTTTATCGACGACCCCTAAACATTTCTCTTTTTTTTCAAATGCAGCGCGTTATTATTAAAATAAAAAAGTTTTTATATAAAAAAGATTAGACTAGTTTTGAAATTATATTTGAAAAAAGTTTTATGTTACACTTTAATAATTTTATATATTTTAAAAAGGTTTCGTAAACAAAACTAAACATACTTTGTGAACTTAACAATTTGAAAAAAAGGGTACCCTGAAGGTGGCCTAAGACCTTATTTCTTATTATTTGTTTTAGAAGACTTTAACAACATTTAAGAAATAACAGCGAGTTTATTTATCTATTTAAATAAGACATTTATGTTAACTTTAATTTAAGAGCCGATTGAAAAATATAGGAACCATTTCTCGAAAACAGAAAAGATATGTCATTTTTTGCTAAAGATCAATACGAGTTTTTAAAATGCTTTTGCATATTCTGTATAAAGAAAATTAATGATTTAATATGCATTTAAACCAAATGCATAAAACCAGGTTCATTAAACATTACACATGCATTAAACCAAAACAAGAAATAAATTATGAAAATCTTGATAAGTGATTTTTTTGGGAAAACTACTCTGTTGAAAACCCTGATCTGCCTAATATATTATGTTCCTATTGCAGAAAAAAAATGAGTTTAGAAAAAACAGATCGAAAAACAATTTTTATTCAACGCTCGACCTAAGTACAAAAGTAAGTTTGATAAAAAAAGTAAGCCTATAAAAAATAAGCTAATAAAAAATAAGCCAATAAAAACGAATTATGTTTTGCATTATTTTTGTTGTGCTTATAAACAAAATTGTATTTACACTAAAAAATTTACTTCTTATTACTTTTAGATCTTTATCCTAAAATTGTTCTAGGTGGAAATGTGAGTGTTTTATTTGTGTTAATGAGCGTAAAAATAGTACTGAAATAGTAAATCTTCCACTAATGATATCATGTGAAACTAGTACAAATATAGTTCATAATCTCTGATTTGAATCTTTCCACAAGCAATCAAAATCTTTTTCTTTGCAGAAGAAAAAGATTTTGGAGAAATCTTTTTCTTCTGCAAAGAAGAAAACATCCTTGCACAATGTTAGCTAAGCAAAGGAAATTGACGCATTGAACAATCCACCTCACCTATTACAAAATGAAAAATTTTATCAACTACGATTTACAATCTAGAAACCCATGACGCAAAAATAACGTTGAACAATTTTGGCCCACGGAGGCTTGTTGTTTCTATTGGAGTAGTTAACCAAGAAAAACTTACTTTTCACACTCAAAACTGAAACTACTAAAGAGGAAATTTTAAATTGGCTATAGATTGTCTACTACAAAATTCAAAATATATAAACTATTTTAAAAAAAGAATTATTTTTTTTAAACATTTGTATCAAATTTACTAGTGATTATAAAATGTTAGAAATTGCCCGAATTATATAAGTAAAAGGAAAAAAAAAAATCTGTCAATTTTTTTTTTTATAAAAAGTTAACAAAATAAAACAAAAGTCTATTGTCTTTGTTTGATGCTGAGATTCAGTCTAAACAAGATACCAGTGATAATAAAAAAGTGGTATTACTTAATATATGGTAAAAGTGATATACATATATATATATATATATATATATATATATATATATATATATATATATATATATATATATATAAATATATATATATATATATATATATATACTATAGCTTTTTTATATAAGCATTTGCTCACTTTTTATTATATATATATATATATATATATATATATATATATATATATATATATATATATATATATATATATATATATATATATATATATATATATATATATATATATATATATACATATATATATATATAATAAAAAGTGAGCAAATGCTTATATAAAAAAGCTTTAGTATATATATATATATATATATATATATATATATATATATATATATATATATATATATATATATATATATATATATATATATATATATATATATATATATATATATATATATATATATATATATATATATATATATATATATATTTACATATATTGTTTTACTTTAACTAATTTCACTAAAAAGATCTATAAAAATTATATTGTTAACAAAATTATTATTTTATGCTACATTTCTGAGCAGGAAACAATATTGGCGCGATATTGTGTACACACTTTACATGCTAAAAATAATATTACGCCAACATTGTTTGCTACTACGGTAATAATTTTATATTTTGATTGTTTTGAAAGTTGATAGCTTTAAATAAATCTTTATCATCGGACTTAAAGTTGTTTTGTTATTATTTTGTGTATTGAAAGAACTATTCCTATTATACTATTTGGTGTAATAAGCAAAAATGTTGATGAGTTTGTTTGAACAGTTTTACTACAAAGATTGGAGTAGATAGAGGGCAAGGCTATCTAAAGATTACCTTATCAATTACATTATAGCCAGAGCTAGAAACACATTAAAGTGAAAGAAAAAGAGTGAAATATTCTTGATGAGTATGGATGTAAAGATTTTAAGTACACTAGTGTTCGCAAAACTTTAGTTTTGGCGGTATTACCCTCTGTTGATGAGAAAAGATAGCTAACTTTTAAAAAGTGATAAATTAGCTTATGTTCTAACTAGAAAGCCCAAATTGTTATCAGAAGTTATTTCTATATTTGTTTCTCAAAGAATCAATCCAATAGGTCAAACAAACAAACATATTATAAACAACTATTTGATCCACTCGCAGGGTCTTAGGGTGAGTCAGAGGGGCATTAAGTCAAGGGCCAATACTATAAACAATAAAACGAAGTTTTTACCGTAAAACTCGAAATTTTTTGCGCACCACACGGAGATTATGCGTAAAAATCAAAAAAAACAATCCATTGCTCTAAATATTGTTATAAATTGATAACAATTGATTGTTCTTTCTTTTTTTTTTTTTTTTTTTTTTTTTTTTTGCTGTTTACGCAAAACCTCCGGGTGGTGCGCAAAAAATTTCGAGTTTTACGGTAAAAACTTTGTTTTTTTGTTTATAGCATTGGCCCCTGGTTAAAACAAGTCTTATAAATTAGTTTTCTTAAAAAGCTAACAAAAAATAATCGAACTTTTGATAGTTTTGGAATGTGGACTTCTTTCAAAATCAAAAGAAAAGTTTCATGGGATACGATATAAGGTCTTAGGTCACCTTCAGGGTACCTGTGAAAAACATCAAGTAATTTTTGTTACTCTACAGAATACTTTAAAGTATAGTAAAAATATTTAATTTGCACTTTAATTTTAAACTGAGATTTTGAGTTAAAAAACATTTTTAATACATTTTTTTTTATTATTTTTTATCTTTTATGTTAATGTATACTTAAATGGTGTTTAAAGTTATTATTTTATTACTATTTGTAAATATCCAAGAAAATTTATCTTCTGAATATATATACGATTGAATGATTATCTGCACATTTCATAATTATTTAATTGAAATGTAAATATAATTTTGTGAAAATTATATTTAGATAAAATTCTTTGGTTAGTTTTATGGTATTTTTTTACTTCTAATTTTTTATTTTGTTTGTCAATCCTCGGAGTCGGAAATACGTCATAATCTTTGCCACGAACATCTACCATTTTAGTTGGGGGAAAATAAACTTTCGTTATGAAACGAAAACAATGGCAAGGGTTGTTGTGTCTTTAAGTGATTTTTAATATATATGTTTTGTAAGATGGTTTTGTTATTTTTAATCAACTCTGGTGACTAAGATGGTTTTGTGGTTTTAAACGCACAAGTCCGACAACTTGTGTTTTTAAAACAAAAAAAACTAGAGCCTAATGTCTTGTGAAAAACTTCATAATTACCTATAGCCTCAAAAAAAAATATTTAAAGACTTTTTAATAAATAATTATAAACGTCATGGTATTGAACTCATGGCCATTCCGTTTGATCATCTTTCCAAGTATTTGCAAGGAACTTGTATAGACATCGGTTGATTTCAAGGATTGCAAATTTAATTATGTACCTTTTTGCGGCGTTAAAATCTAATAGTTCAAAGTATTCGTAAACCGATATTTCTTTTTTTAAACTCTTTTATCACTTTTTCGTAATAATTGTCCTGCTTTATTAACTTAACTAATCATTTGTTTTCCCCCATCCAAGATGGTAACAACTTGCGCTATTGTTTTTTTGCATAACCATGTGACTTTCTGACTGCGAGGATATTTCATCTTTACATAAGCTGATTTTATTATAGGCCGTGGATAGAGTACCGAAAGTTTCTATATAAACTCTCTATATAAAAATGAGATTTGTTTTTACACGTGATCTTTAGCAACCAATAAACGCGCTATTAAAAGTTAAAACTTTCGGTACTCTATCCACAGCGTTTATTATATTTTATTACAATGTAATATTAATATGTAATTTATATGTAATTTACATTTAAAATAAAAACTTTTCTTTTTGAGAATGTTTTAATGACAATGATGAGGATTCTTAAAGGTAAACTAACTTTTTAATTTGAGATATGTTTTATTATGTTTGATGTCTATATTAATATATATGTCTATATATATATATATATATATATATATATATATATATATATATATATATATATATATATATATATATATATATATATATATATATATATATATATATTTAGATTAATAAATCCAACAAAAAAAAATAACCACAAGCAAAAATTTACTATTCTAGTAAGAAATTTTCCGTGAATTCAAGTGAATACTAAACATCGACTTTCGGTAGCTAAATCACTTCGAATTACTAAATTAAAGCTCTTTTTAGTAAAATTATATATAAGTACAAGTTTTTAGAATACAGGGTTTTTAATCTGGAAAGTATGACACACCCTACTGTTTAAGCTATGCAAATTACAGTGTGTGTCGATTTATGAAATAGAATTTACAAATTAAATGAAAATATGTATGATAAATTGATGGGACAGTATTAATTTTTAACCTTTGTTTTTTAGGTATTGGCAGGCTGTACCTGACGACTTACCTTCCTGCAATGAAATTAAAAGAACAAAAACTTTCAATATTGATTAGTCTATTAAAATTTTATTGTCATTTTTACATGGTTTCTACTAACTATAATTGTAAGTGTAAAAACATGCGCAAACTGGCAATCAGGATATTTTTGAGCAAATAGCAAAGTTCATAATTTGCAAACTTTTTGGGTAAATTTTTGAATTTTTAAAATTTTTTATAATATTTTTTAACATTTAACAAACAAATTTTATGTTCGACTATTTATAAATTTGCAACTTTATATAGTTTTGATATCAAATAGAAATCAACGTAAGTGGGTGTGAACAATTACTTGCGTATAAAAATGCGTGGACGCAAAATAAGATCTGTCGTTAGGGGCAAAGCTAATTACGAAAAATTGACCATAAATATGTAATTTCAAAACACTATTCCAGGTAGCTTAACATAAACTATTTTTAGTTTATTTTTTTTGGTTTTAATATAAATAGTTGTACACAAGTTTACTATATACCGGGTTTTAGGAAAAACTTTTTTTTCAAAAAATCATAAAGTATGACACATCCTATTAAACAGCCTAGCCCTATATATGTTGCGGATTAAATAACTAGCTTAACTAAATCTTAAACATATATAATAATTTAATTTCAAACCATAAATATAATAACTTAACCTTAAACCAATAGTACTACTATATACTACTACACTTTAATTTTATTTTGATGTTTTTAAAATTAAGGTAAGATATCCTTGAACCAAACATAATAATCTGATACCTCGTATCAGATTATTATAACCTGATACATGGTATATGTAGTTATGTTGAAATCTGTAAGGCATGTATTCAAATGCTTTTTAGATTTCAACAAAGCTTTTGATAGCGTTAATTGTTTGAAATTATTTAATATTAATTTAAATCTTAGTAATACCAATTAATTTTAATTAATTTATAAATTAATTAATTTTAATTAATTTATAAGTTAATCAATATTAATTAATATTATTTAATTTATAAATTAATTAATATTAATTGGTATTGCCAAGAATGTTGTGTGTCAACTTGTATCTTGGTATAAGAATCAAACTATGATGGCAGAAAGTCTTGGTTTGCATTACAAAAATTATTAACTGCATTAAATGTTAAAGTCACTGCTATTAACATGTCATTTAATACAAATAAAATGGTGTTCATGGTATTTAACCCAAAACAGAGATGTAAGATTGTGTCAAGCATTTTTCCGCTGTTTACCTTAGCTGTCTTAGCCTTATAAATCAGTTAATTACTTGTGCAAGCAGCAATGCAGCTGTGTATAGATTAAACAGAATTTTTAATTAATTTTTTTATAATCTTAACCATGAACCTTGAACTGTACTTGTTTTCTGAATCAATTAAATAAATTTAAAAAAATAATAATATCTAATGCCCTGTATCAGATGTTTATCAACTTTTAAAAACAAACGACAAAATGCTTTTGTTTTTGAACAGGAAAAATATATATAGATATAATATAATTTTCTCTCACAAAGCCTGCTTATATCAGCCAAATAAAATAAAAAGTAACATTTAGTGTGTTTAAAAATCCTAATAGTTCCCCAGGTCTTATTATTATTATTTTTTTCAATAGTAAGGTATACATTAGTGGACACCGTTTATATTATTTAGAATCTCTTGAATGTTAGAATTTCCAAAAAAAATTGAAAAAACAAAATCAAAAAATAACTATAACTTATCACTGTGGACCTGAGTGACCGTTAGATTAAAATGTACCCCAGGTATAATTTTTTTTCAATAGATGGGTATACATTAGTAGACACTATTTATAACATTTTTATTTATAACTTCTGGGTTGTTAGAAAAACTTCGGAAAAAAAACAAAATATTTAGAAAAAAAAAAATCAAAAAATAGCTAAAACTTATCCTAAACATATAAAGGTACAAAATAAAAAAGCTTTATGTTAATTAGTTTATTACAATATATATTTGAAATTATAAACATAAAATTAAATTATATAATTATTCAATTTATTTATTGTTTTTTGATGCAAACTTAATAACACTGGATTTTAACCGTTTTGCTGATCAATATGGTTAACTTTTCGTTAGTATTTATTCCATTTTTTGAATTCATGATGAATAGCGTCACCTGTTTCCTCACAGTAAACTCCTAGGACGTACTCAGTAGAATGAAGAAAACGAAGTATATGACATACTGCTATCTGAACTTTCCATGTAACAATAAGCTCGATACCCTCGAATGTGGCATGCACGTACTCAATCAAATCTGTATAGGACTTTTTAAACTCCAGAGCAGAAGTGCTGATGGTATCCCCTGCTTCCATATCAAATGTATCTTCTTGAAGGCATCTAAACTTTTTAAGACTGTTTACTATTGGTAATAAGTCATATTTTTGATTGTTTATAACATCTCTTTTAAATATATCCACCAACCTCAGGAACTTGTTTGCATAGTTTCCTTCAAGTCCTACGCCTTGGTATCCTCGAAACATAATGTAATTTGATTGTAACCATTTCTCAAACAAACGCTATACATTAACCAGAAGTAATGTAAGTTTACTTACTATTCCCATTAGAATATGGAGCTCAGGAACAGAAACTAACTCCTCAAGAAGAGTTTCAGGATCTTTCTCTTTGTACAAAAGTAAAATTGTTGTAGTGCTTATCTAAGGACCTAAGTTTTCTCTTGATACCAGACTCAAGAGTGCAGGATCCCTCACAATATAAACAACTGTATTTCCCACCATGGCTACTTATTCCGAACACTGAATTTGCACATTTAAGATCGAATGCAACGTAAAACTTTACATCCTTGAAATTCAGAGGCTAAATTAGCCTCAATATCCGAAGATATTGTTGGCTTAGCATAGGAACAGCTACAAATGGTCATTAAGGCTAATCCAAAGTAGCGTCCGTTATTGACCAATATTTTTGCGTACCGAAGTATTACTTAAGCGCTGAGTTGGCGGTGGCAGGATTTGAACTCGTATTGTTCTACGGTCTGGATTTAAACTTTTTGTTTGACACTCTAACCAACTTAGCTATCCCGCCACATTACAGTCTAATATACTAGCATGAGGCTACCCGTTATGAATATTTAGGTCCAAGCTGTTCTGCTGCTACAATGACATTGTTGATAGCTTTGCTCTCTGTACAGATATGAACTACTCATTGCACTAAATATTTTTGTTTGAAAAAAAATGAACAAAGTTTTAAATTAATTAAATATTTTATTAAGTACAACAAATTTTGTTGTGTGAAGTATTATAAAAATTTCATCAACAATGTCATTGATATTTAATGATGTTCTAAGATGCAATCTATCAATCTAAATCAACGGAAAAAATCTTGGTCATTAAGTTTTATTATTTTGCTGGAGTAATCTTTTGATTTTTAAATGACTTTTTACCGAACTGTGTAAGACAAACAGCACACGTTTTATGTAAATATTCCGCCATTTTATAAACAATTTTAAAATGTTGCGAATTTTCAACCGAGTTTTTAACTAATTTATTAATTTTTGACTAATTTATTAGTTTTTAACTAATTTAAGATTTTTATGGCTAAAAAAAATATTTTTTAGCAAATTTTTTTGACTTGTCCAATCACTCAAAAGTTTTCAAAGGCATACTAATGTAGGCCCAACTATTGAAAAACAAAAATCAGACGTGGGGAACAACTTAACCTGGTGGTCACTCTCTGGTTCACATTGAATTAAATATTAACTATAAACAAATGTTAAATATTTGACATCAAGTTTTGTTTTATATGATTATTTGCAAAAGTATTGAGTGTTTAAAAAAGTTCTAATTTTTTTTTTGGCAAAATTATAAATTAAGTAGAATAAATTAGTAGTTTTTAGTAACAAAAGTTCAAAGTTGGAAGTTTTACTTTTATGCCAATGGCGAAGAAATCTTTTTGACATGCTATAATAAGTATAATAAAGTTATAATAAGTAATTACTTATTGACTGATATTGGTCAAAGTTTTTTAGAACATGTTGACATGCTAAATTTTTTATCTATTTTATCATTTGCCATAACGCACAGTAAGACAGAATTTACTTTTACTGGACAAAACTAATAATTCACTAGATAAAAAAGATTTAAGAACTATTTTTGCACTGTTTCCTAATTTAGAGATTGCGGTTTTAATGGTGAAATTATTTTAAATTTTGGTTGCTATGGATACCTAAATTGCTGAACAACCTCATACTTTACTACCTTAACATATATAAAGTAAAAAAAGTAATAAACTTATTCGAATTCTCCCATAATTACCACATTGTGTATTTTGATACTACAAATGGTGTGGAAAGTGTCACTATCAACCAAATAAAAAATCAATAAGATTTTTTATTTCGTTAATAGTGACACTTTTAACCAAATAAGAAAATGTCTGACGCTTCATTTTGCATTTTTCATTTTTATTTTTAGCTAATGTAACTTTACATAATCCATATAAAAAGAAACCCTGAGGTTTAACTTTCTGTGAATATAAAATATTAGGATTAGCTAACTTCAGGTTTTCTTGTAATATATATAAATAAATTTCAATACTTTTTATGTTTTGACTATATAAAAGTATAAATTTTATTTATAAAGTTTTACAAATAGGTATTTTAAGATGTTAATATAATGAAACAAGTTTTAACACAAATCTAGTCTTGCTGAGACCAACACTAATCTAGTCTTGCTGAGACCCAATTATTACATAGCCATTTAGAATAAAATACGTAGCTTGTAAAAATCATTAATAGAAACCAGGTGGACATCCGCGGAATATTAAACAATTTTATATTGATAATTTCAAGTTTCAAACTACTGGACCGCTTTGGACCGCAAAAGTATTCGACTATATAAAGTTTTTGATTGGAGTCTTTGACTTTTCCCTGCAAAAATGAATTTTCTCGAAAACTCTACTTTTCAAATAAATAAAATTTTTTTGCATACATAAATAAAAATATAAAATATTTTTTTCACTTACGGATACAGCATTTTTTTGGTGTTTGAGCTAACTTTCAGACATGGAGCAAACTCCAAATATTTTTTTGTTTATACTTATGCCAAATAATAATCCTTTGAAAAAAATTGCGATGATTTTAGGTAGGGAAAAAATAAGCTTCAAAATTTCATTCCTCTACCACTTTAGTCTCCCACCCCAGGCAACAATTTGATAAAATATTTTTTGTACTATTCACAACTAGACTTATATTTATCAATAAATTTTAAGCTTCATCGTCTTTCTATCAGCTTTCAAAAATTATGACCATATAAAGTTTCATCGCCCCTCAATTTGAGAAGGTTACAAATTTTGTATGATCATAGTTTTTGAACGCTGATAGATATTACTAATTTGAGAAGGTTACGAATTTACATATATAAAAAATATTACTATGAAAATTAAAATTTGTTGATGAATATAAGACTAGTTGAGAATAGTACGAAAAATATTTTATAAACTTGTTGCCCTCGCGTTTAGGATAAGGTGGGTGGGAGGGGGTTGAAATTTCAGGGCTTATTTGTTTCCAGCTTACAAATCCTTATTTGCTCCCACTCTCCTTCATAAAATGTTCCATAACTTTTCACAATAACATTAAAAGTGCTGTTTAAAAAAGATTTTTAAAATGATTAAAACTGTTGTTTACACGTCTACTTTGTTTTTTTAAAGCAAAGTCTACAATTGGATATCATTTATAATAAAAAGTTTAGTATGAGATGCAAACCATGTTATTCAATCTCGCAAAACTTCTGGTCAATATTTAATTATGCTCGTAATTTTATAGCTGAAGTTTTCTTATGTTTTTTCAAAGCTTTGTTAATACTTCTTTAAGGGTTGATGCCAATTCTTCGCCTCAAAAATAATCTCTCGCTTAAAAGGATTAACAAAGACTAGAAATAAGAGACAAACTTTTGTTGCGGTATCAGAAGATTTGCCGGATTAGCTCCAACATTATATAAATCTGGTCACTGTTTAATGCAAATGGAGTTAATTTAATATTGCGATAAGAAAGTTTCAAATATTATTTGTGAAGCATTCAAAAGTTTCAATTAGTTAAAAAAATCTTGCTTTGAATTTATCTTTAAGTGAGAGTTTTTCGAAATAAATGAAAATCTCAAAACGTGTTACCTAATAATAACTGCTGCTACTATAACTCGATATATTAGATTAGAAAGCAGAAAGTCATAGCATACGGTTTATGTTGAACATCTTAATCATTATAATCTCTAACTGTTGGTAGTACTTATGAATTTTAATACTGCTTGTATAAATGTTGAATAGTATTTGACTAAAAAAGTAAATTTAGCTATTTTTAATAAATTTCTTTTAGAGAAAATTAAAATTATTTTAATCTTTAACTGCTATTGTAAACTTTTGATGGAAGTTCGCTGGTAATCTAAAAGGTCACAGGAAGTTCACTGGAATCCTAACAAAAACTCAAATGATCTAAAACTTTGCTGGAAGCTTACAGAGTCTCATGCAAAATACTTTGCAAGATAAATACTTTTACTTTTTAATGTAAACGACGTGTTTATTTGCTATTATTTAATTATACTGAACTTTAATAATATTAAAAATTATAACTTTTGGATTTTTTAGTTCGGGTGCATTAGTTTGGATGTCCATACTGGTCAAATTCACATGTAGTAATTTTAAACTGTTTGTAGTAATTATGAATTTTAATATTAAGTATATGCCTAAAAAAGCATATTGAGCTATTTTTAATTAAGTTTTTTTGGAGAAATTTAAAGAACATGACTTACAATTTAATCAAATATTTGATGGTAATATAATGTAAAATATAGGGTTTAAGTAGTTATTTTTCACTTTGTTTTAAAAGTCAATGTCTTTAAGTGGACTTCGATTTCATTCAATGACTGAATCAAAATAGTACATGTAGCAGTAAAACATTCATAGCAAAAGTGTATAAATTACATAATAAAACACCTATGTAACATTTATATTGAAAATTGTGATCGAATATTACATTAATAAGTACTGTTTTGAGGTCTAGCGAAAATTATACAAAGTATAAACTCAAACTGCCATAATTTCTTAACCAGTAAAAATTTCGAATAAAATTTTATTTAGAATTTTGTGTGGCCATATGCTTCATTTGAACAAATTTTTTATTGTCACAATTAAAAGCCAAATTTTCACTCAACTTGAACAAAAAATTAAAAGATTTCCAAATTTGCATCCTATGATACCTTCATGTAAACGCCATCACCCAGTGCCGGTTCAAGGGGAGGCTATAGCCCTGGGCCCCACAAATTTACAAGATACAAAAAATTTTGATGGACGTTTTTATAATTTTAGTCATTTTTACGCTCTGGCCCATTAAAAGGCCTTCAAAACCAAAATTAACCCCGGGCCCCTAGAAGTTCTAACCCGCCACTGAGTTTCGCCCAAAACCTTTCGGCACTTTTTACACTTAAATTAGTTTGCAGCTAATATTTTCATCGGATTTGTTGCTTGGTTTCTTTGCTGTTCTCCATTAGAGCTAAACTTATGTTGATTTTTAGCTTGCTTTGCTGCTTTTTTGCTCTCAGCATATTTAAACCTTTCAAGGAGTGTAGAGACACTCCTCTTCGAATCTTGACTTATCTACATTTTTCCTTTTTTTGTGTGTCAAAATGTTGGATTCAAAACATTTGTTGCATAGCTGCTGTAAATGATTGGGCTGATTGCAGTTGTTTTGTGACCTCATTTTTGAATTTTCCTTTGAAGCCATTTGAAATTTACAATATTGAAGGTTATTTACCGACAAGGTGACCGCAACAAGAGAGTAACTAGCTTATTTCATTCATTTATTAAAACCATTTTATAAAAGCAGTAATTAAAAGTCATTTAAATTCAGTTAGAAAAATTCGTTCATTGAAATTTAAACAAAATATTAATAGTTGTAGATTTATTGGTCACTTTAGACCTAATAAAATAAGCTGCTTTTAAGAAATAAGCTATTGCTTCGTATTTATTTATTTATTAGCGTCTTTCATATAACCCTACAACACTGCGTTTCCGTTTTAAACTCTTAACTTTTTTTTCTAAAGAGCAAATTTAAGTTTGAAAAAAGATTTTTGAACAGCGTAAAAAGTTGTACCAGTAAACATTTTAAGTTTAATGATACCGAATTTAATTTCCGAGAGTTTTAAGTCCTTTTTTCAAAAAAATAAAAAAAATCTTATTACACATTCAAAAAATTATAAATTTAATACAAAATTTTTTTTATTAAAATAAAGTTTTATACAATCTTACTCAGAAAAATATTCTCTACAAAATAATCAAAAAATGTTTGCAGGAAAAAAAATTCTCAAAAAACAAGGGGTTGCACCCCTCATCACCGAATTCGCTGAAATTTGGCACAAATGTTTAAAGATATAAGTTAGGAAAGACTGTAAAGCCGGAAATATGTCAATTTACTATTACCCTTTTAACAAACTTGTAGTAATGTAGCAAAGCTAAAACTTGGTAACAAAGGAGTTTAAAACCTGCTGAATCTGAAAATCATAAACTTATATCTATCAAAACAATAAATTATAGTTTATTTTAGATCCACAAAACGCACTTGTTAATGACAACAAAAAAGGCCATTGACAACTATAGTTCTAGAAAAAATCTGACTGATTAAAAAAATTTTGGTTTTCGTTATTTTAAATATTAAACATATATCTACTTTGCGAACCAGTTTTTATTTGGCCTTATGTTTTATCAAGGAGTTATTGATGTTTTAGTTTTTTCAATTTTTCTATAGATATTTTGCATTAAAAAAAAATTTGCAAATATATTTGGAATACAAATACAATTATTTTTGTTTGTAATAGCTTTGTAAAAAATTTACAAAGTTATTACAAAACATAGTTAAACATTTTATAAATTTGTTTCTTTTTACTTTCATTACATAATAATAATGTCATTTTCATTACATAATATCATGTCATTAAATTTAACAATATTATATAACTTTTGTTGTTGATTGTTTTGTTGTAATAAAACATTTATTATCATCAATAAAAAAAGTAATAAAACGATATAATAATGTCTAATTAGCATTACCATGTTAAGTTACATAACTAAATAAAATTATATTTAGTCATCTTTTACTTTTACACAACTTTTTGTAAGTAGTTAATGGAGAATTTACAATAATTATTAGATAGTTAGGCATTTAAAATATGTCTATTAAACTAATAGCTACTTTTTCAAGCAATATGTTTTTTAAAAATACATATTGATATAATATTGTTTGTGTTCAAGTGTACTTTTCTTGTTAGGGACATTAAGATTATTTAAAATTTCTTGTATTAAGTGTTTAGACAGAGATTCCTCATTATATTTTTATATGGATAACAAAAAATATAATTGCTGCTTAAACTTTTAAGTCCAATAACTGCCAAACCTTTTGAAAAAAAATGATATTAAAAAGAATTTTTTAATTCTCCTAACCACACCTTTTGTTTGGTGCAATTATGTTAACTCCTCTTGAAGATTATATGTTTTCAACTCTTTATTACTGTTAAATGAACCATTACTAAATTAAAATTTAAAAAATAAAAACATAAAACATTTAAAATGTGTTTAATTATAATTTATATTTATAAATTGTTGATTTTTAATTTAGATTGTGAGAATAATTTGAAAAACTATTTCTTTTGACTCTAAAGTTCAGTTGCTGATTTTAAATTTGAAGTTTTTTTTAGCATATGAATTTATTTACATTTACCCGACAGGTAAAAAAAGCAAAGGCTTTATGTTAAGCAGTTTTAGAATTCAAAACCTAAACTACAACTTGTTACTACAACAAAAGTTTAAGTCTTGAACTTTTGTTTGTTATAGACAATCACTTTACAAAAATCTTTTCTTGTTAGAAAATATCTTTTGTATGGAATACACGGAGTATTCTTTTATTTTATTAGATTTTTTCAGTTGTTTATAGATTGTCTTTTGTTTTTAGTTAAATAAAATATTTTTTGTACATTTTTTAGGTTTCTTTGTCCACCACAATTTTTACAGATACTTACAAATATTTACAGATTTTGTATTGTTAAATACTTAAAAGCTTAAGAGCTAATAGAGCATTTTTTTGCATGTTTGTTAAGCAATTTTTAATATTTAAAAATTGTAATTTTCCAATTTTTAAAGAGAAAAAAATAAAAAAGGAAAAAAATTAAAAAAGAAAAAAATTGAAAAATTGAAAAGAAAAAAAAACCTAATTTTTCCTAATTCCAAAGGTTAACTATATATATAATTACAAATACCATGGCCTACTTTATTTATTCGGCCGGATATTTTACATTTTGATGTATTCAATTATTTTAACGTTTAAAATTAGAAGGTAAGATATCTCAAGACATTTGCTTGATTTTTGATGAAATGTACTTGCAAAAATGTGAGGAGTATTTTGCTGGAGAGATGATTGGTAGTGATGAGTCTGGAGAAATGTATAAGGGAATAGTTTGTTTTATGATAGTTGACCTGAAACAAAACATTCCATATGTGATCTCCAGAAAAAACAATCAATGCTGAATGGTTGAAAAAAGAAATTTTTGAATGTCTTCGTATTTTAACTGAATGTGAATTTAATGTTAGAGTTATTGTGTGTGACAACCATTCTGCTAATGTTTCTTGTTTAAAAAAAATCCTTTGTGCATCGAATCAACAAGCTGAAGATTTGTTTTTTATTTACAATCTAAAAAAAATGTACCTCTGTTTTGATGTTGTACATCTTATTAAAAACATCAGAAATAATTTGTTAAATTGCAAAAGATTTTTATTTCCAGATTTTAACTTTAATGGATTTAAAGATCCTATAATTGTATGTGGGGGAAAAATTAAATAGAGTACCTTCCACAATATTTATGAAAAAGACCTCACTCTTGATGCTGGTTTGCGTAAAGCACCAAAAATAACAATGAAAGTGTTACATCCTGGCAATTTTAAACAAAATGTTTCTTTAGCACTTGCAATTTTTGATGAAACTACATCAGCAGCGATTCACTCATATCTTCCAGATCTTAAAAGTAGTGCAGATTTTCTTACATTATTTAACAAGTAGTGGGTTTTATCAAATTCTAAATGTCAGTATTTAGCATGTAATATTTTAGGTAATGCAGTCGTTTCTGGTGATAAAAAACCTGAATTTCTTCGGGAAATGGCACATTGGATTGAAGTTTGGCAATCACAAAAGATACCAAACTGTGAGAAGATTACTTTAAGTGTTCAGACAGCTGCAGCACTAATAAGAACACTAATAGTCATGCCTCATTGATCGAGGACTTGCTTAATGATGGATATCACTTTGTTTTAACTGCGAGATTTCAAAGTGACCTATTAGAAAGGAGATTTGGACAATATAGACAAATGAGCGGTGGAAGATTTTTGGTAGGTTGAAAAGATGTCACTATTTCTGAAAAAATATTAAAAATCAAAAGTATTGTTAAAGAAAGTATTAACTTCGATGATAGTTTGAAAGTGCCTGAGTCAGAAAAAAATTTAACAGATTGGAAAAACTTTTTTCTTGATATTGATGAAGCTCAGTGTACTCCAGAAATCATGACACTTGCACCAGAAAGTAGGGAAGTAAATGCTCATATTGCTGGTTATATAGCAAAGAAACTTAAAAAACGTTTTGGTACATGTTGTAAAGAATTTTTATGTTGTGTCAATATTGATGAAAGCAATCCTGATCATACTTATTTAACAATTATTTCTAGGGGTGGTCTCACTATTCCTTCACCATCACTTTTGGATTATGTTTGCACATCCTTTGCTATGATTGACTACTTTTATAAAAAAATAAAGAAATTTAGTTTACATGCACGACAAGCTTTAGAATATTTGTTAAACCACTTTTATTACTCTTTTCAGACTTTTTCTTGTCCCATGCATGAGAAAACTGGAATAAAACTTGCTGGAAGAATTGTTGTTAACATTTTTCTTAATAATAAAAGAATTATCTCTACCAGTGAAGTAGCTGTTGATCACGTAAAATCTTTTAAAAAGATAAAATTTGAGAAAAGTTAATAAATTATATATAATTATTTTATTTTTAAATGAAAAAAGAGAAACATTTAAATATTTTTTATAACTGTTCTTGTTTCTTACATCGTTTTTATGAATACTAAATTTTAAAATAAGCACTATTCATTTCTTAATAAATGTTCGTTTAATATCTAAAATTATGAATAAATACAACTTTTGTGGACTTTTTAAATGTAGAAAGTAAAATAATATTGAAAATGTTCAAAACGTATTAAATTTTTGAAACATTACAATTTTAAAAACTGGCCTTCTATTTTTTTCTTCAAAATGTAAAATATCCGGCCGTATAAATAAAGTAGGCCATGCAAATACAAATATATAAAATTCAAATAAGTGTAACTCAATGTATACAAAATAGCAAAGTAATAAAACCCAATGTATATAAAAAAGCAATATTTTATTTGTTTTCTGGTGGAAATATTGTTATAGATTGCTACGAACAATTAAAAAATATTCTTTTTAAAATTTTCAGAGCATCTATCCATCAAGGTATTTTTCCTGAACGTTTAAAACTTGCCAGGGTTACCCCTATCCATTAAGAAGGCGACAGATCCAATATCAGTAATTATCGTCCCATCTCTGTTCATTCTATATTTTCTAAAATTTTAGAAAGAATTATCTTCAATAAGGTATTCAATTATTTTAACTACAACAACTTACTTCATAACAATCAGTATAGTTTCAGAAAAGGGAGTTCAACTGAACATGCCATTATTCAATTTATACATAACATCTCTGAATCTTTTGAAAAATCCCAATATACACTACGTGTTTTTATTGACCTATCAAAAGCTTTTGATACGGTCGATCATCACATTTTAATCCGAAAAATTAAACATTATGGTTTAAACAATAGTAATAGTAATAGTAATACAATCTGCTGTAACGACGATTGTCGCGGAGTATAAAGTTTGAAATTTATACTTTAACAGCCATTAACAAATATTTATCTAGTCTAGCTTTGAAAGAATTTACTGTCATTGCAGAAACCACTTTTTCAGGTAAAGCATTCCAATGAGGTATCACTCTGTTCGTAAAAAAATTATGTCTCGGTGTTGTTTTTGCAAATTCTCTTTCAAATTTCATTGGATGACCTCGAAGTCTCTGGGAAGAAGCTTTATTAGGCTCTTTATACCATAATATCTTATCAATCCCAGTTGTTAATTTAAAGAAAGCAATGAGATCTCCTCTTATACGTCTTGTTTCCAGAGTTGTGAGGCCCAACTTTGTCAATCTTTTGGTATAACTTAGATGTTTTAGTTCAGGGGCTAGCTTTGTTGCTCGTCTTTGAATTTTTTCTAGGTCATTGATATTTTTTTTATTACTTGGACTCCACACTGGAGCTGCGAATTTCAAGTGTGGTCTAACCAACGATGTGTATAGTTGCCTTACCATTTCAGTGTTAAGATAAGTAAAGGTTTTTCTTATTAAACATAAGATTCTTTGTGCTTTACTTGTAGCTACTTGAACCTGATGATTCCATTTCATATTGGATTAAACTATTACACCCAAGTCTAGTTCTTTTGTTTTTGTTTTTAGAAGAAAACTTTGATTGTCGTGCTTTATAGTGTAGTTATAGTTAATATTTTTTCTCCGAATGTGCATAACACTGCATTTATTTATGTTAAAGTCCATTAACCATACATTTCACCATTCAGTTAACAAATCAATAGAATCTTAAAATCAATAGAATCTTAAAATGGTTTGAAAGCTATTTAACAAATCGAAAACAACTTGTTTATAGTAATAATGGTCAGCAAAGTGAACCTCTGAGCATAACCTGTGGTGAGCATAATCTGTGGTGTTCCACAAGGTTCTATTCTCGTACCACTGCTATTTTTAATCTATGTAAACGACTTAAACAAAGCTTCCAAATTGAAAAGTATAATGTTTGCTGATGATACTAATCTTTTCTTATCCCATACTGATATTTATGAACTCTTTTGAACTACAAACAAAGAACTAAATGACATTTCTAATTGGTTGAAAGCTAATAAATTAACTTTAAATATTAACAAAACAAAATGGATTATCTTTCACTCATGCGCAAAAAAACGTTTTTTACCAAGTAATATGCCTCAAAATTATATTGATGAAACGATAATAAAAAGAGATACTGTCATAAATTTCTTAGGTGTTTACCTTGATGAGAATATTACTTGGAGAAAACATATTGATCATATAAGCACAAAAATTTCCAAAAATATTGGCATTTTATACAAAGTCTGAAATAAATAAAAAAAAACTTAACCCAACTCTATTATTCATTTATACATAACTATATAAATTACGCAATCATCGCCTGGGGAAGTACCGATAAAAGTAAATTACAACATCTTTATCGCCGTCAGAAACATGCAATCCGCGTAGTTAATTATGCGAATCGCTTTTCACATTCAAAATATTTTTTTGATTATATGAAGGTTCTAGATGTTTATAAACTGAACATATTTAATATCTTATGTTTTACTTTTATATGGAAAAACGATTTATCTTTATTTGTTTTTAACGACCTTTTTTCTTTAAAACCAATAAATAAATACACATTAAGAAATAATAGTTTTTTAAAAGTTCCTTTTTATAGAACTAAGTTCATTCAATTTTGTATTGCATATCGTGCACCCCATCTTTGGAATAAAATAGTATTACCAAATTTTGATCCTTCTATTACTCTTCCCGTTTTTAAAATTAAGTTAAAAAAAATCATTCTCTCTATGGACAACATTCTAAAATTCTATTAAAAATGTATGTGAAATGTATTTGTTAAATCTTCAACTTATTATATATTAAAATGTATTGAATTTTGCATAATGTAAACACGTTAAATTTTCTATATATATATATATATATATATATATATATATATATATATATATATATATATATATATATATATATATATATATATATATATATATATATATATATATATATATATATATATATATATATATATATATATATATATATACATGTATCATGTATATATGTATATATATATATATATATATATACATGTATCATGTATATATATATATATATATATATATATATATATATATATTTATATATACATGATATAAGTAAATATTTTTACTTTTTAAGGTTCCGATGATAAGAACCTCATGATCTTCATTCGGAAACCTAGTTTTATATTGTTAGTACGACTTAAATGTATTACGACTTATGTTTATATATTACGACTAATAAAATAAACACGAATAACATTGTAAACTAAAAAAAAAAAAAATTAACGCTATGTATGTAACTATGTAACAACAACACAATCATAACAACAACACAATCTAGCCGCTTAAACTTTCAGAAATGACACTAAGGATAAGGCACTTTACCACTAAGCAATTGAAGATGTATGGTTATACGAAAAACAAACCATATACATCTTTTATACCAATTGCAATTAGTCAACATTTTTCCAAAAGGTACCTCTAAATAAGCGCAACTTCATTGGATAAGCATATTTAAATAATATAAAAATAAACAAATATTTTATATGCAAATGTAAATTACTGATTGTAGTAAGTAATAATATAGTAAAAAAAAATATTCCAAAGCTGAAAACTGCTGTTTTAATTTTCTTTAAATAATTTTAAAATAAATTTAGTTTAATAAATAAGAAAAATTAAGCATCACACTGTTGATAAATCAACATTTAGTATAGGCTAAAATAAAATTAAACTAATCTATTGAAAAAAAACAATTAAATTATAATCAAATTCAAAAATTTAAATTAAAAATTAAATTAAATTCTATTTGGATTTTATTTATAAAATTTTTTTTCATTTATCTTTAATAAAAAAATAAGCAGGCAAATTTTATTAAGTGCAAACTTCACAAGTGCAATTATTATGCAAATCTGTGGCATAAGTACAAGAGATTTGAGCAAGTGCAAACCACTGGTAAAATTGCGTCCAAAAATTTTGCAAATACAGGGATAACCTTGCGTAGGTGTAAATCTTTGTCAATGTAAGCAACAATTTATATATCAAAAGATATAAAAAAAAATTAATTTAAATTGATAAATACAGGTACATTTTTTCAAGATTGCACTTATGCAGATTTGGACTTATACAGATTTTACAAAAGATTTTGGTTTTATGCAAAGTTCGCAACTACAATAGTTGCATAATTATGCAGATTCCTAGTTATGAAACTTGCACTTAGGCAGTTCCCCTTAAAAATAATTTAAAAAAATAAAAAAGTATTTTGTTTGAATTATGTACTCGTTTATTCAAAATATTATTTAAAAATATATACTCCAAATTTCTTGTGATTCTCTAGCTTAAAGTTTTATCAATATGTTGTTTATTTGCTTTTTAACCCTTCACTAAGGTTTTAAATCATAAAATTTTTTTTCAAGTTATTTTGTAATCTATGTTAATTTATGTTAAATTTCAAAATAAGTAACATTTTATTTTATAAAGACAAAAAAATATGAAATCAGCTTTTAGCGCTAAATATTCTTTTTCTCCTTCCAAAGGTTTATGCAGTGAGGACTATTTTAAATTTACTAATACTTTCTAATTGTTGTAAAAAATGTTTTGTAACTTTCTTATCTTAAGTAAAAACAGTTAAAATGATTGGGTATGCTAATGATGTATTATAAACTTTCTTATCTTAAGTAAAAACATAAAAAAAAGATTGGGTATACTTATGACATATTATAAACGTTGCACCTTACATTTAACCTATGAAAGCTCATGACCAAAGTAAATCTCATTGAAAATAAAAATCATTTAACTTAAACTCAATTTTATGTTTTTTCAAAAGCCCTTTTGTGAATTCTTACTTATTGTGTAGGGCAAGCATGACACTGGCTTCTTTAAAATTGAATGGCAACAATAAAAAACTTTTCAGCTTTTAAAGTTTTTTTCTTTTAACTGAAAAATTTTTTGATTTAAACATGGGATTGCATTCCAGTGGTAGAGCAATTAAAAAATTTTGCACCTCCTCAGCTCCTAAACTGTATTTGGCTAGAGGGAAGTTTCGCCAGAATTAAAAAAAAATGATTGGCAAAATAATTTGTATATTAACTCTATTCCCGTGGACGTAGCAAAGATGTAAAAAACTAATTTTCAAAATGTTCAAGTTTTTAATTTGTTTGCTATTATTAACAAATCTAAACAGCAGCATTTAAATTAACATACCCTCCAACAGCAATTTTCCTTGCTCAAGAATTTCCTTTATATAAAATAATATGATTCAAAATACACATCTCTCTTATACAATATTATATATATTCTTATCGAGTCTTTCAACTTTTATACAGCAAAATCTTTTTTTTTTAGATAATTAAGATAGAAGATAATTTTTTTTTTTCATTAAAAAAAACAACAACAACTCATTAGCAGCTGCAAATCTTATTTCCAAAACCTCTGAGATAATCAAAAGAAGTTAAAAATATTAAAAAGTTGATTTTTTTTGAAAAAAAAGTCAAAACTTTTGACCTAAGATTACATTTTTAAAAGATAAAATTTTAGCAATTTTGAAACAAAATTTAGGGACTAAACAAAAAGCATAATACTATATGCAGTAAAGAGGAAGAGTTAGTAAAATAGTAAATAGTAAAACTCTGTCAGTAAAATAGTATGTTGTAAAAGTCAGTCTGTAAAAGTCAGTCATTAAAATAGTAAATATTAAAAGTCAATCAGTAAAAGTTAGTCAGTAAAAGTCAATGAGTAAAAGAGTAAATAGAAAATTTCAGTCAGTAAAATAGTAAATAGTAAAAGTCAGTCAGTAAAGTGCATATGTGTATTATTGAAAATATTTTTTAAAATTTAACATTTGTTTTCAAAAGCGAAAAAAGTTTTTAAATACAAAATTTAATATTTAATACTTAATATTTTTTTTAAAGATTTAATATTTTGCTCGTGAGAAATTTTTGAGTAAATTAGGATCAATATAAAAAAAGAAAGTAATTAACACTAGATTTCATTAATTAATTCTATTAAAAAGAAATTTTGTAACCTTTTTGAATAACTTTTAACATAGTTTTATTAACTATAATAGAGTTAACTATGCACACAAAAAATTACTTAATTATGTTAACTATTATATTTATTTATATTAAAATAGTCATCATATTTGGTCTTAATGACCTGTTGACTCTGTTTCCATTACTAAAACTTATATACGATAGTTTTAAGACTAAATTATTTTCTATTTTTACTTAAACTTGGTAGTACTGGATCTTCAAAAATAAAAATTTTAAGCATCACAAAACAAACAGAATTTTTTAAAAGTTCCTAAAAAACTTTTGAGCACCAATACTCCTGAGTCTATGTAAAAATAAGAGGTCTATTTTTATTTTTCAATAGGGGTCATTTTTAGGGCGTTTTATCTCTGGGCAAGTGACTTTATTTCATGTAAGTAATGTTGCATGCAACAAAAAAAAATTTATCAGAAGATTATTTAATTAGTATGATTTAACATTTTAGAATATTTTTAAAACTTAAACAATGGGGTCTTCCATAAAGTACATATGAAATTTGTAAAAAGAGTGTCAAAAATAGTCTGTACATACGCATATATTTAATTAACTCTCATTCTTTATTTTCCTAAAACTTGATTTTTTTTAAACAAAAACATTGTATTTCACTTTTTTCAAGTTTAAAAAATCAGCCGCATGCTATATAACAGAATTATAGTGAACTAACTAAAAGTTTTTTTGTTTTTAATGTTTTGAAAATTTGAAGGAGGTGTTGATTTTGTATTAAATAACGCTTGTGCAGGCAGAGTTAGGGATGGGTCATTGAAACCATACAGGAGTGTACAATTTGGCAGTTAATTTTGTTCCCATATGAAGTGATCTTTATTAGCATCAAGGTTTATATTTTCAAAGGGCAAAACATTGCAATGATTATATTATTAGCCATAATTATATTATTAAAATTAAGGTTGTGAAGCTGATTACACATTTTAAAACCTCATAACTAATAATTATTATAAATGTTTTTGTACAGTGTAAGTGTAATTATAATATAATTACTCGAGTTTTTATGTATAGTTATTTTAGAGGTTTTTAAATTTTCTGTAGAATTTGCAAGAGACAGGTTTTTATTGAGTAAAAAAAGAAAACTTTCTCAGTTTTATTGTTGTGTTTATGCAAGAAAAGTACATCCGACCTATATTAAAAGGCAGCAACCATTATATTAAACTTTTTTCACAAGTGCAATCATATTTAAATTAATTGTAAAATAATTATTTTTGAAAAAATATGTGTTCTACAAGAAGTATGTGAGGTAAGGTTCAAGTTGTGAATCAGTGGTGATTTGTCTGTGGATGACAAGGACGAATGGCTGATTCAAGTTCTTTTGCGATGGGTGCTGCTATTCTTTCTTTAATGTTTGTGTTACTTTACCAAGGCGACAAAGGCCTCAACACTCATGGAGACTATTTTAATTGTCACCTACTTAAAGATATTTTAAACACAATATGGCTGCATCCAACATTTATATAAACCACTGATCTCAAAATATAACTGGATAGCGTATACGGCAAGTTTTTTGAAGCATGTTTTGGCCTCCCAAGATGGCGGCGTATTTTGTTGATTACAAATTTAGAAATATTTGTTACGAACTTTTATACTTTTTTAATATGAAAATAAATGTACAAGCCTCAAACAAGAATGAAATTTTCGGTTTTACATAGCAATTTTTTTAGAAAGAAACACAATAGTACATATTTACGTAAATTTCTAAAATATATATAATATTTTAGTTATATAATCTAATTTAACAATTTCCAAACAACTTTCTAATAATTATTTTTAATGTGAAAAACGGAAATAATTTTAATCATTTTTTATATATATTTAATTTATTTACTTTCTTTTAATTTTAGTTTTACAATAAATTAAATGTTTGTTATTGTTTTTTGTACAAATTTATGTACTTTTTAGTTCTTAACTACACAATGCCGTTTGCTAGAAGGTTAATAACACAACTGCATGGTAGGCAGCTGAATATCTTTTTGAAATAAACTATTATAAATTAGTTTTTCAAATAGATATCACAAATTTACAAATGCTGCATGAACTATTAGCTGAGCTCTGTGAGTACACACAACTCAGGGGTTCCTTCTAGAATTTTTTTTTTATATATAATTTTATGTACTTTATCACTAAGCATATATATATATATATATATATATATATATATATATATATATATATATATATATATATATATATATATATATATATATATATATATATATATATATATATATATATATATATATATATATATATATATATATATATATATATATATATATATATATGTATATATATATATATATATATATTATATATATATATATATATATATATATATATATATATATATATATATATATATATATATATATATTTATATATATATATATATAATGCAGATACTTTTTTTGATGCCATTTTAGCTATATATCTGGCAATATATGAGATCAAAGCTTTTTTCTGTATTTAGATAGAATGATAGAATGCTGCATTTGAAATATCTGCAAATTCGTGGTCACTATAAGTTGGTTTTCTCTTTAACAAATCATATTTTTTTGTTAATTCAATTTTAATCAGATGTTTTAGTACTGGAGTCAGCAAACGAATTGTCTAAAACTCTTGAAATGTAAGTTTTATCTCTGATGCTGCAGTTTCCATTTGAAAATTGAACCCTACTTCACATACAGTTGTTTAATGTGGCTGTAAACTGTTGGCAATCGATATTGTTGTTAAACATTCTTGCAGATCTCACAGCTAAACAAGATCTCACAGCACAATAAAGAACTTGTTAGATGGTTTTGACTGAGCTTATATGTTAAATAATTTTATAGCAAACCTTTTTCTACTCAGTCGAGATATATATTTTAATTGCCAATGAAACCAGTTTTTAGACTTGACAAATTCATTTGCATAACAGTTAATCTCTTTAAGACTAATGATATTATTATATACCATGTCAAGAAATGGAAAACAAAGAGCATTGTTGCAAATAGGTTTTGTGAATTCAATATGTAATGTAATCAATCTTTTATGCAAATAAACTCAACAACACATTTATATAATCATTTAACTGCAACATACAGTTTAATAATATAAAAAAGTCAGCCTTTATATAAACTATAACATATAACCATAATACTTAACAGCAGGTAAACAGTATATACAACTTTAATTAATGAGATATTTTAAAGAGGTGTTTTGAATATTTCTATATTAAAAATTTCATAAATTTGTTTTTTTAAACAAATGTTTGAGGATGTATATAAAATTTATTACATACATCTTCAATTCTATTGAGTGATTTAAATTACATTTCAATTCAATTCTATTGAGATGCTTTAAATTACAAGAAATGCTTATTTACTTTTTTTTTTTTTTTAAAGTTGATATAAATAACTATAATTCAGACCTGTTTTTTTTTTTTTTTTTTAACCAGCATAAATTACACTTTAGAATGTTTTATTCAAATAATTTATGCAATAATAAAATTATAATATAATTCTAGAAGGAACCTCTGAGTTTGTATACCCCTGTATACTGATTCAGTTAATAGTTCATGCAGCATTTGTACAAAATTGTATCTTGCTACAAAAAAAAGAGAATATAAAGTTGTAGATAGAGATGATTGCTGCTTACCATGCTGTTATGTTATTAACCTTCTAGCATACAGTATTGGGTAACCAAAAACTTAAAGGTACATAAATTATACACAAAATTTAACTAAAAATGTAAATGCCATTTAATAATAAATTGAATTATTCAAAAAACAATTTCTTTTTTTTTTCTCTAATATTTATATAATTCATTTGTTTTCTTTTATTTTTGACAAATTTATTAGCCTTATTTATTTATTTTCTATCGTAGTTTGATAAAGCCATATAAAATCTATATTGGTTTCACCGCTAGGAACTTAAATCGCCGCCATCTTGGGAGGCCAATTTCGGCCTCAACTTTATTCGGAAAAAACAATAGAATCCGCTATCCAGTTATATTTTGAGATCAGTGATATAAACATGGCAGAGTTAGTGATTTCGCCGGTTATTCGGTTAAACGGATTTTGTTCGAATATCAAATATCTATTTTCGAATAATAAAAACCGACTTTAAAATTTTACGATATTTTTTAGAAAGTAACTTCGTAATTATGACGATTATTGTTTGACAAATGTTAATTTATCAAAGATTATAATATATTTTATTTATTAATTTAAATAATAATTTAATCAGTTTTGTTTGATAATATATTCTTAAAACAATTTACAATAGAAATCTCAAAGATTTATTTATTACTTTTACAACTCAAGCAATACATTTTTAAGAAAGTTTCTTCAGAATATTCTGGAACTCTAATTCGCTTATTCAGCGTATTTTTTGAACCAATAGAATTTGTTTATTCGTAGATTTGGCGGTATTTTAGTGTTAGCAAATATTCTTTAAATTATCTTTACAGTCATTCTGGGTAACTTTGAATTTGCGGGTAAGATTGAACTAAACGTGTAATAGATCTTGTTTTTAAATTTTTTTTTCTTTGGTATTTTCTTTGCCTGTTGCTTTAACAAAGAATAATATAATGAATTATCAGTTTTTACAAAAGTTTGACCAAAGAAAATTAAATTTTATTTCTCAAAAATATCATTTTCCTCCATTTCCAGTTACACTGTCAAATGTGGTGATAACATTGTGTGTTTTCAATTTAGAATATTTGGTATTATATTGTAATTATCAAAATAATAGGATTTAACATGTTTTTTGCTACAAAAAGGATATTTATTTCCACTTAGCTAAAATATAACCAAATTCAGGGTAACTTTAGACAATCAATATTTTCCAAAAATGCTTATTTTGCTGTCTGAGTACCATTGCAATAATACATAATAAGTAATAGGCATCCTTTTATTATAGTATTTTTATTATATAATGATATATGATATTATAAATATCAAAAATTATAATATCTATTACTATTATACTATATTAATTTTTGATATTTATGGCTATCTTGATAGATTTAATAATATATCTTATTAATAACAAATATGCAATTAATTAAATAATTTTCATTAATAACATAAATCATCTTTATATTTTTACCATTCATAAAATGCCAAAAAAATGTTCGACAAGTCATCCTAGCACAAGAAAATATGGCACTAAATCTAATTATACCAATTCTCCACTTCAAGAGGCTTTAGCCAAAATTAAATTAGAAAAAATGTCGATTGGTGAAGCTTTTAAAATTTATAAAGTACCTAAGGCAACATTATTTTATAAGCTAAAAAGTAAACACTGTAAATCAGTAAGACGCCCTATTGCCCTTAGCATTGATGAGGAACTTTGTTTTGAAAATCACTTTTAAGTGACAAAGGATTGGCCAATTGGAATTAATGATTTTAAAAGTATTGTCAAAATCTATCTGGATGATAGTGGAAAAAATATACAACAGTTTAAAGATAACCGACCAGGTTGGAAGTGGTGTAAACTTTATCTGGACAGGCATCCATCATTAAAAGAAAAAGTATCTCATTGTATTATAAAACTTATTTTTCGTCGATCCTCTCGCCATCCAGAACTCATAAGAAACACAGTTTTTGTGGAAATGCCTCAGGAAAACTAATTCCACCATTTTTCATTGTTAAAGGAAAACACAGTTGGTCTGACTGGCTTTTAAACGCACTAGAAGGATCAAGAATGGCAACTTCTTGCAGTGGCTGGATGGAAATTCAAATATTTGAAGAGTGGCTGTTAAATCACTTTGTTCCAAATATTATAAATAAGGAAGGTAAAAAAGTTCTTATTTGCGATAATATAAGTGCTCATATATCTTTAAAAGCCTTAAATATATGTGAAAAGCATAATATAACATTTATATGTTTGGTACCCAATTCCACACACCTTTTACAACCTTCAGATGTTGGATATTTCTCGAGTTTAAAAGCTGATTGGAGGTCAGTTCTTAATCAATGGCGTAAAACATCCAGAGGAAAAAAGGTTAATAACCTGCCAAAAAATTTTGTTTACGCAGCTCATTAAATCTACTCTTAATGTTGGGAAAGAAAATCTAGAACATAATCTCCAAGCAGGATTTAAGGCTACTGGCATATATCCATTTGTACCAGAACATGTTCTCTCCAAATTACCCAGTTTTACAAATATAGATATTCAACTCAATATTGGAGAATCGTTTAGGAATTATGTTGATGATATTCATCTTAATTATGAAGTAAGCAAAAAATATAAGTTACCAATAACAGCAGGGAAAAGTGTATCAGCCACTGAGGTAGAAGCATACTATAAGGAAAGAGACAATAAAAAAAAAAGTCAAGATAATATTTGAGCAAAGAAAAGAGGAAGACCAGTTGGATCAAATAATATGGTTATGAAAATAAACAAAAAACTTAATATTTTACAAAGTTCAAGCATCGTAAATGTTAATCAAGTTATTGTAGACAATGAACAAGTTTTACCTGTATCTCAAAATGATGCAGTTTTTTCATTGGAGCAAGTAAACAATCACTATGTACATGTTTTCCTTGATCATGATTATTTTGTTTACACCCTTTATGTAAAAATATTTGTTATCTAGTTAAAACATGTAAAAATATGTAAAACAATGTAAAAATATTTGTTAAAACAATGTAAAAATATTTGTTAAAACAATGTAAAAATATTTGTTATCTAGTTAAAAGTTGTTATTTAGTAAAACAATTTTTGTAGAGATAAACTTAGCGCAAACCGTTCAAAGTTACCCGTAATGACTGTACGCAACAAGTTGTTTTGAGAACATTCAAGTTTATCTATGTTTCCATCAATGTCCGCATAACAATAAGTTTTTAAAATACACGCTAAAAAAATTTACTTCATAACATCTCATTTTTCCAAATCAAATGTTTTTACATGAGACAATGATTATAAAACATCCGCTGATATTAAAACATTTAAACTATACTTGTACATTATTCCTACCTTTTTTAATTATGTAATTAAAAAGGTATATTATAATATAAAAAATATATACATCTTTTTCCATGTTTTGTTATAAATATATAATATAGGACTATTTACTAGCTGTCTTGAAAATGTACACTTTAACATTAATTTTTAAAAAATTTGTTTAAAACAAATTTGTTCGTTGAAATTTAGAAGATCCTGTATTCAGAAAGCGTCACAATTCAACCGAATAGTCGGATAACCGCAAATTGATGAGAACTGTTATCCGGTTTTTGAAACGGATAACCGGCGAAATCACTAGGCAGAGTTAGATGTGGTGATGTGGAAAAATGATAACTTTTAATGATTCTGTGGCAGTGTTTCACTTGTATTCTGATGCACTTACTAGTAAATCAATTTCAAATCACAATTTAAATCTAATTAAAATCAAAAACGACTGGTAAAATGTAAATTGGAAAATCTAATTAAAGTCAAAAACGACTGGTAAAGTGTAAATTGGAAAATCTAATTAAAGACAAAAACGACTGGTAAAATGTAAAATCTAATTAAATTGAAATATCTTGGATAGATTATAATTACCCTGAAGAAGAAAAAATAATAAAAAGAAACCATCGCAAAATAAAAAGAATAGTAAGAAAACCAATAACTCAAGCAAATAAATAATAATCAATAAACAAATAATCGTCACAATATTGCTGTAAAAAAAAATGACGTAATTCCAATGGAAAAATATATGGTTGCCAAATAGGTTTTAAGCGATTAAGAAAAAAATCTTTTTGCAAAAAATTGCACAAACAAAAAATTTAAATTGGCAATTAAGTTTGGTTAAAACCACCTATTACCAAGTAGAAGCGAGGCTGAAGAACCAAGGATGTTTATCAACAAATTGTAGAGGTGGATGGAGTTTTGTGTCATGAAACACATCAGACCACAAAATGAAACTCAGCCATCATGCATTATTCCAGATATTAAAATAGACGTGGGCAGCACGTGAATTTGTGAAAAAATTGTGGAAAACAGTGAAGAAAACAGAAAAGATGTTTCTGATACAAGCAAAAAGCACATTGAAGCTAAAAATATATTTAAGAAACAGATGTGCTTTAAAAATGAAGTAATCGAGAGTATTGCATGCCTATAAAATAAATTGATTACTGTTTGTAATAAATAAATTGATGACTATTTATGGGTCAAAGGGGAGTGTGATTATATTATATAAAATGCTAGAATATTTTTTGATGACAGGTAGATTGCAATTCAAGTGTAGAATATAATATATTCTACACTTACTCTACTTTTATATAGAATATATATAAGTAAAGTATATATAAGCAGAATATAATTGAAAAAGCTTTTTAATTGATTTATTTATAAAATTATGTTTATAACTGCATAAATAAACTGTAAATAAATAAATAAACTGTAAAAATCATTTGTTTTATAAAAAATAAGCACTTTGACCAGACAAAAATAATAAAATATATAGTTATACTTTTATAATTATTATTTCTGTTTATTTTTGTCAGTACTTATTCTTAATAATAGAGGGTGGCCAGATAATTTTGATTTCATTTTCCTGACTAAAATGGAATTTCTCTGATTTGCCTATGTAAAATTAACAAATGTAGCAATAAAAAAAAAATTATTTGTTTTGATAAAGTTGTGTGAGTTTTATTAGTCAAATATACTATGCCAAAAAAGAATTTTTTTCTTTCAGTCTGGGTCCATCAAAATTTCCTGACTTTTCAATGACTTTTGAAAAATGAATTCCTTAATCTTTTCCTGACTTTTTAGCATAGTTTTTGAATTGCCCTAAATATTCCATGTTTTTCAGAATGCTGGCCACCCTGTTATACTGTTCATTTAATTATTTAATTTAATTATTTTTTTAAAGTTCATCTTTATTTTCATCTCTCCAAGCATTATGAGGGCTTCTTTGTCAATCCTGAAATTGTTTGCAACAAACATTTACTTTTTTAAATATGCTAAATTGTCTAAATATAAACTCACTTAGAATGATCATAAAATTCTTTAATATCACCCAATCTTCAAAAAACTGTGAAAAATATTAGCGATACGTTGACCAGGGATGCGAAATCCTAGCAATTTTTAGGGACTTCAGGACTCCGGGTCAAAAAAGACCGACTTCTTAGACTCCGGACTCCGAAATTTTCTTTTTTTGTCTTAACCAGAGATTTTACGAATGAAAAAGTCCCTAAAAAGACATTTAAAGTTTCTATTATACTGTAAAAATTACTGTTTATTATTTATTGCTTTGCTCAAAAAATAACTATTTCTTTTCGGTTAAAGGTATTTACACTAATACTACTTATGTACTTTAAATGAGTGGATTTGTTAACTTTATTTAAAAACTTTGGCATATAAAATTCGCTGAATGGTCACACACGAGCAGTGAACACCCGAGGGAAGAAATGAAGTACAATAGAATAAAGAAGAACTATTTATCGAACGAAGCATATTTTGACAGTTGTCAAGACAAAAATAAAGATTAATAGAGGAAAATTTCAAAACAAGTAAGACAGACAACACACCCAAGCAGTACTCACAATAATAATAACAAAAAATTGTATCATAAAAAACTAGTACGTACGAAGATATACAACAAATATATAACCGAAATAAATTTTTTTGAAAAAAAAACAAAAAATTGATAAACAAATAACTTAAAAAATAAAAAAACAAAAACAAAAAAATATGGATACAACAATGTAAGGCCTCAGAATGGAAAAAGAACATTAATGCTAATGTGAAAACATAATTAATGTAGTGATGAAGTAATAAACATCTCCTCAGAGTCGCGTCTATTATTACAGGCGTTTCGATGAGGATCAGCACCTATAACTAGTTTATCCCGTCAGACATACGTCATCGCCACTTGTGCTTTACTTATCCATACTGCAGTAAAAAAGGACTCACTACAAATAGCCAAAACTCCACCAACCCAAAATTTGTAAAACACTAATGTTTTTTTAATGGTATGATATGAAAAGTGTAGATCAACTGTAAAAAATAAATAAAAATAACTAAATAAATCACTTACCATACCACCGAAAGAAAACATGAAAGCACAATAAATTAAAATTCTAATCGAAACATAAAAATATAAATAAATTCAATTTAAGATCTAAAACCAGATAGGTATTATAAGCATAAATAATCCAAAGAAATCAGAATACCTCATTAAAAATTTTTTGAATCGACAAAACAACAATAGCCTTAAATAAACTCTAACGCTGTCATAGATACCTTATTCGAAATATGATAACCAATCAAAAGTGTAGGAAAATGAAAAACCCGCGAAACCTAGAATCATAACAATGATAGAACAATGTGTGGTTGCGAAAAAAATCGTCGCACAAAGACCTTAATAAAGTCACTGGCATAAATGTAGACATTAAATGAAGGATATAAAAAAATTTATCTGAATAATAATAAAAGAAGAAAATTGTGCATATGAAAATTCAAATAAAGTTGAGTAATCAATGCAAGGTAATAAAACATAAAAATTCATAATAAACTGTAATAATATGAAAATCAGCAGATAAATAATATATTAATGAATATTGCAATAAGAAAAACTAAATACTATAACAAAGCCAGATAAATTTAAAATAAATGAGTGGTTAAAAATTTATTTTGGGTGATATAACAGTGATATAAGTCGTGATATAAAAACGATATACGAAGCGGGAAAAAATATTGTAAAAAAGTAAAGTTTTCTCTACGATCCGAATTACAAGTAACTTTGAGACTATTTCTAAACCGAAATATCTGAAAAGTAAAGGTTTCTCTACGGTCCGATTTCGATGACCATAACAAACGCACGATAAAATTTTATTAAAAAACTAGTAAGTTATAAATAAAACTAGAAAATTGATATAAGGTAAACCAATAATAGTATGTAAATAGTAACTCTTAGGAAATGTAACTTAGTAAAGAAAAAATAGATTTTTTATTTATGTTTTTTTATGCGCCGTCTGGATTAGAAATTTCTTGATTGATTTGATGTTTTTGAAACTCGCAATAGGTAGAGTTATCCATATATTTTTAAAATCAGTATCCTGTTCAACAATATTCCAGTGCTTTTTAACTATTTTATTTATGAGTTTTCCAACTTTTCCAAATGTTGTAACCATCGGTAAAATTCTCTCTTTCCTCTTTATATTTGTTGTAGATAAGTTTGTGTTGTGTATGTCGCAGTGCTTGTTTAAAACCTTTGTTAATAAATTGAATAGGGTAGCCTCGTATAACTAAAATTTTTGCTTATTGTTTTAGCTCTTTTATTAGGTTGTAATTGTTGGATATAATCTTATTGTATCTTAACGCTTGGCTATATATTAAATTACTTTTTTGATGAGGGGGGTGGAATGAATTATAATGCAATAGTGCTGTTGTATCAGTTGCCTTTTTGTATATTGTTGTTTCTAACTGTCCATATAGCTTTTTGTTAATTGTTAAATCCATGAAATTCATAGAAGTGGCAGAATTATTGAAAGTAAATTTGATCGTTGGGTGGATGGCATTCATAAATTCGAAAACTTGTGTTAGTATCTCCGGAGGCCCATGAAAAATAAAAAATATATCATCTATAAAACGTTTATAAAAAGAAATCCACATTGAAAATTGGCCAATTATTTTCTCATTAATTCTTCCCATAAATAGATTAGCATAGGGTGGAGCCATACGTGTCCCCATGGTAGTACCTGTTAATTGCAAAAAATGATCAGTCGAAAATTGAAAGTTGCTGTGGGTTAGGATTTTTTCTAATATAATGTCAATAAAAGCAATAGGTGGGCGTTTAATGGGTCCGTTAAATGGCGGTGCTCTCTTTAAATAAAATTTTACAGCGTCAATACCCTCGCGATGAGGAATGTTTGTATACAAAGATATAACATCAGCCGTGACAAGAATGTAATTGTTGGTTTCTAGTACATGAGATTGAAGGAGTTTAAGAAAATGTGTTGAGTCTTTAAAGTATGCTGGTAATTGTTCAGCAACTGGCTGAATAAATTCTGTGATAAAGAACGATAAGTTATCGATTGGTCCGTCACAACCAGAAACAATTGGTCTTAAGGGAGTGTCTATCTTATGAATCTTGGGAAGGCTATAAAACAGGGGTGTACGAAGGGGTGTTTTTGGTCGTAGAAACTCTGATGTTTTTTTATCAATCATATGATGAAAAAACATATAGTCAGTAAGATTGTTAACATCTCTCGCTATACTTTTTGTTGGGTCTTCTGAGAGTAGTTTATATGTATTTTTATCTGATAAAAGTAGAGAGATCTTCTCTTCATAGTCAGTTTTATCTAAAATACAAATGCCCCCTCCTTTGTCGGCCTTTTTTATGATAATTGTGGGATTAAACATAAGGGAGTTTAATGCGTGAATAAGTTTAGGAGTTAAATTTTTTTTATCTTTCGGTAGTTGTGAGAAAATAAGTGCGGTTATATCACATTCTACCAAGTTAAGATAACTTATAATAGTTTTGTTTTTTGTCATAGGGGGAGACCAATTTGATTTTTTATGAAATGGATGCCTCATTATTTCTTCGGTCCCAAAGTAGAGTTGTTGAAGAAGGGTTGTTTTAAATTTTTCAAAAGCTGTTATGTGCATATTAAGTGACGTATTTGTAATTGAAGGAATAAAATTTAAACTTAAAATTAAGAGCTCTTTTTCATCGTCTGTTAGAACGTGTTTTGAACGTGTTTTGATAACTAGTTTATTGTAAAATAGATGTGAAAAATTTGACTTAGCCTGAATGATTTCTTTATTATATTGCCTCATGTTGCTATGTGGTGTAGACGAAAACAATTTAGCCAGAGTAAATGGTGTAAAATTTCTTTTTTCGTTAGACGGAATAAACAGTTTTCTTTGCTGATCCTAGAGAAAAATATTTTATCAAGGCTTCCTGTAATAACTAAAAACAACAGGTAAGAGACAAGTAGACATGTAAAAGACAATAGAAAACTAGTAAAGATAATTTAAAGTCAAACGCAGCATTGAGACAGCAAACACAGTATTAAAGTTTGTGGATCCGAACTGAATGATAGACACCATTAAACGATAAACTTAATGGTAAAATAGATGCATATAATATAAGTTATTACATGCTAGAACAATAAACTAACAAATAATTTAAATTTTTATTGATAAAAAATTTTTTTTGTTAAAGTTATTTTATATAGTCCGAATCAAAATTTAAGCAACTAAGAGACCTTAACAAAATACTACTTATGTAATTTAAATGAGTGGATTTGTTAACTTTTTTACTTTTATACTTTGACTAGCGGATCGCATACTATGTTAAAAAGTTTTCTTATTTTATTTTTTTGATACAGTTTAATCATTAAAACATTAAAAATTGTTCTAAAACTTGAAATAACTAGAACATGTTATTTTTGTCAATATTATAATATTATATATAGCATCAAATACATATTTAAATAAACTATATATATAAATAAATAAATATATAATACAGCATTCTAACAAAAAACTTATTCATGCGCAAAAAAAGCATATCATCAACTAAATCGGATGTAAAGCGACTGCGATGATCCGGAGTCATGTGTTTTAACACCGAAAATAGTTGTCACATGCTTACTTGAGAGATCAAAGCAAAATCAAAAGAACTCTGCAGGCATCCCTTGCAATTTCTGGGTTAGTCGAGTTGAGTGTATTTACTTTTATAAAATCACCTAGGTTGGACGAGTTATTCTTAAATTCTATTTCGTTGAAATATAATATAATTCGTTATTTATACACATTTTTCAAAGTTCTTGTTTTAGAATTTTCATCAATAAAATTTAAATAAAAATTAATAACGACAGGAGCAAGTAGAAGACAGAAGTCTTGTCATCAAGCCCCTATAGAAAGCGTAAAGTACTTTTAACAAATTTCTCATTATATAATTTTACAAATACTCGTTATATAAAAACAAGTTAACACATTATTACAACAAAAATACCATAAATTAAAAAAGATAAATTAATAAAAATAAATAAATATTTTTTTTACCTCAAAATGCAAATATATGTTTGCGTCTGTTAATTCAAGTAAATACTGTTTAACTATATTTTTAAAACAATTTAGTGAAGTTATACTTTTCATATTTTTACTAAGAACTATGTTCCACAGGCGAGGGCCTCTATATGAAATTGAGTAATCAGATATTTTAAGAGTTGACTTTGACAAGTTTTGGAACACGTTTAACTCATAGACATTAAGAGCTTTAATTTCCCGGAGTAACGGCTTGGAGTGGGCGTATTTATGCACATTAAATATAACTCTACTGGCTTGTTTTTGATTAATATATATATATATATATTTTTCAATGCTAAAGAGTATTGTATTAATACAATGATAAAGAGTATAATATTACAATAGCTTATGTAGCTATGGATAAAACAATAACGCAAATCTATTAAACATTTTTTACTTAGTTGGTGTTTTGTTTTATATAAAATGCTTATAGTTTTAGAAATTTTGTTTTCAATTAGCGTAATATGGTTTTTCCAATTAAGATGTTCATCAAATATTATTCCTAAAATTTTAAGTGATGAAACTCTGTTTTCTATATTGTTATTTATTATTAGCTGAGGAAGCTGCAGAGGCAAGTCATTGAATTTAGATTGGTTATGGAAATAAAATGTACTTAGTTTTATTGATATTCAAAGAAAGTTTGTTTGGTTTAAACTAGTCATTAAGGTTTTCCAGCTCATGATTAACTGTAAAAAAATTGATTTTAAATTGGAATGGGTATAAGAAAAGGTTAGTGTTATCAGCAAAAAGAACAAAATTAAGCATGTTTGAAGGGAGATAAGTATCATTTACGTAAATCAGAAACGGTAAGGGTCAAAGAATAGAGCCTTGAGGAACTCCGCAGCTTATTGTTTCTAACTTTGTGCACGTTGAATCAAAAAATACTCCTGGTTTATTATTTTTAAGGTAGCTTTGTAGCCAATTTAAGATGTTATTTGTTACTCCATATGTTTCTAGTTTGTACAAAAGAATTTTATGATCAACAGTGTCAAAAGCTTTTGACAAGTCAATGAACAAGCCGAGTTTTAATTGTACAAAGTAGGTTCTGCACATCTTCTTCTGAAAAATTGCTTTCTGACTCCTTTTGGCACAGTAAAAATAAATTAGGTCTCTGTTTTTACTGTTGTGACATGCGCCTTGTGTTTAGAATCTAAATCAAATACAAAAATAGCATGAGAGTTGGTAGATATTACTTGATAATATTGATATTACTGCTACTTGTTTCAACTTGTACACTCTTATTTTTTTTTTCAGTTTGCATTTTATTTTGCAAAGGCCGTCAGCTGCAGTCATCTAAAATTTGTAATTTTGAATACGCGTAATTTTATATTCGTTTATGTAAAATGCATTTATACAATATATACTTATATAAACAAAGTGGTGATAATATTATAACTATAATAAATTATATTAATAAAAAAATCTTGTCTTCACTTTTCAGCATGCAACCATGTTGAATATCTATGTAAACCACTGCTAGAAAAAGTGAATTTTCTTGTAGGACAATATCCCGATTTATAATTCCCTTCTGAATATCTTTTGCTAACTCATGGTCTTTGCTATTAAATTCACACCTTATTGAGTTCTAGTCAAAGAGAAACTCACCTGCAGTGATATTCTCCAGCTGAAGGCAAATAGTGAGTTTGCAAGCCGCCCAGCAAACTCTCCATGCTTAGTCCATGCATGGGATTCATGATGACCGGCACCACTGCACCGGAAATGCCGTTCATATTCCAATGGTTCGCCATGTTTGTTTTACGATGTGCCGATCCTGCCGATCTTTTTCCAGACAAATGAAATATTATATAACTAGATTTCTAACTTCAATCCGAAAAGTGAAGCCGCTCATTGCTTTTTTTACAAATGGCGGATTAAGTTTGTATACAAATATTTTACACTTTTCTTTTCTTAAATAAAGTAAATATATTTTATTTCAAATACTATTTAAGTGAAAGTGCTAAGTGAAAATTATAATACTTGTAAAATATTAATTTAGGATTTGCTCTTTTTTTTCGATTAAAAAGGGATTAAAGTTTTGTATAGAAAAGTAAAACAGCAGACACTTTTAAAGAATTTTTATAAATTAAAATATTCTTTAATAAACATAGACTCTTAATAAAACTTTTATAAGTATTTTATAATTATTAAAATTTGTTTTTGAATTATCTTTAATTTTTTGGGAACTTTTGAGTTGCATTTTTAACTTTTATTCCACACTTCGGCTTCAGCTTTTGCCCTTTTACAAAGGCGGTCTATTGTTATAAACAAAAAAAAGCGGCTTCACTTTTTGTCCAATAAAATCCCGCAAGTCAGACATCTAGTTATAGATGTATATTTATATATATATATATATATATATATATATATATATATATATATATATATATATATATATATATATATATATATATATATATATATATATATATATATATATATATATATATATATATATATATAGGTAGGTAGAATGAGGCAGAGAGTTCTCCCTCATTTTTATTTTTAACCATATTTTTAACCAGATATTAATATTAATATATGGTTCAATGTTATCCATGTTGTGTATAAATTATTTAGATAAGAAATAAAATTTTTCAATTTTAAAAAATAAAAAAAAATTGAATTTTTTAAATAAATGTTAATTTTTTATTTCTTGTCGAAAAATATCTCGTGATTTTCTTGCTGTTTTATTCTGTTTCTTTGTGAATCTGTTAAAGCTATTTTATGTTCACCATTTAGATCTTGATGTGTTAATTTTATAACAGCATTAGTATCAAATTCAATTGCTTTTTTAATTTTTTCTTTTTGACTATCTGAAAGATTTATAAGAGTATCATAGTATTTTGTCATTTTTTATATATAAAATAATTTTTTAAATCACTTTGTGATTATTGCTTCGCTAGGTTCTGAAAAAACCCTGAATCTCAAAGAGACCTAATTCACTTTAAGTTTATTGCATTCTGTAATGCTTTATTCTCATCATCATCTGTTTAACCTTGCCTTAACAGCTCCTCACAAATAGCAACAGCTTCATTTCTAGCTCCAGTATTACCTGCTTGTAAAGCAGCTAAGCGTAATTTAAGCATATCAAATAGTGCATTTGGATCACTAGGAAGAATTATTTGTTCAATGATAACTCCTTTTCCAGACTTTCCAATCATCTCTTCCCAAATAGGTTTTATTATATGAGTGTATTTATAACTTCTAAATAAACTCGGTTTAGCTGAATTTAAATCAGAGCGAATTGCATCTGTTTGATCTAAAATTTCTTTATACTTATTACGATCATCGTTAGTATATCTAACAGGATGAGATTTTACTATAATCTCCCAAAGACCAGGTGTACCAGTTTATTTTTTACCTTCAATAGTTATATCATCACCTTCAATAGTTACTGGTTTTTTACCAATGTAAAATTTTTTATCACCTTCATTGTAATGTATACCAAATATGTCATCTGATACTTTTTTACTATTTTTAGCAGTATATAACTTTAGATATTCTGCTGCGATAGTTCCTAATGACATGTTATTTACAATTTCAGGTGGCATAATTGCTTTAGTTTCAGAATCTAGTAAAGCAGGATAACTTGAAAAAGTTTTAGCTATTTGATCAGCTTTATTTTCTACTTTAGTTAAACATTCTTTTATACCAGATTGACTATCTATTAATGGCTTGTACAATTTTTCCAAGTTAGTCTGTCAAGTATCATAACCTAACTTTTCATTAATAGAATCTTGATATAAACTTTTATTTAAACTATCAAGTTCTTTTGCTAATTTTTTTAAAGCTTTTACCTACGACATTTTTTTTATATAGGTAAAAAATTTTAAATCAACATATGTTATGTTAAGTAATACATAATATATGTTTTAATTTTTAAGAGTATTATTTATCACTCCTATACTTTGATTCTTGTTAAACCTCATATTTAACACTTCAATAACATCACTTTTGCCTTTTTCTATTCCTTTATTAAATATTGACTCTTTAGTCTGCTCATCTATATCATTCTTAGATTTTGTTCTAATTTGTTCAATCATAGTTTGAAACTTTTCAAGTTCTGAAAATATCATATTAAATTCAACATTATCAATATATTGATCTGATATAGCTTTAGAAATAAGACCACTTATTGTATTTAGTTTTGCATCAGCTAATACTTTAATTTTTTCATGCTTTTCTGCTTTTATTGTTAATTTTTTAATAGCTTGTGATCCTATTAATGATAATACACCCATACTTAATGCTGCAATTTCACATCCAATAGCTATAGGTGATCCAACTATTGTTGTTAAAAAGCCAATACCAACAGCTCCAAGTGCCATTGTGCTAGCTAGTAATGAATTATCAATAGCTGAAACTATTCTTAAATAATAATAAGTTTGTGATATTTCTTACTTAAAATTTCTCTTCTTAATCTTTCACATTCTATCTTGTTTTGAATCTCATTTATTTTAACTAATCTAAAATTCTGATCAGAAATTGGTGGTGCAGATGGATTTTGTGAAAAATGGATTTTCTGGTTAAGATCTGGATAAAGCTGTTTACATTCATTAATACATTGCATTTCTTTTTCTATAAAGAAAAATTTGTTTTAAATAATTTTAATAAATATTTTTGTTATTTACCAAAATCAAATACAGTAGAGTCTTTAGCTTTGTTAGATTTATCTGAACTAAGTTTATCTTCATCACATATAGTTTCTTTAATTATTTCCCCTATACTTGATAATATAGATTTTACAGATTCTTTATCACTGTGGGACCTAGCAGAGCCAGGATTACTTTGTGATCTAGCAGAGCCTGGGTCCCTTTGGGACCTAGCAGAGCCTGAGTCCCTTTGGGACCTAGCAGAGCCTGGGTCCCTTTGGGACCTAACTTTTTCTACTTTTTTATCAAGTTCTAAAGTACCCCTATGTGATATATAATTTGCATTAAAAACACCATTAAAAGATGAAATACAGCATAACAAATCTCCTTCTTTAATATTTATATCTTTTTTATCGTTATTATATAAAGTTATTTTAATATCATCAGTAAACTCTATTACTACAGAATTTAGTAAATTTAGAGTAGGTTTATAATTTTCTGCAAGTGAAATCAATACATGTCCTTTATCTATTTTAACTTCACACATTAAAGAAATGTTATTATATAAATTTGATTTTACTGTAAAATTTTCTTGTGCGAATACTTTAATATGTCTATCATTTATTGCTCTATGTTCTAAATCTGAATTAATATTAATAGTTATTGTATATTTTTCATGCTTTTCATAATCTAAAAACATTTTTCTCTTATTCTTTTTTATAAATGTAAAGATGTTTTAATTCATTTTAAAAATTATACTTAAAAGTATAATATTTTTTATTTCAAAGTTCTTACAATGTAATTTACAATTTGTTCATTATCATGTAAATAATAACACTTTTTATCATTAACATTTTTATATATAGCTATTTTTTCACCTTTTTCATTTTTCATTAATTTCTTTTCTGTTAATTTACATAGTTTAAATGGGCAGTTCTCTATGTTTTCTTTTATTTCATCTTTAGTATGAGCATATTTGCAATTTATATTTTTACATTCTTTTTTATCAAGAATATATTTGCATAATTTAGTTTTAACTCTTTTTAATTTTAATAATTCTGACTTTTTAGGATGAAATAATCTACACTCTTTATTCTTGCATTTAGGATATTCAGAACATAGAGATAAATGCCTATATCTACATGAATCTTTAGTGCATATTAATCTTTCTTTTATAGTATTGCAATAAGGAATATCATGATTGTATTTACATTTCTCTCCAAAATGACAGAAATTATCTTTTAAAATATTTTTACAAAAACTAGATAACTTTTCTACAAAATGAGTTGTAGAAGGTTTTCCATCTTCAGTAAAATTAATTTCAACATTAAATGGTTCTTTAGAACTAAATTCTCTATTTTTGTTATGTTTTTTATCAAAAAAACTATCTATAGGAGGATAATCATTATAAATAATATCGCTGTAAGTTGGAACATAATTAATCCACTTCAGTTTATCTTTATACAATTCCATAATTTGTACTGTTTTTGAAGGAATTGGAATTATATGTTTTTCTTGAATTTCTTCAGATTGATCAAGTTTATCACATATAAAATAAGTTTCATCAGAACTATTTTCTGAATCAGAATCTGATTCTTCAAATTCAAAGTTTCTTATTTGTTCAAAAAGTTCAAATTCTTTTTGAAATTCAGATATTTCATTAATCTCATCATAATTCATTTTATTTTATTATTTAATAAAATATTTTAAATCAAAAAAAAATAAAATGAGTTAAATAATTTTCTTTACATAATAAAAATGATAGATGAAGTAGATTTGATGCAAGTAAGCTCAGAAGATATAATAAAACAAATAAAAAATAAAATAAAAATATTAGAAAAAAAGCAAAAAGAAATAGAAGAATTAAAAAATATCGAAAATAATATTCAAAAAAAAACTGAAGAGATAGAAAATATGACAAAAAAATTAAAACCAATGAAATCGTTTTTAAAATGTATTAAAAAAAGAAAAATAACTGTAAGTTTAGAAGTAGAAGAAAATATTAAAGATATAGTAAAAAATCAATTATTAGGAATAGAAAATAAGAAAAAAGAAATCGAAAAAATGCAAATAACTGCAAATGAGTTTAAAAAATATGTAATACTTTCTATAATAAATATATAGCAAAAGATAAACTTCGTTAAAATAGCGCATGCGCACAAAAAACAGCAAGAAACAGCAAGAAAATCACGTGAAATTTTTCGACAAGAAATAAAAAATTAACACTTATTTAAAAATACAATTTTTTTTTATTTTTTAAAATTGAAAAATTTTATTTCTTATCGAAATAATTTATACACAATATGGATAACATTGAACCATATATTAATATTAATATATGGTTGAAAATATGGTTAAAAATAAAAACGAGGGAGAACTCTCCGCCTCCTTCTACTTATATATATATATATATATATATATATATATATATATATATATATATATATATATATATATATATATATATATATATATATATATATATATATATATATATATATATATATATATATATATATATATATATATACACATATATATATATATATATATATACACACATATATATATATATATATATATATATATATATATATATATATATATATATACATATATATATATATATATATATATATATATATATATATATATATATATATATACATATATATATATGCATATATATATATATATATATATATATATATATATATATATATATATGCATATATATACATTAAAACTATAAAACTGCTGCAAATTTTACTTTTATAGTTGTTATGTTCTTATTACTATTATTATCATTATTATTAAATATAAAAAATAGTTTATATTCATTTTGTAGAAAAAAGTTTTATAAGACTAATTCCATTAAATATCAATTAGTTACTAATGGAATAAATTTTAAAAACCATGTAAGCTTCATTTAGTATTTTTAAATAATGTTACTACACATAATTAATGTCAATTTAGAGAATCGTTATTTGACCTTTTGCGATTTGTACCCCCACCTATGTCTCTCAAGTTTATAAAATAAGTGGTCAAAGCTCGCTCAATGGATAGGTTCTCAGCAATGAGAATGCTTCTTTCTTACACTTTGTTTGTGTCAATACCTTAAAAACCTGCTCATAGATAACGTAAATATATATTAATTATTTAGGTTTCCCAAGATGACCTCACGGTCTTGTCACAAAGCACCGCGGAAGCGCATTTAACCAAGAAGTTTACGCCTCCTTCCTTAGCGTGACGCCAAATATGTCCGAAGCACGTTTTAAACCTAGATCTCCTGCATATAAAACAAGCGCTCTAACCACTGCGCCACGGCCGCATATTTTGCAAAGCTTACAATAATTAAGTTAAGATTTATTATGAGTTGTTAAAATGTAATAAATTTTACACGTATAGAAAAACAAAGCCTTAAAAATGTAATTTAAAAATGCAAAGGGTGTTTTAAAAATTAAAAATAAAATAAATTCAAGTTATCTTTCACAAGATTCTCAATTGAATGATAACTTAAAATAATAGTGAAAGATAAATTGAATAAATTCTAGTTATCTTTCACTAAATCCACATGGCCACAATTTTCATTTTCATCAGACCTGTTTGTCCCCTTGGCCATTTCAGATGTTAATAAAGATGACATCATTTGACATCATATATATATAAATATATAAATATATATATATATATATATATATATATATATATATATATATATATATATATATATATATATATATATATATATATATATATATATATATACATATATATATATATATATATATATATATATATATATATATATATATATATATATATATATATATATATATATATATATAAATATATACATATATACATTTATCAAGTAATTATAACTTTTATTTTCACATTTGAAATCAATATACCAATTAACATTTGATTTTTCTACTTGATACATTAAATGGCACGGATGAAGAAAAGCAGTTAAAAACAAAAATGAAATTAGAAAAAAGAGTATGAGGTTGGCAGATATCTGCAACAATGCGATAAAAGAAACAAGCTGCGTTACTAAATAAGCTTGAAAAAATTAAAAAAGAAGAAGATTAAAAAAAAAGAAAATTTAAGCAATGGATTTATCTCCATATTTAATTGTAGGAGTATGTATATATATATATATATATATATATATATATATATATATATATATATATATATATATATATATATATATATATTTATATATAAACTTATATTTATATATATATATATATATATATATATATATATATATATATCCGTATATATATATAGAACGTTTTAGACGTCTTTTGAACGTTCAAAAGACGTCTTTTTTAGATGCCCAGTGGTAATACCGGTGCCCACTGGATACGTCTTATGATTTTATTGTGAAAGTTGTCTGAAATTGCAATAAGTTGAATCCATTTTAACGCTATATATAAATGCCATGTGCTTGGATTTTCCGGCATTTTCTGTAATGGTATTTCTGCCAGCACTGAGTATAATTGTTTTTCCATAAATTTGTATATATTCTGTTTATTCTTTAAATTTTAGCAAGACTTTTGTCTTGTTTCAAAAACAAATAAAGCTTTATAAAAGCTATTTGTTGTTCCATCGGATTTATAAAAACTGAACTGGAATAGGTCAATAACTTGATAAGGTTAAAGAGCGTGTCAACTCAAATTAGTTCGTTTTATAAACTTGGTAAGGGCTAGTTCCATTAATTTTAAAGCGCATAATTTTAAGTATTCGTTTTAAAGATCCTTGATGATTTGCAATGTTGCTTGCTAATTTTTACATTTCAAAAGACCAATTCAAATGCTTGGAGAGCCTGCGCCAACTTGTCGCATCATACATTTCAAAACAAACTCTGAATAGATTTATATCATTAACAGAATCGTTTATGTGAATGTTACTGTTGAGTTGCTAGTCCAGTAAACTGTATGTGTTTGAGGCATTTTGTATTACAAATATATATCTTCAATAGCTAAGAGCACAATATCTTGCAATACCTATACCTCCAGCAACAACAAGAGCTGTAAACTCCTCTTTATGGTTGTTGGTGTCAATATGAAAACCGTTGGCATTGTCTCAGCTGGTTTTGTTGCTGTTGATTTTGTCTCAGCTGGTTTTTCGGTTTCTGTTGGTTTTGTTTCTGTTAGTTTTGTTTCAGTTGTTTTTGCTTCTGATGGTTTTGTCTTAGATGGTTTAGTTTCTGATGGTTTTGTACCAGTTGGGTTGTTTATGCTGGTTTTGTTTCAGTAATTTTTTTTTTTTACATCTGTCAACTTTTAAAAAGCTCTTATAGGAGCAATAAGCAACTGAATGTTATAACCAAATATATATATATATATTTTTAAAGCCAAGATCACTTGGAAACAAGTATAATTCTTTTCTAAGAGCATAATTAATAAAACAAGATGCATTTTGCATTATAGTTTTATAAGTATTAATATTTGAATTTAAGTCAATAGGATGTTTAATTTGTGTTTATAAAGCATTAACAAGCTAAGCTTAACCTGAAACTTGAACAGCTAGCTGCGCAGACAAAAGACATATAGCATATTTTTGCTATATGCCTTTTGTCAGCGTAGTAAGTAATTTGCTAACAAATTTAAGGCCACTTTTTGTAGGACCATTCGATTGATCGGGAGTTTGACCTACCGCTAAATTAATAATATAGTAATCACCTGTTTTTTTGTCTTGAACTAACCTTTCTGGGTCATAATCATACTTCCACGTTTTAATATTTTTTTTGAATCAATAATAAATTCAGTTTTAGTTTTTTTAAAAACTTTTTTATTATAATCACATTTCCATGCATTAAAACGTGCTTCGTTTGGGAGTGTAACGCTAAGCTTTCATAAAACGCGGCGTATAAATGAAATACAAAAAAATATCGAAAATAACGAATGGAGGGTAAAAATGGTTTTAACAAACCAAAAAAAACGTTAAAAATAGCAATGGAAGATATACTAGTATAAAAGTTCATTTTTTTATCATTGTTAACTAGTCTCCAAATTTTTGTTCGAATTTTACTGTTTATTTTATTTTTAATTTTTTTACCTGATTAGTATGGCTATTTACTTTACTCGCGTAAGAAGTGATAAGTGAAGATTTGTATTCGCATGAATTACATTTATTTGGTAGTGGTAAACTCAATGAATATGTATGGTCTGATAATATAGTTGATAAAACATCTGCATTAAAACTAACACCTGGAAACTCTGTGAAAATACTTTTTTCAGTCAACAAAAGTTCTACAGGTTGCATTTTACTAGAACATGGTAAAGAAGTGATTGGGTTTTTTAACAAAGTTCTTCTAGCTTTTTTATGTTCAGGTTGATCAAAACCCACATTTATTTTTGGATTAGGGTTCAAACAGTTGGTATTTTATCAACAAAATGATCAGAGTTTACTCTATCAGCAATTGAGCAGCCGTGGCGCAGTGGTAGCACACTTGCCTCAGAAACAAAGGATCCGTAGTTCAAACGCTACCTCTGGGCAAGTTTTTCGACATCGATTAGGAAGGAGGCGTGAACGTCCAAATAAATGCTCATCCGCGGTGCTCTGTGATAAGGCCGTTATGACTTCTTGGGGCACTTAATTTAAATTAATTAAAAAATAAAAAATAAAAAAAGTTCCGGGTTTCCAAGTATTTTCTTTCTTTTTTCCATCTCTTCTAAGCTTATTAATTTAGTGCTTTTATTTAATTATATTGAAATTTACTAATATTGACATTTGTAACTTTTGGAATTTTTAGCTCGGATGCATTAGTTTGGGCGTCCACACTAGTCAATTTCACAAATATAATTATAAACTGCTTGTAGATTTATGAATTTTAATATTAATTATTTGACTAAAAAAGCATATTGAGCTATTTTTAATAAATATCTTTTGGAGAAAATTAAAGAACATGTCTTTCAATTAAATCAAATGTTTGATGGTAACATAATGTAAAACATAGGGTTTAAGTAGTTATTTTTTACTTTTTTTTTGAAAGTCAATGTTTTTAAGAAGGCACTTGGTAATAGTTTATACTTTTATAAATGTTGAGATACTTATGCTATGCATAAGCAAATTCAAACCACACTTCAAATAGCAAATCAAATTTTTTGCCTTCAGTGGATCAGCGAATGGAATCAGTCATATGTGCATTGTGAGTGAGTTTGAAAAATTAAAACTTAAAATTAATTTATCTTCATTTCTTGATTTAAAACAAAATAAATTTAATTAAATTCTTAAAAAAAAAAAATTATTTTGTTATTTAGTTTTCTTAGTTTTAGTTCTTAGATTTCTTATTTTACTTTTTCTTCTTACTGTTTCTATAGAAACCATATAAAATGTAAAAACAAAACCATATAAAATATAAAAATTAACAAATATTTCATTTGTTTTGCATATAACAAATTAACTTAATTAAAATTAATTAAATTAATTAACTTATTGCAAACCTAATAATCAAATATTGTATTGTCATCAAGCATGAGTATGTATGCAAAATTTGAAGAAAATCTATCATCAAGAAGTGACTCAAAAATTGATTACGAGATTTGATGTTAACAGACAGACAGCGACGAGGAAAAAAATTGGGAAGAATAAGAAGAAAAAGATAAATAAGAAAACTAAAAGTAGTTAATAATAATAAAAATATTAAAAATTTTTTTTTTTAAATTTATTTAAGTTTATTTTGTTTTAAATAAGGAAATGAAGATCAATTATTTTTAAGTTTTAATTTTTCAAACTCATTCATAACACACACATGACTTCGATTCCATTCACTGACTCAATCAAAATAGTACATGTAGCAGTAAAACAATCATAACAAAGTTGTATAAATTACATAATAAATCGCCTATGTAACATTTGTTTTGAAAATTGTGATCGAATATTACAGTAATAGGTATTGTTTTGAGGTCTAGCGAAAATCAAACAAAGTATCAACTCAAACTGACATAGTTTCTTCAGAGCCGTTAAGAAGGAGGGGGGCGTAGGGGGAGGTGTCTAGCCCTCTAAGAATTTTATTAGTCGGCAAATTAGACACTAGAGTCGGCAAAATTGGATTAATAGCTGGAAGTCGGCAAATGTCGGAAAACGAGGAACTTTTTTTTTTTTATGTAAGTTAGTGGGCAAAAAATTTTTTTGGCTATTGTCGGCAAAAAACAGACACGGTACCCCTCCTTTAAAATCTATTCGAGAAGGCCCTGAATTTCTCAACCAGTAAAAATTTCAAATAAAATTTTATTTAGAATTTTGTACGGCTATAAGCTATATTTGAACCAATTTTTATTAATTTATATGTAATGACTCTCATTTTACAGGTAATTTTATTGTCATAATTTAAAGCCAAAATTTCACTTAACTTAAACAAAAAATTAAAAGATTTCAAAATTTGCATCATAGGATACCTTAATGTAAACGCCATTATCCCATATAAATGGCGTTCTTAGGTCAGCTAGGTTGGCATTATCATGATGCGTGCAGTGCCGGATCATTTTCAAGTTCTGGCTCATAAAACGGCCTCCATAAACAAAAATAGCCCCGTGCCCAAAGAAATCTAGGATCCGTGTCAACCACGTACGATATTATTTGAACATTTGCGTTTCTTTAAAAAGTTAACGAAATTCTCGTTTATACGTAATTTCTTTATTGCAAAGCTTTTTAGAATTAATAAAATATTAAAAAAATTGTCATAAAATACTATTATTATTAAAACAAAAACCTCCGTTAAAAAACACTCTTTAAGCTTTGTCGCGACTTTTTTTATGTGCATAATCCATCAGATTGAATCACTAAACATTAATTTTTTGATCTAAATTAAGATATTATATTTTGATTTTTTTTTTTTTTAATTTAAATTAACTAGAACAAAAGAATAATTTCATCTTCTCTAGCTTATGGTAAATTATTATCGTGAGAGTTAAAAAATATATCGGAGAACGTTTTTTAATATTCCATATCAAAATTCCTGAGGGAATCGTAATTGGTTCGTCTTTCAAATATAATTAAACAAATAAGTATATATAAGTATAATAAATATATATATATATATATATATATATATATATATATATATATATATATATATATATATATATATATATATCGCAATAACAAAATCTTTGCATTCAAATAACTTTAGACTTAATAAAATAAGTTTAAACCAAAATTAAGTTTTATCTTTTTCAATTTTTATATTTAATAATACATGAAAATTTTAAAATATAAAATTTTATACCTATAAACAATAAAGCAAACGAAAATTTTTTTATATGAAAATTTATAAAAAAATAGAATTTTATTTATAAGAAGTAAATACGGATTTCTCTAACTTTTACAGAAAAAAGTTCGTCAGTTATATTTTATCAACAGGTAAACTTTGTATATATTAAAACTAATATAATAATCAAATAATTATACAACTCGTTTGCTGCGTTTCTAAATTATTCAAACAGCTTGCAATATTACGTTTTGTTTTCACTGTATCCGGATGGTTAATACCTAAAATTTCAGTTTGTATTTTATCAACAGAATAATAAATTTCTAAAGCTTCGTTATATTTTCCCATGTTGTCCAAACAGATTGCAATATTATGTTTTGTTATCATTGTAGACGGATGGTTGATACCTAAAATTTCATTTTCTATTTTATCAACAGAATAATAAATTTCTAAAGCTTCGTTATATTTTCCCATATTGTACAAACAGCTTGCGATATTATGTTTTGTTGTCATTGTAGACGGATGGTTAATACCTAAAATTTCAGTTTGTATTTTATCAACAGAATAATAAATTTCTAAAGCTTCGTTATATTTTCCCATGTTGTCCAAACAGATTGCAATATTATGTTTTGTTATCATTGTAGACGGATGGTTGATACCTAAAATTTCAGTTTGTATTTTATCAACAGAATAATAAATTTCTAAAGCTTCGTTATATTTTCCCATATTGTACAAACAGCTTGCGATATTATGTTTTGTTGTCATTGTAGACGGATGGTTGATACCTAAAATTTCAGTGTCTATTTTATCAACAGAATAATAAATTTCTAAAGCTTCGTTATATTTTCCCATATTGTACAAACAGATTGCGATATTATGTTTTGTTGTCATTGTAGACGGATGGTTGATACCTAAAATTTCAGTTTCTATTTTATCAACAGAATAATAAATTTCTAAAGCTTCGTTATATTTTCCCATGTTGTCCAAACAGAGTGCGATATTATGTTTTGTTGTCATTGTAGACGGATGGTTGATACCTAAAATTTCAGTTTCTATTTTATCAACAGAATAATAAATTTCTAAAGCTTCGTTATATTTTCCCATTTTGTTCAAACAGAGTGCGATATTATGTTTTGTTGTCATTGTAGACGGATGGTTGATACCTAAAATTTCAGTTCTTATTTTATCAACAGAATAATAAATTTCTAAAGCTTCGTTATATTTTCCCATATTGTCCAAACAGCTTGCGATATTATGTTTTGTTGTCATTGTAGACGGATGGTTGATACCTAAAATTTCAGTTTGTATTTTATCAACAGAATAAAAAATTTCTAAAGCTTCGTTATATTTTCCCATATTGTCCAAACAGAGTGCGATATTATGTTTTGTATCAAGCGTGATTAGGTTATTTTCACCATAAGTTTCTGTATTAAATTTTTGAACAGCTTTTAATATTTCGATTGCTTCTTCAAATAAACCTTTACATACTAATAACCTTTGAATAGAAGTCGTCATATGATGGAAGGTTTCCGAAAGTTTTTTTCCGTTAGTGTGAAACATATAGATAAATTGAAAAACAAAATGATTTCCGTAATCTATGTGATCTTTTACTTCATTTAATTCAACTTTAAAACAATTTTCAATTAAATCAAGGTATGTAATTGTACTTGAATTTCTCTTTTGAAAACATTTACATGTTAACTGTGTCAGTTCGTGTATTGTATATTTTTTATCGTCAAAACAGTTTAGTAAAGAATAACTCATTAGTAATCCAATAGCTTCATCTATTAAAGATTCGTCGTTTGTTTCTATTTGATTTGAGATTTTTGTTATAAACTGTTTACTGATGTTTTTACCGTCGCAATGAGATAAACAGTTTAATATTTTAAATGGAAAAGGTTTAGTTTTTTCTAATTTTATTAAAACTAAGTTAATTGCTTTTATTGCCGACTTTGATTCTTCTTCGGTTGGAAAGTTATTATTGTCTAATATTTCTGATGGTTTCGATCTATATCGATCAATGTATTTTTCTATCGAAATTTTATGTATATTTATATATTTTATTGCTTGAGTAATTGCAAACGGATGATAACCAAGTTCTTTAATTAAGATTTTTATGTTTTCGTCGCTGTTTTCTTTAATACTTTTTTTTACATAAGTAAATGCTTCTTTTAAAGAAAAAATATCAACTAACATTTTATTTACATTATTCGACCAAGTTCTCCATTGGGAGGTAATCAACGTGAATGATTTCGGTTTTTTTGAAATGTACATTGATAAATTTTTAACACTTTCATCGTCGACATTGTCAAAAATATACAAAGTCTTTTCATTTTTATAATAGTTGTGAATTTTTTCAACAATCACTTTTATATTAAAGTATTCTCCTTTTGAATCATGAACCTCATATCCTAATATTTGACATAGGTTTCTTATTGAAGTTTGTAACATTCCAAATGCTGCGTCAATCCAAACAAAGTTTTTATATAAGTTATAAGATATTTCACAATATTTTCTTGCAATATGTGTTTTTCCGACACCCGACATTCCATGTAATACTAAAGTTGAGTTGTTTGCATCTTGTAAAAAAAAATGTTGAATTTCGCAAAGTAGTTTCTTGCGTGAAAATAAATTTTCTGATAAAGATTGAATTCCTAAAAATAGACGTACAGTTAGATGTATTATAAAAAATAATTATTTTAACTAAAACAAATTTAATTACATTTATTAAGTAAAAAGTTTCTACTTCTAACTAAACTTTTTTTTTTTTTTAAATGCAGCGCGTTATTATTAAGTTTAAAAAAGTTTCTATATATAAAATTAAACTAGTTTTGAAAATATTTTTGAATAAAGTTTTATGTTACACTATAATAATTTAGTATTTAAACTTTCGTAAACAAAACTTAATGAAATGTTTTTTGTGAACTTAACAATTTTAAAAACACCAAGTAATTATTGTTACTCAAGAGAATACAAGGGAAAATAAAGTAAAAATACAATTTAATTTGAACTTTGTTTTTAAAATGAGTTTTTGAGCCTCTGAAAATAAACATTTTCATATAGCGTGTGTTCTATCAACCTAAAATGCAAATGTTTGCATTTCATGAAAGTTTTTTTTTCTGTTTTTTTTTCTTTCATTACGAATTCTAAAAACTTTATATACTTTATTTTTAAAACGTATATCATGCTAAACAATTCTTGTTATTAAAATTGTAAATAATTGTTATTAAAGTTGTAAATAAAAATTAATTAAAGAAAGAAAAAATAATAATATTAATAATAAATCAAAAAATATATATATAAAATATATATATATATATATATATATATATATATATATATATATATATATATATATAAAAAATATATATATGTAAATAAAATTAAATAAAAAAATAAATAAATTACGTGAGTAGGTATATGTATATATTTTTGTACATGTGTTTATGTATGCATTTATTCATATATATACGTATATGTGTACGTGTATATGTATGAATATGTGTTTTGGTTTACGTGTATATAAAAGTTTGCATCTTTGAATTTATGTATATATAGATATGTATATGTGTGTATGTATGTAAACTTTTGACTAACCTGTTTTGTTGTCTTTGTAGCCGACCTGTTTGGACATTTTACGATGTTGAAAAACGTAAGACTGAGAAAAAGAACTTTTATGACACACGAACAAATAAATGAAAGAAATATCGCGTCTTCTTTGAACTGACCGTTAAGTTCAATTCTATATGACACTTTTAAAGATCTGGAAAAAAAAAACAATTAAAAGTGTCATGAATTTTTTTTTTCCTTTTTTTTTTTTTTTTTATGTCTAAAATATGTTGAGATGTGGACCTATTTATATAAACACTGGTACTAATTTTTTATTTTGTGATATCATTCATTCACAATTTTTATGTTTATCATTTATATTCTGCTACTACTACTACTTACTACTACTACTACTACTACTACTACTACTACTACTACTACTACTACTACTACTACTACTACTACTACTACTACTACTACTACTACTACTAATACTACTACTACTAATACTACTACTACTACTACTACTGATAAATGAAAGAATCATTGAAACATAGAAATAAAAAAAAAGGGTGTTAATATAAAAAAATTACCCATAAAACAACTAAATTTATGACAATCTTTTTGATTTAATTCTATTTAGTTTTGAAAAGCAGTTGTGTTAAAAAATGATATAAAGTATAAATCAATGTTATAAAAATAGTTTAAAAAAACTAACAACAATAAAAACTGTAATATTACATAATTTTACCTCATATATTATACAAATACCTTCACATGCAATTAGATATAATTATACATAAAAATTAGAGCTGTGTTTATAAGCACACACTTTTTAACATACTAGTTTACTTGAAATAAACGTTTTGAATTTTAAATAATAAAATTAATTGAAGTATTTAATCGTTGAGAAAAAAAACTTGTTTATTTAGATGTCTTTATTTGTCGATAATACAATGTATGTTTGATTTTTAACTAAACTATAATGACTATTTTTACCATTAAAGGGAAAAAATTTATGATACGAAATATGACACTTCAGTTAAAAATTATGTGAATCATATTTTTAATAATCACGTGTAAATGATTTACTATATTAAGGTAAAAAGTTTATTATTGACTTTGTGTAAAAGAATGTGGTAAAAATCTTCTATAGGGTAGGTTCGGGTAATTTGAGCACCGAGGTAATATGAGCATACCAAAAGATAAGTTGCGAGCAATCAAGTTCAAGTTGCATAGTTTTTTTTGAACTGACTTTATAAGGTTATAAAAGAAAGCAGTATAAATAGCGTAAATTTACACGCAATAATTTACGGTTTTCAGCTAATTAAAACTCAACTTAAGTTTTTGTGATTTTAAATTATTTTAATTACACATAAAAAAATCTGTGGTTCAAAACTTTGATGCAGAAATGTAGATATTAAATTTTTTATCAAAAAAATTATGTTAGGTATAAATCGGCTCCTTTCATTTAAAAACACTTTTTTTGTGTAATATGAGGTTGCTTAAACACGGCGTTATTTTTTGTTCAAAAATCTCCTAATTGCCAGTTTGCGCGTGTTTTTACACTTAAAACTATAGTTAATGGAAACCATGTAAAATGACAATAAAATTTTAATAGACCAATCAATATCTCAAGTTTTTGCAAGTGGTTTCTATCGATGCAGACATTTTGCGATAAATTTGACTTATAAGTAAACAATATGGATCATTGGTCTATGTACTTCATCCTACAATTTATAATTATATCTTTAGATTATGCTCTCATATTAATAACCTAAATTTAAACGTAAATTTTTGTAAATTACTTTATAGAAATTATGAAATACAATTAATTTAATTAGTAAATAAAATAAAAAGAAAATTTTTCTTAGAAAATACTGCTTTGAAAATTATTGTAAATTGGGTTGTAGTTTAAGATTCTTTTAATTTCAATGCAGGAAGGTAAGTTGTCAAGTACAGCCTGTCAATACCTAAAAAAAAAAGGTAAAAAATTGATACTGCCCTATCAATTTATCATATTGCCCTATCAATTTATCATGTTCTGTTTTCATCTAATTTGTAAATTCTCTTTCATAAATCTACACACATTGTAATTTGCACAGCTTAAGCAGCCTAGCTTTATATATGTTTAGGATTAAATAGCTAATCTTAACTCAATCTTCAGCATATATAATAATTTAATTTTAAACCAATATTATAACTTAACCTTAAACCAATAGAACTACTATATACATCTACACCTTATTTTTACTTTGATGTTTTTAAAATCAAGCTAAGATATCCTTGAACTAAACATCAAGGTTTAAAATAAACTGATACCTCGTATCAGAATAATATAACTTGATACAAGGTATATCTAGTTATGTTAAAATCTGGAAGGCAAGTATTCACATACTTTTTAGATTTCAACAAAGCTTTTGATAGCGTTAATTATTGGAAGTTGTTTTCTAAATTAATTGATCAGGGTATTGTCAAGAATATTGTCTTAATACTTGCATCTTGGTACAAGAATCAAAATATGTTTGTCAAATGGCAGAAAGTAAACTCTGAATGCTTTAACATAAAAAACGGTGTAGAGTAAGCTGGAATTCTTTTACCGCATTTGTTCATATTTTATATAAGAACACTAATTTTAAACATTATGAATATGCATATTGGATGTAATAAAGGTGAAACTTTTTGAATCTTTTGGCATATGCCGACAATCTTTTCAACCGTTTACCTTAGCTGGATATGAATTAGTTTTCATTAACTAATTCATTTGGATCACATATGAGAAAATGGTTTGTTTGACAATGCTGATATAAATCGAGAGATTGAATGTCTTTAAAATAAGAGAAACACATTTTTTTAAGATAGACACCAACATATGTATGAAAAATTCAAAAACTTATAAATCTGTATTTGAAAATTCTGTTAACTTTTTTATAAGTGCGCGAATTTCATAAGAACTGGCATAAGTGCGAATGGCGTAAGCGCAAATTGGCATATGTGCGAACTTGCATAAGTGCGAATCGTTGAAAAAACTGGCATAAGTACGAACTGGCATATGTGCGAATTGGCATAAGTGCGCCAAACATTTTGCAAACATTGGCATAAGTGCAATTTTGCATATATGCGAACTGGCATAAGTGCGATATAGTTACAAAAAATGGCACAAATGCAAACAGGCATAAGTGCGAGTTGGAATAAGTGCGCCAAACAAGTTTGCAAACATTGGCATATATGCGAATTGGCATAAGTGCGAACTGACATAAGTGCAAAGCAGTTACAAAAACTGGTATAAGTGCGAACTGACATAACTGCATATTGCAAAACTGAAAAAACTACAAAAAAATTTGCATAAGTGCGCCAAATAAATTCGCAATAATTGGCATAAGTGCGAACTGGCATAAGTGTGAATTGGCATAAGTGCGAAATACTAATTTGCAATTATGCCAATATTTGAAACTTTATTCGGGGCACTTAAGCCGATTCGTACTTATGCCAGTTTTTGTAACTGCTTCGCACTTATGCCAGTTCGCACTTATGCCAATTCGCACTTATGCCAACATTTGCAAATTTATTCGTCGCACATGCTAATTTGCCGTTATGCCTGTTATTATCGTTTTCCATCAGGAAACCCAGATGTTTAACATTTCCACAAAATAAAGTCTTTATTAAAAGTTAGTTTTTTTAATTAAATTAAAAAAAATAAAAATTTAAATGGCAGCCAATTTTTTCTGAAAATTAGTCAAAAAGTTGCATGAAAACATCAGAGATAACCTCAAACTTATTTTTTACTGCATTTGTAAAAAAATTCCAAAAATGGTCCATATAAGGACTATAACACTGTTAGGTCCATAATTAGTCAGAGAATTTAAAGGTAATTCAATATTTTAGGTTTAAGGGTCATCCATAAATAACGCAACGTAAAGTATATTTTAAAAACAGAAGTTAAAGATATTTAGCTCTTTTGAGCGGCGAAATTTATTAAATTTAATGGGTTATTCTGACTTTTTATTTAAATTAAGACTCTGCGAGGGAGCACTTTTGTTCTTTTTTGTGTTGTTTATTGTGAAAGTTTGCTTTACGCAATTTATAGACGAGACTTTTTTAAAATCTAAAATGTCAATTTATATATATATATATATATATATATATATATATATATATATATATATATAAATATTCATATATATATATATATAGTATTAGACAAAAGAAGTGCAACCAAAAAATGCTAATTTAGTTTCTTTATATAAAAGTGCTGCATTTTTTCAATTTAGACAATTATGTAACTGCTTAAAGACAACGTTCTTAAAGTTTTATTCATCGCAAAGTTCATTATTTGTACACGAAAATTAATCAATTAATCAAAAGTATTAAAAAAATTTAATTTCCTTCTGGACAGAACAAGAGCAACTCCACAAAATGATGATCAAGCTGTATTTCGCTATCAATATTTCGTGGCGAATCTTTTGTTGTTGCTCACAGCCTTGCATCTTTGAGGCATAGATTCGATCAGGGGTTCAATAAAACTTTTCGCTGCCCAGGTCTTTTGGATTTGTTCAAACAGTTGATCCTTATTACGAACACCTTCACGATTAATTCAGCGGTTGACGATCTCCGACAGGTTCTCGATAGGGTTGAGATCCGGAGATTGAGACGGCCAATCCATCATTAATAGGTAGTTGTCTTGAAACCACTGCTTGACTACTTTTGCAGTGTGTTTCGGATCGTTGTCTTGCTGAAAAACCAATTTTATTGGTATATTCCATTCAGCATGCGGTAACATAAAATCTTTCAGGATATTTTTATACATGAAACGGTCCATTTTTTCATTGATTCGATGTATTGGACCTAAACCGTTAGCAGAAAAATACCCCCAGACCATTACATTGCCTCCACCATTCTGCACGGTGTTATGCCAGTAACGTAAATTGAGGCTTTTTCCCGCCAGTCTACGTACTCGGCAAATGCCATCACTTCCAATGATATTGAACTTCGATTTATCACTAAACAGGACGTTTCGCCATTTCCGCACATTCCAGTTAATATGAGGTTTAGCGAACAGGAGTCTTTTTCTCTGGTTCTTAGTGAAATAAGCGGTTTCTTTGTAAGGCGTCGAGAAAACAGCACGTCGTCTGATTGTTTGGTCTGATACAGGCAGCTTTAATTACTATTGTATCTCGACTGATGATATCCAGACTGATGATATCCTTCTTGATGGATCTGACAACCATAAAATCCTCTCTAGAAGTGGTTGAACACGGTCTTCCACCTTTGTTATCTGCGGTCAACTTCCTCGTAGAACGATATTTAAACATAGTCTTGATACGGTCCATTTTTTCACGCGATATTTATCACAAATACTTTTTTGTGATATTCCACTTCGTAACCGCGAATAATTTTTTTTCTTAGCTCCATTCCAAATCTGTCGGGAGCCACTTTTGCACTTGATGCAATAAAAATAAATAATCTCTTTTCTCAAAGATACCTTGTTACACTTACCTTGTGATGATACAATAATGCTCTGTGGAACACAACGTCTGGATACTATCTTTAATTACTAAAAAACTTCCGTGACGTTGACATGGACCAGACTTATGAAAATGAAACATACTATAAAAGATGCACTTGTTTTGTCAGCAGCAAAATGGCACTTGTCAACGAAATTCTTCCTGTGTGCTGTCATCTGTCAGCTAATTGCTCATGTCATGGCATGCTATGACTCCAGACTCCTAAACTGTTTGCTGTGGTAGTATAGTTCGTTTCGTTTTGAAGACATGTAAAATTAGGAACACTTTTTAGCATTGCTCGATGTTGGTTGCAGGTGTTTTGTCCAATACTATATATATATATATATATATATATATATATATATATATATATATATATATATATATATATATATATATATATATATATATATATATATATATATATATATATATATATACAGATTTTAAAATGTGGATTTTACGAGCGTGTTGTGGTTACCTTAGGTCTCTTCGCCTTATGTTGAAATGGCAACTGGGAGAGCAAGGAGCCATGACCCCCGTGTGTTAAAGTAGCGAATTAGCTGAGATTTTAATTAAGTATCTTGATAAAGATCAGGCTACCAGTTATAGCATTTACAAAATTGGAGCCATCTTACATGCAAGATTTATGGAGAAGACTTTTTACTTTATAAAGTTTGAGCTACTGCTAAGGATCTGACTAAATATTAATCTGAGTGAAAATATTATCAGAGAAATTATTAGGATGGTTGAGTGTATTGCACTTTTCTGGGCTCCATTGTTCCTGACATGCGAATTTGCAGATTCTGCTGCCTTCCAGGTTTGCTATATAAACTAACTTCTTAAACTACCATAATAGTTAAAATCTTATTTACTTGAATAAAAACTCCTAAATATTCTATAGGATCTGATGTACTACTGGCAGATGTGCTACTATGCTAAATTTTCCGTAGTTCCAGAATTTTGTTAAATCTGTTAATGTGGTCAACGATTTGTCTAAAAGAGCTGTAAAACATATCCAAGACAAAGAGTAAACAAAAGCTGCAGGACCTACTCCAAATCGAAAATGCTTGGAAAAAAACCAGGAAAAAATACAAAAAATGCGTACAAGGAACCAGCTACTGCCGTTGCTCCAACATTAATTATTTCACAGACAGAATCTTTTGCTATGAATCCTCTTACACTAGCAGAACTATCCAGTAATACATCTTTGTAAAATTTTATTACATTTCTATAAAAATGAAAAGATCTGATTGATTTGTAAACACAGTAGCTTCAAAATATATTTTAAAATATATATTATTGACCACTCTGTATATATATATATATATATATATATATATATATATAATATATATATATATATATATATATATATATATATATATATATATATATATATATATATATATATATATATATATATATATATATATATATATATATATATATATATATATATATATATATATATATATATATTTATATATATATATATATGTATATATACATATATATATATATATATATATATATATATATATATATATATATATATATATATATATATATATATATATATATTATCTTTTTAGATCTCTAGTTAAAAATGAAGATAATTATGCAAGTATTAACTTCGTATGTAAAACTATATGTACAGAAGGGAAAAACCAGAAAACCCAATAGGCACCGGACCAAAAAGAGACGTCTTTTGAACGTTCAAAAGATATCCAAAACCTTCAAAAGACGTCCAAAACGTGTATAAGACGTTAAAAAGGTATCTTTTTTACGTCCGTGCTCACTAGGAAAAAGTGGTTTTAATAGTTGCACGAACAATTCGCATTGAAAAATCCTCAAACAAAATGATGAAGAAAAATCTATAAAGAAAGCCGTCTAAAAACGCCCAATCTTTTTTTTACATTTCATATTTTTGATCGTTTGATTTTTTTTTAATATATCTTTATGTAATCTTGTTATCTATTTAATGAAATAAAAATGAAAAATAAAAAACATTTTTTGATTAGTGTGCGGTTTGACCCGGTTTCGCTTTACAATTCCTTTTAATAAACAAAAAAATGTCACATGATATACTTCTTTATAGTAGAAAAAGTATATATATATATATATCTGACTTGTAGACAAAATCGATCTAATACTAAGTAAAGCTAAAGAAAAAGAAATAATATAAATTACAAGTTCAAACAGGGAACTTTCGCATATTATGTAAAAACTATAAATAGTGTAATCAATATCATTTTCAAAAACGTTTCACCAAAATTGTTGTTAATGCTATTGCCTTAGATTATGTTCCACGCAATTCTGGAAGAATAAAAAAAGAGCTATACTTTAATGGTTTGTTTAAACCAATAAATTTAAAGAGCTGAAGATATAAAAATTGAAATACAAACTAATATTCATCAAGTAAAACCAGAAGAAATTCAAATAACACCGGAATTAATAAAAGCGATAACAGATAAACTATTAGAATATTTTCTTAATAGTCTCAGATCAGCCTGGAATTGAGTATTAATTTTATTAATTGTCTCAACTTATTTTCAATTATAGTCAGTTGTTGCCTTTTGCAATTTTTTAACATCTTTGTCTTGTCTTTTTTGCTTTTCAACTGTTTGGATATTGTTTTCTGAGAGTCTGGGCTAATATCCCACTTCCCTAGAACTCAACGCTCGCTGTCTTATATTGTTTATTGTATTTATTTAACATTTTGGTTTGGTTGAGGTGTATGAGGAGAATCATTTTTATAACGCTGGCTGGTATCCTTTCCATATCAACTACTTTTTGACATATGAATTTACCTCCAACTAAATATAATTAAAACTTTCTAAGGTTTGACATTTAAAAATCAAGCTCAGTGCGCTTGTTACTTTATCTTTTTAAGCAATAATATCTAATGCCACTGTATCAAAGCCGACGGCGACTATATGATAAAAAACGTCAGCAAAAATCTTTTTAAAAGGGTAACTTTTTTTATAGATTCACCTTAATAAGATCGAAAAGTAACTCCGAGAAGTGCTAAATATTGAGCGATTGCAAAATCACAGCTTGGTTTAAAGAAATCAATATCAACGGATATAAATGTATTTTTCTCATCAATTATTGTATCGCTGAGTTTAACCCTGATAGCCGCAAATTAACTTTAGCAAAATTATTGGTCGTCATATAAAGCACAGCCTTTAATTATTAGTTTAGCGTTGAATTGCCGTCTCATAAAATGCTAGAGACCAGTTAAGTACAGTAGTCATTTTTCTGTTAAAATACATGTCATCGTTTAAAGCTATTGTGGAAGAGAAAGGACAACACATTTAAGATGAACAAATTAAATTGAATAAATCTTACCTTAGATCAAAAAACATGTTGCTTTGAATCATATTACAAATTAAGCTCAAGAAATAGTCGAGATGATATGATTTTAACGTATATAAATTCGCATTTGCTTGCAATCATTATCATATGTTTTGTGTTTTATTTATTTGGAGGAAGGAAATAATACGCTATATAAGAAAAAAAAGGAGAGCGTTTTGGATTTAATAAGTAAGGCTGAAGTGGATGAGTGATCTTGTGAAGAGGATAATATAACCAATTTTTACCAATCGCGTTTAGCCGCTGCCGTATCTTTAGAAAACAGTGCAAAGTTCCTTGAACGGCGGTTGACATCCAAGAAAAATTAAGTTATTAGGAATGACACCTAAACAAACAATTAAACTTTATTTATAAAGAGAATATCTAATATCATGGTTAAGACGGTTAATATCATCACTAAAATATTTTTGAACATCTAGTTTATTGAGCGGTTACAAACTTGTTTTGTGCTTCCTTGACTGCTGAATTTATACCAACAATAGATGACCTAATAGCCAGTTAAACCTTATTTACGGAGATTGTGTACAATCGTATGTATCTGATAAAGCTCTGACTTCAGAAGAAGTGAATCCCTTATTTCGTTATCTCCGAAATTTGTCCTGCTGAAAGGGTTATTACCCTGATTTCCCTTTTTGAACAAAACGTCTCTTATTAAAATGGTATACCAAAATATGCAACCCCATTTCAGAAAGAAAATTATTTTTTTATCTCCTGAGGTCGATCTTTATTATTTTCAACGTTCTATGGATTAAAATTTGTTGAGGATGGTAATGTAAGAACTAACTTCCAAAAAATCCATTTTACAGTGTTGTAAACACAAAAAATATGAGTCTGTACAGTAAATCATAAGTGTTGGCACTCCACTTAATGACGTAGCTAATAATACAACAAAATTTAAAACATTCATATAATTAATATAGTTAGATAGTACACAAACCTGAGGTGGATGCATTACTTTGGCATATAAATATGTAGAAAAAATTTTCTGTATACAGCGTGAATTGAAAAGCTTGAGTTAACATATATCACAAGAGTTTCTAGATTAGCAATGCTTATCAGACAACGTGATGCACCTTTTGTCGGGGTAGGTGGTTTGTTAGTTTGCTTTGTAAAATATATATAATATATGTATATGATAAAATATTCAGCAACTATATCTTGTAAGGTATTGCGTAAAAAGATAATAATGTAATAAAGGCATTCCGATTGCGCATTAAAACTAAAATTTTACTTATCTTTAGGTATATATTGAAATAGTTTTAAAAATAAAATGTGAGTGAAAACTAAAAATTTTGTAAGAGAATATAAAAATGCAGTTTTAAAAGCACGGCGGTCATATTTGCTTTTAAAACTCCTAAAAGCTATATTAAAGAAATGCAAAAATTTATTAAAACTTGATACAAAAGCGTCCGAGAAAAAGTCTTTTTTTTTGAAAAATAGATAATTTTTATAAATTTTAACATTATGTTAGGTTTATAAATACATTACTTAGTTGTATTTTTTGAAGTAAAAAATAATGTTTAAACATTTCTTATTCGTTTTTTATATAATTTGCTCGTTAAAAGTTATAAACAAATTGAAATTCACCTTATTTAAAATACTGTTCTTTTTCTTGAAGTAATCAGCTTGATAGCAACATGACGACTAACTTAAGTATCAATATAGTTACCAAGACAGCTTTTAAGGATCTCAAATTCCAGTTTAACTATATAAATGTCTAAATTAGAGTTATATAGCAATTTTAAGCAAAACAACCATCAAAATGTCTGTTTTTAATAAAAATACAAATTCATTTACGATATCACTAAAAAGAAGGTTTATGTTATAAACTGGAATTGTAAATGAATATGTTAGAAATCATTGCGGGAAATTTCAGATTATATGATTTATCATTGATTAAGTCTATCTAAAGGTTTGTAAGTTAATTATTTTATCAATCAAAAAGATGACTCAGAAACTATCGACTCATTTAATTTTTTATTGTCAGTGGAATGTTATTATCTGATGCGAAAAAATGTAAACAATGATTTTACATCATACATGCGGTGGAGTTAGAAGTGTGACTTTGTTAATAAATTTTAAATCAAATTTTTAAATCTAGAAAATTTTTGCTTAAAATGAAGTATTAAAAATATTTAGTTACTATTTAATTCAAATAACTTTTCCATAACAAAGCTGTCAATATTGTTCCATAGCTTGCCATTCCAGAGGATTTTTTTTTTTTTGTAAAAATATTTTTTATATGGTAAACATAATTGCATAGAACGTAAATAGATCTAGAAAATGAGGGTTCTTTCAACTTTAGAAGTTAACTGAACAAAGTTATTGCAGTTTTTAAGCTGGAAAATTAATGAATTTTTGATAAATCGCCCTGTCCTTAAATATGAAAATTTGACGTGAAACCGAAATAAAATAAAAAACATCAAAAATCAAGGGCAAAAATCAAAACAAACGATACGCAAAGGAATAAAAGGAAACATTATATACTTAATTTCTAAACAAAATTTTAAAGTACCGTTTTTTCATGAAAACATAAATAAATACTTATTTTAATTGAAGAAAGGCTATAAATTCCATTTCCACATAAACTCGTTCAAAAAGCGCTGTTTTTTCTTTATAAATTATCCTTGAAATTTTTAAACGCTAAAAACTAAAAAAATATGTATGAATGGTAAGGTGGTAATGGTTTGTTGAAACGTTAAGAACGTTCTATGACGTTAAAACGTTCTCGCTACTATAGCACAACTTTACGACAACTTTTTATTAAACTAAATTTTTTCCATATTTAAAAAAATAAATAGTTTTCCCATATTTCAAATTTATAAATACTTAATTTTTAATATTATGTATTTAACAATTACTAATTGTAATATAAATAAACTTTATTTTATATTTAGATTGTTGCCAGGCAAAATAGATTGAAACACTTGGTACAGTATGCTGTTTTACGTAAGAGTCGTATTGTAAAACGAGTTCAATTTATTATAAATAAAATATTATATACAAATATGCAATAAACACAAGAAAAATATTGTAGATCACAGCTAGTAGTAGAACAGTTGCTCGAGTCCGCTGATGTTTGATAGGTTACTCCAAGAAAGCGAGACTTCGATAAGCACGCTATTTATATACATATTCCCAAAGGGGACATTAATTGTTTAGTATAATCAGCCAATCCAAATAATTTATGTTTACAATAACTTGATTACACAGTACACTTATAATTTTATTTACTTAGCTTGTCTTTTTTTAAAGATGTAGCAAAAGAAAAACCTACTCCAACTTTGCAAACTATAAATTAAAACATATCATATGGCCAACCATAATTTAAATAAATACTATAGAAAGTGAAAATTATTAAAAATTTATCTGATCCAACTGCAAACCTGTTATAAATATTATTCAATAAGCAATAAGCATATATACACTACTAATTTTTTGTATGTATGTGTGAATGGATTATAGTTTATTATTTCTATTTTATTTTTACAATTTTTTTGAATGTTCTTAAAATTACTTTTATTAACTTTAATTGTTAATTTATTAAAGAGTGAACGTTTTTAAAAGTTAGTTTAAATCTAATCTGATTTTACTGTTGTTGTTTTATTTTTTCGTATTTTGGAATTAGTTACAAATAATTTCTTTTTTTTAGTATCACAAACAGTTTAATTTAGCGATGATATTGTGAACCTTAAAGAAGTGAAAAAAACTATTCATCTAAGCATTGATACCGACATATATTAAGAAGCACAGATTAAAAATGAGTTTTATCTTAAAGAGCACAGATTAAAAATGAGTTAAATGCGTTAAACATCTAAGTTCAAAAAGACTGATTGAACAAAAGTAATATGCAAATGGTAAAATAGTTCTACAACTGACTTTATGACTGTTGATGAATATGTTCAAAAAAATATAAAACAAGATGAGATAAAAAGTGAATAAGAATAAGCCAGAAATAATTACAAAAAACATGGAATTTTTTCAATAAGGTAGTGATGGTGCTATTTATGATGTGTTGGATCGTTTGTGTAGTAGTACTCTGCATTACGTGATAATGGCATTGTTATCTAGCAAAAAGTCTCTCGCATTATTTCAACATAATTAATTTTAATTGTTTATATTTGTTGATATAATATGCCAATAGTTAAAAGCATGTCGAAAATAGACAAAACAATTTTATTCTGAATATAATATTTACGATGTGCAACACAAAACTGATTAAGCTTCGATCGACAAGTGGGCTCTTACATAAAGTTGTTGTTTTTAAGTGTATATTATTTTATTGGTTTCAAACAAAAGAGATCTTTGAAAACGGGTGAAGATATGTCATTTTTCTACATATACATCAAGCACAAAACATTAAAATCATTAACCCCATAAATATTGAGAACTTTCATTTAAATTGAAAATAGTTCAGAATGAGGTTATCAATCCGCAAAACTAATTAAACGGATCGCATGTTCCTGACGGCGATAAAGCCAATTCAACTTGCTTTTTTCAGTGCATCCCCATGCACCATTAGCATAATTTAAATAATCATGAATTAATAAGTAATTTTTTTTTTATTGTTATTTAGGTGCCCAAGGAAGACCTAACGGTCTTGTCACAGAGCACCGTGGAAGTGCTTTAACCAGGAAGTTCACGCCTCCTTCCTTACCTTAACGCGAAAATATATCCAAGGCTCGTTTCGAACCAGGATCTCCTGCTTATAAAACAAGTGCTCTAACTACTGCACCACGCCGAAATTGTTTGTGGACCATTTACAAGTAAATCTCCAGTATAATAAAGTTGAGTTAGACTTTTTTTTATATAAATATGTTTTGGTTTTATATAAAATTCCAATATTTTTAGAAATTTTTCTCTTAATATAGTTGATATGCGTTTTCCATGTGATGTTTTCATCAAGAAAAGCATCTAAGAACTTTGTTACATTATGTCTTTTAATTTCAATATTATCATTAAAAACTTTAAGCAAACTTCGGGGTAAATAAGCTTTTTTTAAGACTGGGTGGAAAAGAACCCAATTTGTTTTTTAATGTTAAGAGTTAGTTTGTTGCATTTAAACCATTTGGATATATCTTCAAGTTCATCATTCATGGTATAGAAGAGTTTATAAATGTCATTATTGGAAAAGAATAAGTTGGTACCATCAGCAAACATGTTACTCATTAAATTTGAGGCTTTGTTTAGGTCGTTTATATAAACCAAGAACAATAGTGGTACCAAAATGGAACTTTTTCGAAAGCCACATAAAATAATTAGAAACTTATTTGAATGATCATTATTGCCGAAGTCAACTTTTGAACCATTTTTTAACTTTACAATTTATTTTATATTTTAGCTTCTGTAGTAAAATTTTATGATCGACAGTATCAAATGCTTTCAAAAGGTTGATGAAAACACCTAATGTATATTTAGACTTTTCAAAAAAGGTTTCACGTACAAATCGGATAACTGCATGTTCTGCGGAATTATTACTTTTAAAGCCGAATTGATAGTTGTATAAAAATTAATAGAATGTAGATAATTGTATAATCTACTGTACATAATACGTTCTAGTGTTTTTGAACATGTGGAGAGGACAGAGATAGGACAACAATAAATGATATTCGTTTGATCACATTCTTTTAAAATTGGAGTAACTAGCAATTTTTAGTTCTTCAGGAAAAACTCCTTGGCGTAAAGATGGCGTATAGACTTTAAATTGGATAATTTTTAGGTATTTTAAACATTCTATGACTATATTAACGTTTATGTCATCTACTCCAGTTGATTTTTTTTTTAAGAGTTTTGAAGATAGCTCAGAAGATAATTTGTTGGAACCAGTGCAATTGTCCACTTGTACTAAAAAATCACTAAATGTAGCATTTGTATAAAGAATTTTGTTTGCTAATTTGGGACCTATATCTACAAAGAATTTAGTAAATTCATGAGCTATAGCTCTTGATTCGCATATATGTTTGTTATCAACTATAATTGTTTGGGGGAGTGAACTTGAGCATCATTTTTGTCTGCCACTACTTTCATTCATTGTTTGCAAGTGCGTTTTAAGTTATTTTTAAATTTATCTATGAGTCTTGAGTAGTAACTTTTTTTCAAGTTTTTATTAACTTTTTCAAATAGATATTTGTATTCTTTTTATATTTTTTCATTTGAAGATGATTTTTTTTTTTTTTTTTTATTATTATTATTATAGTTGTAGCCGTAAATTTACATAGAATATACACATACAGCGAGCAGGGGAAACACCCCACAATAAACAACCAGTTTTATAAATATTTGTTCCAAACTTTTTCCACAACCAGGAGTCAAGTCTATTTTTGAAAGAAAGTACAGTGGAGTACAAAGTTATTTGCTCTGGTAGATTGTTCCAGTATTTTGCTGATCTATTATACAAATGATTATATCTTGGAAGACAGTTTAGAACATACTCACGCCTTATTTTAGAATGGTGACCACGAGACACGGAGTTAATATATTTTGGTAGATATTTATCATTAACTATATCAAAACGATGTATTAATTTAAAAATTTGGATTAAATCGCATCGAAGGCGTCGAAACTCAAGTGATGGTAGGTTTAATCTTTTTAGCCTTTCGCAGTATTGAAGATGCCTCAAGATGTAAGCCCATTTTGTAGCTTTGCGTTGAACAGATTCAACCAAAGCCATATCAGCTTTTAAAAAAGGAGCCCAAATGGACACTCCATATTCAAGATGTGGTCTTAGAAATACTTTATATAATTTGAGAGCCATTTTTTCATCAATGAAAGTGAATGTCTTTTTCAGCATACCGAGAATTTGTAAGGACTTAGAGACAACTGTTTGAATATGAGCGCTCCACTTGAGGTTAGATGTAAAAATGACTCCTAAATCACGTTCTTTAGTAGAGCTTCTTAGAGATTGGTTGATTCCTTGGTTATTTTGAAGAAAGTAATTGTAATGGGGGTTGTTTCGACCGTAATGAATGACGCAGCATTTTGAAGTGTTTAGCTTAAGTAACCAAGTGTTTGACCACTCGTATACCATTTTGTTTTAAGATATTTTATATCAAGCTTCTGTTTTATTTTTGATGATTTTTTAAATAACCTGGTCACCCATGGGTTGGTTATACTTTTTGGATTTATTGTTTTTACAACGGTAGGAAAATTAGCGTCATACACATAATAAAATTTTTCAAAAAAGTTATTGTAAATTTTGTCAGCATTATCATTAAAGTTAATGTTTCCAGTGTAGGAGTGATAGTTGGTTTTTAAATTGTTTTATATTGGTTTCGTCAAAAGTGTGTAATTTAATTTGATTTAATTTGGTTATATTTTCGGAGTTTGTCTTAAGCAACAAAAGTGTAGGAAAATGATCAGATATATCCGACTTTAGTATACCTGTTTAGATATCATTGTCGGATATATATGTTTGGATATCATGTTTGGATATCATTGTCGGATATATATGTTGTAATGATATTATCAATCAAAGACGCTGAGTTTTTTTCACTCTCGTTGGACGATTAATCAAAGGGATCGCTCCAGTTTCGAAAAAAGACTCGTAAAAGTTTTTAATTTTATTATCTTCACTGTATAGAAAATATTTAGGTCCCCAATAATAATGGTATAATAACCATGGAAACCAATCATGGAAATCTTTTCTTTTTCTTTGAGAATTTTTCTGTTCTTCTAATTTGTTGATAATTATTTTTTCTATGTTTTTAATCGAAATTTTCATATTTATATAACAATTAAAACACGCTGTACAAAAAACACGTTTGTTCGCTTCGATAACTAATTATAATGCTTTATTTTTTGTTTTAAACAGTCAGGGGCGGATGAAGTGATTTTTGATGTTTGATATCCTAACATTTACATGTTTAAGAATGGCACTTTATTGCACATAAGAAACTTAAATTAAATTATTGCGCGCTTTATTTTATAATAAAATGTTAAACTCAGAAACAATAACATTAAAAACAATATATTATTAGAATAAAAAATAATAAAAATAATTTCAAGTAGTCGAAAAAATTTATTTCAGGTAAGTTCTTTTTAAATGATGAATCATTTTAGGTTGTATTTTAAATAAGATATTCAAAAATGGTGGCAAAAAAAAAAGTTTAATACAATATTTATTCGTTTTAGGTAAATTTACTATAAATTCGACTTTTCTTTTTCAACCAAACATATTTAATAAAAATTTATATTGTTGTAAAAATACATCTGTAAAAATATCACGATCGACGAGTTTAAAACTGTCTAACTATAAACACGAACTGCTATGAACACATATTACATTAGAAAATTATAACTATGCAGTAATCTAAATAAATCACTACAAGTTATTTAACATTGAAAAAAAAAACTTTCTTATCGTATGATATAGCAAAATATAAATCTGTTGCCTGGTGTCCTACACACAATAGGGTTCAGGTATATATATGTGTATATATATATATATATATATATATATATATATATATATATATATATATATATATATATATATATATATATATATATATATATATATGCATATTTCAATACAAAATTGGATATAATTCTTAGAGATTTCATATCATACAATTATACTCTATATAAATATCAAAACGAAAAGTTCTGTATACTAATATACAAAATATTAAACAGTAATTATTCATAAAATTTGTCAAAAAGATTAAAAATAAGTTTAATAAAATTCTCTTGAGGCTTCAAGAAATACAGAAATCTGATTCGTACGTATAATCTGCCAGCTACGTGAAATCTCTCGTACATAATGAAGATGGCATACCGTAAACGTTTCTAACAACCAATTAATTTGATTTTATGTATGAGCTTAGCGAACATAATATAAAACTTTTTTGCTAAATATAAAAAGTTAAAACATTTACTAATAGCAAAAATTATCTAGCCCTTTTCAAAAGTTTTAAAGTTTTTTTTTATCATATTGATCATACACAAAGAGTTTAATTACGATCTCTGATCGTAATTCAATTTCTAGTTTTTTTGCTAAACTCGGTAACTTTTAATACCATTTATACTCTATTTATTTACTAAATATCCATTCAAACAATACACATTGATGTCAATAGCAACAACTTGAGGGTATATAGCCAACAGAAATAGTATTTAAGATATAAAACTGTTTTAACAAAAACGATTAACACCAGCAGATGCACACCACAAAAACAATAAGAATCTACATTGATATTAAACCAAAGTGCGCCATATTAGATCTAAAGCGGGAACTATTTAACTGACAACGTTGCTTTTGGATTCTCAAAGCACTCCAAACCGTATTTGAAAATCACTTTCAAAAGTCATTCCACAAAATAACGTGCTTATTTTTGTCGCTTGATAAAATACTAGATCCATGCGGATGCCATGCTGTTGCAATAACAGCGCTCCTTAATAAAAAACAAAAAAGTAAGAAATTGTGAAAGAAAGGGAAAAAACAAACATTATTTTCTAAATTTAATTGATTTGAATAAAAAAGCCTTGTTGACACCATGAAAAAACAAAATATCCATACTTATGTTCCTTAAGAACTTTATCGAGTTGGTTTGTGCGTGTATTCCATACATAAATATTGTTGTCATGTGACCCACATAAAGCATATTGAGCATCCGGGCTAACAAGTATAATATATATATATATATATATATATATATATATATATATATATATATATATATATATATATATATATATATATATATATATATATATATATATATATATATATATATATATATATATATATATATATATATATGTATATATGTATGTATATATATTTATATATATATATATATATATATATATATATATATATATATATATATATATATATGTATATATGTATATCTATATATATATATATATATATATATATATATATATATATATATATATATATATATATATATATATATATATGTAAATGTATATATATATATATATGTATATATATATATATATATATATATATATATATATATATATATATATATATATATATATATATATATATATATATATATGTATATATATATATATGTAAATATAAGATTATATATATATAATCTTATATTTATGTAAAATCAATATATAGATTAAATCTAAAATCAATATATAGATTAAACATTTTCATTATAAAAATCTTAAATTTTAGCTATTTATTTTTATAATCAACTAAAAATTATTTATAATATATTAAAAAATTAAAATATAAAAATTATCAAAAATAGTTATATTTAGTTTGAAACACATTTTTTAAAATGTGTTTAATTATATGTGCACAGCGCACAGTGCCTCACAGATACGAAAAAACGGCAAAAACCCTATTAATTTTTTAAATTTATTTTGATGTTTTTTAACTTTATCTTGATTGTTATAAGCATACTGAACAAGGTAAACCCATTTTTTATGATTTTGTAAATTTTTACTCTTTTTGTGAGCTTGTTATATGCAGGTTGTTTGTGGGCAAAAATTCACTAGAAATTTTAGAGTTTTCAAGTAGATCTTAAAATTGTCACAAAATGGTCATTTTTAAAAATTTTTCTTTCATTTTTTCGGTGAACATCATATAAAAATATTATATCATCCGGTAAGTAACTGACATTGGACTTTTATCAACACCAAAAATTAATGTTTAAATTTCACAATTTGTGAAAAAATTAAAAATTTTCAGAAAATAATATTCACAATATTTGCTTTTTCTAAAAATGTCCACACTTGTCCACCCTGAATTTTGATGGGGAAGTATCTTGAATATATACAGGAATGCCCGGAAAAAAAAAACCCGCCCCAAAGTAGCACGTTTTTGAGAAATTGAATTTTAAAGTTTTTTGCAATTAATAAGAAATCCGCAAAAAGTTGTTTACAAATCCAAAAAATTAGTTAGTAATATGTGCCTTTGTGATTACATCTCAAAATGAAAATAATAGACTTGATTCCCAAAGTAAGAGAAATTTGTATAACTAACAAGGATATTGTGAGCCTCCTTTATGAGGAAATTTTGATATCAGAAGGTTTGGATGGTGAAAAAGTGCATAGTGAAAAATTAACAGAAAAAATCCGAATTTTGGTGATAAAATTGAAAGCTAAGTGGATTGCAGTAAACAAAACATATGACAGGCTGTTAATGAAAGAAAAGAAATGGTTGCAAACCGAAATTCAAATTGTTATGAAAGCTGACCATGTAAGCAGAAAAGAGTTCAGTGGAGGGCGACCAAAGAAAGATTGGAAAGATCTAGGAGAGAGAAGTAAGCGAACAAGAGTTGTTGGATTATCTGCGCATGATCTAGAGGTTTTAGCTCTGGCTGCTGTTAAAAGTGCAAAATCATCAGGTGACTTACAAGACTTTGCTTATGTGGTTAAAGAGTCTATTCAGAAAGCATCTGAAATCAGAAAAAGTATGGACAGCAAGGAACCAATAATGATGAGTGAGAAAGAAGCACTTTCATTAAAAGTTAATTGTGATCACAGTGATGATCAGTATCAAATGATAAGAAACTCCTCAATCAAACACAATGCCAATATTTATCCAACATTACATGCTCTATTCAAGGAAAAAAGTAATTGTTATCCAGAGGACCTTGTTGTAACTGAAACTTCTGCTGAACGTAAACTACAGTCCATGGTGAATCATACTCTTAAAAAAGTTATTGTATTAAGTGAAGACAATTTAAAAACTCTGGATCCAGATCAAAATGTGCTCAATGGTCGTTTTATTCTAAAAGCAGGGTTTGATGGTGCATCAAGCCAAAGTTTGTATAAACAAAGGTATGATAACACAGACATTGAGGAGGCTAAAAAAAATGAAGAATCCCTTTTCCAAACTGCAATTGTACCTCTTAAGTTAAGTGTAGAAAGTAAAACAATTTGGGAGAATAAGAAACCAAATAGTTCTCATTTTTGCAGACCTCTTCGTCTTCAATACAAAAAAGAAAACACAGAACTATTAAATGTTTTGAATACATACTTCATTTAGGCTACAGACTGGAGATGACTATTCCAAGGACAGATGTCAGGTTAGCCGAAGATAAGGTACTTGTTCAAGCTAGAAAAAAAACTATTCAAGATAGGTTTAGAGCAGAACTTAGTTTACTGGTAGATGTTCCAAAAACTGGATTTGGGAATACAAATGATGGTAATACTGCCCGAAGAGCATTCATGCATGGTGAGGCTTTTGCTGACATAACAGGAGTTCAGGTTGAGTTGATTTTCCGGGTGAGGACAGTTCTTCAAGCTGTTTGTTCAAGGTATGACCTAGATATTGATAGATTTAGCCAATACTGCAATGAGACTCTAGCCTTTATAGTTAATAACTATGATTGGTACAGAATGCCTCCAACTCTTCACAAACTTCTAGTTCATGGACCTGCAATTGCTGAAAATCTAGAATTACCCATTGGTTATTATTCTGAGGAGGCTCAGGAGGCCCAAAATTAAGTGATAAGACATGCTAGGTTAAACCATTCATACAAAATTTCCAGACTAAATGTAATGAAAAATTAATTTCAATATTTGCTGATCAGAACTGATCCAGAAATTTCATCGATCAACTTCATAAAACACAAATCTTCCAATGGAAACCCCTTGTCTGAACAAGCTCTTAACTTGCTGAAACACTAAGTTTAGTTTTTTTGTTTAAATCTAAATTATATTGTTACATGTTATATATGTTATATGTTACAACATACAGAAATTGTAGATATTTGTTTCTGAATAATGTAATCTTTATTGTTTTCACTGTTTACTGACAAAACCGGCTGTTATTAAAGGATTATATGTAAAGTGTTGAAAAACATTGAAAATTTGTCACTTTTTATTTAAATAAACTATATATATATTTATGAATTTGTCTCTATAAGTACAATAAAAAACGACAGAAAAGCATGTTGAGAAAGTGGGAAAAAATTCAGAATTTGCAAATTTGCAAAAATATTTTGAAAAAAGTGTGCAAAATTATTTTCTGACTTTTGGGTTGGGTTACTGATTAAATTTTAATATATTTAGAGCCAAAAAAGGTTGAAATCCATTCAGAAACACTGATTTGAGGGTTTTTGCCGTTTTTCCGTAGCTGTGAGGCACTGTGCAGCGGGCCAAACAGATGTTTTCACAGACATTGGTATAAAACTTTTGAACGGAAGGTGCAATGGGATTGATTAAAGAATTTTTGGAAAAGTTTTTATGTGTAAATTTTGAAACACTAAAAATAAGCCAAGTGCCTTAGCAAATTATTAGTATACAACCTGTTATATTTGCAGAAAAGTTTTTGGTTGTTTATTTTCCTCAGCAATAAAAATTTCAAAAAAGTCAAATTCAGTGAGCTTCATTGTTATTAAACTAAAGATATAAATATTTTTGTCGATTTTTTCAAATAACTTTTTAAACAAAATGATTTAAAATTAAAATAATATAATTCAAAATATAAACGTGATAAGTAAAAAATATTATATTATTACTATATACACAACAAAGCTCTCAGTTTTGATTTTAACTCTTGTAATTCGTTTATTTTAAAACAGACTTCAATGTTGCAATATTTTTTTTATTAATGGTTGTACTAACTAGATTAAATTTAGTCAAAAAATAGTTCAATAGAAAAGAGGGCTAGGGGGTGTGTGTGGAGGTGTTGGTCAAAAACTGGTCTTAATTCTTTTTTTTAATTTTTAGATATACATTTTTTCTGAACACATCTTCCCCTCATAAAAATATGAACAAAATAATGTAAAAAAATTTGAATTAATTTTTTTTTTAAATATTTTACAAAAATTTAAACTAAAGGGGTAGGGTCATTTTACTTTTTTTGTTTAAAAGTGCTTAGTTGGCACAATTTAGTTAAAAAGCATCATATTCCTCTTTGTTATAGGAATTTAAAAATATATAGGTAAACTAGGGTCAACTTAGCACTTTTTGAGATAGATTTTTCTGATAAAAAATTAGTAAAACAAAACACTAAAATTTTGCTAAATTTTAGCTGTTTTATTAGGTATAACATGTAAAAATAATTTTGTGCAATAATTTATAAAGTTAACATTCACATTTCAATAAATTGCAGTCTAAGACTGTTTCTACATACAACTATCACATTAGCACTGCTTATATATTGACATTTTTTCTTATATAATGCCAAAAATGACTTTTATGTATCATTTATATTACATATAAATAATACATAAAAGATATTACATATATTTACATAACTTTTGCAATGAATTTATGCTATTCAAACATCTATTACATATCTCTTGCAATGAATTTACACTATTCAAACTAGTATATTTCATGAACAACTCATGCTTTTAAATTAATTTTTTTTTAATGAATCGGAAATTTATTTGGTTTTCAATAAAAACTATTGAAAACTAATATTGATTTATGAGCAATGTCCACTGTTTGGCCTACTGTCATGTGTAAGCAATGGCCTTTTAGTTCAACAAACTTTTCAACATGTTTTCGAATACCATTTTTATATTTTGAACACATTTTCATGGTTTAAAGATCATATACTTTATTTTTTCATACATTATTTTAATGCAAAATTAATGAGATTTCCCAAGTTTGTTAAGTTGTGAAGTTTTCTGAACGTTGATTATTTTTAAAAAATTTTTAAAAATGGGTTGAACTTCTAGACCATTGAAGATTTGAACTTCTAGATCATTGAAGAATTTTTATCAAGACAATAATTTATATGAGATATGTTCCTGACCAAAAATGTAGCAAACATGTGATTCAGCTTAACTTGTTCCAAACAGGAGTTTGTGTTAACAATGTTGAAACCATGTTGGTGGTCCTTGGCTTATTTATATCTAACTTTTTGATTATTCAGTAGTGGTTGCTTGCTTGGTAAAAAAAAAAAGTAAAATCAGATTGGATAAGAATTTCACAAAAAACATTATAAGTGACATTGCTCATAAAGTTGTACTTGCACTATCTTTCACAGGGTATGTATCATATGTACAAAATAAAACACACAAAGTGTCATGCTGTCTAATATGCACATTCTTTCCAACAACCATTAAAGCAAATAAAGATTAAATTTTTCAAAATAGCAACCAAATCATACTGTATGTGTATTTTTCAAAAGTATTGAAATCATGCAAACTTGCCTTAAAACTAAATTTAAAACTTGTTAAAATCTCAAATTTTTTTTTACTTTTCAAAAGTAACTTATAATATAACATAAAATAAGATATATAATAAAGTGTATGCTTATATATATATATATATATATATATATATATATATATATATATATATACACAAAGGGCGATGTATATATTATTATTATATATTACTACAATTATAGGAAAAAAATTGGGTGATGGTACCCCTCCGTCGCAAAGCGATATAGCGGAAAATCAGCGTTTATTCATAAAAAAAAAAAATATTTGCTGTAAAAAACATTAAAAAAAAAAGATCCTCAAATTTTAATTTGGGTGGCATCACATACGATCGATCCTGTCAAAACAGTCTAGAATAGCCCCTGATATAAATATATATATATATATATATATATATATATATATATATATACAAATAGTATATATATATATATATATATATATATATATATATATATATATATATATATATAATATATATATATATATATATATATATATATATATATATATATTTACTATTTGTATATATACAAATAGTATATATATATATATATATATATATATATATATATATATATATATATATACAGTACTGGAAAAATTATTATGGATTTTTTAAAATAACACAATTTATGCAACAATCTTAGTTAATTTTATTATTTAAAGTATTATATTTCACATAAATTCTTTCTATTTTCACTATACATTCATTGTGTACCATATTTTTCATAAATGTCAACATTTTTTATCATTTTATAGATGGCAACACGATTTTTATGTGTTGTGTCATAATTATGCATATTATGCACATTTATGTTAGTTCGCTGCGTTCCGTCACGAGGGCTTGTCGTCGCTGAGAATTAAAGTTTTTATAACATTTTATTGAAGTTTTAAGTTTTTTTAATATTATCTAAACCAAAAAAGTTACTTAATTTTTTTTTATTTCATTTAGTTTTGTATATAAAGTCATGGGTAAAAATAGTGATTTAAGTCCTCGTAAAATTGGACAAATTAAAGTTTTACTAGAAGATTCTGAACTTAAACAAAAAGAAATCGCTAGGAAATTAAATATATCGACACAAATTGTTAGTCTGATTAAGAAAAAAATTGAGAGAGGGATTGATGTGGGCTCTCAACGACAAGGAAACTGTGGGAGGAAAAAAATAACCACACCAAGAACCGATAGAAAAATCCAAAATATGGCACTTAAGGATAGAAGAGCAACATGTTCGAAGATTTCCAGTATGTTAGGGGAAGAAGGAATCTCTGTGAGCAGAAAAACGGTAAACAATCGATTGTTAGAGTTCGGATTGAAAGCATATCGTCCAAGAAAAAAGCCACGCCTTACAGAAAATATGAAAAAAGCAAGATACGATTGGGCAAAGCAGCATGAATCTTGGACTTATGATGATTGGCAAAAGGTAAAAATGGTTTTTTTAATCTTAAATACATTTAGGAATGATAATCAGTTAAATTACTTTTGTCTTTATTAATTATTTTAGTTGTGATGGGGTCTTGTAACATTATAATAATACGTATTTAATAAACAATAATTTTCAAATTTTAACTTAGAGGTAAGGCACTCTCTCTCTACTTTCTCTAGCAGTTAATTTTGTTTCAGGTTGTGTTTTCTGATGAGTCGACTATCGCAATTTTGGATGATAGGGTCCAAACCGTACGTCGACGACCCGGGGAAGAATTTTTGCCAGAATGTTTGAAGAAGACTGTGAAATTTCCTCAAAAAATAATGGTATGGGGGGCATTTTCGGTCCATGGAACCAGTCGATTGTACATCGTGGATGGCACAATGAACCAGGACAAGTACATTAAGGTGCTAGAATCTCGACTAGTGCCACAAATTAGGGAATGGTATGGGTCAGACTTCTGGATTTTCCAGCAAGACTCTGCACCTTGCCACAAATCCAAAAAAGTTATGACTTGGTTCCAACAAAATGCTGTCCAGGTTCTTCCTTGGCCAGGAAACTCGCCCGACATGAATCCCATAGAGAATCTATGGGATATACTAAAAAATGAAATCCACCAAATACCCATAACAACAAAAAGCCAACTGATAGAAAGGTTAATACACGTGTGGTTTCACTCTACAAAAATTAAATTTTTGTGTAAAAGTTTGATTGAGAGCATGCCACATCGTGTAAAAGCTTTAATTCTTGCGAAAGGTGGCCAAACAAAGTATTAAAATGTATAAAAATGTGTAATACGTGTAAATAAATCATTTTTGGTTATGAACTAATGAACAAATTGTGTTTTAGTAATGCCTTAAGTCCGAAATAACGATGTATTTTAAAAATCCATAATAATTTTTCCAGTACTGTATATATATATATATATATATATATATATATATATATATATATACTATTTGTATATATATATATATATATACTATTTGTATACAAATATATATATATATATATATATATATATATATATATATATATATATATATATATATATATATATATATATATATATATATTTATACATATATATATTTATATATATATATATATATATATATATATATTTATATATATATGTATGTATGTATACATTGTTACCTAAAACAAGCACGAGTGTAATCAAACGCAACTTTAAAACCATCAGTTCTAAAATTAAATAAGTTCAGAAATCACAAACTACATTTACACTATTTAAACTTTTTTATACTAATATGCATTTATAATAATATACATATATAATAAAATACATTTATAACATTTTTTATTTATTTAATTTTGAGTATTTCACTATTTAAAACTATATACAAACATGACATTCTGTTATTTTATAGACCACTTTATATAAAATATTTTTCTGGTACCTGTATGTTGATACAATTTGATTTCTTCTTAAATCAATCAGTTTTAGTGAGTCATCTCGCGTGCAAGCCAAAAGATAATTCATATCTATATTTTTATAAAATTATTGCTTGTATTGTGACCAAACATTTTAATGATAGAAAAAATTCAATTACTTAAATCAGACACAAATGAATGTATTATACGTATTTATAGTTTATATTGTTTACTTGTGTAAATAAACATTTAGTATATTTTGTATATAGTATATATATGTATGTAATGATAACAACAAATATGAATGTAATATATGTATATATAGTTTATGTATGTATATATTATTTATTAGTGCAAATATATATTTAGTTTAACATATACAAACAAACACACACACATATATATATACATATCAATATTTTTGAAACAGAGTAAGATGGGGTAATTTCGCCACTAATTCTCTCAGTTTAAATTACTTGAGATTTAAAAATGAAAGTCAAATTTTTTATTTTTTGTTAATACTATTTTTATAAACTTTACATACTTTAATTTTTTTTTTAATAATTAGAAAATAATAACAGAAAAATTGGGGTGGCGAAATTACTCTAATAAAATCTAATTTGGGAAAGTTTTGCCACCTATGTTACAACATAAATTTTTTATTTTACATTATAAATCTTTAAAACACATTTACAATTAGCTAAATAAAAGAAATCCATCGATACCGATAGGTATTGGGGCATGCATCCCCCCTCCACCTTTTTTTTATAAAGAAATATAGGATATTTTGACATAGCTAAAATTTGTTAATGTACAAGCCCCAGCTACCTTTTCTGGATATTGAATTTTTCCTCCTAGTATCCTTTAAGTTATACAATATAATTCCGCAGCTCGCTTGCAACTTAGTTCTCCAGCTTTAACTTTTGCATTGGCTTTTTCCACTAGCTCTTCGCTATAATTTTTTACAGATTTTCTCTTGTAGTTTTGTGGCATTGTTGCTGATAATTGATTGATTTAATAATTTGAATTGATTATAAGATCAACATGAACTAAGAAATTAATTATCAAAACAAGAAGAAGGGAAATAATATTAATTATCCAATCAAAGCGCATTTCTATTTAATATAAATAGGTGGCGAAAATCCCTTATTTAGTATTTCTGTAATAACTTTAGAATCAATCAAAATTAGAAAGGAAAAAATAATACAAATATTCTTCGAAAAATGTCCAATGTTTTAATCATTTAAATTTTGAATGGAAATAAATATTTTGATTTTTATGAGAATTTTAAATATCCTGTTTTTTTATAGATTATTTTTGTCAATTAATTTTCTCATCAAGTTTTCACAAAAAGAAGATTTTTTTCACATAATTTGTTAAGAAATTTGTTTTTCTTCTAACAGAAATGTGAATTATAAAAAAATCTTATTCCTGAGTAAAGTTATAGTTATAAAAGTAGATATGCACAGATTATATATATATATATATATATATATATATATATATATATATATATATATATATATATATATATATATATATATTATAAAAAGATGTCAAACTATAAATGTAAGCATAGTGTAGGGGTTTCGAAGTAAAGCTAGTATAATTCTATTGAAACTGACAAGAAAAACTACTAATTATCATTCTTCAGAATCTCTTAAAGAGCCAACACAAGTAGTAGTATAGAATTAACTATTATTTGTGAAAAAAAATGTTTCTAATTATCTGTGAAATCATTAATCACTCTCTATTTAACGTAATTGCCATAAATCATACTCTCTATTTAACATAATCATCATAATTAACAATTGTTTTTGAATTGATTCTTATAATTATTATAATTAAAAAACTAAGTAATTATTTACTGGAAAAAGTATTCATTTTCTCGTCCGCTAAAATAAGCAAAACTTGTTTATTTTAGAGGACAACAAAAAAAAACATTATTGTTAAAAAAAATTTATTTAAATTATCATATGTATTTAAATTTATTATATATTAAGTTTCCATGGTTTAATTTGTATTAATTTAAAACTTGTGATGGCCATGTCATATTTGAACTTCTCCAAAAATGAATTTTTATGCACTTAGATTTACAATTACCTTGGATCATTATCCTGTCATGTCAAGAAAACATTTTTGATAAAGTTTTTGCATGTCAAGTACCTAACTGTTTTTTCTCTTGTATGTATTAATATTAAGTTCATTGCAAACTGTAGAATGTACATTAACGTTAGAAGTATATGGCATGTATGCCATATATTTTTAATATTTTTAATGTTAAATTATGAAGGGAAGCTAGATTGTAAAAATATGATAAATGTAGTTTATATAATGTCAGTATTAATCTATGCAAGCGTGTATGTATGTATGTATAGATGTATGTATGTATGTATGTATGTATGTATGTATGTATGTATGTATGTATGTATGTATGTATGTATGTATGTATGTATGTATGTATGTATGTATGTATGTATGTATGTATGTATGTATGTATTGTATTCTATGTATATATATGACAAGCTAAAAAATTTTTTCAACAAATTACATTATTACCTTGGGACAAGTCTAAAGATGCAACTTTGCCTTGAAGCTGAATCTCATTAGAGTTTTGATCACATCTTAAAAAGAATTATCACCATAATAATGGAGAATTATCATCATAATCACAAAGAATATGCACATTACTGTGCATATACTCTCATAAAACATTATGCTAATAATAACCATTAAACACAGAAAAAAAAAACTCATTACTATAACAAATATAATTATAACATAAGTGATAAAATATAATATACCTTATATCCCAGAAGCGAATTTTTTTATCAAAATGGCCACTAATGATAGTAGTCCTAAATGCAAAACACTATTAAACACAAACATAACCATGTGAAAAAATTATTTAAAATTGAAAAAAATAATAATCTGCTTTGTACTTAATGTTTTGTCTACTCTAATACTACTCTACTAGGACTACTCTAATAGGATTTTTCTATTGAAAAAAATATTTTTGATAACTGGTTTAGTATAAAAAGTGTATATATATATGTGTATATATATATATACATTTATATATACACTTGTTTTTAAAAAGAGTGGTTGTGCGCCTCCACTTCGAAACCCATGTCGTCGGCCATGAATATGCCAGTTTTATTTTCAATTCTTTCAATTTTTACTTTTTTTATTCAAATAATTTTTTAATAAATTATAATGGAGTTTTATTTTCAAATAACTTATATAAATTATATTATTATTAGGAAAAAAAAAATTGATTTAAAAAAATAAGCATTTTTGTTGTATTTTTTGTTGGAAAAAACGTAGACTGGCTTTTTTATAAATGATAGTGGCATTAAAAATGCCGCACAATATTTGGAGTAATTAGCTCCAAATGTTTTGCAGAATTTTTATCAAACAAAGAAAGAGTGTTACACATGCCTTCAGTTCTTTACACATTGTTGAAAAAAAAATCATTTTAAATTAACTCCAGACTGTACATATTGCATGACAAGGAATATTCACAAGAAAAGAGTTGGGCACAACAGTAATATAGACACGAAACTGATCAAACTGTTTGTGCACAAGAAATAATATTGGTGACAGACATGAAAAAAGAAATTATGCTACCAAGAATGGGAAACTTTAAAGAAGCAATGTTTTGTCAGCGGTTAACAACATATAATGTATCATTTATGCCTATTGGAAAAACGAAGAAAAGTATAGTTTCAATTGTTTGGCATAAACAAAATGCTGGGCGATACAAAGAGGAGCTAAATCTACTTTTTTTTTTTGCAAGAATATCGAGATAAATCTGAAATCACCATTGGTGTGAAAATTATTACACTTAAAACAAAAATTGGAGTGATGTTTCTAATATATATGATTAATGGCAATGAAATCACAACCAACAAAATCACATTTATAAGTTATGGTCACACATTTATGAGTTGTGACTCATTTCATCATTTAATAGAGAAGCAACTTAAACTATGTCACAAGTACAATTTCAATGATTTTATTCAAAGAGTGAAAGCAGCAAAACAAAATACAAAAGTTACAATTTTGCAGGTAAGTTTGATTTTATTTCTATAAAAATAATATAATTTGTAGCTTTAACTAAGTGAGCTTTTATTCTTTTAAGACCACAAACATTTTTGTGCTAAAGGAAAAAATCACTCAATATATGTTGAATAAATTGTATTTTTGTCCATATATGGAAAACATTGCCGAAATCAAGTTTTATAGCATGTTTTATTGTTGTTGCCTATTGGAAAAACAAAGGAAAGTATAGTTTCAATTGTTTGGCATCAACATATTATGACTATTATTGCCCCGTGATTGAAGCATCAGTTTTATCTAAAACGCAGAAAGAAAAAATGTCAACTTTACCATATACCATGTAACCCTTTACAGGCCAAATTATGACAAATTAATGTAAAAAATGTTAATTTTTGTTATACTAACAATTTAAGTTAACAAAATAAGTAATTGAAAAAAATTATTCAAAATTTTGTAATTTTGGTCAAATTTGGGTTTGATGCCATATGGCATCATCGGTCAATAAAGATAACATCTGAAAACGTTATCTTTATTGACTTTATTAAAGTTATAAAATATTTTTATTGAACTATATATAAACAGCACAGGCAGAAAACTTTTTGTTCAAAAAACATGTTTATTCTAATGTATGTAAGCAGTAAATACAGTTTTATTCAATTGTGGAAGTCTACATAGCAGTTGCGATTGGCTAACATCAAAGGAAAACATTACATTTTGCACACATCATTCTGCTATAACTCTGACACAGCCTGCATCTTTTTTTATCTTTTTGTGGTTTTGGCCAGTATCCTATATGATCATACCTAATATCATTAATAGGGATTGGTATGACTGGTTTCTTTCTATTCCTTTGTTGAACTTGCTTGATACTGCTAAGTTTAGCTGGTCTTCTCCTACCCTGGATTGCTTTTAATTTATTCGCTTGGATAAGAGCATTTAAAATACCTACTGTAAATTCTGCTAATGCTTGATGTTTGTTGATTGGAAGACCTAATTGCTGATAATGCCATTTATTTAAGATCCAGGCATTCACTTTGGTCACATCTACAAAATGCCAGAACACTTTGATGTACCATTGTCGTGTTTTTACTTCTGTGCGGTACAAGGCAACTAGCATATCTGCTAGATCTACACCTCCCATGCATTTATTGTTTTTTTTTCTTTTGTTTTGCTGCACCAGCGAAAAAGTTGGATACTAAATGTACAATATTGTTGTCTAACCATTTCACAACAATTAGTGCAGAATTTTTATCAATACGATAATCAAGTGAACCTCTATCTTGTTTCTTGAGTTCTTTTGATGGTATTACTCAGTAATAGTAAACCCAGTAATTTACTGGGCACCCATGTAAATGATTTGGTTTGATTGTGCCTGCAGCTTTTATTCCAATAGGTATTGGATCAAATCAAGGGTGGAAATATCATAAAGACAATTCCTTTTGGCCAATGACGCCATGTGGCATCATTTACTTTTGAAAATTTATAATACACAAGATAATGATCACTTTTTAACTAAAATATCCTCAAATAAATCTTTGTTATTTATATTTTGAATATCATTTAGTAAAGTGTTTTATAAATGTGTTATCTAAATACAAAATGCAAAAAATAAAAATGAGATATTTGAGTTTTTACATCTTTTCTCTACTACAGTAATAAACCAAGTGTTTACTTCTTACAAAGTATGTTCTACCATTATGAAAAGTTTTAGCGTGTGTACACCTTGGTGTTGAATAACAAGCAAAAGCATTCTCCTTATTACAGGCTTTAGTAAGCTATAGAAGAACTCCTAAAGTCACTGAAGCCGTATGGCATCACTGGCCCATAAAGGGTTAAGAAGTTTAAAAGCCGGAATCAATTCAATCTAAAAATCAAAACCCATAATAGAAAAGAGTTTTGGGAAAATTTCTCAAGAGCTTTTATGTTTAATTCTTCAATTTCAAAATTATATATTATAAACATTTTGTGCGCATAGAAATTTCCTTGTTATTTGTTTTTCTTTTTGTATTATTACTTAATTCATCTTCTAACTACATTTATTTTACATTAAAATTTTTTAATTTTCAAACAGGTGCAACTAATATAACTTGTTTTGTAATATTAGTCACTCGTGTAGGAAGGTCAAAAATGTTAGAGGGGGAGGGCGGAAACAAAAATTAAAGCAGGCTAGGGCAACAAAAAAGGAATTTGAATGAAATTTAAAAAAACTTGGGAGGGAAGTGCCCCCCCTCCCGTTTTTAAGACATTTATTTAATTAAAGATATTAAGAAAACCATCAAACAAACAGAGATGACGAGTTAATAAAAACTTAAAGAGTTAATAAATTGGAAAAAATGAAAACTATAATAAATATAATATTTCTATATATTCTTTTAAAATATATATAATTTAATAGAATATATAGAACTGTTATGTTTATTATAATTTTCATTTTTTACTGTGTGTTTAACAACACCAATAAGATTAAATTTAATTAAACGATAATCAGAAAATTAAAAAAAGTTTTGATGAAAGCTATGTTTTAGCATGGTTTCTTATAAAGAAATTCCAAATGCAATCATTTTAACTAAAATTTCATATGCTTTTGTAAACGCATGTAAAAACCATGCTAAAACATAATTACTTTCTTCAGTTGCATATTTAATTATTAAACTTAAAAGTAATGCTATTGAAAAAATAATTAGAATGCTTTTTTTTTTAAATCATTAAAAATTTGTTTTAAATTTTAGTAACTTATTGTTTTTTTTATAATAAATAAAAAACTATCAATCGCATAATTATTTGGAAAAAAAAATTTCTGAAGTTAAGGGTCGTCCATAAAGTACATACACTTTTTGTCCACCTCCCCCCCCCTATTTTGCAATAGGCTTTTTTGAGTACCCACCACCTCCCTAAAAGTATCTACGCTTTAAACCTATTTATCTAACATTTTATGATATCTTTTTCAATTTAGTTTCTCTTTTCATTTATAATTAACCCATTGCCCTCTCATCGCATATATGTCATTTGCAGACCCCCTCTTCCTCTCCCAGCATAAGTAATATATGTACAATCCCTTATGCGTTCATTTTTAAGAATTTTAAGCATATGCCAACATTAGCTTAAGTAAAAGTAAGAAAATGTGACATTTAATTTTTTTAAAAAACAAGCATTCGCACGTTCGTTGATTTGTCGCGCCCTGACATTGTTTGTTTTTACGGCAAATATTACTTTTTTCTCAAAAACAAAATGCCTACATATGTTAATGTTTACGCCAAATTTCCTTATTTTCCTAGAATTGCCCCTATATATATATATATATATATATATATATATATATATATATATATATATATATATATATATATATATATATATATATATATATATATATATATATATATAATATATATAATATATATATATATATATATATATATATATATATATACATAATAATATATAATATATATATATATATATATATATATATATATATATACATATATATATAATATACATATATATATATATATATATATATATATATATATATAATATATATATATATATATATATATATATATATAATATATATATATATATATATATATATTTATATATATACTTTATAATTATGTATTGATTAGTTATGTTTAATACATTTAAAATTAAAGCATTAGTATAAAACAAATATTTAAACAAATATTTTTTATTACTGTTATTATATAGAATAAATATTAGCTTTAAAAAAATATCATTCAAGTCAAGATAACACACAGATATAACACAGACTAAAGTATGTGGATATTTTGCAAATATATCTATGAAAAAAAAATCTAAACAAAAATATGCTACCCTGCAATGTCTGATGTAACAAGATCATTACAACTGGATCCTGCAAAGATTGTTTTAGTGCCTGTTTAGATACAAGAGTGTCAAATAAAAAAGAAAAAAAATATAACAGAATTAAAAGCATTTATACTAACACTAACAAAGAAGTATAAAAATACAAAAATGTAAAGATATAAAAAAATACGAAAAAAATAACAGTCATATATCTATTAAAACATTAAAAAACTTATATAAACATTATAAAATATAAAAAAAGTTATATAAACAAATTTAAAAAACGAAAACAAATGCACATATTGAATGACATTCAAAAAATGGGACTGGGATTTAATTATCATAACTCCCTTAAAAAGTAAAGTAAATCAAAAAAGAAATTTTGTTTAAACAGATTTTATGATTTATAGCGAGTTTTATACCATTTTCTTTTCTTGCTATGTTTTAAAAAACCCATAGCAGTTTATTTTTATCAAAACTTTAAGTAAACTCGATTACATTCATTCAAGATTGTTCATGTAAAAACTTCATTATTTGTTTTAATCCAAAATTAAAAAGAAAGAATCAATAATTGACTTTTAATTTTTTTAAATTTTTGACAAGATAAACTAAAAAAACTTGCAACTGCTTCTTGATGGTCTAAATGTTTTGAAATAAACATTTTTTTTTCTTGGTTTTTAATAACTAACTTTTTTAGCAGCCTGAGAATCTAGTTGAGAATTTACATCTAGATGGTCAAACAATGATTTGATTTTTTTAAACTAATCCTCCACTTCCTTTGACTTTTTTGTAGCCAAATTCTCTTTTAGTACATTTAGTAGACAAATTCACTCTTAGTACAATTTGTAGCCAAATTCACTTTTAGAACATTTAGTAAACAAATTCACTCTTAGTACATTTAGTAGACAATTCACTTTTAGTACATTTAGTAGCCAAAATTACTTATAGTACATTTAATTATCACACAGATGATACTTTTAAGGAAATGCTCTTTGCTTTTAAGTGGAATATATAAAAAACATTTAATTTCTATTTACCTACTGAAATTTAAATAGTACTCATACACATGTTTTGTAATTTATAATATATAATAAAATCATAATATATTCTAAAATATGTTTTCTTATCATTTTAGCTTATATTTTAAGGAAGTTGAAAGTCTTTGAATCCAGTTCCATTTTTAGTTGTCACCCCTTAAATGCCTTTTTATTTGCTAAATATGAGCCATTCTATGCAATACTATATAAAGGATTTTACAACCAATTGCAACCAGTTGCAAAAGGTTGCAACTACTTACAAACTTTGCTTCTTAAATCCCATACTTTTATTGTTCTATCATAACTTCCAGACGCTATTTTGCTCGAATCTGTTCCAAGAAACTTTGCTGTCATTACTTTATTGCTGTGTCCTGTCAAAGTATGCTAAAGTGAATTTTATTAAATAAATCAAAATAAATAAGTAATTAGATAAAATAAAATTTTATCTAAATTAAAACCCTGACCACCCCTTTCCCTCCCTCCACCTTATCAGTAGCTAAATATTGTGCATTTAACAATCTACTTTTCACTATTTATTTCTTATTATTATATTACTATTGTATCAGTGCTGAAAATAACAGCTAATCGATGATCTCCTAATATTTATTTTGGCCAATCAAATTTAATTAGGAAAACTGTTAGGCAAACTTAATGAAAAATTCAAATTTTCTTCCAAAGTTTATTAAATGTTAAATGAATTTATATGAATGAATTAAATTTATTTTGAATGAAACAAATTTGAAATACTAGAAATGATATTTAAATCCAAATAATAAACAACAAGACACTTTGATCAATGAGAATAGTTTAGGATTGTTATGATCACTTAAAATCAATATAACAATTTAAACAATTTAATTTTGCCTGAGTTGTTATAAAGATGACGTTTAATGATCTCAAACTTTTGTTTGAGATCATTAAACGTCAAAGTCATGTGTTTTCATTTTAAGTATTATTAATGCACAATGGTTCAGGACCATGCTATAAATGCAAAAAAATTATTTATTTTATAATAAAAAGCAATTAAAAAATTATATTATATATGTTTTGTGAAAACTATATTTAAACTTTCAAGGTCTGTAACTTATAAAAAAATTATCTAAGAAGGATTCAAAAATTTCAAAAATTAAAGAAAATTACATTTTTTTCGGGGAAAAACCCAAAACTACCAACATTTATACATGCTCATTCTAGACAATGTCACAGATATACCAATTTTTTTATCATTATAATTATTAAAATCAACATAAAGTAATTTAAAATATACAACTTTATAAAAAAGACACAATTAGCTCCATGTTTAACCTTTTTTTAAAAAAATTTGAATTGTTAATTTAAAAAGGTCTTATAATATAATAATATAATGATCTTATAATATAAGATTTTATAAAAATCTCAAAAAAGTTAAAAAAAAGTAAACTATTTTGATAAACAACCTTTATTATTACACTATATTATATTTCAATAATGTTTTCATTAAAACCTTTTTTATTCTTTTTGATTTCAATAAACTTAACTCTTTATTTATTAAAAATATTTATTTTGTTTTACATTATTTATTATTTTAAGCATTTTACTGTAAAAGATGCACTGATTTTTTCATTGACATTAAATAAGGTAATTAGTATAATTAGGTAATTAGTAATGAGTTTCTTTTGAATTGGGGAGAATAACAATCAGGAGATAACATTAATATATTATAATCAGGAGATAACATTATTATATATACTATTATTATTAAGTAGATTATTTTATATGCTATTAGTTTAAAAAAAAAAAATTTCATAATATCATTATAATACTAATCGTTAAACTTCGTTTAACAAATAGTATTTATTTATCGCATTGTTTTCCTTTAACAAATTAAAGAAACATTAGAGTGGATTAAAAAATATGGTCAAAACATAGATTTTATGAAAATTTGATACAAGAATCATGACAACAACTATTCCTAATTACCTCAATGGCAAACTGTTTTCATATTTTCTTGTATTATGAACTGTAAAAAAAATGTAATTTTAACCTTTTTTAGAAAAAACAACAAAAAGTACGTGCCAGACAAAGAAAAGAAAGCAATAATGAAAAAAAATTTTTTTGAATGGAATACTGTTGTCACATTTCGGCTGGTTCTTCTAATGAAACCTTTAAGGTACGGTACAAAATTGCAATGTAAATGTTGTTGATCCTGCCGCTAACCGAGAGCCTCTGTCCAATTTTTACAAAGTTGTGTCAATTTTTTTTCTTCTAAATATACTAAAATGGTTGATTTTTTTGCTTGAAAATCTTCCTTGAACATTGAATTCTCTCTCATCAACACTTTTATCTGATAATTACTGACAATACAATTTAAAGTTTTGAAAGTCATCTGCCAACTGTTTTCTTGCTCTTCAACTCTTTTATATATAGATAAGTTTTATATATATATATATATATATATATATATATATATATATATATATATATATATATATATATATATATATATATATATATATATATATATATATATATATATATATATATATATATATATATATATATATATATATATATATATATATATATATATATATATATATATATATATATATATATATATATGATAAAATATCCCAAAAATATTTATAAAACTCAACTATACATTAAAACTAATTTTTATAGTTTTATATAACTTTTAAAACTAAACAACATTTTAAAAAAATTTTTTATAGTTTTTATATAATTTTTAAGAATAAACAACATTTAAAAAAAAAAAATTATTTTAAACCCAACTCCCATTTTATAAAAAAAAAAACTGTTATTTTAGTGCGACATAATTATAAGTCACTTTTGAAAAAATTTCATATAAATTGTCATTTTTATAAAAAGACATCTCAATTTTAAACAATCAATTGTGGGTACTATTCTTTTGAATCACTTCAATCACTCTAGAAGGTAAAGAATCATACAACTTTTTTATGTATGAAATGTCAATTGCATCCCATGCAGATGCAATGGATGAATTAAAGTCAGCTACTGGACTATATTGTTTACCACCTTCAAACACTATATGCGACAGCTGTGTCCAAGCATTCTCAATAATCTTAAGGTCTGGAGATCTAGCTGTTCAATGTTTCAATTTTACTGCTGTTGAAATATTCCTTTACTATCTTAGCTGTTGAATGCTAGCATTATCTTGCTGAAAAATAAAACTTTCACCACCTATAACAGATGTTTCACTTCTTAAAAATTCTTAAACAATTAAAAGATAATCCTTAGTCTTCATTTTTCTGTCAATAAAATGAGTTTTTGATTTACCCTGATACCCAATCGCACAACAAACCAATACACCACCACCACCCATTTAACGTTGTTGCTGTGTTATTGGTTCTTTATGCAAATTGTGAAAATAATAATTCCATCTACCCGGCCAATCAAAATAAAATCATTTTTAGTCAGAAAATACTACTTGTTGCCACTCTTCCATGTTACATGACCCTTTGCAAAAGTTATTTGATTGTTTATGTGATTTGTTGTTAAAGGTGGTTTTCCCTAAAGTTTTTTGTGCGAAAGGTAAAAAGTATTATGAATAACTCGCTAAACTGTTGAGTGCGGTACTACCAGGGACATGGTGGGGATCGATATTGGAACCTCTCGCTTATGATATATATATAATATTACATCTCTGATGTAATATTATATATATATATATATATATATATATATATATATATATATATATATATATATATATATATATATATATATATATATATATATATATATATATATATACATATATATATATATATATATATATATATATATATATATATATATATATATATATATATATATATATATATATATATATATATATATATATATATATAACTATGAATCAGTATAGACAACATCTCTGGCGTAACAATAAATATAAAAATAACAATAAAATTAAGCTAAAAAGTTTCTAATTCTTAGGGTAGATAATTTTTTTACATCATTTATATATATATATATATATATATATATATATATATATATATATATATATATATATATATATATATATATATATATATATATATATATATATATATATGTAAAGATCTTAAAAACACGGTATGAGCAATTTTGTTTTATTTGCTGACTTAAAGGGATCCCCAACTGCCAAAACAAGTTGTTTTCATATTAAAGAAAATGTTTAAAAAAAACATTTGGGCTAAAGTTTTTTGATTAAAACTAAATAATGAATGCACACCATTCATTTTAAAATTCACATTTTAGTCGAAGCTCACCGTCTCCATATTTTTGTTTCTTGGAGTCTGTATAATATTAGCTGCAATCTGCAGACTTGATAATTTATTCAGTGCGTGTTTAATTCATAACAGTTTCAGTATATAAAGTCATCATATAAATTTTTTCTTTCAAGATATAGTATTTATTTTTTACCACAATCACCAAATCATGTTAAATGTATAACTTTTTACTAAATCCCCAAAAAAAGTTGATATAATTAAAAAATAAATTTATAAAATGTGATATAATTAAAAAGTAAATAAAAATAAAAATTTAATATATAACGAATATTTGCAGTAAAACGTACTGGTTTAAACTAAATTTATATAAACTTAACAAAAAACCATTGACTTGAATAAAATATGTAAACTGAACTAAGTAGAAAATAAATATTAAACAAATTATTTTACTAATAACTGTACAAATTAAAGATAAAACAAGTATTTGTATTAAAATATACAAAAAAAAGTTATAAAATAAATATAAAAACGAAGAATCGCATTAACTCGTTCACTATCAGCCAAACAAAAATCTTTTCGTAGTGACCGCTCATTTTTTTGAATACAATTTGATGATATAACATTGACAATTAATTAAAATTCGAATAGTAAATCTCTTTAAAAGCATAACAAACTATATATCAATAGAAAGCGAAACAAATGTACTTTTTAATTAAGTTTTTAACACGCATGATTAAACAATAAGAAATGCAAAATGCTAAAAACCATTGTTTTTATAAATAGTAACTAAAACATAAGTCCCAAACAAAACTCATTTAATGAACAAAAAGTATATTTTCTCTTCAAAAGTAATTACTTTGGTAATTACTTAACTAAATACTTAACATTTATACAAGTTAAATTTTACAGTGTTAAAACTGTTTTATTTTATAACTTATAAATTAGTTATAAAATATAACATAAATTTAAAGAATTTTTTTTATGAAGGATTATTCATGATTTTTTAACTTTGTCAAGTGATAACTTTTTTATAATTACACAATATAGCTCTTATTTTTTCTTGATTATGTAGAGAATTAATTAAATCTTTAGAACAAACAAATTATATGTTTAGAATGGAAATTTTTGTACAAAACAAGATAAATTGTAAAACATACTTGAAAGCCGCTACCAGAGGCTTGCGGTAGTGAAAGAGTAACTATGTGTAAATTAAACATTTATCGAACAACTCTATTAAACCATATGAACTAAATATAAAACGAAAAACCGCATCATACTGCCTTTATTTTTTCTTTGTCTGCAAACTGCAAACAAATCACAAAATATGTAAAATTGTGTCATGATTTTGGCTGGGTTCTAAAACAAAGTAAAAATAAAGCAAGTAAAAAAAAAAATTATAAATATAAAAAAATATATATATTTGTATAATTTTTTACTAAATCATAAATATTTTTTGTGATTTAGTAATAAATTATACAAATACTTGATTTTCTCATTGTAGTAGAAAAAATATATATCTTTAAAAATACTATAACAAAAAAAGGCTATCTTAAAAAGACATTGTGATGACATCATATACTGAAGCTGTTATGAATTAAACATGCATTTATTAAATTATCAAGTCTGCAGATTACGGTTAACATTATACAGACTCCTAGAACCAAAAAAAGATAAAGAAGGCGAGCTTCGACTAAAACGATAACTTTAATTTTGTTGGTATGCGTTTATTATTTAGTTCAAAAAAAAAAAAAATCAGCCCAAATGTTTTTTTAATCATTTTCTTAAATATGAACACAACTTGTCTCGGCAGTAGGGGATCCCTTTAAATAAAATTGTTACGTAAAAAAATAACAACCACACAAATATATATATAATATATATATATATATATATATATATATATATTTAAACTTTAATATTTCAATTTATTATATTAAACATCAGATAAAACTAGAAAAATAAAGCACGATAATGTACGATATAAATATTAAAAAACAAGCACTAATCACAACAATCTAAAGGACTTTAACAGTGATCGAATATTTTAAATAAAAGAAATTGTTAAATAAGATATAAAATACTTTTATATCTTATTTAAATCTCATTCAATATTTTATTATAAATTTAATGCTTAGGCTGATACAAATATAAAATTAAAAGACGGAGGAGTTAATATATAAAAACTAATTTAAACTTTTTAATAGTTACTTTAAAACAAAAAACAAAAAGAAACTCTAATAAAAAATTTAAAAATTTTTTTTTCTTAAAATAATTAAATTCTAATTCGAAACATTTAAATTTTTAAATAAATAATTCCATAAACTTTTTCTCCTAAATAAAAATCTATTTTAATGTTTTATATAATCTGCAAGTAGCTTTAGCATACTTTTTAATTGTTTTTTTTCTATACATAGTTTCATACATTGCGCAAATGGCTTAAGCATAGTTTTTCATTGGTTGATTTTTAAATTACCGCAAAAGTTTTTCGTACCTTTAGTAATAATAATTTTTGTCTAGCAACTTTTTTTATTTATAATCCTTAAATTACATATTATTAATTATTGTTTAAAAAAACAATAACTAATAATATACAAATTTTGACTGTTATTATTATTGCAGTAGTAAATTTTTTGTTTTTCTTTTTCGTTAATAATTGCAATATGATAAACTCATTAAAACAGTTTTTACGGATTCATTAAAACAGTGTTTACGGTTTTTAAAAAAAATAAGAATTTAATGACCACAGATATTTCCGGCGATCACTTAATTTGAGCCCTGAAATGTGCCAGCGTGAATAGCATGCAGAGCTTCTAAACAAAAAAGCTGTGGTTCAAGTCCTATCACTGGTGACTTTTATTTTTTTAATTTCTTTCGATAATTTTAAAATACAAAATACTTTTGAAGTTTTAAAGAGATAGGTTATATACAAACACGTAACGATATTATACACTTTTACTAACAAAAAGGTTTTTACAAAAGCTAAAAACATCGAAACACCAGGAGAAAAAATTTGTTGCGTATGTGTCATGATCGAGATACTTATGTTATTAATGAGCTCAGGTAACTAGTCCTAGTAAGCTGCAAATGGTCTGAAAAAAAATGTCTGAAACTTAATAAGGAAAAAATTTAATAATAATTATATGGATGATACAACAAAAATTATGAAATGAATTAGACTTAAAATTTGAAAGCTTTTATAAAAAGTCATTAAACCAAAAAGATTAAAAGTAACTGCAGTTCAGTGAAAATTAAAATTCATTAGTTAAATTTAGTTCAGTAAAACTTAAAAATTCTAAGAACAGTATATTGGTGTTTGCAAAGAAACATATAAATCATTTTTTAATATAAACTAACTTTTTTTTCAATTTTATTGTATAGACAGGTTTTTGTGTATTATCAGCTAATATATATATATATATATATATATATATATATATATATATATATATATATATATATATATATATAATATGATATATATATATATATCATATATATATATATATATATATATATATATATATATATATATATATATATATATATATATATATATATATATATATATATATATATATATATATGATAAAAATGGTAACTTACTCGTAATCTTAAATCATTTATACTCCATATCCAACAAGCATTATCATTTGACGAAGCCAAGATCAATTTTTCCTGAATTCAAAAGCAAAAAAATAAAGAAAACTCATTAAATGAAATGCATTAATTATTTTTCAAAAGTCATTTGAGTTGCACTGCATGCAGTTAAATACATTTTAAAATTGTTTGTATTGCATTGCATGTAGTTACATACACTATGAAATTCATTTGCATTGCATTGCATACATATTTAAATTTACTCCAGAGGATTGTCAAACTTAAAAATAAAACAATGATAATATACAGCCTTCAAAATTTAATAGTTGACAAGCCAAACAGATTACCATATTTACTAAAACTGCTTTTGTTTAGCTTTCCTAAGCATAAAATCAAGTTTTTCAAAAAAAAAAAAATTTTTTATGAAAAACACAGTTGAAATTTTTTTTTTCAGCATTTGTTTAAAAACAAAAAACATATTTTTATAAATACAAATATATTTTATAAAACTATTTCTAATAATCCATAATTTTAAAATTATTTTTAATAATACTAATATATTCGTAATCGGGTCTATAAAATTTTTTAATTTATTATAATATATTTTAATTTATTACAATATATTTTAATTGTGATATTTAGTTTTTTTATAAATCATTATTATTTAACAAATTAGTTAGCTATAATTATAATTATCTATCATTATTATTTGTTAATACCATAACTATTATTTGCTATTATATATAATATATACAGTGCAATTAACAAGTATGTACAAATTATAAAGTAAACTCTGACAATTACATGAAAAATATAAAGCAACCCCCTGTAATAAAAGACATTTTTATTCATTATCAATATATCTCTAATTTTAGAAACTAGCAGCTTATAAAGTCAATTTTATTTCTAATATATTTTTTATTTAAATACTGAAGTAGACTAGCTTAATCCAATTTCATTTTTTCTTAGTTTTTGAGCCTCACCTTCACTTATTCTTTTTTTAATATACAGACAGATAAAACAAAAGATAAAATAAAAGATAAAAAATATGTAAAAAAGAAAAAGAAAATAGAAGTAAAGCACTGCACTGCAAAGGAGCAAACAATTAGTCTAAACTTACTTAGGATTAGGATTAATGTAAAGGATTAAAGCGTAAACAAATTTTTTTATAATCTTATTTAGTTATAAAGTAAATAAAATTATCTCACCAAAAGATCAAATCTTGTACAAGTTACAGATTGTCGACAACCAGTTAAAGTTGCTAACTCCTTAAATGCACCTTTAAAAAGAACTTTCAAATCACATTCCTAATATATATATATTTTTTTATATTAATAAATTTCATACTTTGCGGACCTCAATTTTTAGAGGTTGGCAAAAAAAAATTAATACAAAGGTTTTACCATAAAACAATGACACAAGGTCGGTAATTTTTTTTTGCAGTTAATTTGGCATTGCAGAATGCCAACCCTAATTCCGAGGGTTATATATATGTATATATATGTATATATATATATATATATATATATATATATATATATATATATATATATATATATATATATATATATATATATGTATATATATATATATATATATATATATAATATATATATATATATATAATAATAGAGTTTGATTATTTGAAAAAATACAACTTTGTGATGGAACTTGAAGTTTCATGCCCTTGGGCAATCATCAGCCATATTTTATTCTTTTAAATCAAGAAAAACCGTTAAAAAATACAAAATACAAAAATTAACAGAAAAAACAATAACAAAGCAATAGAAAGAAAACAAGAACAAAAGACAATCGTTTGCAGTTTTAATGAATGAATTATTAAATTTATTCATTGAAACTTTGATCTATTTTAATTGTGTACATTGCTTTTAAATACAGTTTTAAAAGATTGAAACGATTAGTTACATATATTGTATTTTTTTATTTTCATTCTCATTTTTAAATTACAAATGTAAAAAGTAAAAAAAAATTCTAAATAGTATTTAATTTTTAACAAAACACTTTTGATGATTTCCACAATCCTCTTGTTACTTTTCAAATTGCTAAAACAACTTTTTAATTAACGACTGTTGATAAAAACACTATACATTATAAGTAGGATTGCCAGAATTTCGGCTTTTACAAAGAAAAACACAGTAAAAACAAATATTTTTACAGGTTTGTATTCTGTTTTGTATAGACTAAACGATTGGCAACCCCAATGTTCAAATCAGCGCTGCCTCAAGCGCTGCGAGGTGTGCGTTTTTTTAAACCTTGAATATAGTTAAGGTTTAAAAAACCTTGCAAAAAACCAATACCTCACCGCCTTGAGGTGGCACTAAAAGCTTAAAATAACTTACATAACTAAACTTTAAATATACATGTAAATTTTTACGCAAATATAACAGATAATACATTTCATTGCAAGTATTTTTTGTTGATTTTTTTGTTATTGTTATTTTTAGTTTACTTTACCAGCTAATTTACTTTACTGAAAGTATTAATAAATCTTTTATATTAAATTTTATAATAAAATTTATAAACTTATTTTAAAGTATAATATTTATTAATAAGCAAATTATTGTTATGTGTTGAACATATGCAAAAAGTAAAATCGTTATAAGAGATCAATTTCTTTAACTTTTTAAATTTTTATAATGACCTCTGAAAATTCTTTTTAAAAATAAACTTAAAAATCAATTTTAACTAAAAATATCTAAAATATATTAGTTTTGTAACTTTCCTTACTTTAGATAAACAGACAAAATGTAAATAAAGAGTTTTTGAATAAAAAAAATAAATTGTTAAAATAATTTATTAAACATTTTTATTAAACATTGAAAAACCTTAACTAGAGAATAACTGACGTCAATAAAAAAATAAAAATAAAAGTTTTTTTAACTTTTGAATGAATGATCTTGTTATTGTTAATGACAAGTGTTAATGACGACACGTTTTTACACATTAAAAAAATTGATTAACAATTCGTTTCCTCATTTGCATACTATTGCATTTTTTACTAGTCTAGCACAACACTTTAAATCTAAGACTGAATTTTTTTTTTTTTAACTATATTATGAACCTTTAGAAATTTTAAACCAAATAAAAATACTGCGTTATACGAGGTGCCATCAGGCTGGCCAACACCCTGATATATATATATATATATATATATATATATATATATATATATATATATATATATATATATATATATATATATATATATACATATATATATATATATATATATATATATATATATATATATATATATGTATGTATGTGTGTATGTATGTATGTATGTATGTATGTATGTATGTATGTATGTATGTATGTATGTATATATATTAGGGTTAGCCATATATACATTTTTTAAAGTTTAGGTTTGCTATACCACAGGAAATTTGCTTCTAGGGTCTATATTGGAATCATTTTTTTTTTTTTTTTGCATTTTTCTATTTAAGAAAAATGCAAAAAAAAAAAAAATTCCAATTTTTTATGTCTAGAGATAGCACATCACACTTTAATAAATGTACATTTTTAACCATTTTTACGATAAGAGAATAAAATAAATGAAGCTATAAAAAAATTGCTAGGGACTAATTAAAGATAAAAAATAAATGAAATAAAAAATCATTTATAAATAAAAAAAGAATTGTTGAAAATGGCTACAAACAGTCCAATCTCATAAAAATCATAAAAGAAATAAAACAAAAGTACAAAAAATCTTTAGTGACTACTAAAAACATTGACAACATCACCAGCACGTATCCAACCATTTCGTTACCTTGGGTACCAAAATTGTCTCCAAAATTGTGTAAAGTGTTTAGGAAGGCAGGATATAAAACGGTCTTTAAATCAAACTTGAACCTGGAGACATTATTAACATTAAGAAATAAATCCAAACTAAAAATGAACAGCCACCCAGGAGTCTACCTTATTAAATGTCATTGTAGCAAAAAGTAAATAGGTGAAACAAAAATGCAAATAAAAACATGCATGCAACAACACAAAAATAGTACAACAGGAAATAAAACAGAACGATCTGCAATAGCCACATACATGAGACATTGTACACAACAAATTAACTGGGACAGTTGCAGAACTCTAAAAGTCAATGCTAAAAAGTTTGATAAAAAAGTTTGTGAGGCACTTGAAATATAGTACTACAAATGTGCCCCTCAACAGAATGGTATCAATTTAGAAAATCATAAACAAGTATTACCATTTGATTTTACATGCTTCCCATTTAAGTCAGTAAGTTGTGGAGTTCCACAAAGATCAATACTTAGACCATTGCTGTTTTTAAATTAAATTTATACTTTTTGTTTATACATAGCCATATTAGCTATTGTAATATTGCCTGGGCAAATAATCACTCATCTTTCCGAAAACCTATTTATACAAAACAAAAGCAAGCAAGTCGATTAGTTTCAGGCATGGATAGATACAAATGTGACAAGCCATTACTCAAGGAAATAAATGTCCTAAATGTATACAAATTAAACATTTACCATAATTTGTTATTTATGTTTAAACTTCAAAACAAATTAATTCCAAATTATTTTTATAAAAACTTCTCTCTTATTAATCATAAATATAAATCAAGACACTCAATAAATAATTACTAAATCCCACTAACATTACTTAAAAAATCTGACTTCTCAATTACATGTCAAGGACCACGCTTGTGGAACTTGGTTCTTGACGAAAATATGAAAAAAAAATCTATTGATATATTTAAAAGAGCTATAAAAAAACGCTTACTAAATCTAAACAGTACATTCTTTCATTTTTTTAATTAAAAAAAATATTTGTATATATATATATATATATATATATATATATATATATATATATATATATATATATATATATATATATATATATATATATATATATATATATATATATATATATATACATATATATATATATATATATATATATATATATATATATATATATATATATACATATATGTTTCCACCTCTTATGTATGGTTCAGACTTTGTCACCTTACCTAAAGACAAAGCTGAATTGTTTGCTAAGAACTTTTCATCAATATCATTTCTTGATTCCACTAGTTTGATCCATTGCTCAACATCAATATCACTCCAGCTTCTGTATCTAAAGTGATTTCCTGCTTAGACTTTTCTACAGCTTGCAGCCCGGACAACATACCTATTATAGTCTTGCAGAAGTGTTCTATAGAGCTGTCGTGTATCCTTTTAAAACTATTCAACAAATGCTTATCAGAGTCTTGTTTTTCAGCCTGCTGGAAAGCAACATCTGTTATCCCTATTTTTAAAAATTCTGGAGAGCGACCTGATTCGTCTAACTACCGTCCCATTAGTCTTCTTCCTATCATAAACAAGGTTTTTGAATCTTTAATTAACAATCACTTAATCTCTCATTTTGAATCTAATATTTTATTTTCTGATCATCGATATGGATTTGGATCTTCTCGCTCTACGGCTGATTTGCTAGCAGTAATAACCTATAGGTTTTTTCGCGCATTAGATAAAGGTGGAGAGGTTAAGGTCATCGCTCTTGACATTTCTAAAGTGTTTGATAAAGTTTGGCAAGCTGGTCTTTTCCATAAGCTTTCTTCTTACGGTGTATCTGGAAACATCTTTATGATTATTGAATCCTTTCTTTCCAATCGTAGTATATAAGTTGCCCTTGATGAACAGCACTCTTCTTCTGATTCTATAACCTCAGGGGTTCCTCAAGGTTCAATCCTTGGCCCTATACTCTTTTTAAATTACATTAACAATCTTCCAGATATTTTCACATCTAAGGTGGCATCTCATGTTACTTGTCATTCAATTAAGTCTCATCCTTTTTCTGTTACTGTTCCTAAGTGCTCCAAAAACTCTTATTTGTCTAGTTTTTTTCTTCGAACATCAGTTCTTTGGAATTCACTTCCTTCATCTTGCTTTCCTGATTCATATAATTTGCAATCTTTTAATTCATATGTCAATCGTTATCTTGCTCTACAATCTTCATCTTTTCTCTTCAAGTAACTTCCAACACTAATCAGTAGTTGCTTGTAGCCTTGTTGGAAGCGAAGATGTTAAAAAAAAAAAATGTATGTATATATATAAATACATACAGTGTGTATGTGTATGTGTATGTATATATATATATATATATATATATATATATATATATATATATATATATATATATATATATATATATGTGTATATATATATATATATATATATATATATATATATATATATATCAGGCCTTGTTACGAGATTTCGCTGCGTAACGGAAAAGCGAAACGTGAATAAATGTAACTTTACTCAATAAATATATTTACATTGTTAAAAGTTAATTTACGTCAGTTGCGTTTTTACTTCATTGTAATTAAATTTAAAATGACATTAAAAACTATTGTTAGTCTTTGAAACGAAATAGCTTTAAATTGAACAATGTTGTTATAAAAAAAAAAAATTTCAATGTTGATTAAAAAAAAGTTTTCTTGTATTAAAATCTTATACTTATTTAAACTTAATTTTTTTGCTTTTAAACATTCGTTTTATGGTTGTTGTTTTTTTTATTTTTTTTTAAATAATTTAAATTTAACACTTGTTTTTGGTTGATTTTCTTGAAGAGATATAAATGTACTTACATAGATTGGGTTTTCCCCTTTAAAAAAAAACGTTTGTACTAACTGGTTTTGATAAAATAAATGTTGTAAAGAAACGAAATTTACTGCTTTTTCGGCTTTGTTTTTTTTTTATTTCCATTAAAATATTTTATTTTTATGTACAGTGAAACCTAATATTTTTTTACTCAATCCAAAAAAAAAAATAGTGTTTTCGGTTTTAAGATGTTATAACCAGAATTTGTTTTTAACAAATATCATTATAATTTTGAAATTTATGTATCTTATATTTTTAGCTCAAGTACTAGTTTAGTTTTTAAAATAAAATAAAGATAAATTGGACTTTTAAAGAGTTTATTTACTGATAGCGTTATTTTTAATAAGTTTGAATTTTAGTTTGTTCAAGGACGTATTATTATTAATACGTCCTTGGTTTTAATGCGCTACTGTAAATAATGAATGAAACTGTAAAATAATGGAAAAATAAAAACTGGAAAATAATGTGCTTTTGTTAAGCGCATTATTCAGACCAGTATTTGGAACTTACTTAAAACTTAACTAAAATTAAAATAAAGTTATATGTAATACGAACATTTTAAAGTAATTTGAATGAAATTTATTAAATCTTTTTTTACTTTGGTAATTTTATCATAAAAAAAACGGAGCATTTTAAAATTAAAAAATTTTAAAATGCTCTGTTTTAAAATTAAATGAATAAATTTTAATTAAATTTAATAAATTTATTTAATAAAAACTATATTTATTAAAAAATATTTAAATTTAATAAAATAAATTGAAAATATTTCTTTTTTTAAATTTGATTGTTTATAAACTTATGAAATCTAATATTTAAAATTAAATATGATGAAAAGTTTAAACTTAAAACACTTTATTTTCTTTAAGTAATTTTTAAAAACTATTAAGCAAATTGTTTCTTTAACAAAAAATCTATTAGTTTACAATTGCGGTTAAATGCTTTTACTAACGACTTTAAAACTTCCGAATGAACGTCACATAAACGATATAAAAAGATAATTTAAATATTCTAAAAGATAAGTTTTTGCGTAACGCATAACTGCTGAACGCGTAGGCAAATCGCCTTTTCACAGGCAAAATGCGAGCTGCGTAACGCTTCTTAACAAGGCCTGTAATATATATATATATATATATATATATATATATATATATATATATATATATATATATATATATTATATATATATATATATATACATATATACACTTCCTTCTTATGTATTTATATATATATTCTTCTTGTTTCTATTTGTTTGTCTGTTTTAATTTTGTTTTTAAAAAAAATATGAATGATGAATTTAAATCTATAAAATGTTCGGAATCTTTTAAAACTTAAAATATCTTTTGTATATTTAAATATATATTATGAAGTTTATTGAATATGTATACGCATATGTACCAATTTGTAAATAATTTTTTTCAAACATTTTAAATTTTTTATTATTTCTAAACTTTTTAGTTTTGTCAAACTTAAAAAAATTTTTTTAAAACTTAAATTTTTCAAACTTTATAATTTGTTTTTTTTTTATACTTTTTTTAATTTCACTCTTTTATATGTTATTTGAAGTTGTAATATTTTATTTTATTTTTTTCTATTTCCACGAAGGGGCTTGATGATAAGACATTTTGTCTTCTACTTCCCGCAGTCAGCTTGTAATTGTATAAATTTATTTGAATGTAAGATTAACATTGTAAAATGTGTCAAATGATGAAAATAATAATAATAATAAAAAAATTTAGATACGGGACAATATGTCAACAAAATTTCGGACACCATTTATAGCGCACTTATTTCAGAAAAAGACAAAACCATCCATAAATCATTGACATAAAATAGAACTGCCATTTTTAAAAATAACATATAAACAAAAACAAACAAAAAACTTTTAACCTGAAGACGCTGGTCACAACAATCCAGCAAAAATTTCTTATAAAAAATAAATTTAGTATTGAGATAAAATTGTATTTATTTACAAACATTGAAAAATATATATCCACATTAAAATATATATATATATATATATATATATATTATATATATATATATATATATATATATATATATATATATATATATATATATATATATATATATATATATGTATATATATATATATATATATATATATATATATATATGTATATATATATATATATATATATATATATATATATATATATATATATATATAATACATATATATATATATATATATATATATATATATATATATATATATATATACATATATATATATGTATATATATATATATATATAACGCTAAATTATATTCATGCTAGTTCTAACCACCCACAAATATAATATGATAATAGTGTATAATGACTGTATATATATATATATATATATATATATATATATATATATATATATATATATATATATATATATTATATATATATATATATATATATATATATATATATATATATATACATATATATATATGTATATATATATATATATAACGCTAAATTATATTCATGCTAGTTCTAACCACCCACAAATATAATATGATAATAGTGTATAATGACTGTAGTACATAATATATAACGACTGTAATTTGATCTAATTTGTGAAAATGATTGATAATTCTTTTCCAGACAAAAATTGTATTTCTAACAGGAAAAAAAAAAATTGTATTTCTAACAGGAATATTTGACCACTTGCCTCTTTATCAAGAGGTCTGTGATTGAATGTTAGCTATGGCTATATTTGCAACATCAATAAGAAATGTGGTGTGAAATTCCTAAGTCTTTTGTGAAGCTCAATGATAAAGCCATAAGCAATTTAACATTTATCTTTGACTCACTATACTCACTCGCAACTGAATTACTCAGTAAGTCAGCTTAATTAGACATACTTAATTACATAAATAAAATATGAATGTAATAAAACTTAATTATCAAGTGATTAACTAAATTACTCAAAAATACAATTAAATAAGTATAACTTTTTTAAAATAAGGAAATTTTTTTTTTTTGAACAACATATAAATTTCATTTATAATTTTTTTTACAAAAGTATTGTTTAATTTAAAGATATTTAAAGATATCACTTTTAATGATTTTTAACGTGGTTTCAAATTAAAATTAATTACAATGCAGTACTTTAAAATATGATATTGAGATAATTTAACTTTTAACGACAAATGTATATTTTATAAAGTTACATTTACTTGCATTACACAATAAAATCTTATAACAAGGCCTATGTACAAATTTTATTTATTTATTTTTATCTAAATTTTATAAATGTTATATATTTATTTGCATAATTATATACAAAAATTTATTGTCAAAAAATATACCTCTTCCATCTATTTCCCAGATTTTAACTTTTCGATCTGAACCACCTGTTACAAAGTATTTTCCAGAAGGACTAAAACGCACTGTCATGACTTCTCCTTCATGGCACTCCTATTTGACAAAAAAAAAGAAATTTGCATTTAATGAAAACGTGTAATATAATGACAACAACAATAGAAATATACAAGCCTGCAAAGTAGAATAAAACCAGAAAGTTTGATATCCTTTTTCCAAATTTTTCTCCTGCAAAAATTAAATAAGTGTCACAGTTGCTACACTGTAGAGTTTTTCAAATACGTTGTTTAGTTACAAAACTATGCATGCATTTAAATGAGTTGTTTAGTTACAAAACTATGCATGCTGCATCTAAATAAGTTGCTTAGGCACAAAGCTATGGATGCTACATTTAAATGAGATGCACATTACAGAACTACAGATGCTACATTTAAATGAATTGCTTAGTCACAACTAGATATATATTTATATATAAACCATAACAAAGAAAACATAATAATGCTAATTAATGATCATTAATGCTAATTAATGATAAAATACTAAATTGCATATCTTTAAAAGTACATTTGACTCTTTAAAAACTGTTCTACTGATTTTAAAAGATCATTTTATTTAACAAACCAAGTTTGTTTAAACAGAAAACCAAGTTTGTTTAAGAACAGAGTTTGTCAATAAAAAAAAATTCTGTTCGTACAATTTATAAAGATTTGTTACTACTTTTCAAGGTGAATAGTAAAAGAGAAATACTTGCCATCCTTTCGGCTAAATATCTGTATTAGTCCTTAAACAAGATCTTTTTAAGATCTTGTTTAAGGACTAATAATAATACTTGGTATTAGTCCTTAAACAAGATCTTACCAAACCTTTTAAAAATGCTTTGTGTAGAAAAGATAAATGTTATATAAAAAATTTAATAAAAGAAGCTCCTCTTTATTCTTATATTAACAGAACTTACTGTTGATTGTGTGGGTCGATCTGGGACAGAAGTTAAGCAGATCATTCCTAGGCTAGAATAGCTTGAAGATCTCTTTCCATTCTCAGGGCTTAGTGATCTAAAAAATGTAAATTTTTTTATTTTTTTATTTTTTAATATGTATTTAAAATTTTACAATTATATAAAAAAAAACATATATGGACATTAAGGTTGTTCATAGAAGCAATTTTTTTGAATTCTCCAACCTCCTAAATTTGTTTAATATAATAAAATAACACTGGATTTAAAAAATCTTTGAATAAAAAAATATTCTTAGAAGATCATACAAACCTTATTGAATACTAAATGGGTTTTTAATACAAAAGTATATTATGTTATGTTAATGGGTTTTTAGTTTAAAAATAATTTGTTATAAAATGTAAAATGAATATATATTTTTTTAATCTAAAAAACCTTAGTTTTTATGCAATCAAATCTAAAATGATCATTTTGTATGAAATAATTATTTTTGAAATTTTGACATAATTTTTCTTCTTTTGAGATTCAGGTTGAACTTTTTTTTAATTAATATTAGGGACCCAATTAATATTCAAAGGTCTTGAGGAACCGCTTAAAAATTTTTTTTATTTTTGAAATCTTTAAACACAGTCCTTTTTTATTATATTAAACACATTTAGGGGGTTGAATCAAGTATTTTCAAAAAAGCTGCTTTTACTAACCATTCAAATAAACTTTTTAGTATACACAGTATACATTCAAATGCAGCATATTCAGGGTTAAGAAAAACAGAAAAATAAAATGGTCTCTCCCTCCAATAAGATGGTTGTGTCTAGTTTTACTAATTAGCTTGCGAAAATTTGATTTAAAAACCTGCTAGCTAAGTTGTATAATCTAAGTATTATAGATTAATTTTTAATACCACCCACAACCACCACCAATCTTTATAAGTTCAAATATTTTATGGCCATAAAAATTATGCATATAAATTATAACTATTTAATGTAAGTATTTAATGATTTGTTTTATTTATTACACAGGTGGTAGAAAAATAGGTTCGTTTGCTGCATCGATCAATTCTTGTTGAAGCTTTTGTTGCCTCCTACTAAAAAAACAAGTTAAATAATTACTGAAATGTAAAAAAAAAAGTAAAGAGTATGATCTGCTGAATTAATAATACCTAGCCAAAACTTCATTTTGCATGTTAAGAAGATCTGCTTCTAATGCTTTTTGATGCATACACCTTTGTACCTAAAATAAAATGGAAGTTTTAAAATAATTGTTTTTGTGCACACGCACAAATACACACAGATGTGTATTTGTGCACACGCACAAATACACACAAATACACAAATATTGGCAAAGTAAACAGATCATGTGTTTTTTAAATTTATTATTTTTAAATTTATTTGAAAATTTTAATTTTAAAGCTAATTTTATATATGTACCATTATTGTCTATTGACTTGTTGTGCAAGCTTTTGATTAGTGATTACAAAAAATAACAGTAATCTCAAATGAATAATCTAAAACAAAAAGTCTGTTAAGGAGAATTAATGAGACAGACTTTGAATCCAAGAAATGATTGAGGACCTGTTGAAGTGACTCATTGTACAAGCGGTTTATTAGAACAAATAATAATCTGAATAATAATAATAATCTTAAATGACTAATCTAAAACTAATCTAAAACACTAAGTCTGTTATAGAGAGTTAATGAGACAAAACTTTGTCTCATTAACTCTCAGAAAATTTAAAATAGTACTGCTTGAAACATTTTTGAATTCAGAACAGATGGTTGTTATTGCAGGTAGTAGGTTGTTGCCTAGTTAAACATACAGTGCAAAGACAAGATGCTCACGCAGGTGTCTATTAAATTTTAAATAAAAAAAAAGCTCTGTAACAAATTTTTTTAGTTGATACTGATGTCAAGGTAAAAATTACAAAAAAACAATTTGTATTTTTTAATTTAATTTTTTTAGAAATAATTATCTTATTAAACATTTTTTATCTATTTAGTGATATTTTTGTTTACATTTTATTTTTGACCCTTTAGTATTTATTATCATTTCTTATCATAATTTTTTTTGTTTTACCTAAATTCAGAAAAAAAAAAATAACAGGTTAGTTTGAAATATTTTTCCTTTGGATTGATAACTACAGCTTTGTTGACAAAATCATTTTTTTTCACATACTTTAAAGATAGAATAATTTTAGTAACTTTTTAACATTTTTTTTTAATTTAGAACACATGTAATACATTTTTAAGTAACACATGCTTGCATGTATTACTTAAAAAATTGTGTGTATTGCAAAGTTCTAATTTGAAATAATAATATACACAATGAAGAATAAACATTCAATTTTTATTCTCATGTTTATACTATTGCATATAACTTTAAGTTAAATTCAACTTACCAACTCTTGGTATTCAAACTGAAGATTTTTATACTTTTCTTCTGTTGAATTGCAAAGCATTTGAAGAGCCTGGTGCTCATCCTTAATTGCCTATTCAAATAAATGTTTTTTATTCTTAACATGTTTCCTTTTTTACATTTTCAAAAGATTTTACAACAAAAATAACAAACTCTTGAAAAAATATTTAAAATAGAAGACTTTACAGAAAAAATTTAACAGACAAAAATATACATAATGACTCCATAAATAGCCAATCAATATCAACAAAATAAAATAATAATAATAATAATAATAATAATAATGATAATTAATAATGTTTAAATTATAAATTAAAATTATAAGTTTATAGTTTATAGAAATAGTTTATCCCATTTTTTAACTAAATAATTAAACTAAATTTATTTAAGAACAATTAAACTTTCACAACAACAACATAGAAACAAGGTTGGCAAAAAATTATCAACCTCTGACACTATTAGGTTCACAATTAGGCTGACATTGAGTAATACTGAACTAACTTTAAAAGCACTCGCCAAAAGTGTTTTTATTAATCAAGAATGTTAGAAGATCACAGACGACCAGATATCGCTCTAGTTTTAACCATCAAGCGATATCACAACAATATATAGATACTATTATCCACAAATGTTGCAGAGTATTGCTTCCAGTTTTTTAAATATTAAACAATTTGTTTTATAACCAAAAGTAAAGAAATTCAGAGGAAACTTAAATTTATTCAATAAGATTCATAAAATAGATCACTTAATGATATTGACAAAAGCACTCTAGAACAAGAGAAAAGTGACAGAAAAGCCCACTTCAAGGTGTAGTTAAGACAATTTATAAACTATTCAAATTTTTGATTTGAAATTAGCATGATCTTGTCAGCGTATTATATCCAAACAAAAGCTTTAGATGCTACAATTGTTTTTGCTTTAAGTTTTTATAATGTTTAAAGAAACTTTTCTCCTTTTTTATACTACTTTCAAAACTTTTTTATTACCCATTATTGTGAATTTAAAGAACACCAATTTTGAGTCTTTAAATCAATTCTGTTTAACAGCATTAACTAAATTTTAATTTAAAAATTTTGAAAAAGTGCTTCAATCTACTAAAGATCCTAGCTCTAATCTGTTCTAGTGCATATTAATTGAATATTTAATTTTGTTAATATTTATAAGAAAAGATAAATTTTGCAAGTCCTATAGTGTTTTATAATCATAAAAATACTCAAATATAACAAAATACTCAAATAAAAAGCTGCTTGTTGTCTTCATATATGATTGCAAAAAAAAATGTTGTATAGCTGCTGCAGCAAAAGCAAAGGCTACTTTGCAGGACTTGGGTTAATAAATAATGGTTAAAAAAGTATAGAAAATGACCAAATGATAAGTAGACAAGAAAAATCAAAGAACAAGAAAAAATGCATTCAATGCATTAAGTCCGTTAGGACATGATAATCAAAAAATGCAACCTATTTTTACAAAATGGCTACTACTTTCAGTAATAGAAGAGCAATACTCAAAATTTTGTGGGTGTTTAACACTAGGGCCCAGTACTATAGGATATTAAATATAAGATATTAAACATAAGATATTAAACATAACGAACAAATTAGGAATTTAATCGAACTTTAGAGGATATTGTAGATATTGAACATAATAAACAAATGAGGAGCTTTATCGAACTTTATATGTGTATGATAAAACTGTTTTAAATACTGGAGATGATAAATAAAATAATGGTGTTATTTCATTGATGGATAATAAAAAGCAAGATCACTGCAATGTTAGTTTCCTTATTCCATGGTAACAAACTGTCGCCATGTAACATAGACACCATTATTTTTGTTCCTTAGATGGAAAAACTAGTGGTCTTAATCAGTTTAAAGGAGAGCCAGGTAAGCAGCTGCAAAACCCCTAATGAAAGCCCCTAATGACAAACTGTTATTAAGCCCCTAATGACAAACCGTATTTCCAATTATTTCCCTTAACAATTCATTAACAAAACATTAGTTTTATTAATAAATTGTTATTCCCTGAGTCATCCCAAACTGTCTGTGGATCATCTTTAAGAGAAAGTTTTATAAAAGCAAAAATTGAATTTAAAAATAAAATGCTAAAACTTGATACAAAAAAAACATTTCAATATGTCACAGTAAAAAGCAGTAAAAAGCATATGTTAGAAACATTGAAAATCTTATCAGTTACTTAAATGATACAAATTTTTTTTTTTCTTATTTTATACTATTTTTTTTAGGAGGTAATAAACAAAATTAGTACATTAATAAATGTATGAGATAACAAACGATTTATCTGGTTATCAAAGCATAATGAATTGGTAAAAAATGAGAAAAATAGTATTTGTTATAAATATTTTATGTTATTGGATATTTTATGAAAACTGTTTCTTTTTTTAGTTTAATAGAACATTAATGTTACTAATTTCACAGTATGTGTATGTTAAGATTTAAAAAACATACAAGCAAATTTCATCATCTAAACTACAGAAGTGCAGAAATATAGATATTAAACTTTAAAAAAGAAAGAACTGCTATACTAAAAAAACTTGGTTACTATAAAAACAACCTGGTTAGCAGCATCCAAGTCAGCAATTAGTGAATTTAGCCGTCCATTTTCTGAAAGAACACTATCCATTTGATTTTGATTTTCTCGAATACTAATCATGCATATAATGATGTTAATTATGCATATAATTATGTAAAAATTATAAAACTTATTAAGTTGTAAAAGATCTGATAACAGATTTTAAAATCAAAAACAAAAAGTTACATACATTAAATCTTTTTGTAGAATTAAATCATCTTTTGCTTTTAAATCGATGGTTAGTTGAATTATTTTTTGAGCATGCTAAACATATGTTAAACATAAGATAATAAATTCATTAAAGCTATATGTGTGTGTATGTGTGTGTGTATATATATATATATATATATATATATATATATATAAGCAATCATTTACAAATAAACAACTTTCAAATGCAACCACTCTTTCAAAATATATATGGGAAACTAGGGAAAACCAGAATTGGGAAAATTGAGGTCGGCAATATTTTGCTAACCTAAATCTTTTAGAGGTCGGCATTGGGTTGGCAAAAAAATTTTGATACCAAGGTCTTACCATTAAACATCAAAACAAGGTAGGCAATTTTTTGCCGACTGCAAACATTTTTAGGTCGACATTGCCAAATGCTGAACCCAATTCCGTGGGTTGAATATATATATACATTTATATATATGTATATTTATATACATATATGTATATATATATATATATATATATATATATATATATATATATATATATATATATATATATACATATATATATATATATATATATATATATATATATATATATATATGTATATATACATATATATATATATATATATATATATATATATATATATATATATATATATATATATATATATATATATATATATATATATATATATATATATATATATATATATATATATATATATATATATCTTTATGATACAAGCTGCCATGGCCCACTATATTACATGACCATGTATACACAAAAAAAACTTGCGTATTATAATTGGTTTAAAGTGGACAAAGTTGTGTTGATAAATCAAAATAAACTTGATATTTATATATGTGTGTAGTGTATATGTATATATATATATATATATATATATATATATATATATATAATATATATATATATATATATATATATATATATATATATATATCAGGCCTTGTGATGAATGAAAACTGCGCGACGCATAAGCACGACATGATTTTTGACGTCATTAAATTCTTTTTATTTGCTTTTCTTATTTATCGACATTACACAATGCGACTGCACCAATTTACTTAATTACCACAAAACTACTTTAAATCATTAATGTAGAAATGTTATTATTTTAAAATGTCTTGGAATGTTTCGTTTTTCAAAATGTAAAAACATTTGTTTATGTTCTCGACCACAGACACATTTTGTCTATACTAAACGGATAAAAAACATTATAACTAAACATTTAAAAAAGATTATAACATATGCTAATTTGATTTTTTTTTTTCTCAAATATGTAATTTAAAGTTTTTCAAATAAATTTTTTTCTTTTTAAAAAGTCAGCGAGTAATAAACTGGAAATTTTAATTTTGTACGAATAAAAACTGTGTAATAGCTAATATTTTTACTAGCGATTTTATATAATATTTTTTCATTTATTTATTCTTATTTATTTTTATAAAGCGGTTGATAAGCACAATCACTCGTATTACTAAAAAACTTTAACAAACGTTTTGAATAGATTTTTAATGTTTACAAGGAATTTTATTTTTGGTAAAATAAAATAAAATAAAATGTTAAAATAAAAATCTTATAGGTTAAAAAGACATATTTCAGCGAAAAAAATTATTCTTAAAAATTATTATTAAAAATTATTTGAAAAACTATTGACGTTCTATTTTTCAGCAGCTGTTCTTGAGCATGCTTCGTTGAGTTTCGGTAACTTTTAACAAAAAAGCGATTGTTATTATTTAAGTAATTTTTTTCGAGTTATTTTTTACAAAAATATTAATAGCTGTACTTTTTATTGAATCAAGTAGAATCCATGAGGTCGCGATCGCGTCACAAAACGAGTTCCATCTTTGTAGGGGAAAAACATTGAACAAAACGCGTGATAAGCGCGTTTTGTTCATTGTTTTAATTTTAAAGCCGGGTTAAGGCATTAAACAAAATGCATTTTGTTCAATGTTTTCCCCCTACAAAGATGCTAACTCGTTTTGTGACGCGATCGCAACCTCAAGGATATGTTTTAATATTAATCCTTTTATTTTTTTTTTTATTTTCGCTTACCAATTTTTAAAATGTTTCCTCGAAATTATTCTTAAATACTTTAAATACGTCTAACAGTTAATAAATATTTTTAAATCTATGGAATAATTTTAAAACCTAACAAACCCCCTTAGAATAATTATTTAAGTTAAAACTCTAAAACTAAAAGAAACTAATTTTGTTCAATTTTATCGACAACTTTGCTATTGCTGAATAACTTTATTAAAATGTTAGCTTAAAAAGATTTAAACTTTTTGTTTAATCTGAATTTTTTCTACTTGTTAATAATGAGCATATTTAATTTTTTTGTAATTCAAACTTTTATATCAACTGCGTGCGGTTTTTAAAATACTTTATTAAATGTTAAAACAATCGAAAATTACTTCATTAAAATTCTGCTCAAAAATATCTTTAAATATACTCAAACAAAAAATTTTTTGCTTGACGCAAATAGCCCTAGCTACACGCAAAATCGCCCTTGGACGACTTAAAATTCACATCGCCCGACGCTTTATCGCAAGGCCTGATATATATATATATATATATATATATATATATATATATATATATATATATATATATATATATATATTTAATGAAATGCATATATATATATATATATATGTATATATATAATATTATGAAAAATTAACTAAAATGTCTAAAGTTAAATATGTAAGTAGTTAACTTCTAATATAAAATTTACATAACTCATCATTAAATTGTTATCGCCATGGCGAAGTTTTATTATTACATTTTTTATAAAAATGTAATGAGTTACATGGTAACATGTAACCTAATACAACCTGTTTCATGTGCTGTTTCATGTGCTTCTGCTTGGTAGATATGCTTTTTTAGGCAAAGGCTAGGAGATAATAACTGACTTAAAACCCTCTGCCTTGGGGCCTTTAGTTGAATGAATGCTAGAGATTGTGTCTCAATAAAAATACTCATCTTGGGCAGATGTAATTCTTTTCTATTCTGTCTTGTCATCTTAGGCAAATGCATTCGGCTACTGTCTTGTAAAAGGCCTCCTAGGCAAAGACTTAAAGGGTAAACAGATTCTATCTGGTGACCAGCTTCACATCCCTTCTTCATCATCAGGCTAGTACAGATAAATTTATAGTACATTGTTTCCAGTTTAGGATGATGAATGCTAGATCTTCTTTACTCATTGCATGGATTTTGCTCATATCTCTGTGTTAATGTTTCCAGTTTAGGATGTTGAATGCTGGATTTTCTTTTTTAATGACTAGGCAACTCATTCTATTATTTCCTAACAAGAGTACAGCTTTGAAACTCAGTTTTATAGTTCTGAGGCTGGCTGTTAATCAAGTTTCTTGAACTCTGTGGTACCTCTCAGAGAAGCTGATTCCATCAACAGCTGTAAAATATCTGAGAACAACCTTTCTAACAAAGGTTATTCTTAGGTCACGAAATTTTGTATTTCATCTCAAAAAATAGGCTCTGGGGACTTCTGGAGAATCTTTAACAGTATCTACAAGAAGGGTAAATCTGTTATCCCACCTCACGGCTGTTTCAGAGTGAGCTTTACGGCTTTTTGTTGTTTTTTTTTTTAATTTTTACTTAGCGGGTGTTACTAAAACATTTATAATTTTTGAAATATTAGAGATAATTTTGTTTTGTAAAAGGAATAAAAGCAACAATAAAATGTTTAATCATACAACATTTAATACAATAGTAATAAAACTTTTTTTATTTTATAAAAAGCGCAACAAATGATGAACTTGGTTAAATTTTAGAAATTTGTTGTTACTTTTTAAAGCGTGTACACGGAATAAATGTGAAAGTAGAAAAATAACTAAAAAAAAAGTACTTTTAAATTTTTATTTCTAACCAAGTAATAACTTTAATACAATAATATAAAAAGATCAAACATTATAAAAAAATCAAATTATTCCTGTGGGAATCTAATAAAATTTCAAACTTTTGCTTTGGTGGTACCCATAAGCTTGTGCACAGAACAAGTTTTTCTCAAACAAAATCGATCAAACGTAAATCTGGTGGTGGAAGAAAGAAGGGTTTTAAAGATAAAAAACTAGTTAGAAAACTGGTTAACAGTTTTAAGACTAACCCAAGCCTTTCACTAAGGGAGCGCGCAAACATTGAAGCCATTTGATGCTTTTTTAAATGATATTTTAATATCTTTAATATTTCTGCAAAGTTTTTTTATTTTTTTCATTTTTCTTTTAAAGATGGCCCAGTACTTTTCAATAACTTTTAATTCTGGGCAGTTTAGAGGATTTTCTGTTTTAGGCACAAATTTCACATTATTATTTTTATACCATACCAAAGCTATTTTACAATAATGAATTGAAGCTAAATCTGGCCAGAACACAGGACTCTTATTGTGTGATTTAATCAGAGGTAAAAGGCATTTTTGTAAACACTCTTTAACATATATTAGATCCAAAAGTGTGGACCGAGAAATATAAGATGCTGATTTTTTGCCACAACTGCAAACAGCTTGCCAAATCAAAACTTCTTTAGCAAACTTGTCATGTTTTATGTATTTAATTTTCTTATCTGTTTTTCCTCTATATTTGGCAATATAATAGACGGTACCAGGAATTTGCTGATGATCGTACTTGATATAAGTTTCATCGTCTTCAATAATACAGAAATTTTTAGAAATAAAATTGTCATACAACTTTCTGCAGCGGGTTTTTGCATTTTTTTGTTGAGTTTCAGATCGGTTGGGCACTTTTTGTGCTTTGAAAGAATGAAAACCATGTTTATTTCGAACTTTTACAACAAAACTATGAGAAAGTCCATAAATGTTTGCGTGCACTACCTTAGTGAAAGGCTTGGGTTAGTCTTTAAACTGTTAACCAATTTTCTAACTAGTTTTTTATCTTTAAAACCCTTCTTTCTTCCACCACCAGATTTATGTTTGATCGATTTTGTTTGAAAAAAACGTTGGATTACACGACTAACGGTGTATGGATGTATTTGCAACGCTTGTGCTATCGAATTGTAGCTACTATTGGGATTTTTCAAATATTTGTGCATAATTTTTTCTTTTGTCTTTTTTTTATTTTTAAAACTAATTTTAAGTTAAATCAAAAAACTAATACATTTTTTTGAAAAATTGAAAATTTTTGAAAAATTGAAAAAATTGAAAAAAAATTTTGAAAAGAAAACGTTGTAACACGTTGTAAACAAAATACAAAACAATTAAAAAGATTTTAATATAACCACTGAAAAAAAATGATGCACTTATTCTTTCACATTTATTTCGTGTACACGCTTTATCAAAAAAAAAAATCAGAAAAATATATTTCTGATAGTCATTATCAAATACACTCATTGTTTAACTATTATTAAAATAAAAAATCTTACTTAATTGTTAAAGGTTAACTAAAACAGTCTTTATTGAAGTCTGCAAGCAAACCACATTTTTTGCAAAATTATGAAAAATGTCGTTAAAAGGGAGATTAGCTGTTAAATGAGCACGTTTTTAAATCCAGGCCTTGTTTTAAAGCGTTACCCCTAGAGCGATTTACGTACGCCTTAAGCGCTTTTTACGTACGCGTAGAGCTGTTTTGGTTAAGCTACTTTTTATCATTTTTTAACTTTTAAATTAGCGGTAACATAAAAGAAGTAATTAATTTTCAAAAAAACCACATTAACTTTTAAATAACGTTATGTAAAGGTATTTATTAAAAAAAAGAATTTTCTTTAAAAATAATTATTGTAACTTTTCATTGCGATATATCTTTCCTTTTTATAGCAATTAATTGACGCTAAACTTTTTATCCAAATATTTAGCAACATGAAAAATTGTTTGTCAATCTTTAACTACAAATTTTTTGCAATGTTTTTAATAAAAAGTAGTAATTTTTTAAAGTTTTTAGTAAAAAAACTTTAAAAAAATCTATATTACATATTTATTAATACAGAATATAAAAGTTTTTTGTAATAATAGATTTTTTATGAATTTTTTACTGAATTTATAATAAAAAAACATTTGCAAAAAAATTTGTAATTAAGAATTGACATTTTTTTTTAATAAAATCTCAAAAAATGTCTTAATATTTTTGTTATCATGATAACAAAAATATCAAGACATTTTTTCGAGATGTTAAAAAAAATGTCTTTGCTTTTCTTATTAGTTTAATAGTATATAGCTTATAGTTAGTTTAATAGTATATAGCTTTTCTTATTAGTTTATTAGTATATAATTTAAGTTATGCGGGGGGAGGGGGTCGGCACAGAAAAAAAAAATTACCTGTTACTCGCAATATTTGAATGAAGACAATTTGTTAAAATTATTGTGCGTGCGATTCAATAAGTTTTTTTTTTCATAAATCAAGTTATAATATAAGGTAAAGAAATCATGAGTAGACTACAACATCCGCTGATGACACTAATATTACGTTGAATATATTTATATAACGGAGGTTTTATTATGCACGCGCACATTACAGGTTCCGCTAAATAAATACTAAGGCACGTTTTAGTTTAATGACAGTCTCCATTTTTTACTAATGATTATGTATTTTTCTTTATAAAACAAAACAAATTAGTATATAAAAACCTTGTATATTTCTATTATCTCTAAATTGTTTAAAGTTCGAATATGGATTGTATTTTGAAGGACAAAAGATTTACTTTAAAAACTTTTAAATCTTGGGACTTTGCCGATGCTTTGCCGATGCGATGATCACAGAAAAAGAGAAGACTTACGTTATTAAAATCAAATGTAAGTTATGTGATCTTCATCAAAATAAAATATTATCCAAAAACAATAGTGCCGTAAGGGCAACTGCCCAACGGTTTATAAATAATACAAGTCATGTTAAAATATTTTAACATGTTACTATATTTTAATTAAGTTGATATATAATTAAAAATAAAAATATAGTTCAATAAATAAATTAACGTTATTCTTAACAAAGATTACCTCATATTTATTCTTTTTTTTATTTTATTAAGTTAAATTGCTTTCAAACGAAAAAAAAAAGAGTTTTGTAATTATACGTAGAATGAAAATACTTTTGAGTTTGTTTATAAGTTAAAGAACTTAATTTTTAATAAACAAATTTTTACGAACGTTTATTATAAACAGATACGATTCAAATTATTAAATATACTTAAATTATTTCAGTTGAGTATTTTTTTAAGTTTGCACGATTAAAGTTTGGCGTAGAAGTATTTGTTTTTTTTTTGTTTTAAGAATAATTAACAAAAGAGTTTGCATAGTTAAGACATTTATATTTAACTTAATTTTTTTTTTAATTTCCTAAAATTAAAAAAAAAAAAGATTTAATCGTTGAAAACGATTTTTCTCTATAGCTTTCTCTATAGCTTTCTCTATAGCTTTCTCTATAGCCTTCTTTGTGATTTGTTTAAAAAGTTAAATATTTTTACAATAACATAAAAAATTTATGAATTAAATTCCTAGCGAACGCGTTCTAAACTACGTATCAAAAATATGCACAAAGCAGACAAAACTTTTTTATATTTTTATAAAACGCAAGTTTGAACGCTTTTAAACGCTTTTGAACGCTTTTAAAAATTTAAAAAATATTTAAAAACTTAAATTTTTCTTTGTTAGTCGAAACAAAATCGTTGTTTAGTAATTAACATGGGTTTGCGTTTATCAATGTTAATATTTTTTGTTTACTCTAGAAATTATTAAAAATAAAAAAAATCATTATTATTTTTTATTCAATAACGATTAAAAACAATTATTCAAAAACAAATTTCAGAAATAATTAATATATATATATATATATATATATATATATATATATATATATATATATATATATATATATATATATATATATATATATATATATATATATATATATATATATATATATATTTTACTAAATAATAATGAACTAAAATTAATAATAAAATAACTATTGAAAACATTACAAAATTTTCATAATAAATTTATATTTAAAACGTTTATAGTTTATATTTAAGTTAATTGTTAAATTGAAATAGTTTGCGGTTATTTATTTATTGCGGTAGTTAAAACACTTAACGTCTATAAAAAAAAATAAAGATAATTTTATGACGTCAAAATCGCGTTAAGCTAATGCGTTAAGCACTTTTTTATTTAAAACAAGGCCTGAAACCTAGAAGTTCTTATTTTAGAAAATAATTCACGAATTTGATAAATTCAATGCATTAAAAAATAAAACTAGATTTCAATTTTGAAATATTTAGTCTTAACATTTTAAGCTAAAGCCTTTAAAAAAACTTAAGCAATTCTTTTCTATGCATACAGTTTTAATAATATGGTGTTAGGTTGTTAATAAATAAAGATCTAATCTAATAAAAATCTAATAAAATAATTTATGACCAAAACTGATGTAAAGTTTTTGAATTAACCTCGCTTTTGGTAATAGAATTATTTTATAGCACTTGAATCAATCTTTTCTCACAAAAAATAAAACGTTTCTTTAAATATACAAATAGCTAATATTAATTGTTTGATAATGTGTTTTTATTCTCATAAAAAACTGTTTTATAATGAGTTGATCCACTATCAAGCAGTAAAACGATCTTTGAACACCCAGTTGATAATAGATTTATGCACTATTCTAAAGAAAAAACCGCCTAATTTTGTTTATTTTATAATTTAAAATTCGTCTGGCTAAGAAAGTTGTTTTCATAAAATTTTTACATATTTGCTTGGGACATACAGAATTTAAGGTCATGTGATTGTTTTGAAATGTAAACAATATTTTGCGCATTAAACTAGAAAAATTTGTTTCTAAACTAGCCAAGTTTAAAAACATATTTCATAACATAGCTAGAGGTACAGCAAACAATTTTTTGATTTTTATATGCAAAAAGGGTTGAAATTTCAATAATTTGGTGCGGATTACAAAAATAATATGACTTTCATTATTTAACAATAAAATTAAAAATATAAATGCATTAAAAAATAGTTAAAAAATAAAAAATAAGCAACCCGCACCAAAAATTAGATAGAATAGACATTTATTTATAAATGTTCCAAATTTCAACCATTAAGGGTGTAGCTATGTTGTGAAATCTTAGTTGACCCAAGTCAGGTTTTCCATAAAAACAGAAAAGTGATCCCAAATCGTTAGCAATATTTAAACATTAATATTTTTATTTTGTTTAATGTAAATATTTATTTAAAAAAAAGATAGGTCTTTTATAATTTTTTTATTTAAAGATGAAAGCGCTTATAGGAAAAAAACACTATTATTTTGAAGTTATGCATTTTAAACTTTTTTTGCGGAAATACTTTTTTTTTTGATAAACACAAAAATAACTGATGTCAAGTAATGTTAGACCTAACCTTGTTAACAACGCTGTTGGAGATTTTCCAAATGTCTCTAAAGCTAAACTTCTGAGATACAAGCCTAACTTTTGAAATATTTTGCTTAGCATTTCAACTCAATTGAAATATTTGAATCAACCCTGAAACAGTTGCAACAACTTTATATAGGACTTTATATTTATAGTTATATAGGAACAACACATAGTTATAAGGACAACAACTTTATATTTATAGTTATATAGAAAAAAAAATGAGAAAAAAAGCAAATGCTTTTGCAAATGATTGCAAACCTATGCTTGCTACAGGTACAAGCAATAAAATTATTTATCTATATTGACAAACACTTTTGAGAGAATTACGTAAGGGTTTAACATGTGGATATTATACAGTCTTCAATAACCTTTCAAATTTAATGACTAAACAAGGTACTAATGTCAAAATTGTACCAAGCTTCTTTTTATTAAAACACTTTCAACTGTTTTTTTTATTTGCAATGTACACAATGAATTATTTATTTGTTCTGAAATAATAACGGCTTTTTCAATAATAAAAAAAAACTATTCAATGCCACTGAACAAAAAAATGCTGTTAAAAGTTTTTAAAAAAAGGGAAAGAAAAAAATAACATTAAAAAATAATAATGAAAAAAAGATTACAACATCTAAATAAAATAATTTTAATATCTGTTATTTATATTATATATTTAGTTATCTGTTATATATTTAGTTAAATTATCTGTTATACATTTAGTTAAATTGTCATTGTATTGACTTTCTAGGACAAAATTCAAATATTTAAATATTAATTTATGATTAAAAACACCACAATACTTTTTTTTTAAAAGCCAGAAAAATAACAAAACCATTTAGATAATTCTTTTTTTTATGAAACTTCATTTTCTACAGCATATATTATATTTTTCCTTCATATATTTTATACAGCATATATTTTGTTATTTCACATTATATTTGCAGATGCAACATCAAGGTAACCTTAATCATATATAGCCTAAGCCAAACAACTCTTTTAACAATTTTTTTTTAACTGTAATAGTCTATTAATAATGATAAAGTTCATTATAACCTGAGCATAGACCAAAATTCACTCTGAAATATTTAATTTTTACAACACAATTCATAATACACATAATGTTCAAATAAAGCTTAAAAGTCCAATGATTGCCAAACCTTATTAAAAAAAAATTATATTAAAAAGAATATTTAAATTCTCCTAACCTCTCCTTTTGTTCGGTGCAATTCTGTTAACTCCTCTTGAAGTTTATATATTTTCAACTCTTTATCACTGTTAAATGAACCATTACTAAATTAAAATTTGAAAAATAGAAACATAAAACAATTAAAATGTGTTTTATTATAATTTACATTTATAAATGTTGATTTTTAAATTAGATTGGGAGAATAATTTGAAAAACTATTTCTTTTGACACTAAAGTTCAGTTGCTGAGTTTAAATTTGAAGTTTTTTTTAACATATGAATTTACCAGACAGGTAAAAAAAATCACAATTACAAGCTTTAGCAAAGACTTTATGTTAAGCAATTTTAAAATTCCAAACCTAAACATTTGTAACTTCAACAAAAGTTCAAGTCTTGAACTTTTGTTTGTTATAGACAATCACTTTACAAAAATCTTTACTTGCTAGAAAATATCTTTTTTGTATGGAACACACGGAGTATTCTTTTGTTTTATATTTTTTCGGTTGTTTATAGAATGTCTTTTGTTTATAGTTAAATAAAAGATTTTTTGGACATTTTTTAGGTTTCCTTGTCCACAATTTTTACAGATACTTATGAATATTTACAGATTTTGCATTGTTCAAACCATCGCTTAAGAGCTAATAGAACACTGTTTGTGCATGTTTGTTAAGCAATTTTTAATATTTAAAAATTGTAGTTCCCCAATTTTTAAATAGAAAAATATGGAAAAGGAAAAAATAGTAATTATAGAAAAGAATTGAATAATTGAAAAGAAAAAAAACCCTCATTTTTCCTAATTCCAAGGGTTGACTATATATATATTAGGGTGTCCCAAAAAACAACTTTTTTAAAAATAATCTGCTCTCACCCCCTAAATGTGTTCTATCTAATACAAAAACACTAAGTTTAAATTTTTTTTTCAATAAAAAATAATTTAAAGGGTCCCTTAAGACCCTCGAATATTTAATGGGTCCCTAATATTTTCAAAAAAAAAGTTTTTAAAAATTATGTCAACCTGGTACTTAAATGAATTGAAATTATATAAAAATTTCAAAAATAATGTTTATTTCGGAAAAAACGATACGTACTTAAACAATACTTTTTTTTTTAATGAAATCTGCGATTTTTTTACAGAAAATTGTTTTTTGTTTTGGCAAATATTTTATATTTTAAGGGAAATATCGTTATGAAGCGAGCCCTCTACCACTACACCACTACCGCATATAAGTGCAAACAAGGGTAGGAAGAAACATCATAAGCACTAACTGTAACAACATAACACTATGTATGTAACTATGTAACAACAACAAAACTGTAACAACAACACAAACTAACCGCTTAAATTGTTCTTCTAAGAACAATTTAGGCGGCTATGAGGATAAGTGCTTTATCCTCAGTGCCCTCAAAATTGGCACTGAGGATAAGGCACTTTACCACTAAGCAATTGAAGATGTATGGTTTTATTAAAAACAAACCATACACATCTTTCATGTCAATTGCAATTAGTCAACATTTTTACAGTGGGTACCTCTAAATAAGCCCAACTTCATTGAATAGCATATGTAAATAATATAATATAAACAAATATTTCATATGCAAATGTAAATTACTGATTGTAACTAAGTAAAAAATAGTAAAAAAAAATTTCCAAAGCTTAAAACTGCTGTTTTAATTTTCTTTATATATTCTTAAAGCGACTACCAAGTCCTGAGACATGATGTGTTCATATTAAAGAGAATGTTAAAAAAAAACATCTTGTCTTCTCATTTTTCTGCGGTATTTGGAGTCTGTAAAATAAACGCGATTTTCCAGGCGCATTATATAGACTTGATTATTTATTTAAGTGCATTTAATTCATAGAAGTTTTAGCACATGACGTCATAGATTTTTTTGTTTGTTTGTTTAAAACACCGATTATTATTTTTTACATGCAGTTTCCAAATCATATTCATTTTTATTATATTTTAAAGTTCTAAAATGTGTTTGTAAAAAAATTAAAAACAAAATAGTATTTTATTTCTGCAACTTTTTTTAAATAATCAAATATATGCGTATAATACCCCTCTTTTGCGTCTAGACCACGTGTATTTTGATTTCTTTTGTTATAATTTTTCCTTTCAAAATATTATATAAAATAATTTTTAACCTAAATAATAATCCATTTTTATTATTTTACTTTGTAAATATTAAAAAAAAAATTATTATCGCATTTTTTTTTCAAAAATGTATTTTTTGGTATTTAGGTGATTTTATTTCATTATTTATATTTCCATTATTATAACAATCAATATATATTATGGCGGGAGCTTAAAAATTAAAAAATTAATATATATTAATTTTTATTTTACGGACATACATAGAAACATAATTAACTTGAATGTTCTTAAAACATCTTGCAGAAGAATAAAAAGAATATTCGCGCTACTAACACTAAAAACCTGCCAAATTTACGAACAAACTAATTCTATTAGTTCAAAAAATACACTGACTAAGCAAAATAAAGTTCTAGAGTATGTGGCCCATGTAGCCACGGCTCTAATAGCTACAAAAAAACATAAAGTTTTTTTCAATGTGAAGATTTTAGAAAATAAAATAACTAACTATAGTTAGCTTTTTAGTAAAATTTATTAGTAAAATTTTTAAAGAATTTCTAGAATATTTCCAATGATGTCATGTACCAAAACTTCTATGAATTAAACGCACTTGAATAAATTATCAAGTCTGTATAATGCGCTTGGAAAATCGTGTTTATTTAACAGACTCCAAATACCCCAGAAAATGGAGAAGACAAGCTTCGACTAAAACAACAAGATTTGTTTTTTTTGGTATACATTTATTAGTTTTAATAAAAATAAATTTGCTCACACGTTTTTTTTTTATTTAATTCTCTTTAATATGAACACAACATGTCTCGGGACTTGGTAGTCCCTTTAAGATAAATTTAGTTTAATAAATAAGACAAATTTAGCATCAAACTGTTGATAAATCAACATTTAGTATAGACTAAAATAAAATTAAATTACTCTATTGAAAAAAATCAATTAAATTAAAATTAAATTTAAAAATAAAAATTAAAAATTAAATTAAATTCTATTTGGATTTTATTTATAAAAAATTTATAATGAAAAAAATCAATTAAATTAAAATAAATTTGAAAATTTTAATTAAAAATTATATTAAATTCTATTTGGATTTTATTAATAAAATTTTTTTTCATTTATCTTCAATAATAAAATCAGGAGGCAAATTTCATTAAGTGCAAACTTCACAAGTGCAATTATGCAAACCTGTGGCATAAGTACAAGAGATTTGTGCAAGTGCAAATCACTGGCATAATTGCGTCCAAAAATTTTGCAAATACAGGGAAAAACTTGCGTAGGTGTAAATCTTTGTAAATGCAAGCAACAAACATTTACATATCAAAAAATATATAAAAAATTAATTTAAATTGATAAATACAGGTACATTTTTTCAAGATTGCACTTATGCAGATTTGGACTTATACAGATTTTGCATAAGATTTTGGTTTTATGCAAAGTTCGCAACTACAATAGTTGCATAATTATGCAGATTCCTAGTTATGAAACTTGCACCTTTGCAACAACTAGGCAGTTGCCCTTGAAAATAATTTTAAAAAATAAAAAAGTGTTTGAATTGTGTACTGGTTTATTTAAAATATTATTTAAAAATATATACTCCAAATTACTTGTGATTCTCTAGCTTAAAGTTTTATCAATATGTTGTTTGTTTGCTTTTTAATCTTTCACTAAGGTTTTAAATCATAAAATTTTTTTTCAAGTTATTTTGTAATCTATGTTAATTTATGTTAAATTTCAAAATAAGTAACATTTTATTTTATAAAGACAAAAATAATATGAAATCAGCTTTTAGTGTTAAATATTCTTTTTCTTCTTCCAAAGGTTTATGCAGTTAGGAGAACTATTTTAAGTTTACTTACACTTTCTAATAGTAGTAAAAAAAATTTGAGACTTTCTTATCTTAATTAAAAACAGTTAAATGATTGGGTATACTTATGACGTATTATAAACTTTCTTATCTTAAGTAAAAACATAAAAAAATTATTGGGTATACTTATGATATATTATAAACGTTGCACTTTACTTTTTAACAATGAAAACTCATGACCAAAGTAATAAATCTCATTGAAAATAAAACTCATTTAACTTTAACTCAATTTTATGTTTTGCCAAAAGCCCTTTTGTGAATTCTCACTTAATGTGTAGGGTCAGCATGACACTGGCTTCTTTCAAATTGAATGGCAACAATAAAATACTTTTCAGCTTTTAAAGTTTGTTTTTTTTAAACTGAAAGCTATTTTGATTTAAACATGGGATTGCATTGCAGTGGTAGAACAATCAAAAAGTTTTGCACCTCAGCTCCTTGACTATACTTGGCTACAGGGAGGTGAATAGAATTTAAAAAAAATAGCTTGGTAAAATAATTTGTTTATTAACTCTATTCCCCTGGACATAAAAAAGATGTAAAAAACTAATTTTAAAAATATTCAAGTTTTTAATTTGTTATCTATTATTAACAATTTTAAACAGCAGTATTTAAAAGAACATACCCTCCAACAGCAATTCTTCCTTGCAACTCCAGAATTTCCTTAAAATAAAATAATATGATACAAAATACACATCTCTCGTATACAATATGTATAGATGTTCTTATTGAGTCTTTCAACTTATATAGAGCTAAATCATTTTTTTTTTTTAATAATTTAGATAAAAGTTAAACTTTTTTTATTAAAAAAAATAACAACAACACCTCATGAGCAACTGCAAAGCTAAATTCCAAAACATTTGAGAAAATCAAAAGAAGTTAAAAATATTTAAAAGTTGACTTTTTTTGTTAAAAAAAAAAGTCAAAACTTTTGACTTAAGATTACATTTTTAAAAGATAAAATTTTGAAACAAAATTTAGGGACTAAACAAAAAGCATAATACTATATGCAGTTAAGAGGAAGAGTCAGTAAAATAGTAAATAGTAAAACTCTGTCAGTAAAATAGTATATAGTAAAGGTCAGTCAGTAAAATATTAAATATTAAAAGTCAGTAAAAGTCAGTCAGTAAAAGAGTAAATAGTAAAAGTCAGTCAGTAAAATAGTAAATAGTAAAAGTCAGTCAGTAAAATAGTAAATAGTAAAAGTCAGACAGTAAAATAGTAAATAGTAAAAATCAGTCAGTAAAATAGTAAATTGTAAAAGTCAGTCAGTAAAATGCATATGTGTATTGGTAGGGAAAACCAAAAATACAAGATACTTTTTAAAATTTAACATTCTTTTTTTAAAAGCAAAAAAGTTTTTAAATACAAAATTTAATATTTTGCTCGTGAGTATTTTGTGAGTATATTAGAATCAATTTAAAAAAAGAAAGTAATTAAAACTAAATTGCATTAATTGATTCTATTAAAAAGAACATAAACAGCTGAATAAACGCATCAGTGAATTGAGTTTATAGTAAACTTTATTGAAAAAAATAATTTACCAAAAAGTTTTTAAAAAGTCACCTGTTTAAGTTGGTATGTTTGCAACTCAAGTTCAGAATTTCTTAATTTGTAAACACTGAAGCCTCGTAGTAATTCTCCATCTATAAAAAGTAATAAATAAATTACTAATATCTAGTTTTCTAAACTAAATTTTCTTTAATACAATTTCAAAATGTTACTTATGTAACCATTTTGAGTAACTTGTCAAAATGATTACAAAAGAGGGGTATTAAAGACAGCAAGTATATACGCATATATTTGATTATCTCTTGTTCTTTACTTCTCCTTAAACTTGATTTTTTTAAATCAAAATTTCACAAGTTTAAAAAATCAGCCATATGTTATGTAACAGAGCTGTCGTTCCCATTTCAAGTGTCATTTTAATGTTTCATTTCGTTCCCATATCGAGTGATCTTTATTAGCACCCACGTTTGAAAATTTCAAAGGGCAAAACATTGCCATGATTATATTATTAGAATTAAGGTTGTGAAGCTGATTACACATTTAAAATCCCCCACTGCCATCATAACGAAATTTGATTCTGATGTGACAAGTACATTTTAGAGAAATCGGGGACACTCTGGTAGACTCTGTAAAGAAATAAAGTTATTAATAACATTTAGCTCAGGAATGGTTATTATTCTCAGAGGAGTAGTAAAATTTAAAGTCTTCAACTATTTGCCAGCTTTGGTAAATAATTTTATTGTTAGCTTTTAGTGTTTTCTTCAGCTGCCTGTATCTTGACCCAATGGTGAATCACAGCAGATTGATTTTACAAACCACATACTTAGGAAACTATAAATTTCTTTAAATTAATATAATTTGATTTCACAAATTTCAGTAATATTTTTTTTCTATTTTTCAAATTTTTGACTTTCAAAAGATATTATTGCAGTTATTTACTTTCTTTGTGTACCATTCTCTAAGTTGTAGACGCTATCTTATCTTCATTAAAAATGAGGGCGAAATCTAATTAGGTAATGATTAATAAAAATTCAATTCAATATTATGTGGTTATATTACATAAAATGGTAGAGTATTCTTTAATGACAAGTTGATTGTAATTTAAGTATATTTAAGTAGATTGTAATTTAAGCTTTTTAATTGATAATTATTATAAATATTTTTGTACAGTTTAAGTGTAATTATAACTTATACAAGGGGTGAAGGGGTGTTAAAAACAGTAAGTACATACACATATATTTAATTATCTCTCATTCCTTATTCTACTAAAACTTAATTATTTTTTTAAAACAAAAACATTAAACTTCATAAGTTATAAAATTTTAATAGTTATTTTAGAGGTTTTTAAATTTTCAGTAGAATTTGTAAGAGACAAGTTCTTATTGAGTTAAAAAAGAAAATCTTCTTTATTTTAATGTTGTGTTTATGCAAGAAAATTACATATGACCTATATTAAAAAGCAGTGATCATTATATTAAAGATAACTTTTTTCACAAGTGCAGTATTATCTAAATTAATTGAAAAATATGCTTATGAAAAAATGTGCATTCTTCAAGAAGTCTGCGAGGTTAGGTTTAAGTTGTGAACCAGTGATTATTGGTCTGTGCATGGCAAGGAGGGATAGCTGATTCAAGTTCTTTAGCGATGGGTGTTGTTATTCTTTTCTTTTTTTATGTTAATTTACCTCCTCAAGGTCATGAAAGCCTCAACAGTTAAGGAGGCTACTTTAATTTTAGTTACAACCCTCTTCTAACTCAATAACTCCGAAACACGAACCTTGACAAACAAGGTCGCTGTGCAAAGAAACAAGTTGAGCACAGTGACATGGTACATCAATGTGCCCTACTAGGGACGCAGTATTTAAATTGGTAATACAATTGTGGAAGTCAAAATATGGTTGCAAAAAGAAAGATCTAACATTCATATAAACATGGCAGAGTTAGATGTGGTGATGCAGGGAATAAATATGCCTTGGGTGTGGAATGTGGAGAAAGTGATAATTTTTACTGATTCTGTGACAGTGTTCCGCTGGTATTCTGATGCTGGTATTCTGATAAAGTTGATGTAAATATTGTATGTTCGGAAGATAACTTAGCTGACGCATTAACAAATAAAGAATGCATTTTAGCAAAAACTGTCAAGTTCCTGCAGAAGTATTGCCATAGTTTGAATTCCCTGTCTTATCTTTTGTGAAAAAGGAGTGCCATCTGAAATATTGACAGACCAGAAAACATTTAAGACTTTTGAAATGAGAAATTTCCTTGATAGTTTATAATTACCCTGAAGGAAACAAAATTATAGAAAGAAACTATCACACAATAAAAAGAATAGCAAGAAAACCAATAACCGAAGCAGCTGATGCTTCGGTTATTGGTTATTCGGTTACAGACACAATGTTGCTGTTGACAAAAATGACATAATTTCAATAGAAAAAATATATGGTTACCAAATTGGTTTCAAGAGATTAAGAAAAAGAAATCTTTTGGCAAAAAATTGAAAAAAACTTAAAACTGGTAATAAAGTTTGGTTAAAACCACCTAGTACCAAGCGGAAGCCAGAGTGAAGAACCAAAAATGTTTCACAACAAATTGTAGAAGTGGATGGAGTTCCGCGTTATATGAAATACATCAGACCTCAAAAGGGGGAAAATTGTGAAAAGATTGTGGAAAACATTGAAGACCAAAGTAAAGATGTTTCTGAAGCAAGCAAAGAGCATTTTGAAGCTAAGAATAGTTTTTAAGAAACACATGTGCTTTAATGCCTATAAATATATATTAATTACTGTTTGTATGACTCTTTATGGGTCAAGGGAGAGTGCGATTATATTACATAATATGCTAGAATATTCATTGATAAAAAGTAGATTGCAATTTAAGTGTAGAGTATATATAAGTAAGTTATAATTTGTAAAGCTTTTTAATTAATTTAAATAAAATTATAAATAATATTTTTTATTATTTTTGTCTCGCCAAAGTGCTTATTCTTATAAATATTTAAGGGCTTCTTTGTAAATCCTGAGATGGTTTTCAAAAAACCTTTTTTTAGGAAGCTGAATTGCCTAAATGTAAACCAACTTAGAATGTTGATAAAGGTTTTTAATATCTTCTAAACACTGTAAAAAATGTTGGTGATATTTTTGACATTGTCCATGTTGGTGATATATTGACTATATCCATGTTGCCAAATGTTGGCAATGACAATGTTGGTTTTATTTAATAAATGATATATGTTGATGTATTGACAAATGTATTGATAAAGTCCATGTTGACTTCGCCCAGCTTATCTGATGTATATAAGATCTAAAATTAACATTTATTTTAAATTAAAATACAAAAATAAGATACAAAACAAATTTTATATTTAATATAACTTTATATTAAATATAAAATTTTATATTTAATATAAAATTATATTTCATTTTAGTGTCAATGGTAATTTTAGCTACCTCTTCTTATACCTTGTATAATATTAATAAAATATTTTAATATAAAATAATATAATATAAAAAATAATATAATATAATAATAATATAAAAAAATAATATAATATAAAAAATTTATAAAAAGCTAAACATTTGCCATAAGCCTATAATTTATCTGAGTCACATATGATCTTTTCTCAAAAAGCTATACAAATTTTTTTACAAAACTGCCCAAACAAAAACACTGTGGTGAGATTAGTAGAGGCAACGGCCCCATGAATACTAAAATGAAATTTTTTTAAACAAGTTTAATAACTGTTTTGTAGCGTAAAGGACTTAATAAATGAAACTAAACAAAAATTTTGTTAATAAGATGACAATACATTGCACTTATGAAAACCATATTATTTAATAAATTAGCAGTATAATTTGTTAAACTAAAAACTAAAAAGTTTTAAATGTAAAATGGTAATAGCCCCTGCTATAGCAGATCAGATATAAGAGGCTTAGATAATTTTTCCATAAAATATATTTTTTACTTGTACAGTTACACTTATATAGATAAAATTTGCTATCTCACAGATCTAGCTATCTTGGGATAATATTAGTTGGTGAAAAAATTTTTTTAACATTTTACTGCAATTATTAGCTGAATATAATTTCAACTTGTAAACTTTATATACTTCATGCATAAACCTGATAAAAATATGAATTAAATTAACAAATTAGATGAATCTTTGGAACAAAATTTAGTTCCCCTTTGGATCAATGCTAGTTTGTTAAGTATATTGAGGTTAAGTTTTTCCTTCTAAGGGTCCTGATGTTATCGAAAATAACTTCGCCGCAAACATAAATAAAAAACTTATTTAAAGGTTAAAAACCTATAACATTTTCTAATCAATCTGTAGATATTAATTTTAAGTTTTTGATAATTTTTTTTTGTCAATAGTTGTCAAAAGCTGCTTTTTATTATAAGAATAACTTTAGAAAACGAACACCAAAAGCCACAGAAAGTTGTGTTTTTTTTGTAAGATAACGATTATAAACTATAACTTTAATACGTTTATATAATTTTTTTTTTTTACCAGAACAGTTTATTTACTTTTAGTTTTAATGAAGTACTTGATTACGAACAAAATGATATCACATCGTTAGAAAACAAACGCTTTATAATAAAAAAACTTACGCGAATTTATTAATTCTTGGAAAGGATTTGCTTCTTTGATCTTCCTTTTTTCAAGTTGCTCTAAAATATTTTTTCTCCAGTCCTGCAATTCAGTTGCCATCTTGATCTTTAAAGTTTCATTTATATTATTTTTAAAGTTACATTTATATGGTATATCAAGATATACTTATTTATACTTCTTGCCCTCGTTGATTCATAACTTTTGCAAATCAGAGTCCAAAAATAAAAGCAATTTTGTTACATAAAAAAAATCGTTTTACTCTAACATTTTAATGTAATTCGATAATATTAACGTAAATTTGCGAGCGATAAATAAGCGGACTCAACGTAACCGCAAAAATTATGACAGCAGAGTTAATAGTGGAGACACACGTAAGATTTGCTAGTTATCTGATCTGGTACAAGCACGAAACTTGATGGAAATACAAACCTAGACAAACACTTGAGGAATAACTTGTTGTTGTTTTTATGTTCTTTATTACAATATTTATTCTTATAAGAAATAAAATCACAGTTAGAAATTTCGTTAAAAGTAGTAAAACTTTAACAATATTTAAAAAAAAAAGAACGCGCACACTTGAAGAAGACCATTTGGTCTTGTCACCAAGAACTAGCGGTTCTTAGTGTCAAGATCTAATAGTCTTTTTCGAGTGTTTAAATTAAACTAAATTAAACGTGATAAATAAAATGATTGTTAATAACTTTTAATTTATTAAAATAGATTATAAATGATATTATAATTGATAACATTTTAAAACAAGTTCTTTAAGTTCTCTTTTTCTAAATATATGTAGATTAACATTATCTTAAAATAGACATTATTATTAAAACAGTCTATTAGAATAAATTTGTTTCTGTTTATAATTACTACTAATTTTATTGAAACTGATATTGGTCAGATTAGCTAAAACCCCATAACAAATATATAATGTTAAAAATAATAATAGTCAGAATTCTTAATTTTAAATTATTTCTTCATTTTTGTAGAAAATGAAGAAATAACTTAAATTGTAGCATGATCCGTACTAAAAAGCCATAATTTTAGTAGAATTTTAAATTAAACTAAACTGGTTTGGAGTTTTGGTGTTTTGTGGTATTTTGTTGGGACTTTGTGCTTTTGGTAATTGCCGAGTTTTCAGTAATTGGTTTGGTTTTCCTATTCCAGTAAATATTCCGCATAGTTCTTCTAATTCATATAGTATCCAAATAGCTCAACCATTTTTAAAAAGCGTAAGTAGATAACTCTTAAATTCAAAAATTAGTTGCAGATAACATATAATTAGTAGGCTGCATTCAACTCTCAATATTGCAAAACATATTACAATAAGCTTCCCGTAAAAAAAAAATATATATAAATATATATATATATATATATATATATATATATATATATATATATAATATATATATATATATATATATATATATATATATATATATATATATATATATATATATATATATATATTTATATATATATTTTTTTTTACGGGAAGCTTATTGTAATATGTTTTGCAATATTGAGAGTTGAATGCAGCCTACTAATTATATGTTATCTGCAACTAATTTTTGAATTTAAGAGTTATCTACTTACGCTTTATATATATATATATATATATATATAATATATATATATATATATATATATATATATATATATATATATATATATATATATATATATATATATATATATATATATATATATATATATATATATATATATATATATATATATATATATATATATATATATATATATATATATATATATATATATATACAAACATACATACATACATATATACACAAAAATTAAGATTTGTCTAGGTTCTAAAAGTATATAAGTATATTTTCAGTGGAAAAATGATTTTTCTAAAATTTTGTTTAAAAGAATCAAACTTAGGTTCTTGAGAAATGTCTTTATTAGTATTTAAAACTATATTATTCCATAAAAATGTTCTGCGAAATGAAACAAACCCACCGAAAAAATGTTCTGCGAAATGAAACAAATAACCGAAAAAAATTGTCTTACTTTTGATTCCATTCTCTTTTTATCCCTGTATCTTTTTATCCAAATCTCTTTTTAAGTATCAGTATCTTTTTAAGTATCAGTATCTTTTTAAGTATCAATATCTTTTTAAGTATCAGTATCTTTTTATCCAAATCTCTTTTTAATCCCTGTATGAGTGACTGCTTTCATTTCTGTATTTTTTTTTCTTGTGCTAGAAACCTAGTCAATGCAACAATATATTTTACTTCGTTGCACAATTGAACCCGTCATTTCGAAAAGGGCACAAGTCCATTTATTCAAACTTTTCATGATCAACAAAAATAACTTTATTAGAAAAAAAGTCTATGGTACTAAAGAAACTAAAGATAACAGTAGATATATAAAAGTTATACATAAGTTTTTAGAGTTTTATTTGTTATAAAAAAATAATATATAACACATATATTTCTAATTTAAATTTATGGACTTATGTCTTTTTTGGAATGAACACTTTTTTGTATATAAAAAACCAAAGATTATCAGAATAATAATGATTTAGTATTACACAAAAACATTTATTGTGAGGTAATCATCAATTATTTCTTGGAATTCATTGCTTGCCGAAGTTGTTGGCGAAGCAAAAACCTTTGTATAGAAGTTTTGGTACTCTTCTATTGAATATGGAATATATTTTTTCATATTTTTTTCAAATCTGATATATTTTTTTCATTGATAGGTAATTTTCCATCATATGCAGGAGTACTACTTAATGGTAGGGTTGACCGGGTACCCATCCTTTGTAATAGCTGGAAATTACAACTGACTTAGCAATCTATGGATTCACATGTTTTCACTAAACCTGCTGTGGTATAAGAGAATGTGAAATGTGAAATTTTAGAAATTCCAAAAGTAAATTTTTTGTCCTTGGATACTCCTTTTTTATAGGAATCCACAGATAGCACAAGTTTCTTATAATGGTTTAGCCACCATTTTTTTACATCGTTGGTGTGTAAATCCGATCTTTTTTGTGAATGTCGTTTTGCTGTTCCAAACATTCTATCGTTTGGCAAGAATGAGTGACCTCTTTTTGGTATGTAATATTGTATCTCATTTATATTGCTATCTAGTTCAGCTACCAGTGATAAAAGTATTCGGACCGTGGCATGATTTCTGTTTTGGCCTGCACAACCATCAGAAAATAGGTGCAGTTCTTTGGCTTTGTTGCCAATATTTTTAAAAATAAAATTCAGCTCAAAGGTACATACTTCGCTCACGTACTTTTGTTAATATATCTCCAAGTAATGCGTTGCATCGTGATCACAGAGATTTACCTCTGTAATCTATAGGCTGCTCTTTTTCTTTTAATAAAATGCATAAATGTCTAACTTGTTTCATAGAAATTCCATGCATACAGCAAAAAGATTTCTTGCGTACTTTTCTTATCACACCTTCAATCTTAATGTGATAAATAAAAGATCTAAAGAACCTTAGATCTAAAGAACCTAAGAAAAAAATTCTTTTTTCTTAGGTTCTTTAGATCTAAACCATCTTCCCTCTTTTCAATCAATGACTGCAAGTATGTGTCTTGAGCATTTTTATAATCAAATTTGTTAACAAACTGAATTGTAATTTCTATAAAATCTTCAGATACTAGCTCCATACACTTTGAATTACATCTGTAAATAAATAGAATTATTGAAGTAATATTGTAATAATTGTATATCAAGATGTTTTACCTCCAATTATTGGTGGTAAAACATAAGTAAATAAGCATAAATTTAAGAACGAATATAGTCATACTCTAAAGAACAAAAAACTAACCTGCAAGAAGCACCCGTTTGACTTGGTGCCACATTATTTCCTTTGTGGTTTTTATAAGTTTCTCCAGCAATTTTGGCTTTTTTTTATTTTTTTGTGTTTATAATTTCCACTGTTTCTTATCCCAGACACTCTTTTTCTAGATCTATATACATTTTCAGCAAGTTCGCGATTTTCCATTTTTGTTACAAAAAAAGTGAAATTACGTCACTACAGTTGCGCTTTGTTTCACTTGAAAAAGGCATAAGTCCGGTACTTGTGCCGTTTTCAAACAGACTTTAATTTTCATTTGCATTTAAAGTTGACTTGTGGCATATGAAAATGTTTCTCCTTCAAAAGGATGTAAAACACTTGAATAAATAAAATTGCATTAAAAAGTGAAATTTGAAAAAAGTGTGACTCGTGCCCTTTTCGAAATGACGGGTTCAATTTGTCTCGCTTTAACTTTTTTTGGATCCGATTCAGTAAAAAAAAAATTTAGCGCAGACTGTTCACTCGTTATATTATTTATATAATGTTTTTCGAGTATATTTGCGTGTTTATATATATATATATATATATATATATATATATATATATATATATATATATATATATATATATATATATATATATATATATATATATATATATATATATATATATATATATATATATATATATATATCACTATTTCATATTCGAATAATTTTAATGCTTTACAGCAAAATATAATGGACAGGATTGAAAAATCTTGTTTTTGAATAGGACC
>NC_061159.1:43458684-43638684 GCF_022113875.1 Hydra vulgaris | reverse complement strand
GCAAAGAAAAGTAAAGAGGTTTAAGAACTGAGTTTATATTAAAAAAAAAAAAAAAACGTCAAAGGTGCCAACCTTATATTTCTGTATCCCATTGAGTTAGTTCTGTTTTGTTTTATGTTAATAAATTTTATTAACATAAAACAACTCAATGGGATCCAGAATTATAAAGTTTTCATCCTTTAATGTCTCATTTTTTAAAATATAGACTCTGTTCTTAAACCTTAAATATCTTTACTTTTCTCTGTGCTTTTAAAATACTAGATGACTATTTACGATGAATTAAACCTTTATTATGCCCATTTTTTAATGCATTTATACAGTATTTAATATTATCTTATTTTTAAAACTGTTTTTTCACAAAACTTTTTGATGTTTTGGTTATATATATATATATATATATATATATAACTCACTTAAAAGAATAATTAGTTTCATTTTTTATTATTATTGAAAAATTAATATTATTTTCTTTTTTATTAAGTAATATTGCACGATTTTTTTGTTTATTCATTTGATACATTATACAAAACTGTTGTTACTTTTGATTTTATTCGAGTATTCGAATATTTAGTAGTTTGATGGTTTGTGCCTAATGTTCCTGCACGTAAATATTTTTTTAAATAAATCCTTTTCGCGGAACAGCATTGACTTTACTTAATAGATAACCTAATTAAAGGTTATTAAATATAACCTAATTAAAGGTTATAATAGATAACCTAATTAAAGGATTCCTGATGCCTTACTCGCTGTTGTTTTAATGACCAGAGCTGGAATCGAGGTGCAGACTCTTAATAGGTTGTTTTGAAATTTTAAATATTACTTACTTAAAGACTGCAAAAGATCATTTCTTTAATATAAACTCGATATACATAGTGTAATCAATGAATTAACGTTAAAAACAAGATTTTCTTGCAAATGAGATATTTTTTCAATGAAAAAAAAATCAAAATGTAAAAGGAACGTCTAATAAATATATACATACATATATAAATATATACATATATATTTATATATATACATATACATACTAACACACATCATACAATAGAATTATCAATTTAAAATAACAGAAATGCGTATAGAAATATTTACGAAATTCACGAGTATTTTGTCAGTTTATATACATTAGCGCCTCAGATTTTTATATACATATAGACTTTAAATGAATTATAAACTTTCGCATACGATCCCTTTAAATAGAAATCATAATTTTTACTCCTTCAAAGAAAAGTAATCATAATAAGTTACTATTTCATAACTGCTAGAAACGAAATTAAAACCCATCGAACATTTCTTTCGACGAGAACCGAAGGTTCTGTTATTTTGGTATCATGGGCTTTAATTCAAATTTAAGTTTTGGTCTAGAGTTTTTTTTGTTTAGGATAAGTTCTTGAGCTTTTTTTTCATTTTTCAAAAAGTTATATTCTAATTGTCTTTTGTCTTCTTCAAGTTCTCTCTGTCTTTCGAGCATCGCCAATCGTTCTTCGGCCTGTAAAACAATAAAATGCATTAGTTTTTAATTGCTCTAATTAGAAGTTTGAGTTAAAGGGAAAATCATGACTTACATAATGGCAAGAGCGCGATATTAAAAAAAGAAATTAAAGAATCAGACGGGATTGCTTGGCATACAAAATACCAAGCAAATATTTGTTTCAAGCAAAGAAAAGTTGTTGAAATACCATATTTAGTAATCACATTTGAATATACAATGTGCTCAAAAATTGTACACAAAAATTAGTGCATATAACTTAAAATCTATCTTAAATTATAATTTTTAAAAATGAAAGAAAACTGTATGCTTTTCTTAAAAAATTATAATGCCTCTGTTGAAATTTAAAATCTTTTAAAAATTGTTTATATAAATTTTAGCAAAGCTTTTAAAAATTTATCATTAGGAGTTCTTTTGCTATCATTATATTATTATTATAATTTTCAGATTTAGCTTGTGCTGTAGAAAAAAGCTTCTAGATAGTAAAAGTGTTACTTCTTATGTGTCATTGTAAATAACTTGGTTTTATTTCTGGATTATTGGCGTACTAAACGTTGCTATCTACAACATTCATTTATCACCTCATTTCACAACTAAACACTTCAATAAGTGTCTGAAATTTCTTTCGACTAGTCCAGGTAGAATTTGAATGTATAAATGAGATTCCATGATTTTTTTTATAAAGTCAGCGAAAATTGTAAAAATTTTCAAATTAGTTATTTGAAAAAATTATTAGTTATAAAAAAAAATGTTTTTGTTCCTTATAGTAAGAATAAAAAATATATAAAATATAGAAAAAGTTTAAAAAATATAAATTGAGTTCACACACAATGAAATTTAACTGTCATATATCATATTTTAAATGGTTAACATATTCTTTAAAAACCATAAATTTCTTAATCGAAATGCAGATGGTAGAAATAGTTTAAATATCATTAAACTTTTGTAACAAAAGTGGTTTTATTTTCAAATGAATAAAAACATTTAAAACATAAGACTAGTAATTTAATTAAAATAGTTATTAATAATTATTAATATTATTAAATTTCAAAATATTATATAAAAAAAAAACTCACTAATTTTCTCTCTGAATCACGAACTTTTTCATAAGCATTTTCCACTTCTTTTTTTAATCTTTCAATTTCTGCTTTTAATTGTTCCTTAAAAATATGGCTTAACGACTTTAAAAACTGCACAAAAAATGTATATGCAATATCACAGATATATTTTAAAACAGAAAATAAAATTATTTATGTAAAATAACTAACAATTAGAAATCCAACTGAGACACTAACTTATATAATAAATTAAAGAACAAACATAAATTTAAGCCAACAAATTTTGGTAACAATATTTATTATTTACATTACAACTTAAACACAAAAAATTAAATAATAATTGCAATCAGTAAAAAAAAAAGTAAAAGAGAAAAATTTTTAATTTGAAAAAAATGTGAAAACTAACAATAAAGCAACAAATTTTTTTATTTTTTCTCTTGTTAGTTGGAATCAAAACATTGTAAGCAAAAAAGGTTCCTAGGTTAAACTTCCTAGGTTAAAGTTTTTATGAAAAAAGGTTATAAACTTCCTAGGTTAAAGTTTTTATGAAAAAAGGTTACTAACTTCATAGGTCAAAATTTTTATGAAAAAAGGTTATAAACTTTCTAGGTTAAAGTTTTTATGAAAAAAGGTTATAAACTTCCTAGGTTAAAGTTTTTATGAAAAAAGGTTTCATGACGTTTAAAATCAATTTTGATACAAAATAACCTGATAAGATGATTACTTTTGTAACGATTCTTTGTCTGCTAAATCAGATAAAACTTATTTTAAGATCAACGTGTGTACTTTTTTGAACATGTATCAAATTAACATGTGTACTTTTTGAACAACGAGTATATTAAGTTTGTTTACTTGTATTTTTGAAGTTATTATTTTTTTCTCTTTTGAAGTTAATTAAAGTAGTAGTCTTTACTTTTTACTTAAATTTTGGATTAACATCTGTTTAATACAAAAAAAAATTTTAAACATAACAGCTGTGAGAGTCTTATAAAATAACTAAGTTATTTTTATTTCAGTAAATCTATTTTCAGCAGAATATTTCGCGCTCTGGTAAATTTGAGTTGGGTCACACCTTGAATAGCTTTTTCTGTTTTTAATTCTGCAAATAAAGATTATTCTTACAAAAATATTTAGCCTGATTCGTGATGGGGAAAGAGATCCAAAAAGACCTATTTTATTAGAAAAGATACCAAGCAATGTGGAAAAAAATATATATTCTCAAATGTAACAATAAACTAGAATGATATGCTAGAAGAGATGATGCTAATTTTGACATTTCTGTTATTGAAATCAAGAATTTTGTTTAAATCTTAAGTTCTTTTGAGAACTGCTTTGTGATAAAATAACTACCAATTAACCAGAGCAATTAACCAGACTTTTCAACTTGTTTTTAATTTCACAAAACAAAAGATAATTTAAAAGTAGAAGGCTGATGAAATTAACCTCAGGGGATCTTATTGCTACAGCACTGTCTGTAAATAATAGAACAGATAATGCTTTAAAAGTATTGATATCTAAAAGGATTGAAAAAGATAAATTAAAGATAAATAAAAAGATAAATAAAAATAACTGTAATTGCTTTGTCTGCTAAAAATGCAAAAGAAGCCACCCTTGTACTTTTAGAACAACTTATCATAGAAAAACATAAAACTAAGTATACCTAAAACAAAAGAAAGACAACTCATAGAGCTTATTTCAATGTTATTTTTATTAAAACAATGAAATTCATTTAATAGAAAACTCAGGCCAAATCAGACTATCTTTCATGGCGGTTCTCGAGAAACCTTTTTACAATTCCATGAAAATAATGCGAATAAAATGACATTAACGATAATTATCCTGCACTTAATCAAAAATCTTTTTTACAATAGTTTGACAATAGTTATGCAAGATTCCCTAACATCAAACCAGCAAAACAATTCCAAGGAATTTTTGTAAATACGTTCTTTATAAACAGTTTAGCATTTCTAAACTGTTACTAATTTTGAAGACCAGATATTTTTCCAGATTTAAGCGATTTGCAATTGCTTAATTCAACATATACTAGCTAAAAGCAACAGCAGTAACTTTCAAAAATCTTCATACAAAAAATTAAATTTTTATTGTATCTTTATTATTTTAAACGATTTGCACATATATATATTTTTTCTTTATATTTGTTTCATAATAAGTAAATAAAAAAATAATAAAAAACTTATTATAGTGTAGGAATTATTAATAGATACTATTAAGAAAAATATAAAAATGAAAAAATATCTAACAATTTTTTGACGCAAAACTTATGCAATAAACAATAAATTAATTTTTATTGTTTATTGCATCAGCATACGAAAAAGTGCTGACAGTGATTAGCGATTTGAAAAAATATTTTTTTTTGTACTTCTTTAATTAGAATTTGATTAAAAAAAAGATTTATTGCAATTTTAAAACACGCTTGAAATTTTTTAGTCAGCGCCTAAAAAAGCGTCAGCATTAGAGGGCATGTGGGCGAGCACAAAACGAGCACAAGAGCGCGAAAGCATTCATCAAACAGAAAAGACTACTGTAGACTACTTGTTTTTCAACAAACAATATAAAAAATAACTTTGAATATCATTGGGTTAACTTACTAATTATAAAATTATTGAGAAAGTTGGTAAACAAACCAGGGAAAATTTACAACCTACCAAATACACAACTACCAAATTTTTTTAGGTTAATTTTTACCTCCTTTCCTTTAAATTGCTCAGCGATCTCTTTAGTTCTTCGTTCATACTCCCCTTCAAGATGATGTTCAACATGTTTTTTTGCTTCCTCTACTTTACGCATAACTTCTTCATCAACATCTATTTTGCGTTTTGCTAGCTCTTCCTCAACTCGTTTCATCACAATATCTTCAATGCGCCTCTGAGTTTCTTCTTCAATAAATTTATTTTGCATTTCAGTAGCACGACTAAATTATTATACAAAAAAATTATATCAAATTAAAAAAATTATATATATCAATAAAAATAATAAAACAATATAAAATGCCTGACTAATGAAATAATATAAAACAAAATATGAACTGCAAAAATTAAGCTGGAATTTTATTTGTAGAAAAAAAAAAAAAAAATTATAAATGCTTTATAGCTAATTAAATTTAACTACATACATTTTTCGTTGCCTTTCCATTTCTTCTGTCCTAACACCAGGTTCCACTCTGGTGTCATCATCTTCTTCTAATTTATCTCTTCGCTGTTTTGATCTCCCAAATTTATCTACACTTGGTGATCTGGTACGAGACCGACTTTTAGAGTATCTCCATTTCTTTCTACCTGGCGAGCGACTTCGATGGCGACTTCTTTTGTGGCGCTCTTTTTCTCGTTCTCTATCCTTTATTTTTTAAAAAAGTTTCATGTCAAATAGAATAAATTTCTAAATACTTCAGAACCATACTTAATAAAAACACAAGTCAAAAAAGAGTTTATGATATACATCATGCATTCAGTCATACACTATATACATCACACATACAGTGGAATAATGTATTTAAAATAAACACGACTTTCGTCGTGTTTATTATTTTATCAAAATATGTTAATTATATCAACTATCATGTAATCATAATAATTGACAAAAAGAATAACTATATAGCATTACTAAACGTTTACTTATCAATTTAATACCTAGTATGGTAACCTTAAGCTTTTAAAAAATTAGCTAAATGGCTAGGAAATTAGTGAATAAACTTTCTTAAATATTCAGAAAACATAAGTTGAGTATATACTAAGATTCAGATTATGTCTCCGGCCTAATTTTTTCTCATAGAACATCAGAAAATGAGAGTCTCGATTTCTGGATTTCATTTTAAAGACAATTACAGCAATTTTTAACAGTTATGTGGTTAGTCGAATTACAAGTCTAGTGACCAATGACCTCAATCTTATTTTTCCATAACCAACTGCTTAAAAGCTCGGCCTGGTGAAATGATGCCCCATTATGCAGATATTTGTGGGTATTAGTGATGTTTGAGAAAATTTTAAGTTTTCTTGAAGTACTTTAAGGTAAACGTGGCTATTGTAGTGTTAAAATGCAAATTCCATAAGTCATCATTTTTGATTGGGCGAATGGGACATCATATAATGACTTTAAAGCAATATTTTACAGTCATAAACAAATATTGGCCATTGCATTGTTGGCAAGGCGGGTGTCTAACGCTTGTAGAAAGACAACTAAATTGTTCAATTAATAATTTGTCACTAAATATTACATCTTCCCTTCTACTAACCAGTCCTAGTATTTCCGACAAAAGGCCTTACAGCCTCTAAATTTTTTGAAAAAGGCAAGTTTTTTTTTGCTGGAATATGGCTCTTCCAAATGAAACTGTTTGCACAAACCTCTTCCGATTGTCACAATCATTGGCACAAACCAGCGGTACTTATAGATGAAATTTCAGAAGCACTGGGAAACTGATAAGCCTTTGCATACAGATAAATGTGCAAAAGTAGCCATCTTTGGTTGACTAGTTAGGGTTCTGCTTTTTCATAACACTGTTTCAATATAATTATGATGCAGCTGTTACATTAAAATGTGTAGTAATAGGGATCAATCCACCTTCATAGAAAATACTTATCCGAGCATGTTTTTCTGTTGTTAATTCATTAGTTTTTCCATAAATAATAATTTAATTTTTTGTTAAATAATAAATTATTATTAAAAAAAAAATTAGTGGTTTAAAAAATAAATTACTTATGCATATAATTTTAATTAATACTCATAATTTTCAATATAAAAAATAAATTTTTTGCAAATTTCAAAAATGTTCTTAACTTTTATTTGTGACTATGTATATACAGGCCTCAGCGGGAAGCAAAAACTTTAGCTCTCGCCCACACTCCCCTAAAAACATTTATGGGAGCAATTGATAGCTGTTACATAAGCTTTTTTCTCTCTTAAAAGTACAATTATCATTGTTACTAAAATAAAAAGTGCAGTTAAAAAAATTTAATTAATTGGATAATAAACAGGAACGGTTTTTGCAAAAAAAAAAAAATTTACGTCTAAAGAATTTTTTCACGGGGCAATAAATAACGCTTGTTATGTGTATATCATTGTAACATTAATGTTACAAACATATGCTTGTAAAAAATATATAACACAAACACACACACACATATCAGGGGCTAGTTTAGGAAAATTTTGTGGTACCCCATGCCAGCACCTTTCTGTAAGGAAATTTGCAGTATTTAAGCACTTTTTGTTAAAAAAATATATTAGCCGTAAAAAAAAAGTTCTTTATTTCTGAACTTAGGTAGCACTCAAATAAGATCGGCGCAGTCGAAATTGGTCTGTATGTGTGTGTGTGTATATATACATACACACACGTATAATACACAATTAGTAAATACAAATTATAATTATAAACCATTCATTTATTCATTGCAATTTGCGGAAAAATTTTAAAGACAATTAAAGGAATTTTTATACATTATTATTAAAGTAATGCCTTAAAGGGATCCCAAACCTCCGATACATGTTGTCTTCATATTAAAGAAATGATTTAAAAAAATGTTTGGGCTAAATTTTTTTGATTAATACAAAATAATAAATGCATACCAAGAAAAACTAATTTTTTTTTAGTCAAAGCTTGCCTTCTACATTTTGTTGAAGGCCAAAAGATCAGCATAATATACGCCACAATCAACAGACTTGATAATTTATTCAAGCATTTTTTATTCCTAAGAGTTTTAGTACATGACATTATTTTGTTTGTTTACATAATCTATCTTTTACACAAACAAAAAAATTAATGACATCTTGTACTAAAACTCTTAGAAATAAAACTCTCTTAAACAAATTATCAAGTCTGTAGAATGCAATGTATAATATGCTGACTTTTTGGCCTACAACAAAACAGAAAAGGCAAGACTAAAACAAAAAAAGTTAGTTTTTCTTGGTATGCATTTATTCTTTTGTTTTAATCAAAAAAATTTAGCCCAAACATTTTTTTATTATTCTCTTTAATATGAACACAACATGTCTCAGAGTTTTGGGATCCCTTTAAATACTTTTAAAGTTTAAGTTTTGAAAAGTGTTTCACAAATAATCAGGATGTAATTTAGAAAAACTGTATACTAAAATTTCATAAAACCATTTAAATTTTTTATATAGTTCTATTGTTATAAAATGTTATTAAATAGTATATTGTTACCTTTTTTTATAAATAGAAATATTATTTATAAAAAAAGAATTTTCACCACCAGGAAAATAAGTGAAACAAAAAATTAATAGACTTATTTTGTTACATATTTGTAAACAAAGCAACATATTTGTAATCATAAACAACAAAACTATTAAAAAAATTTAAATGATTTTATGAAATTTTAATATACGGTTTTTCTAAATTCACACATTCTGATTATTTGTCAAACACTTTTTAAAACTTTTCAACGAGTCAATAATGACCACAAGAATTCATTTTCGGAGGTTAAAATAGTCATTTCAGACAATTGCTGACCGTTGACTGGCCGTTATTTTTCATGATGTATGTATATATATTTAAACAAATTAAAATGTATTCCACAAAAAGAGTGCTCAATGTTCTTAAAAGAACAGAGCAATTACAAATTAGTAGAAAATCACTTTGCAAAATTTGTTTTCATTTAACACTGTGTTTCATCAATAAAGTAAATATAATAAAATGAAACACAGTGTTAAATGAAAAAAAATTTTGCAATTAATTTTTTACTAATATATATATATATATATATATATATATATATATATATATATATATATATATATATATATATATATATATATATATATATATATATATATATACACACACACACACATGCACTTTTACAAGATATCCCCCCCCCACACACAAGATATCACTTTTACAAGATACCACACACACATACACACATCTTTTTACAAGATATCCTAATTAGGATAACAAAATACTGCTTTTAAAATTATAGAATAGTAAGGTCATCAATTCTAACGAAAGTTAATAATTTATTTTTCAATTATTGTTAACATACTTAAGATTATTATGTTATCAAGTTTTAAAAATTTTTTTATTTAATAACTTCATAATTCAATTTATTTAAATTTTTACTGCAATTTTACTATTTTTAAAATGAGAATGTTCAAAGCTCATAAGTTGAGATTGGGCGGAAATTTGAAATACACATACAGGAACTGTTCTAAATAGCTTTTGAAAGCATTCAATATTTTGGGCACCAAACATCGAATGCTGTCTCACACCCTAACTTCAATATTAATTACTTAAAAAAAAAGAGTTTCATCAAGATTATATATAAAGAAATGCTTTTTACATTAAATTGCTTTTTAATTTTAAATACTATAAGAATATATTGGTAACTATCAGAATGTCTAAGAGTTGCTAATAGATACTAAATACCACATCTAGTATATGTTAATAAGACTTATACTTATGCATCAATAGTTATTAAGATTTATTACCTTATTTTTTCTTCTTTTAGGAGAAGCACTGCGACTTCGAGAGCGTGAAGCTGACCTACTTCGAGGCATGATCCAGTAAATCTAACCTAAAAATTTTTTTTATAAAATGACCAATAATTCAAATTAGAACTATAACCACAAACAACTCTTGAACATCAAAGAGCAGAATGTGTTATGAAAGTATTGTTCTATATATTTGAAAATTATATCATTTTAATACCGATCTGGTATCAAGTTTCAATAAAAATTTCTTTTATTCAAATTTATATTAAAATGTGCATACATGATTAAAGCTGACAAAAGAAAACCAACTTGATTAGAAATTTTATATCTCCCCTTGAAATATCATTTCGTACATGTGATATAAACTGTTACATAAAAATAAGTTATTGTAATTTTGAGACCATTTAAAAAATTAAAATGACCATTTATAATGAAACTATTTTTAGAAATACTTACTACTAAAAACTTACCTATCAATGATTTCTCTTAAAATCTTAAGGTCAACCTAATCTTCATTGATGATAATGTTTTCATTCAGCAATAAGCAGAACTGGTTGTATTTTCTTGATTGACATAGTCAACAAGAAAATTAACTACCTACCTACCGACTTGTACAACCCCCGAAAAAAAAAACAAATAGTATTTCAAAAAAACATTTTTCTTTAGACTTCTAAATTGATCATCGTACGACACCTACTATGTCAAGAACTATCAAAGCCCGCCTAATTTAGATGGCACGTTCGCAATACAGTATTAATATAGCTATTCAAAAACTTGATGTTTTAAAAAATCTAAAAAATACATTTTTTTCTTTGCTCAATGAATGTTTCCCTACCAATTGAAATGTTTTACACTAAATAATGCTTAAGTCCAAAACTAATTTTATTTTACAGGATAAACGCGCAATGGCAACAATTCTGTTAAGGGTGGTAGAATCCCTATTATTAAAAATGAATTATGAAAACAACAAGACTTTAAAAAAACATATATCATATACAAAGTAACACAAACAACGAAAGTTGAACTTTTAAACTATATGCAAGAATTTATAACGCCAATAGCTACGAGGGTCCACAATGCTTTAGATGCATCAGGGGTCTAGGTCTAGTATATGTTTATCCAAATTAGATATTAGTTACCAGGTTTTAATTTTAGATTACGTCATACTATTTTTAACACAAAGTTCCGTGAATGGGGGTGACTAAGAACGCTTTATGAACATTTTTGCATCATGGAAGAAAACTGTTTGCCTAATCACTACCATTTTTTTGTAACAGAGCATTATATTTTTCAGCTTTCTGTAAAAGTCGTAAGCCTGATCAATACTATGAAGTAAAAATAAGTAAATACCTTAGTTTTCTGGTTTTACACGAGTATATATACTTATTTCCGAAACGGGGTGAAAATGAACAGCCAATTTGGGGTGAATTTGAACACTACATATCATTTTCATATCTTAGATTAAGACTATATTACAATAATAGAATGGGGGAAAATACTGTTAAAGATCAAACAGATAACAGAAAGTTTATTTTATATAGAACTATTTTTTTTAAATCAGTTTATGTTAAAAAATTAACACACTACGTTTAAAACCTATAAATCTACATGTATCACAAATATTTACAAATCTATCCTACATAAAACAGGACATCAACTGTCACTATTTTTCAGCTTCTCAAATGATTTACACATGCTGCATACAAAGTTGATATTTCAATATTGAGCTCATAAAAATAACCTTTATCATAAATGAGGTTACAACACTGGAGGTGATATGGTTTACTGCATTTGTCGCATTGAATTCATATTTGCTTAACTCTACCCAATTTTTGTTACATAAAGCACAGTACCAATTACTATCTGTTGTTAAGCTTTGTTGAACTTGATGGCATTGACTTTTCTACATAATGAATTTTTTCACCTGGCTCCACTTTTGGATCACGTTGTTTGCGTTTTGCAGGTAGATTTGCGATTATTTTTTTAAATATCTAAAACGGATTCGTTAAGAATGATTACGGTATCTTTATCACCAGGATCTTTATATATTCCTGGAAGACGTTTTATAACCTCCATAGGGTTTTTCCATATGGCAGATTAGCGGATTTCGACCATCCCCGATGTTCGAAATCCGCTAATCAAAGCTTCTGACCACAAAGTGTTATTCAACTTATTTAAAAGTGTAGGTAGGTGTTCCTTTGGGATTGCTCTTTTGATACAACTTTCTGCTCTCCACTTTAAAAGAGTACTCCTCCACGACTGCTTTAATCCTCTAAATACTGCAACATCTAGTCGTTGACAGAGATAAGTTGCGATTTGGGGCATTGTTATAAACTTGATGTTATTTTGAATCGTTTTTACAAAGCTTGGAAGATGTACCCATTTTGTGCTTTAGCTCTTGTTTTTTTGTTGTTTTTTTAGTTTTATTTAGATGACCCAAGAAGTCCTTACGGTCTTTTGACAGGGCACTGTTGATGAACATTTAATTGGAAGTTCATGCCTTCTTTCTAACCATTGTGGCAAAACTTGCCCAAAGGTGGGGTTTGAATCACGGATCCTTTGTTTCTGGGGCAAGTGAGCTACCACTGCGCCACGGCTGCTCAATGTTTGCCACAGCTGTTTAATGTCTTGACTTTAAAAGCAACAAACTGATTGAAGATAATTTTCCTATCTAATGATCAACGTAAATCTCTGTTTAATAAAGCTGAAAATCTAAATCTAAAGCCTTAACGTTCCTTTAGTGAATCATGAAAGTATTCTTGTGGGCATGGGACAAAAAAAAGATGTCTTAAAAACGTCTTCTAAACCTTTTGGACGTCTTTTGAACGTTAAACGACAACTTTTTTAGATCCCGTGCCCACTGGGGTAGATTTTAGTGGGTTTGTAGTTTTTTGTAAATAATCTTTATAATATTTTTGTAAATAATCTGTTTATAATCAGAGATACAGCTGTGTTTTAAATTCCATAGCACGTAAAACAAAATAGTACGAAAACAGCTTATAAATTTCGCTGTTTCGGGATTTAACTAGAACATTACCAATCTAAGACGCTGAACTTTAGTCTTCCGCTGACAAAGTATCTTAACGTTAGAGTGTCTTACTTAAATTGTCTGTCTGTTTTAGAACGCATGCAATTGGATAGCAACATAAATTTTTGACATCACAAACTTCACTCACCAAACTCTTGTTTCCATCTCAATATCATTTAACTCTTGGAATGACAATCTCCGAAATTCTATTAATTTGAAATAGTTTTCTAGAAATGATTCAAGAATATTGCTCACATTGTTGGACAAAATTTACTGTTTTGAATTGTTTTCCGTTCCGTTAAATATCCCCCCTTCAGAACTTCAAAAGTTTTTAACTTTTTTTTTTAATTTCTACCTATTAATAACTGTGTAAATTCATAAAATTTATTTTTAAATTAATTACATTTTAATTTTTAATCTAATTAAATAAACTAACCTCTAACTATTTTTAATTGTCTACGTTAAATGAACTATTTGATTTCCCTTACAATGTCTTAGCAACGTTTTAGCAACCTAACTGTATACTGCATACTTTTACTTTAATTATACCTAATCCCATGACATGATATGACATGTCATGTAATGTCATGCAAATGCCTTACGATGTCATGCAAATCATTGCAAATTATGTTACCATTTTAACTCTATTGTCGACAATAAAGAATTAGAATGATAACACAATTCGCAACAAAAGTTTGTTGGATGGCAGTCAAGTAAGGTGCGTGGCCGCTTTTTCTATTTTAGATTAAAAAAAAATAAAAAATCAAGTGTAAAAAAAAATATTTTTAATTTTTCTATTGAATATTCGATTATATGTAGTCATTATATTAGTCTTAAATCTTATTGTTTTCTTCTAAATCTAACAAATAGGTCACCTTGCTTTGTAAGGGTAAGTTCAGAGCCGTCTCAAAGTGATCTTAAAGAAGGGGTTGGGGGTGACGTATCTGTTTTTTTTTTCTGACTAACAACTTAAAAGGAAAAAAAGCCCTCGTTTTCTGTGTCTTTCTTCCCCCCACATTTTAATAATTTAAATAACTTTATTAAAAACTCAATTTTGAATTATTTAATTTTTTAATCTTTTTGAAATTCTCGGTGGGAAATCGGCTTGTGAAAAGCTATCGATATTTGTAAAGATAAAGACAGAAATTTGGCTACAAAAACAGTTAGCTTAATAAGCTAAAAACCCACTGGCTATTGTAGCTAGCGTATAAAAACGCTGTCTAAAAAATTTTGATTTGTAGCTATCAACTAGCTATAGATTTGTAGATATTTTATAGCTAGCTACAAAGCCATAATATGTATCTAGCAGCATATTTCTACAAAATCGCTATGTTTAAAGTTATTCTCTAACTAAAAATCAAATTTTAAAGATGTTAAAGATATTAGGAAAAAATAAAAAAATAAAAAAAAATCGCTTGAAATTTGCTATAAAGCCAGAGTTGTTAACAAGGCCAAAAGTAGCAAGACCAAGGCCAAAAGTTACATAGCCAAGGACAAGGGTAAGGCTAAGAGTTTTAAGGTCACGGCCAAGAATAAGAGTTTCAAGGCCAAGGCCTACGCAAATATTTTCAAGACCAAAGACTTCATTTTTTGCCTAACGTTAAAGCTAACTATCAACAAAATTGTAGGTGACAATTGCTGTGACAATAAACCATATGTTGTAAAAATAAACCAAGGTTAAGCGCAAAATTCGACGAAATCTATAAGTAAACATACTTGTAGATATATGAAAGCTGAAAACAAAAATACATAAAAAAAATAAGAATGAAAACTTTTAATGCTTTAATTTTATGTATTATTTTTTTGGGGGGGCAATCAAGGCCAAAACAATCAAGGCCAATGCCAAAGTTTTCAAGGCATAGACCAAGGCCAAGAACTTAATTTTTAAAGCCTTAATTTTGGCCTTAAGACAAAGCCAAAGCTAAAGACAAGGCTAAGGACTAACAACCCTGTATAAAGCTAGTCGCTAGTTCATTTCCCACCGGGATTTTGTTTTTTCAATTTTACTTTTTTTTGTTTATTTCCGAATTTTATATGCTGTTGGAGCTATTGTTGATTCAAATTAAAAAAAAAAAGATCCGAATGTTTTAAAATTTATTCTAAAATTTATGCTTTCAAATATGATTTTACAACTAGTAATTAAACGTGACAGATAGAAAACAATGTGCAATGAGGCAAAACTTGTTGCATCAAACCTCCGCACTGTGAAAAATAAAGGTCTGTTTTAGATGAAAAATCAATAACTTTTTTGTTACTAAAGTTTAATTGTTGAAATTTTGCACAATGTAAAGTAATATATGACACTTCAAGGAAATATATATATATATATACATATATATATACATATATATATAAGTGAAATTTAAAATTTGTAAATAAAAGTCAAAAACTTTAAAATTGTTCTTTTTTTTTTTTTTTTACTAAACAAAATTGTTCTTTTTAATCATATGAAAAAACTTTGTAAAAACTCGAAACAGCAAAAAATACATAAAATGCTTATTTATTTGGAAAATATATTCGTATTTAGTTTATATATATATATATATATATAAAAAACATTAATCGAGCTTTCGGCTAACCTCTAGACGAAAAACAAACACGTACTTTTTAAACTTTTTAACAAACATTTTTCTTATATTAGGCTTAATTGCTTTATTAATTTGTTTTTTTAACTGATGCGTGAAATTAATTTGCATGCATTTCAACATTTACATGAATATCTTCAAGAGTTTATAAAATGCTTATTATAGAAAAAATTAAGAATGCTTGTAGAATTATGTAAAGTCGCCTAATCAAACTTTTATTTACTCCAGTGAATTCAGAAAAGCAGCTTGCATTGTAAAAAATCTCCTAACATTATTATCATCATTAGTATTACACTAGACGACTGATCTTACAAATCCTACAAGAATCCTATAGGATGAGATGCACAAGTCCCTGCAGGACCTACAAGAATCTTTTGAAGGATCTTGTAGGACTTGAAGGAATTCTTATAAGATAATACAAGATCCACAAGAATATTTTAAAAGATCTTGCAGGATTAACAGGATTCTTATAGGATGCTAAAGGAAAATTTTAGATTTGTATATATATACGGCCGTAGCTCTCCCCCTTAATCCAGCACTGGTTCCTATAGGAACCAGTGATAGATTAAAGAGGAGGGGGTTAGGGCCCTAAAATTTCGGGATTCCGAAACTATTAAGCGGACCTTTTTCTTTTTCTACTGTTTTAGTCATTTTTATGCTGTGGCACGTTAAAAGGACTCCGGGCCCTGAAATGTCTTAATACGCCAATGATAGGAACATAACATTTATTATTTTATAATTAATATCATAAATCTAATAGCCAAACTAAGAACATACGAAGTTAGGTTTTTATTTTGATTGGAAGGAAAGTATGTCTATTCTTCTTTTTAATTACTGATAATAGGTAAGTTAAAGTTTGAAATAACATTTTCTTATTAAAAAAAATCATTCTGTATAAAAGAAAATTTTCACATATTATCATTATTACAGAATCACAATTGCATTGCTGATTACTTTCGTTTTTTCTTCCTATCTAGGCCGCTCTGATTAAGACTTCGTCCGACGCACGCCCACGAGTAATTGGCAAAAACTGTTGCGAGTCGCTCTTTGAGATTTCGTATTATTGCATCAGGAACTGTGGTTCTATAATAAGAAATAAAGATATATAAAAAAAAAAAATAGAAATCAGGTAATTAATCATTAATTAAAAATTTAAAACCCGTCCCGCCCCTTAACCCATCGCAGACACAAGCAACCCCCTGACAAAATTTTTAAATTATTTAAAGAGTATGACTAAGTAAAAAGTAAAAACACTTGAAATTTTAGCTAATTGCTCCAAATATTTGAAAAAAAAAATTCATTTGAAATGGCTAATCTGAGCATATTAGTCAAATCCATGGATCGATTCGGTCAAACGAATGACTGGTCAAAAACTTAAATTTTGAATTCTGGCTTTTCTTTGTTATCCTGAAGTTTCATATTTTCCAATAAGCTTTTTTTTATACTTACATATTTATAATTATTTCAATAAACGAAGTATGAGAAGTTGTTATTCCAAGATCCTACTTTTTTGGATCTTGGTCATGATCCAACAAGTTAAACTAATTGATCCCAAATTTTCAAAATAGGTTAAGGAAAATAGAAAATTTAATAAAAACCCAAGCACTGAAAGTATGATTTTCTAAATAACCCCCTCCCACCCTGTGCCAACAACTTATAAAAAATAGGTAAGCCTTAAAGCTGCTGCCCAATAACATTACCTACATAAAAACGCCCTAATTAAAAAACCTACTTATCAGCCTCTCCATGAGTTGTATTCAGGCTTTTTCTAAAACATTTTAAATTTAATAGTATCGTGTTAAAAATACAACAAACGTTCATACTTTAAAATATATATATATATATATATATATATATATATATATATATATATATATATTTATATATATATATATATATATATATATATTATATATATATATATTATATATATATATATATATATATATATATATATATATATATATATATATATATATATATATATATATATATATATATATATATATATATATAATATGTAAAATAAATATATAACAATTTTTATTATTAATTTTTATTAATTAATTAGAGTAAAGTTTAAATACAATAATAATTATTAATACAACAAAATTTATGCATATTTATGTAACCAAGTTTATAAAATTTTCATAAAATCCATAATATAATATAATCATGATATAGCAACTATTTATATATTTCTTTAACAAAAATTAAAAAGATATTAGATTCTCAAACAGCATGTTCATTATAATGAACATGCTGTTTGAGAATCTAATATCTTAATTTTGTATCTAATATCTTAATTTTTGTGATTTGTGAAGTGATTTAAATGCGCTAGTGACGTGATTTGAATGCGCTATTGGAAGGCATTATGAATTGCGGGAAAATAAATAGCACTTGAGTGCTATTTATTTTCCCGCAATTCAAAATGCCTAATGATTTAAATCACGTCACTCTACGACTCAATATACTCAGAAAGTCACGCAATTCAATGCACACTTAGATTGAGAGAAAAATTTTAATTCAACTAGATTTTTTTGGTAATAATTTAATTTTAACGTAAGGGACAGATTGTTCCGGGCGGCAGATTTCCAAGGGGCACCAAATAGAATGAAGGTACCTTGGAACAAAGGTCCTTTACCGATAATATAGGAGAATTTCGATAATTAAGAACGCCAATCATGTTGATGTCCTTTAAGATACCCTATGGGTAATCACAGGATTTCTTATGGTCCTATAGGATTTGAAAGACAAATAAAATCTTACAAATCCTGTAAGATATCCTGTAGGATAGTATAAGATTATATGCGATCCTATAAGATTCATAAGTTGTCTGTAAGATAGTCGACTAGTGTACCACTTACTTGTTTTGAGTTGTTGATAATTAACCCTAGCTGCTCATAAAAACGTTTCTGTACCAAGATCTTCTTCTCTTTCTTTTTTCTTTTTTTTTCTTGTCTATTAGCTGACCATGTTTGGAAAGACAGGTTGTAGGAAATATGTAATATCATTTTCATACACTGTATCCAGGCATGTAATATCGACAGTCCGTATTGATATGAACTTTTATTTTCAGGCATAGCAGACACTTTAGTTAAATTAATTTGTCGTGGAGTAGCTCCACATATTGTACTTGTAGACGCAGAAGGCGTATCTGCTAATACCTGAGCCACTTTTCCATCTACCATTGTTAAAAAAAGTTCGTGTTTCACTTGCATTCCTTTACAAGCCAGATTTTATTACGATTTACACGAGTTACCTCATCAACTAATATGATTTTTGGCCAGAGGAGCTATCACAACCCTATTACAAATTTAAATTTTTTAAACTTATTATTGTACGCGGAATCTATAGTCAATATTCTATCTTCAGAATCTATAGTCAATATTCTATCTAACGTTCTATGAACATTCTATGAACGTTCTATGAACGTTCTATGAACGTTCTATGAACGTTCTATAAACATTCTATGAACGTTCTATGAACGTTCTATGAACGTTACGGAACGTTTGTCGAACGTTCTTGAACGTTTTGTGTTAGCTGGGATTCTATCTACAGTGTGATCTAATAAATCTTGTAGTTCCATAATTTTTGCAAATGCGTTCGTAATTTTCATGGCAGAAGATGGCAGGTCAGTTTAATTTCTTGCAATTTGTAATATGGTGGGAATACGAAACAGTTTTTTTCGATGATGATTTTCCAATGGTGTAGATGGCGTGGGGTCTGTTTTTGCGTTTTTTGAAAATTTAAATTTGAGCAAAAAATGTTTATTAAATTTAAATTTGAGTAAAAGCATTTATGGTATTTACTTTTATTTCTATACCGCCGTATAAGCGTGTTAAATAAATATAAATAAGCGTGTTAAGTAAATATAAATAAGCGTGTTAAGTAAATATAAATAAGCGTGTTAAGTAAATATAAATAAGCGTGCCAGACAAACACCCGTTTGAACCCCTATTTCAAAAACAAATTTTTTCATATTGTATTGGATAATATTATTTTTTTTTATTTTTTATTTTTTATTTGCATTCACTCCCAACAAGGCTGCAAGCAACCACTATTTTAACTATTCAACCACAATATTGTAAACGGGGCTTGGCGATAAGACAGTTTATGTCTTCTTCTTGCTCCGGCCAATTTTTATACATGAATGGTTTTTTCTCATTGTAAATTTAATTATACGGCAAAGAAAATATAATAATAATAATAATAATAATAATATTAAGTTGGGAGTTACTAGGAAAAAAAAGAACAGAGTTATTGAAGGACTTACAGTTTAAGGGCCGCAAAACAAATTTCTGAAACCTTCAGTTTTCTTTAGAAATACCAAAAATGTCAGAACAGAAATTAATGGATAAAGCAGATAATTTGGTACAAAATATTCTACAGATGTCATTAAATAAGACATTGTGCAAGAAATGAAACGCATAACAATAATTCACAAAGCCATTTTTGGTACAAAACATTTGGGTGCACTAGAAATGTTAAATACTTTAGCAAAGTGCAAACTAGAAAGTATATTTCAGGTCCACTATGAGCCAGATTTGCCTGAACAAACTTACTAGATTAATTATTAAGTTTGACATGGCAAAATATTTAAACTTTGTTATAGTAATCCGTAATTGAAACAAACTTCATGTTGCCTGTTTCCTTGATCTCATTTTTACCCTTGCTGAAGGCTGCCCGACGGGTATTTGTTTTTAAAAGTTACGTTCTAAATGTGTTTTAAACGTCTTTTAAACATTAATGTTTAAAAGACGTTTAAAAGACATTTAAAATACATTTAGATCGTAACTTTTAAAAACAAATGCCCGTCGGGGGAATTCAATTTATTATAGCTGCTCATCTTTCATAAAGATTTTCATAAAGGAATTCAATTTATTATAGCTGCTCATCTTTCATAAAGATCAATTCTTCATAAAGAAGTACTCAATGTTTGATTATTTAGTCAATCCATTGAGCTCTTTGTTCATGACCAAGCGAAGAATGTGATCCAGCGCATAATGATGGCAACGGATGAATCTGGATTTGTGTGAACCTTTTTCTTCGCACATTTGGTGCAGCCGAACAACTACGTCTGTCTTCTTCCCAGTTTTCACACTTTTTGCACCGGCTACATTCATCACAATAATGACAACTGATCTCCACAGTTTGAACTCCTCTAACACATTATGAAGCCCTTCTGCGATTGTTTGAGCTTTGCCATCTTTTAATTTGAGCGCAGTCAACTTAATTTCTTTTGCTTCATTCTTAAGGACCACTGCTTGATATTTAAAGCCATCAATGTGTTTTTCGTCAAAATATATGCTTATTTCTCCAGTTGAAGCGTGCTCATCAAATATTTCTTCACCTGAGAAACTTTTATGTATATAGCTTTGACTAGCATAGGGTTAGGACTTCAATGCCCTCATCACGGAGAATCAAAGCTGGCGGCACACCTTTGCTGCACCGTGGAAAGACAGCTTCGAGAATGTAACAAGGCCTTTTTAATGCGTGTCGGGTTATGCTTCCGTTTGCTTGTTGATGCTGCAATTTCATCATCCAAAAAAGAAGCTCAACAACAATAACACATATTCTCTCTCCCCGTTCTTAGGTAGTGGATTTAAGAAATTTGAACCATTCAATGACTTGATTTTTTTGGAGCATGCGACTCCTTTCACTCAAAGATGCTTCTCAAATTGCCACTTTGCTTCTTCTTGACAATAATAAAATATAACAAAATATTATATGCTCGGATATATCCCGACGGGCATTTGTTTTTAAAAGTTACGATCTAAATGTATTTTGAATGTCTTTTAAACGTCTTTTAAACATAAATGTTTAAAAGACGTTTAAAACACATTTAGAACGTAACTTTTAAAAACAAATGCCCGTCGGGATGTTTGTATAAAATACTCACATATTAATGTAGCTCACTAAATAACACAAGATCTCTTTTAAATTGGCAATAATGATGTTCGCACAAAACTATGCTAATTTAACTATTTGCTTTGAACACCTCATTTGTATATTCATTTATACCACATTGGAAAACAGCTAAATAAATTTTTATAACTCTACTGGAGCCTCTCAAACGCACAATGTTCTACGATATTCAGGAAAATTCTAACAATTTTCTCAGTACAGTTCCGTGAAATTTTTCAGAGCGCAGTGGGCCAGAATTCACTTTTTCTGGACAAAATTCATAACTAATTTAATATTAGAGCTATATTCACTTTAATTAGGATGAGTAATTATATGATGTCTGCGCTTTTTATGAAGGTAATATTTTTTATTTTGTTGCTATGGATACCTTTATTTTGCTTAGCAACAACCTATTTTTGTTATCTGCAGATATTTTTTGAGTTCTATATTCCCTAAATTTGGCATGAGTACCAATATGACATCACACATTATAAAAATGATAATTTTTTAATTTAGTTGCTATGAATACTTATATTGCTTAGATACCAGATACTTTCCTTAGTTACAAATATGTAAGTTGATATTTGAATATTCTATCGGATTTTCGACTCACCTATATTGAATAACAATTGATTTTTTAATTTGTCTTAATGTTTTTGCAATAATAAAAACAAAAAAATAGTGCAATAAAGTATTGTCAATTTTAAATTACATCAAAAAATTATAAAACAATAACATCTTTTAAAGATTGTTTTAGTAATTGTAAAACATCTGAAGGAAATGCTTTATGGTTTGTTCGGTGTGATGTTGATTTACGCAGCGATGAAATAACAGGGTCACTGGAAACTAGAAGTCTATTGATAAGATCAGTATTTGTTGCTTTTCTAGATGTTTTTTGGCTAAAATTTTTGCGATAAGATTTGAAATCTTTATTTCTAGCTTCATGAGCTTCCTCTGACATAAGCCTGATAGATAATGTAATGTTTTTAATTATGTCATGTCCATGTATCAATACTTTGTGAACTGATTGAGCCATGTAATACCATGGATATAGGAACACATATAGTCTAACAGTGTCAAAACAATAATCTTTGAATTTTAAGCTGTCTATTTCATATCCTGAAGAGAGTGTTACCAAGATTATGTAAAATCTGAATATAAGGTTTTGATCAATACATAGAATTTCAGCTGTTTTTTCATATGCTGTAAAAGCACGCCTTGAGGTATTGCCATCATTGCTTGTTCCAGAATCACCACTTTTAGGGAAATTAACAACAAGTCCCATTTTGTTCATAAAATCAGTCTGAATCCTTTGTTTAGCTAGAGATGCCTTTTCTTTGTGCTCGTTAGATCTGGCTTGCCACTTTTTTGTTTCTTTTTTATATGCAATGTGCAAAATCTCAATAAATGTGCAAAATCTCAAAAAATTGAATCCATGCATGAAGAATGGAAAGACCATATTTGAACTCTCCATTAGTATAATCTATATTAAGGATATCAAGACTATTCATATTTTTTGGAGAGAGACCACACACTGAACAGCATTGGTAGGAGTTAGTTTTCTCCAACAATATCGTTTGAACCTTCGAATCAACCATTGTTAGTTCAATAATACAATTCACTTCAATAGAAAAACTGCAAACCTCTAATAAAATCATACCCAAGCTTTCTATCTCACTTTTGTAATAAATCTTATGGGTCTACAATAGGTTGTGGATGACGACTTTTGATTTCTTCAAATAGGCACCTTTTCGTTACTGTTGCTAAATCCACTCAAATCAAATGGGACTAGACAAGTAATAAATAATGATTCTTCACACTTTAAATCTCTGTTCATGTCAAGTTCTAATTAAACTTGTTTATAAATGCTTTGGCCAGTAGCACCATCAAAACCAGCCTTACACGTGAGTGCACTAGACGACTGATCTACCAAATCCTACAAGAATCCTATAGGATGAGATGCACAAGTCCCTGCAGGACCTACAAAAATCTTTTGAAGGATCTTGTAGGATTTGAAGGAATTCTTATAAGATAATATAAGATCTACAAGAATATTTTAAAAGATCTTGCAGGATTAACAGGATTCTTATAGGATGCTGAAGGAAAAGTTTAGATTCGTATATATACGGCCGTAGCCCTACCCCTTAATCCAGCACTGGTTCCTATAGGAACCAGTGATAGATTAAAGAGGAGGGGGCTAGGGCCCTAAAATTTCTGATAATAAGTAAGTTAAAGTTTAAAATATCATTTTCTTATATTAAAAAAAAATCATTCTGTATAAAAGAAAATTTTCACATATTATCATTATTACAGAATCATAATTGCATTGCTGATTACTTTCGTTTTTTCTTCCTATCTAGGCCGCTCTGATTAAGACTTCGTCTGACGCACGCCCACGAGTAATTGGCAAAAACTGTTGCAAGTTGCTCTTTGAGATTTTGTATTATTGCATTAGGAACTGTGGTTCTATATATAGATATATAAAAAAAAATCATAGAAATCAGGCAATTAATCATTAATAAAAAATTTAAAACCCGTCCCGCCCCTTAACCCATCGCAGACACAAGGGAGGGGGGGATTATTACCCCCTGACAAAATTTTTAAATTATTTAAAGAGTATGACTAAGTAAAAAGTAAAAAGACTTGAAATTTTAGCTACCAGCTTCAAATATTTAGGCGAGTTTAAGTAAAAAAAAGTTCATTTGAATTGCCTAATCTGAGCATATTAGTCAAATCCATGGATAGATTCGGTCAAACGAATTACTGATCAAAAACTTAAATTTTGAATTCTGGCTTTTCTTTGTAATCCTGAAGTTTCATATTTTCCAAGAAGCTTTTTTTTATACTTACATATTTATAATTATTTCAATAAATGAAGTATGAGAAGTTGTTAGTCTAAGATCCTACTTTTTAAACATATTGATCCCAGTACACTAATTGATCCCAAATTTTCAAAATAGGTTAAGAAAAATAGAAAATTTAATAAAAACCCAAGCACTGAAAGTATGATTTTCTAAATAACCCCCTCCCACCCTGTGCCAACAACTTATAAAAAATAGGTAAGCCTTAAAGCTGCTGCCCAATAACATTACCTACATAAAAACGCCCTAATTAAAAAACCTACTTATCAGCCTCTCCATGAGTTGTATTCAGGCTTTTTCTAAAACATTTTAAATTTAATAGTATCGTGTTAAAAATACAACAAACTTTCATACTTTAAAATATATATATATATATATATATATATATATATATATATATATATATATATATATATATATATATATATATATATATATATATATATAATATGTAAAATAAATATATAACAATTTTTATTATTAATTTTTATTCATTAATTAGAGTATAGTTTAAATACAATAATAATTGTTAATACAACAAAATTTATGCATATTTATGTTACCAAGTTTATAGGTATTGTGTTTTATCCTCCTCCGGCTAATTGCCATATAGAGGCCACATAACGAAGGCCCGCAAAGACAGGTTCGGCTCTCGAGGAGCGTCATAACCCGCTCTACGGACCAAGAGTAAAGTGAGTTTAGGAAGAACGAAGAATGTTAGAGTAAAAGACAGAAGAAGTCGTGTTAGAAAGATAGCATACAGAAAGCGGACAGGATTGCACACGATGTTAGAAGGTGCAATTTAATTAAATACTTATTAAAAAATAAGTATTTAATTTTCTTATGTTACCAAGTTTATAAAACTTTCATAAAATCCATAATATAAAATAATCATGATATAGCAACTATTTATATATTTCTTTAACAAAAATTAAAAAGATATTAGATTCTCAAACAGCATGTTCATTATAATGAACATGCTGTTTGAGAATCTAATATTTTAATTTTGTATCTAAGATCTTAATTTTTGTGGTTCGTTACGTGATTTAATTGCGCTAGTGACAATAAATAGCACTTGAGTGCTATTTATTTTCCCGCAATTCATAATGCCTAATGATTTAAATCACGTCACTCTACGACTCAATTTACTCAGAAAGTCACGCAATTCAATGTACACTCTGATTGCGAGAAAATTTTTTAATTCAACTAGATTTTTTTGGTAATAATTTAATTTTAACGTAAGGGACAGATTGTCCCGGGCGGCAGATTTCCAAGGGGCACCAAATAGAATAAAGGTATCTTGGAACAAAGGTCCTTTACCGATAATATAGGAGAATTTTGATAATTAAGAACGCCAATCATGTTGCTGTCCCGGGTGGCGAAACAGTTCTTGGCGGCATTTTATATATATATATATATATATATATATATATATATATATATATATATATATATATATATATATATATATATATATAAATTAAATAATAACAAATAGCTATATATATATATATATATATATATATATATATATATATATATATATATATATATATATATATATATATATATATATATATATATATAAATAGCTATTTGTTATTATTTAATTTTTTTACAACACTTTTATTTATATACATTCAATAAAAATAGTTTTTAATTATTTTGTAATTATAATATATTTTTATTTATTTCCATACTTATAATGTTGTCTAGTGATCCGGGTTTCAAAACCCACCACCGCTAAGTTTTTCATTTTTCAAAATAAATTAAAAAAATTGAAAATCTTACGAATCCTTTATGATACCCTACAGGATAATCACAGGATTTCTTATGATCTTATAGGATTTGCAAGACAAATAAAATCTTACGAATCCTTTAAGATATCCTGTAGGATAGTATAAGATTATATACGGTCCTATAAGACTCATAAGTTGTCTGTAAGATAGTCGACTAGTGCTTGGTTATTGAAATTTATAGTTATAAACATTTTATAATTTTTTTTACAAGTTTCATCGATAAAGTATAAATAAAATAGAATAATGATAGAAGCAATTAGAAGACAAAAAGCTTGTTGTCAAACCCAATATTAAGTGTAAAAAATTTTTATTAAATATGAATAATCATTAATAAACAACTAATAAGTTATGTTAATAACTTAACAACTAACTTATAAAATCAAAGAACCCATGACATCAGTTTCGCTTCTGAATCTTAAAAAATAGTGGCTAGTATTGACTTCAACACTACCTTTGGAAATTTAAGGTCAGTTTTATTTTGACACTGTTCGAAGTTCCTAATTTATTTAAATATATTAACTGTTAATATCTGTTAGAATCTGAACACTCAATGGTAATAGTTTCACGTCTACGGAAAAACACTACATATATCAAGGTTGTACTGTCATCATGTTAAACATGGTGACAGCAGAATTTTTGTACAACCTTGATATATGTAGCGTTTTTCCGTAGACGTGAAACTATTACCATTGAGTGTTCAGATTCTAAACACTTCAATATATCTATATTTTCGATAATTTTCATTTTGCGTTCTTTGTTTTTGATAATTATGCTTTTTTATAAAAAAAAGTGGTTAATGAAAGATATCTCTTTTAAAATCATAATGTTTTCTTCATCTTTGGTGTTGTCCATAAATAACATCACGCTTGACGACTACTTACTAAAGAGTTACGATGCTGTGACAAGGGCTGGGGGAAAAAGGGGGAGTCGAAAACGGCGTGAAATTTTTAAACATGATGATAGCAGAATTTTTGTACAACCTTGATATATGTAGTGTTTTTCCGTAGACGTGAAACTATTACCATTGAGTGTTCAGATTCTAAACACTTCAATATATCTATATCTTCGATAATTTTCATTTTGCGTTCTTTGTTTTTGATAATTATGCTTTTTTTTAAAAAAAAGTGGTTAATGAAAGATATCTCTATTAAAATCATAATGTTTTCTTCATCTTTGGTGTTGTCCATAAATAACATCACGCTTGACGACTACTTACTAAAGAGTTACGATGCTGTGACAAGGGCTGGGGGAAAAAGGGGGAGTCGAAAATGGCGTGAAATTTTTTCGGCGTTAAAAATCTGCGTGAAGTATTTTATGAACGTCCCCATAATTCAGTTCATGCTTGGTGTAGTTAAGGCAATTTTAGACTTACGATATTTGCTGACTACTACATATTTCTATTAAATGATTAGGTCTGTAAATAATGAAAAGACAAATAAATATTTAAATGATAAATTTTGCTGTTTATAGCGAAAAAACCCAGGCCGTTCTTTATTTTTTATAAAAAAAAATCTTACTAAAATCACGATTGATTGTCCAAATTTGAATAAGATTTAAAATAAATACATTTTTACGGTGAAATGAACATCATAGTTTAATAATATAATCTGTTCTGATTGTTTATTGACAACTGTCAATAAACAATCAGAACAGATTATATTATAAACTGTCAATTTTTTAAAATTGCCTATAAAATTTGTCTCTGATATATAAAGAATTAGAATGAAAATATCATCATTTAAAAATATAAACATAAGCTTTTTTATAATGAAAATAAACACTTTAAAAACACTTCAAATCTAATGTTTTTTTATTGGAATTAAATGATTTACTATTATAGATTTGTGTATTATATTAAATGTATGAAAAAAAGTTGTTTATTATTAATATGTAAACAAATTAAGTTGTGTCGGAACCACCCTCCAAACATGTGTCCGATACCACTCGATCATACCTCAATCACAAATACTAGTTTTAAAACCAATGAATTAAAGTTTTAAACGAATTTTTTTTTAATAACTATTGTAAATAAAAATGTATCTTTAATCATTAAAAAGTTATTAGTTTACATAAAAATTAGGTATATTAATATGTGAATCAAATATGATGATACGTCGCTCTTCTGGTGGTTGGAAACAAAATCTTGCCCTTCCACTTATTTGCTTCGGCATATTATGATAGGTTGGGGAAAATTTCGTGTCGTAATTTGTGAACGACTCCTTAGTTCTTTGTAGCCAAAAGGTCACGTGGTCTGAAACAGCAACCTTAATTGGCACCCTTATCAAAATTTCCCTTTATTATAGACGAATGACCTTTTTTTTATTTGGCGCCTCTTTGATACCTGCCTCCCGGGACAAATTGTCCCTTTTGCCCCCACCTCTCGACGGCACTGGTTCTTTGTAACCATTCTTTCTTATTTTACTTTCAAACTTCTGACTTAAAAATCCATACTTAAGTAAGTCATACTTATTCAAAAACATAAAAGTTTTTAGGCATTCTGATCGTAATTTCCGGGAAACCACGTTCTTCTCAAGTCTAAAGTTCCCGCTCACAAAAATTTGACAAAATTGTTTTAAAAATATTATTGTCCAATTTTTATAAAATAACTGTAAAAGTTTTATTATGAAGAAATTATTATATAAAAATTGGTAATCAATAATAAAATAATAATCAAAATGTATAAAGTAATAATTTTATATATATATATATTATATGTTTATATATATAATATATATATATATATATATATAATATATATATATATAATATATATATATATATATATATATATATATATATATATATATATATATATATATATATATATATATATATATATATATATATATATATATATATATATATATATATATATATTTGACAATTTGCTAGAGGATTGCAAAATTTTTTTAATCAAAAGTTCCAATTGTATCCCTACCATCATATTACAATAACCAAAACATTTACCTTAAGATTTAGTTTTGAACATGTTCAAAAGTTTAAAGGGCAATCAAGAAAGTTCTGAAGAACACTTTTGCAAAAATGTGACAGGAATTTTATCTGAACCCAAGATTATAAATGTTTTTAGGTGCTTTATCAACAGATGCATGAGTAATTTGGACGTATAATTATGGATCAACTTGTTTATTTAGGGTGATCATTAAACTCAAGAGATGTGTTAGAGAAAAAGTTATTTTCAAATAGTTCTGTTTTATACTTGCTTAGATAATATGATCAGATCCATTTAAGAGAAGTGAAATGCCTTTATTAATGACATTGTTAAAGATTTTCCAAAATGCAATATAAATTCTGAGGTTTAATACTAGATTTGATAATTTGAGAGTATTAGACTTAAGTATCAAATAGTACATTTTTGGATTGATTTCTTGCAATGATAAAAAAACATTTGTTTTACAGAGAGTTTTTCCTGTGGGGAAAAAAAAAACTGTAAGAAATTGTAGCTGCATAAGATAGAGAAAACTAAGTGAGATTTGACTTGGAACCATCAAAAAGGAAGAAAAGCTTCCATACCTGCCTAAATCCTGGATGTTATAAAGGAGGGATAATTATCAGCAGAGAAATGAAAGACATCTGTCCAAGAACCATCACTAAGAAAACAACAAAATGAATCTAACACTCAGGTAGTTGTATCTCAAGCATGTTGGAACCATCAATAAGGAAGGCTAGTCAACTGAGATTTTCTCTTTATGCCTAAAGTCTTTGCCTATTAAGCCAAGACAGTAGCCAGATCTATCTAGCCTTTACTCAACCAATAGCTTTATGGCAGAGGGTATTTTAAGTCTGAGTTAATTTCTCCTAGGCATTGTCTAGGAAATCAAATCATTTGAAACAGTAGGATAAAAGGCAGATGGTAATGGATTACATAATACCAGTAGCAGGGGCATCATGATGATCTTAATACCGACCTGACCTTTAAATAATGAGTTTAGTTAACCAAGACTTAGTGCAAGCATAAAAAAAAATGTTGTCATTGTTGTTGTTACTATTATTGCATACCTTTTAGTTATTATATATTTAATTTTTTCATTTTAATTAAGGAGGGGTATCCCGGGGATAACTCATGTAATTTAATAAATATATTTAGAATTGAAATCATTGTGATCCATATCAAATAATAGAAATTAAATTTTGTATTTTTATGTTATAGATTTTATAAATTTTTGTTTTTGTTTATGATTTGTTTTTCTATTTTAGTTAAGTTTTTTTGGAGCATGTCTGATAAAAACCAGGATCATGAACAACAAGTTGAAGAAATGTACAGGTTTATAAAATAATTCATTTAAAAATCTTTTTTTTAAGAGATATTTAAAAAAATTGCACCATTGTTTTTAACTATTTAAATACTCTTAAGTATTAATTATTTTTATATTGCATTATATTGCATATATGTATTATGTTGTATATTTCTTTGGAATGTTTATTCATAAAAACGTTTTGGTTGTATATATTTCATAAGTTTTTTATTAAATAAATATAATTTATAAAAATAGTTTTAAAATGTTTTTTAAGCTCTGAAGTATTTTTGCCTTACATTTGTAACTCGTTACCTACAGAATATAAATGCATCAAACATCCTGGAAATATTGTTGAAGGTGCGACATTAGCAGTAAGGTTTTTAGTTATTATTTTTTATTTCAATAAGTAAAAAAGTATATAGGGGAAGACGGGGAACATTAGACTGTTATATTCTTAAGAACTATTTGACGCTAATCACGTCATTATAGAATACGGTTGAATGAACTTAAGTTATTCTAATTATATTTAATTGATGTGTTATAAAATCTGTTTTGTAGATCTTGAATTGTGTTTGATTTAATATTTGATAAAAGCCGAAAATATTTAATATAGACTTATTTATTACGGTTTCACAACAATATTATCAAATATTCTTTATTTACATTATGGATGCAAAAATATTTAAAAAAGTACTATGCGACGAACCAAATGAAGAAGAGTATATATACTGGAAAAAAATGCTATCAATTTATTTAGATAAAGCTAACATAGACGAAGATTGCAAACTCCAAGTTTTATTCTTACTATCCGGTGTTAAAGCTTTCACAATAATTCAGGATACTACATCATTTGATGATGCAATCAAAATACTTGATAACAAATATCAAAAACGATCAACACCTATTATGATGCGTCACAAACTTCGCTCTTTTAAGCAACAAGAAGGGAAAACAGTCGAAAGCTTCATGAGTAGCCTGAAACAATTCACAAGAAAATGTCCAACAGAACCTCTAACAGCAGAACAACATATTAATTTACTAATTTGCGACGCTTTTGTCGCTGGAATTTACTCACCTTCTATTTGACAACGACTCCTCTAAGCTACAGAAGACAATATAGAGGCACTTTATAAAACAGCGCTAACAATGGAATTAGCCACCGAAGATGCTCTTAATTTGACAACAACCACGACAGCTAATACTACGCTACAAACTTTTGCCGCAAGTCGTAACCTTACGAAATCTCATTGTTACTGGTGCAGTAATGATCCACATCCAAAAATTAAATGCCCAGCAAAAAATTCCATCTGTACACTTTGTCAAAAAAGGGGCCACTGGGCAACTGTCTGCCTCTCAAAAAAACAAAATAAGACCTACACTAAAGCAGCAGTTGTTAAGGAATATCATGAAGAAAACGATAACGCAATAGTATCTACGGTCATAGCAGCAATCAATTCACCTGATAGACTAACTAACGTCACCATTAACAAAAATATAACACAGGCACTGATAGATACTGGCTCCGATAAAACGTTTATTACGTCAGAACTTCTTCAACATTGGAACCTTCCTTACAATAATCAATCTACCTCAAAAGTATCATTGGCAGATAATTCGACATTAAAAGTTAAAGGAATCTTCCAAGGCTCATTGTTATTAGCTTGCGAAAAATTGAAAGTGCAATTCTTCGTTGTAGACAACTTGGTAGCACCAGTAATTATCAGAATGGACGTGTTAACACAACATACCTCAATTACGATCAATTTTAAAGGGAATAAAGAGCCCTTAAAGTTCTGTCTGGCAACAAAGAGTATGAAGTGTACTACTTACGCATTGATACCTGGAGTGAACATTGACAAAATTAAGCCAGTCGCTACAACATCACGACGGGTTCCTAAAAATAACTCCTTCATAACAGACGAGATAAACCGTATGTTAAAGCAAGATATAGTCCAAGTGAGCCGTAGTCCTTGGCGTGCACAATGTTTTGTAGTATCATCAGGAAACAAAAACCGTCTTGTGATTAATTATTCAAATACAATCAATCTACACACTCCACTCGATTCATACCCAACACCTCGAATCGACGATTTGATACTTAAGATAGCTGCTCATAAAGTCTTCAGTACAATTGACCTCAAATCGGCTTACCATCAGGTAAAAATACGACCTGAAGATTACAAGCTAACCGCATTCGAAGCAAATGGCAGACTATATGAGTTTAAACGTTTACCTTTTGGTTGCACAAATGCTGTACCAATTTTTCAGCGGGTTATGGATGAATTTATTCAAAATAATAAACTAGAAAATACATATGCGTACCTCGATGATATAATTATTGGTGGAAAAGATGACCAAAAGCACGATAAAAATCTTAGCTGTTTCCTACAAGCTACTCAAATTGCCAACGTAGAAATAAACAAAGAAAAGAGCAAATTTAAAAAAACTCATATCGAATTCTTAGGCCATATCATCGAAAATGGAGCCTTAAAACCCGACCCTAAAAGATATGAAGCTCTTATAAATATGCCAGAACCAAAAACCTTAAAAGAATTAAACCGAATGATAGGTTTATTCGCCTACTACGCTAAATGGATACATAACTGTACCGAGTTTACTCTACCGCTTACTCAAACAAGAGACAACTTTCCAACAAAGGGCTTGACCCCACAGGCAAAAGAAGCAATTAAAAAGCTCAAAATTAAACTTGCAGAAGCTTGTTTAGCCTCCCCGAATTTCAAAGTTCCACTAACTATTGAAACAGATGCCTCTGACACAGCACTGGGAGGAACGTTACTTCAACTAGGCAGACCCGTGGCCTTCTTCTCAAGAACACAATCAAACGCTGAACGAAAACACGCAATTGTCAAGAAAGAAGCAGCTGCTATTGTAGAATGCTGTAGAAGATGGAAACACCTAATTAATTCAGTACCATACATCATTATAATTACAGACCAAAGATCCATTTCCCTTATTTTCAATAAACAGATTTCAACAAAAATTAAAAACGAAAAACTGACTCGATGGCGTTTAGAATTAGCAGATATTAATTATACAATTTCATACAGACCAGGAAATCAAAATATCGTAGCCGATGTCCTTTCTCGATGTTGCTCAATTCAAAACACCAATAAAACATTTTACAATATTCACTCCCAACTATGTCATCCTGGAATTAAAAAAATGATACATTATTGCAAAACCCGAAATCTACCTTACTCTACCACTGAAATTAAACAACTAATAAGCCAATGTACCACATGTAACGCACTCAAACGGCGCTTCTACAAACCTCCAGCTGGTCGTCTTATTCAGGCTACGAGACCTTGGGAACGCTTATCTATGGATTTTGTTGGACCTTTACAATCCACCTCAGCTAATAAATACATCCTCGTGATAGTAGACGAATACTCTCGCTACCCATTTGCATTCCCTTGTAAGGATATAACAGCTAACACTGTGATACAACACCTTCTCAGTCTTTTTTCATTATTTGGTGCACCATCATCTATGCATACAGATCAAGGAACACAGTTTGAAAGTATATTACTTAAGGTTTTCCTAGAAAGAAACGGTATCATCCGAACTCGAACTACTCCATATCACCCACAAGGCAACGGTCAATGTGAAAGAATAAATGGAACAATACTTAAAGCTATTAGTCTGGCCTAAAAACACTGAGTCTGGGAAAAGATAGATGGGAGGTAGCATTGCAAATGGCTCTATCCTTTATAAGAGGACTTCTGTGTACTGCTACGAACGAGACACCTCATCAGAGGATGATGAACTTTCAGCGTTCATCAATAATAGGTACAGTTCTACCAAACTTCTTAACAGAGCAGGATTTGACAGTTTTATACAGACGTCAGATACGATTAAAGGGAGATCCACTTGTCGACAGAGTTCAACTATTAGAAACAATATCACCTCATTTCGCACGCGTGAAACTTCAAAATGGAAAAATTGATACAGTTTCAACAAAAGATCTTGCTCCCCTACAAGATAGAAATCCCTTATTAGAACCAGTCCAACAACACCCCGAATGCTCGAACAACAACGAAATTGTAATTAGTAACAACAACCACAATTCTGGAAATAGAAAACAAGTTGAATTAAATGATACTAACGAAGTAGTTTCGAACCTACTGCATCCGTTTGGGAATCCAATAAAAGATAGCTTCTCTTATGATCAATCAACTACAACAGTACCTGACCAACCATCTATTCAAAAGGTTATTACTCCTGACACACAACCTAATATAATCTCACGAACAGGACGTACTATTAAAAGGCCAAAGTATCTCGACGACTACCTTCTTTCTTAGAGTATTATTCAAAAGTAAGCCGTACTAAAATTTTCTTAAAACGGAGAAGACTGTTATATTCTTAAGAACTATTTGACGCCAATCACGTCATTATAGAATACGGTTGAATGAACTTAAGTTATTCTAATTATATTTAATTGATGTGTTATAAAATCTGTTTTGTAGATCTTGAATTGTGTTTGATTTAATATTTGATGAAAGCCGAAAATATTTAATATAGACTTATTTATTACGGTTTCACAACATAGACCATGGGGAACATTCGACTTTTTCAAATATTTCCTAGCATGATTAAAATTACCACTTAAAATTTTTACACATATTTTGTCTGTTTATGAGCTATCGTGGGAAATATGTATCGATCCATCTTATTAGTATTAGTACTTATGTAGAAAAAAATCTAATTATTGATATAAAAGGTAATTTTTTTATGTTTTAAATTATCTGCAGAGAAAATCTTTTCCAATTTCAAGCTCCTTAAATTTTTTGTTTATTATTTAATGATATCTTAAGTTAAAACCTTTGTGTTTAGTTTGCTTCAAAATATTGATTTTGGCTTTTAACAGCGTTTGATTATATATAACATGTGTGGGGTACATTTGACCTACCTAGCCGGGGAACATTCGACTGGTGCTTGAAAATACCATGATAATTTATTTCTCTTATCTTCTAGATGCCTTGAAAATATGTAATGAAAACAGATAGAAATAAAAGAAATGGAAATGTGGTAATGGAAACAATTATTAGTATTTTCAATAATTCACTGTCTGAGCGACAAGCCCTAAAAAGATTTCATGCCCAGATATCACAAATAAAATCCTAAAGGAAGAATCAAGTGAAAGTCTAGGGGTAATAGGTACACCATTATAAAATAATTTACCACCCTTATCTACCAATGAAACACATTTCTCCTAACAAGTGGTGGTGGTGGTGATAAGTGTAAAAGATAGTGTAAAAAATATGCTAAAAGATGTCAGTACTATGAATTTAGTAGCTTGGGTTTTTACAACTTTGTGAAACAAATAATTCTCAACTGATAACTCTGGTGAATATCATTGCTGAAACACGTTTACGAAAAAGAAATTATAGGGTGGATAGAGAGAAAATCGCTGCAAAAGTATGATCCAAAGAAACATTGTCCAATTAAGGGCTTGGTTTTTTTCATAGTGGAAGTGCAGAAAAGTAAGGCAAAAGTAGGGTTAGTCAGGCTTTCACAAGAAAATGTGCGATTTTACGTCTTTATATGACCACGCAAGTTATATTTTGCAATGAAGGTTTGACCACGGCTAATTCAAATAGCATTTTAGAAACGCGCTAAATAAAAAGTATTTAAAAAAAGTGAAATTTTTTTAAATAATTCGAGCTGTTGGGTATGAATCGAGTGGAGTGTGTAGATTGATTGTATTTGAATAATCAATCACAAGACGGTTTTTGTTTCCTGATGATACTACAAAACATTGTGCACGCCAAGGACTACGGCTCACTTGGATTATATCTTGCTTTAACATACGGTTTATCTCGTCTGTTATGAAGGAGTTATTTTTAGGAACCCGTCGTGATGTTGTAGCGACTGGCTTAATTTTGTCAATGTTCACTCCAGGTATCAATGCGTAAGTAGTACACTTCATACTCTTTGTTGCCAGACAGAACTTTAAGGGCTCTTTATTCCCTTTAAAATTGATCGTAATTGAGGTATGTTGTGTTAACACGTCCATTCTGATAATTACTGGTGCTACCAAGTTGTCTACAACGAGGAAAAAATTACATCAAAACTTCTTAACAAATGTTTTTATATTAGCAAATGATTTTAAATAAAGTAACAATTTACTTAAAAACAGTTTTGTTTTTTAAATATAATTGACAATTGAATATATTTTTTTTAATTTAAAACATCTTCAACTTACATGTAACTAAAAAATGATTAGAAACTCTAAGCTTACCAAACTGCTGTGTTCTGTGGACAAAGAATTTGTTTAACATGTTTGGGATTCAGACTCAACGTTGCGCCAGCCATAATGAAAGCAGTGTTAGAAGTGCTACTGCAAGATGAAATAATCTGAAAAGGAACATCATCATACATTGATGATATTTTTGTGATTAAAGACATAATACCTGTTTGCCGCGGACTTGACCATCTGAAAAATTTATGGGCTACATTGTAAACTAGTGGTCCACGTATCCGAAGGAGAAAGAGTTCTTGGTTTACAGGTCGGAATGGAAAATAAAAATTCTCAATCAACTTAATTCATTTCTTCATTGTGCATACTAATTACATTTTCTATTTATTTTCTTGCATAACACTTTAAATCTGAGTTTATTTTTGAAGATGATTTTTTGAACCTTTAGGAATGTTAAAACAATTGAGAATTTTGCATTTTACGCGGTATTTTCAGTTGGCAAACACCCTGGTTAATCTTTTTTGCAACACATGCATATATTTTGCCTGCATTTTTACATTTTAGTTATTTAACTTATAATATATTAGGAACAATTATACCGAGTTATAGTTATCACTGTTTGAAAGAACTGTTTAATTTTTATTTTTTATTGTTTACATCATAATATTACATAATAATCAAGTAAATTTTTTATTTTTTATTTAAAAAAGTAGCAGTTTTAATCTAAAAGTTTTCCATCCATGTTGAAATTATATCATATGAGATATTTTTAAATAAAAACTAAATAAAAAGCATCGACATATTTAAAATTTTATTATTAAAAAGTTTATATTTTATGCAGGCATTTTTTATTATGTGTGAAATGGGTTACACGGTTGTGGATGCAGGCGCAGGCTATTGTCTGGCATTCCTGCCAAAGTCTATATATATGTATATATATATATATTTATATATATATATACATATATATATATATATATTTATATATATATATATATATATGCATATATATACATATATATATTTATATATATATATATATATATATAAATATATATATATATATATATATATATATATACATGTATATTTGTATATATATGTATATATATATATACAATATATATATTGTATATATATATATTGTGTATATATACATATTGTATGTGTATATATACATATTGTATATATATATATATATATATATATATATATATATATATATATATGTATATATATATATATATATATTGTTTATATATACATATTGTATATATATATATATTGTTTATATATACCTATTGTATATATATATATATATATATATATATATATATATATATATATATATATATATATATATATATATATATATATATATATATATATATATATATATATATATATATATACAATATATATATACAATATATATATATATATATATATATATATATATATGTATATATATATATATATATATATATATATATATATATATATATATATATATATATATATATATATATATATATATATATATATATATATATAAATTAGTAGAAAATAACTTAGCAAAATTTTTTGTCATTTAACACCGTGTTTCATCAATAATGAATGATCAAATTAATAAAACTTCAATTTATACCAAAAATTAAATTACAGGAAGTCACATGTCTTAACTACTGCAATTTTTCACACATTTGTTTAATTTGTTGACACTATTGTAAAAAGAATTCTTTAGAAATGATTACTTAAGCTTAATAACATTCTACTTAAGTAAGTACTTAATATATCTTAGTCTGTTCAATAAGCTTTCAGACCCATCTTGACTTTCCCTTTCCATTCTTTCAGCTAATCCATTAGATTGTGGGTGATAAGGGGGCGTTTTATATGGTAAAGATCCTATTTTCTTCAGCCATTGGCATAGAGCAGTATCATGAAATTCTGCAGCATTATCTGATACCAAAACTTCAGGAACGCCATTTCTAGAAAACACATTTGGGAGTACTGTCTTAATTGTGAGAGCATCCCGATTGTTAACCTTTATAACTTCAGGCCATCCAGAAAAGGCATCCACTAAAATCAAAAATAACCCAACATTCTTTACAGAGGCATGATCCATGTGCACCCTACACCAAGGTTTATTTTCACTAGGCCATGTATGTATCGTTCTTTCATTTCTTACTTTTATCTCAGCACATTTTTCACAATTTTTTACATATTCTTCCACATCTTGACAATAACCAGGCCATCACGCTTCTAATTTTAATCTACATCCAGTCTGCATAATGCCACAATGTATATCATTGTGAATTGATTGAATAAATCTCATTCTCAATGTCTTTAGAGGTACAATAAGGTCACCATTACAAACAATTCCTTTTTCAATAGTCAGTTTATCCTTGTTCGATTTGTAAGGTCTTTCTGCCACAGTACATCTGCTCCAATCATTTATACTAATTCTGCTTTTAATATCCATCAATAGTCTATCATTTTCTGTTTCGTTTATAATCTGATCAAGGTTCACAATTTCTGATTTAGCTAAGTGTATAAAAGTCTCTTAAATATTCTCTTCATCTTGTGATAGAAAAGACAATCGTGATAATGCATCTGCATGCTCCCTTTTTATAGCTAATATCATAGTCAAAGGCCATCATTTGTTGGGCCCACTTTAAAATACTGGCAGAAGTCACTTTAGGAAGTTCTTTGTTAGAATCAAATATAAATTCCAATGGTCTGTGGTCTGATATAAACTTAAATCTTTTATCAGAAAATGTCTAGCTCTGTGAGTAGACCACACTATAGCCAGCCCTTCTCTCTCCATGTTAGAATATCTTGTTTCTGCATCAGAAGAAAATCGTGAAAGAAAAAGAACAGGGTGACCATCTTGTAATAATATATATATTTTTTTTATTTGCATTCACTCCCAACAAGGCTGCAAGCAACCACTATTAAGTTGGGAGTTACTAGGAAAAAAAAAGAACAGAGTTATAGAGCAAGGAAACAGTTGACAGAAGACTTGAAAAGTTGAAGGTTGTATGAGTCAGGAAAACATGAAGATGGGAGAGTGTTCCAAAGGATTGAAGTGTGGGGAAAAAAACTAGATGAATAAAAGTTTTTAGAACATGCAAGGACAGATACAGTAAACGAATGCATATACAAAAAATGAAATATACCGGATATTGCTTTTTCACTAGCATCAGTTGTTAATTCTAGATCTTTATTGATGTTGTAAATTTTTACCACCGGGTCTTCAGAAAGGTTCTTCTTTAGCAATTCAAATGCACTTTGATATTCTTTTCCCCACTCAAAGGCAACTACTTTCCTTCTCAAATTATTTAACAGGAAAATCTTTTCAGCATATATTTCAATATGTTGACCAAAAAGTTTACTAATCCTATAAATGATTCAAGTTCTTTTTTATCATTAGGAGGACTGATTTGGTATATTTTGTTAACTAAATTATGATCTGGAGTAACTCCTTTCTCAGATAGCTCATATCCTAGAAATGAGAGACTTTTTTGTTTCCATTACTGATTTTTTTTTATTTAATATTTGGAATAGAGTATGAATCTGAACAAATCTTTTAATTAACTCCTATTTTGTAATCGGCACATATACGTAGATCTCCATCTTGTTATCTGACAACAACAAGTGGTGAAGCCCATTTGCTTCCACCAGGTGGAACTTTTTAGAGCAATCCTTGTTGAATCATTACATTAAGTTTATTTATTACTAATGGTTGTATAAGAATTGGAAGAGGTCCAGATTCGAAATAACTTAGTTGCATGCCATTTTTTATTATTATATTTGCTTTATAGTTTACTAAATGTCCACTAACAAACGGTTCTACACTGTTAACTAAGTTTGTTGTATTAATTTTTAATATGTCCATGCCAATCAAACCGTGATTCTTTGTACAATCTGCAACAATAATTCGTACAATATTTATTTTAGATTTAGTTTCCAGTGTTACCTTGAATTCCCCTAAAAACTTTAATAACTGTGCCATCAAATTGTTTGAGACAGGTAACATTTTTGTAACTTAGATTTCGATATTAACTCCCAAAAGTTTTTAGGTTTAATTGTAACCTGACTTCCAGTGTTAATTTACATTTTAATGTTGAAATCATTTATTTTGACATTGGTTTCTAAATTTGAGTCATTCATGTTAACAGAATATACACTTGCATCATCAGTCTCTACTTCATCTACTTTTCTTGCATAATTAATATTAGATTTACATACATTTTTAAAATGATTCAATTTCCCACATTTATTGCACTTTTTTCCAAATGATGGACATTTTTGTGGTAGGTGTTGTAGTCCAATATTTGCATTTAAATGGTTTTTCTTTATTTTTGTCAATATAGTTGACTGAAGGGGATTCCATATCGTCAATACTGTTGTGCATATTAAATGAATATATTTCTTCAATCTGTCTTATAAAGTCTACACACGCTCCTAATTTAGGTGTTTCTCCATTCTATAGCATTTTGAGAGCCTATACTATCTGGTCAGAAGATTGAAGCTTGTCAATTAGTCTCATTTGGGTGAGATCATCTTCTGCGATTTGTCCATCTCTACCCAATTTTTTGAAATTACAAAAATGTGCTGCCTCTCATAATCTTTGTGCGTATAATACAACGTTTTCATTATTTTGTTGTTTCAAGGCTAAAAATCTAACTTTTTCGACAATTATTAGTCATTTCTGTGGTCTTAACTGGAATATGATAGCAATTTTAATGTCATTAAAAGTCATTTCTTCTAATTGTTCTGGATACACCTTGAGTAAAATTTTTTTTATTGCAAAAATTCCTGGTTTTGATAAAAACAAATCAGTCACTTCCTGGTCGCTATTTATCAAGTTTTTCAACTTTTTTAACCTAGCAGAAGCTGAAAAGTATCTTTAAAAGTAGCTTATGCATTGTCTGGATCGCCTAAACTCAACTCCAATATCCTATCATAGCACCATTGTTGTATCGTAGAATAAAATCAAAACTACATATTCATATTAATCATATACCCAGGCCTTGCGATAAAGCGTTGGGCGATGTGAATTTTACGTCGTCCAAGAGCGATTTTGCGTGTAGCTAGGGCTATTTGCGTCGAGCAAAAAATTTTTTGTTTGAGTATATTTAAAGATATTTTTGAGCGGAATTTTAATGAAGTAATTCACGATTATTTTAACATAAAATTCCTTCAAAACGTGACAAACGTCGAGAAAATAAACAAATGTTTTTACATTTTAAAAAACGAAACATTCCAAAACATTTTAAAATAATAACATTTCTACATAAACGATTTAAAGTAGTTTTGCGGTAATTAAGTAAATTAATGCAGTTAATGTCGATAAATATGAAAAGCAAATAAAAAGAATTTAATGACGTCAAAAATCACGTCGTGCTTATGCGTCACGCAGTTCTTATTCATCGCAAGGCCTGTATACCTATATTAAGATTCTATATTCCTTATTTACATGCATACAATAATATACCTATATCTAAAAAATGCCACATAATAATAATAGATGTTTGCAGAGCATCAGTAACTCGTCGGTTTTTACGGAACAACAGTTTATATATATATATATATATATATATATATATATATATATATATATATATATATATATATATATATATATATATATATATATATATATATATATATTTTAAATGTTGACATCTTCAAGAGATTTTATTTGTATAAATATTTTAAAATAAAACTTCTTTTTATGGATTGATTTCTATATGCAAAAATTATATTATTTTTACGATATTTCGAGGGAATATGGATACCCTCGTTATCAAGTATATAAAAACCGTTATAAAAAAACAAAACCGCTATATTATATAAAAACTGTTTAAATTAACGAAACAATGTTCTTTGTAAGAGCTTCTTTTTAAGAGAGTTGTTTAAGTGAGTTTTTTGTGACGTAAGAATTTAAACATGGGTTTCCAAAATCGCCATCATCTCAATTAAGACCATTGTCGCAAAAGGTACTTTCGTTGAGTTGTATTTCCAAGGCTTCCCTAACTTTCCTATTAAAACTATTTGTTTCGATTTTTAACGTATTGCGACCATTCCAGTTGAATTTTCCTTGGTAAATTTTGGAATGTTCAGCTACAGCTGAATTTTCCCCTTTACCTTGTTGTGCACTTGTTTGATGCCGGCATATCCGAGACAATATCTTTAGTCCAGTTTCACCAACATAACATTTGCCACAAGAGCACTTTAATTTGCAAACACTGGGAAAGGAATTAACTGGTAGTATAGGTTTATTTTTGGAACTTAGTAGACTTTTTTGGAGACTTAAACACTGGTGCGTATCCTGCTTTTTAAAAGCTCTTCTTAACTTATGACTGATTCCAGGGATCCAGGGTAAAGACACAATTCTTTTTGAAGACTTTAGGAAATGTTGATTTTTGAGAGATCTTTTGTTGTTGTTGTTGTTGTTAAGACTTTCTTTCGTAAACTTAACTAGTTTTTCCAGACTTTTTCTCTCATAGTCATTTTCTACAAATACATCGATAAGAAATGACAACTCATTATCAATTTTATTTCATGTGCATAAACGTAATGCTCTATGGGCGAAACCAATAAAGACACCATTGATAATTTTAGGGTCATGGCATGAGTTCGGTTTAATTTGAACGTTTGTGATTGCATTTTTGCGATATATTTTAAAACTATATGTACCGGTTTTATTGTTGGTAACTGAAACATCAAAATAGTTTAAGGTATTGGTTAAGTCAGCAGATTCCATTGTGTATTGAATATTTTTGTGTTGTTTGTTAAGTAGATCTAAAAACTTTTGGGGATCTTCTTCTACCTGGAACCTTGAATGTATATCATCGACATATCTTTTAAATGATTTCACATGGATGTTATTGTTAAGCGCCAATGAAAGAGCGTTACTTTCATGGTATTGTAAAAAATACTCAGCAACTACCACCATAAGAGCTAACCCAATTGGTCCGGAGTTTTCAAGCTCATGAATATCATTTTCATATAAAAAATAGCAATGAGAAAGACAAACTTTTAAAAATAGACTGATTTCTTCAAAAGATAATTTAGATATAAAGCTCTGGTTGTTTCTTAATCTTTTAACTAGTATAATGATTGCTTCTTTAATCGGGACTGAAGGGTACAAATTAACAACATCAAAGGAGACCTGAACCTCGTTCTGATCGATCTCCCATAGTCTTGCTGCATCCATAAATTGTTGAGAATTTTTTAAATGAGTTTCATTTAAGTTTAGAGTTGGTTGTACCATATTGACTAAATATTTAGAGATGCTATATGTAGGTAAACCAATGGTGCTTACAATTAATCTTATTGGGTAACCTTTTTCAGGCTTATGGGCTTTAATTACTCCATATAAACGTGGTGGTGTGGCATCACTCGGGTAGATATTTTTATATTCTTTTTTGGTAAAACGTCCTAGTTTATTTAACTTTCTTGGAGTGACTTGAACTTTGTGAAGAATTTGAATAGTTGGGTCGTAATTTAACTTTTTTGTATCTCCTGTATTTTTTGTATCATAAGTGCTCTTTAATTTTTTCTAGAGCATTATTTCGATCAATTCGAACTAATCCAGATCCTTTGTTGAAGGGGTATATCTGAATATTCGTATCTTTCCTAATTTCATAAAGAGCTCTCCTTTGTTCATTGTTAAGGTTACTTTTAACTGGTTTGGCTATTTTTAAAATTGATAAAACTTCTTGTCTTATTTTAACACTCTCAGTTGGTTTCTTACTAAATTGCAATTTTAAGGCACATGATTCTGTAACTGAAATGATATCTAAATACGGTATTGATTTTGGTGTTGGAACAAACTTAGGTCCATTATCAAGCAAATTTTTGTGGTGTAATGGAATTCCGGAATCAGCTAAATTAAGCGTTACCTCTCTAATTTTCTTCTGCTTCATATTTTTGTTTTTGTTGTTGATAATGCCTTCAATTATTTAACCTCTCAAATTTATCCTTCAATTTTTCTCTAGATTTTATGAACATATTTCATAAGATTTATCAGTAATAGATGTTATTGTTTTGAAATCGTCAGAGTTGTCAACAGTTGCTTGTATTCTTTCCTCGTAAAACATTGCTTTGTATGTACTTTGGAAAAAACGTTTTTTAGCGTCATTCTTTATATGGTATAATAAATTGTACTTATACTTTTTGTTTAGTTGTTTTGCATAAGGTGAGTTTACTGGACATTTTAGTCGTAATGATTTCGGAGGTATATGATGTTTTATACACCGTTGTAAAAAAACCCACTGATTTTTTGATTTCGCAATTGTTTTCTTAAGGTTTTTCAACATGTTGGTTTCTTTGTAAACGTCATTACCATATTTGGCTTCAATGTAAATTTTAAATGTTGACATCTTTAATAGATTTTATTTGTATAAATATTTTAAAATAAAACTTCTTTTTATGGATTGATTTCTATTTGCAAAAATCATATTATTTTTACGATATTTCGAGGGAATATGGAAATGAGAAATGCACAAGAAATAACAATAATTAACACACCTATCGGATTGTTAAGATGGACATGCTTGCCTTTTGGAATAAAAACTGTGAGTGCTATATTTCAAAGAGCAATAGAATCTATTGTTGGGAACATTATTACTAATATGATTATATTTCAAGATGATATATGTGTTGGTGGTAAAAATGCTGAAGAACTAAAATGTAATTTGATGAATATCTTAAATAAATTGGAGGAATCAGGGATGATCATAAATAAAAAAAAATCAGTAATGGAAACAAAAAAGCCTCTCATTTCATAATATAATAATATTATATTATTTTTACGATATTTCGAGGGAATATTATTTTTACGATATTTCGAGGGAATATATGTGTTTTTTACAATATCATGAAAGTAACACTCTTTCATTGGCGCTTAACAATAACATCCATGTGAAATCATTTAAAAGATATCGATGATATACATTCAAGGTTCCAGGTAGAAGAAGATGCCCAAAAGTTTTTAGATCTACTTAACAAACAACACAAAAATATTCAATACACAATGGAATCTGCTGACTTAACCAATACCTTAAACTATTTTGATGTTTCAGTTACCAACAATAAAACCGGTACATATAGTTTTAAAATACATCGCAAAAATGCAATCACAAACGTTCAAATTAAACCGAACTCATGCCATGACCCTAAAATTATCAATGGTGTCTTTATTGGTTTCGTCCATAGAGCATTACGTTTATGCACATGAAATAAAATTGATAATGAGTTGTCATTTCTTATCGATGTATTTGTAGAAAATGACTATGAGAGAAAAAGTCTGGAAAAACTAGTTAAGTTTACGAAAGAAAGTCTTAACAACAACAACAACAACAAAAGATCTCTCAAAAATCAACATTTCCTAAAGTCTTCAAAAAGAATTGTGTCTTTACCCTGGATCCCTGGAATCAGTCATAAGTTAAGAAGAGCTTTTAAAAAGCAGGATACGCACCAGTGTTTAAGTCTCCAAAAAATCTCCAAAGTCTACTAAGTTCCAAAATTAAACCTACACTATCAGTTAATTCCTTTCCCAGTGTTTACAAATTAAAGTGCTCTTGTGGCAAATGTTATGTTGGTGAAACTGGACTAAAGATATCATCTCGGATATGCCAGCATCAAACAAGTGCACAACAAGGTAAAGGGGAAAATGCAGCTGTAGCTGAACATTCCAAAATTTACCAAGGAGAATTCAACTGGAATGGTCGCAATACGTTAAAAATCGAAACAAATAGTTATAATAGGAAAGTTAGGGATGCCTTGGAAATACAACTCAACGAAAGTACCTTTCGCGACAATGGTCTTAATTTAGATGATGGCGATTATGTGACGACGTCATTTTGGAAACCCATGTTTAAATTCTTACGTCACAAAAAACTCACTTAAACAACTCTCTTAAAAAGAAGCTCTTACAAAGAACATTGTTTTGTTAATTTAAACAGTTTTTATATACTTGATAACGAGGGTATCCATATTCCCTCGAAATATCGTAAAAATAATATACTTTTTGAAATCAATCCATAAAAAGAAGTTTTATTTTAAAATATATATATATATATTTATTTATTTATTTATTTATTTATTTATTTATTTATTTATTTATATATATATATATATATATATATATATATATATATATATATATATATATATATATATATATATATATATATATATATATCAGGGCTCGAATTAACACAAAAAAATCTAATCGCAAAAAAAAAAAAATTTTACCCCCTCCCCATACCTTGCGCCACTTTGCGGAAATGGGGGGGGGGAAGGGAAGTTGCGTTAAAATATAATTGTAAGTTTTATACGTAATTGTTCTATTTTTAACATATTATCTCTTATATTTAAATATAATCTTTTAATTTTCTTGCTTGGCAGAGTTTAAAATAGTGTAAGTTACTGTTATTATTTAAAACTTAAGTTATAACTTAAAGTTTAAATTGCAGTTAATAAGCAATAACGTCTTTGATACTATTAAGATATTTCTTTAAGTATATTTTTACTTAACATGATACTTAAAAAAGTAAAAGTAAAAAAGTAAGAGAAAAAGCAACATTACAATATCTAAACCACTTTAATTAGTCAAAGAAAACTATTTAATATGTTCATGCTGACGTTAAAACATGTTGTATAAGTTGAAAAATTAAAAATAAAAAAAGATTTTACAATTTTAACACAGTTTTTCAAACCATATTCTAATACAAATTGATTCGCTTTTGAATAAAATATAGCAATAACATTTTTAATACTATCAAGGTATTTCTTTAAGTATATTTTTACTTAACATGAGACTTAAAAAAGTAAAAGTAAAAAAGTAAGAGAAAAAGCAACATTAAAAAAGTAGAGAAAAAGTGACATTGCAATATCAAACCACTTTAATTAGTCAAAGAAAACTGTTTAATACGTTCATGCTGACATTAAAACACGTGTTAATTTAAAAAAGTATTTAATTGTTAAAAGCTATAAAACAACATTAAAACAAATTGCAAAGTTGTTTTAAAAATATAAAGAGCTTGGAATAATGTAAAACAAACTCGTGACGCTGTTTCGTTTTTATTTATACAGTTTATAAAATAAAATGCGTTTATAATAAAAGGAAGCAAATAAATAAAATTGAGCTAGTTAATTTACTAAAAAAAAACTTTATATTTGCGCCTATAGACCTATACGAGTTTGTATTCTAGAATAAACAAGTAAGATCAAAGCAGATACCACGTCTTTTATAAATTATCATTTCCTGATTGAGCGTACTATTAAAAATTTAAGTAAAATTAAGTTTATCATTCAAAAATTTTAAACTGATGTTTTCATTTAATTTTTTTTATTCTAATTGTTTTCCAAAAAAAAATGAAACAAATTTTGTTTAATTATTTTTTTAGAAAAAATTTTTTTGGAACAGAATTAAAATAATTTATTAAATTTAATTTAATTTAAAATTTTTATAATTTTTATTTTAACTTGCAATTTGCAATCACAGCTTTGATGTTTGCAATAGAATGTTTCTATTTTTTAAACTATTATCAAGAAAAAATATATAATTCAAAACGTTAACAAAATTTACGGTTTACGAAAAAAAAACTTTCATCTTCATCTCCTTGTTTCATCAAACTTTTTTTAAATTTTTAAATTTTTTTTCAATTTCAAATTTCAATCACAAAATTATAAGTGAATTTTAAGGCTAAAGCTCTCTTGTTCAAATAGATTTCTTTTTAAATAAAATTCCTGAAAACAACTTGCGTATTTATAGAAAATGTTTAGTCTAGATGTCGCTATAAATAAAATGAAAATATAAAAAAATGGTGTCGCGTTTTTCATATTCTATTTGACAATTTTTGTTAAAATAATTATTAGTTAAAAGCTTATATTATGTTTTAACATGTAATATCTAAATTGAAACATGTCTATTGCTAACTTTTGCGAGTATATTAAATAAATTAATATAATTGTTAAATTAATACTTGAGTAACTATCTTAAGTACTATCTTAACTTAACTGGTTGTTTTAATTTAGGTTATAAGTAAGTTTACTGTGATATACTCTATCCATTCAGTAAAGTTAACTAAATATAACTTCAATAGTTTCAAGGTCGTTAAAAGCAAAAACCGTGAAAGCAAAAAAGTTGCTGGTTTCTATTAGTACAATTTTACTAATAGAAATTTTTGTTTAATAAAAACAAATTTATATATATTTTATTATACTTAAAGTAGTAAAAATAGTTATATAAAATTGTTTATAAAATAATAATTTAATTTATTATTAATAAGTTAATTTGGAGCAACGTTTTTTTTTAAAAAAAACAAAAATGCTGTTTTGTTAAAAATAATAGAACGAAGATAAAATTCTGTTTAACTTTTGTCTTTTTAATTTGCTACTAAGCAGAGATTTAAAGTAATTTAAATTAAAAAGAGCTTTATCTTGAAAAAAAATCTCCGCGCGAAAGAGCAAATGATCATGCTTCTATTCAAAAAATAAACTTTGCGTGATGTACTTTACTATGAAAACATTACTTTTTAAGAATTGCCAAAAGAAAAAGCTAAATTAGAAAAAAAGTAAATAAACAACTAAAAAAGTAAACTAATCGCAAAAATATATGTTTTAAGAAAAAACTAATCGCGAAAATATAAAAAGCAATCGCGATTCGCAATTGCGATACGCTTAATTCAAGCCCTGTATATATATATATATATATATATATATATATATATATATATATATATATATATATATATATATATATATATATATATATATATATATATATATATATATATATATATATATATATATATATATATATATATGTATATATATATATATATATAATTAATATTTATAGTTTTTTGTATAATTTAATGTTTTAAATAAGAATCCTTTTAGTATTTGGATAATTTATTTAATTTATTATAATTTATTCATCCGAATTATCTATGTTTTGTTCATCAGATTATCTTTGTTTTTATCATTTTGATAATTTCATTCAGTGTTTATTTTAATTAATTTGTTTATTTCAGGCACAAAGATTGCCAAAGGTGTGGTACAATTTACTATCAACATTTCCGGAGGAAGTGATTCTCAATGGTATATTGTGTACGATAGAATTAATAAATATTATGGAAATAAATATGATCAATTGTATGTTAATCTCACATTCTTTACTCAACCTTTTTTTTTTAATTTTAACTTTTTTTTGGGTAATATTTTTTATTGTTTTTGTGTGATGTTTTTTCCACTATCACATTAAATTAGTGACGATGGTTGAGTGAGTTGTTCATTTTCTAACAAAAATGAAAATGTTTAATATCTTCTAAATTCTAATTTCCTCCCTCTAATGAAATAAATAACAATTTTTAACAAAATTAAAATATGTTATTGCTGTATAATAAATATAGAAAGATTTGTAAAAGGCCACAAATTATATATAAAATATTATTTACAAATGCATTATTTCCTCACAAAATAACCCTGAAAAACGATATATTGGTTTAGTCAAAGGCGAATTGAAAAATCAATACACCAACCACAAATAGATTTTTTAACATAAAAAAAAACTCAAAAAATGCATCAAAATATATTTGACAATTAAAAGATAAAAATATTAATTGTAAATTAAACTGGATTATTCTAAAAACTGCATGCAATGTTTTCCAGAAAGAATTTAACTTACCCGAAAAATCTGAATTAATTTCTAAATGCAGATATGAAAATAAGTACCTTAAAAAGTTATAAAAACAAATGACCAAATTAAAATTATCTTAATTCTAAAGGATTCATTTTCACAATATTTTTGAAAAATAATGTAGTTAATGTAACTTCCTGGTTGCATTAAAAATACAGTTTTTATAAAATTAATTATAAACATTTCCAACATCCTGTGAAATATTTTTCTATAATTTGATTTTTTTGATATTTAGACATTTTTCCTGATGAACCTACAAAAGTTGAAACATATTGTAGATGAAATATATATATATATATATATATATATATATATTATATATATATATATATATATAAATATATATATATATATATATAAATTTTTGCGCTTTCTGTAAGGACATTTTTGTAACGAAAGTTCTGCACAAGAGTGCTGTAGCTAATCGCAGGCTGGGATAAATTTGCCACAATGAGATTTGTTTATAAGAGTAATGCTCTTTTAAAAAAGATGAAAAAAAAACTGTTGATGAAACAAGATGGCAAAAAAAGCAGAGTATAAAGAGGTTTAACTTAATATTAAATAGAGGCTTCCAATCTTTTATTCCTGAAGGAATAAAAGCTTCCAAGATGTGCTTTATGCATTCATATTATGGGTATAAACATATATTTTTGCTATTTATTTAGATGCTGGCAAACAATATCCTTTCATATTTACATAAACTTTAGTATTTATATGGTGTAGTCTTTGCCAAAATAGACGATGATCAGATGAATGTGTGGCATGACTCTAACATGACAAGAAAAGGAGGCATAGTCTTAGACAGATTAGAAAAAAGCTCTTATCGGACAACATTTGTTAGAGAAGATTTAAGTGATTTAGGTATCAGCATATAGAGAGGTAGAAGCTTCAGGAGAAAATGGTAGTGGTAGAAGTAAGAAAACTTGATGAGAGTGCCTTATACATTGTATGAATGAGGTTTAGTTTAAGAAAGAAAATGCTCTAGATTCTCTCTAGTTGTTGAGAAAAAAAGAGGAAACTAAAGCCTGAATTATGACAATTATGATGATGATGATGATGATGATGATGATGATGATGATGATGATGTTGATGATCATGTTGTTCATAATGATGTTTATATATACAAATATATATACAAAATATAACATGAATTTTGATTAAAAAAAAAATACTTTAGGATGTATAATTGGTTATGCAGTCACAAAACAAACCTCAGACTTGGTCAAAAATGTACCTATTATTAAATATGCTAATTTAATATAATCCTGTATGTATATATATATATATATATATATATATATATATATATATATATATATATATATATATATATATATATATATATATATATGTATATATATATATATATATATATATATATATATATAGATATACATATATATATATATATATATATATATATATATATATATATATATATATATATATATATATATATATATATATATATATATATATATATATATATATATATATATATATATATATATATATATATTGATCTTTAATGTGTATTACAATAATAATACAAAACTCTATTTCGGTTAAGAGTGCTCAATAATAAAGAAAGTAAACAACTAACTGGCGATTAGCTGATTTATATACAATTTTCTTTGGCGTTTTCTTGTTTTGTCTCTATAGAGACGTCAGTTGTTGCTCCACTGTATTTTGTAATTTTATTGTCGGTTTTTTGTTTGTTTTTGATATAGTACATGGCTGATGATTGCCGTATAGGCATGAAACTTATAGTCACATGAAAAGTTGTTTTTTCTATATGTAAATAAATAAAATATATATATATATATATATATATATATATATACATATATATACATATATATATATAATATATATATATATATATATATATATATATATATATATATATATATATATATATATATATATATATATATATATATATATGTATATATATATCAGCTCTCGGAGCAATAACTTGCTTACCTTAATCTGTATGAGGGGGACATTAGGTTGACAGAAAAAATGTAAAACAAATATTTAACCATAAAACATAGAAAAGAGATCGGCAATTATTTTGCCAACCTCAAATACTTTTAGGTCAGCAGTTAGGTATTTTTAGGTCAGCAGTTACTTTTAGGTCGGCATTGCTGAATGCTAACCCTAATTCCCATGGTTGATATATATATATATATATATATATATATATATATATATATATATATATATATATATATATATATATATATAAATATCCTTATATTGTAGTCAAAATAGACTTTTATGGTAAAAAAAGTCTCTTTCGACAATTTTTATTACCTCAGCTCTTAAGCTGTATTTTATTGTTGCCGAAATGTCAAAGCAATTAAATTTATGCGGAAGTACATTAAATTTTATTGTTTTTTAAAAAACCCGCAATAATAATGACTAGAAAGTTTTTTTTAATTAATGATGTTTTTGTTGTTATTTTATTAAAGAATATTTTTAAAACATGCATGGAGTGTTGCTACATAGACTATCTTATAGCCTACTGCTACAAGGGAGAGTTGCTACATTGACTATCTTATAGCCTGACTCGCAACAGAGTTTTGCTATATTGACTATCTTATTGCCTGAATTACAAGGTAGTGCTGCTACATCGCTTGACAAATAGTCTGACTCGCAAGTGAGTGCTGTTACATCGACTGACAAATAGCCTGACTTGCAAGGGAGTGCAGCTACATTGACTGAGGGTTTAGTTTAGGCAGTCACTCTATCATTTAAGAAGAAAAAAAATTGAAGTTTTTAAACTTTTTCTGGTTCGGTTTAATAACGTGCTCTTTAAAACTACAGTTTATGGAAAAAACTTTCTGACTACAATACAAGACTATATATATATATATATATATATATATATATATATATATATATATATATATATATATATATATATATATATATATATATATATATATATATATATATATATATATATATATATATATATATATATATATATATATATATTTATATATATTTATATATATATATATATATATATATATATATATATATATATATATATATATATATATTTATATATATATATATATAAAACAATAATAATAATAAAAATATATAGATATATTTCAAATATTTTCAGGAAAACTTAGTGATCTTCAAATTGAAGGAATACTATTTTCCGTAAGTGTGTGTTTAATTGTTAAACATTTATAAGATCTAATATAAAGAGTTAATCTAGTGCCATAACAGAGGTCGGAACATCCTTTCTTTAATAGTTGCAACAGTTTTGAAACAGTTCTAAAAATTTAAAAAATTTGATTTATTATTGAGAGAATGTATATAATGAGCTTTTGTAAAGTTGTGTTTTAAAGAAGTTGCCTCTGTATCATTTGTGTAAACGTTTCTGCAATATGTCGTTTAATCTTGTTTATACATATTACTATCAATTATTTCTTTAATTATTTTAATTGAAAAAAAAGCAGCATAATTAATTTTTGTCTTTCAATAACATCTATGCTTCTTGTATTTTGTTTCAAACAAATACTAATAAAAAATAAAAATAAAAAAAAAATCCTCACTGCATCTATACATTTTGTGTAATTGAAATACGTCTGATCTAGAAAAGCCTTCGTCCTGTCCAATATGATATTGGTATTCTTTGTTGAGAGTGATGATAGAAGGAGAATTTGTATTCACAGCAAATGCGTTCCAAGAATAATGCATCATTGATAAATAGTCATATGGTGAACCGTATGAATTAATCTACAATGTCATAAAATGAGTTGGATAAGATTAATATTACTGGTTTATTAATCTTTGAATTTATTTTTATATAATTGTTTATATAATATAAATATTAGGTTGTGATTTAAATAAAAGTTCAGAGCTCTTTACTACAGAACAACACTAAAACTTATAAGCTCCACAATTTTAGTCGATATAAAATATGTTGAGATTTATAAATTGGTAAAAGTTTATATTTATTTACAATATCATTAAATACCAATTGTTATTTTATTTACAAGATTAATATTTACAAGTATTAATAAAAAATATCGATTATTTTTATATTAAAATAATTTTTTTTAGATTTCATTAAAAAATGAACTTTAAAAGCTCTTTAATTTTTTGTTTTGTACATTATAGTTTTTAAAAACATTACAGTTTTTAAAATTCGGTTGATATCTTTAAAATCTATTGCTCAATCTTTGAAATCTATTTCTCATTATCTTTGGACGTATTACTGTCTGAAAATTTAACAGTCTAAATTCAAACAGAAATAAATATTATAAAATAATATTTCTGTTTATACAGAATTGTTTTATCATTTACAATTTAATTCTGTTTACACAGAATGTATTATTAACTTTGTAAATTTTTTTTTTCTTTAAGTCCATGGCAGAGAAATGTATATTATATTTAAAATATATTGAAGGTTGTATTAGTATCATCCACTTAGGTTATGCTGTTTGAACTCATTTTATAAAAAAAAGTTCATTCTAGCTGCTTTGGATACTGGCTACTTGGGTACTTGGTTCATTCTAGCTGCTTTGGATACTGGCTACTTGGATACTTGGTTCATTCTAGCTGCTTTGGATACTGGCTACTTGGATACTTGGTTCATTCTAGCTGCTTTGGATACTGGCTACTTGGATACTTGGTTCATTCTAGCTGCTTTGGATACTGGCTACTTGGATACTTGGTTCATTCTAGCTGCTTTGGATACTTTTTTTTTGGATATGTTTTTGAAAAAGTTTTACTCTGAAGAGAATTTTTTTTATGATTTCTTTTTGTCTAAAAGGGCAAAGTTAAAGATTTTGTTTTTCTTATGAATATTTGTAGTAACAATGTTGCTAAGCAACATTGTAACTTTGTAAACAACGATGTATTATATAATTTTATTTATTTATAGCAACAGCGATTTCATTTATTATATAATATTTGAATTTTTTTTTAATTTGTTTGTTTGCATTCCCCCGCCCTATTCAAATTCAATAACACTTCACAAACTTCTAATTAACATTCTTTTTGCCTACAATACTTTTTTTTTGCAGAAATTTTGGTATTGATAACAGCTTCTAAGTCACAATGTTTTTTTCTAAAGAAATTTTTTTGATTATGCATGTTTGTTACTTTTACCAACTGTAATTGAATATATGAGTTATATATGAATATTAGATATTTAATATTCATATATATGAATATTATATATTTTATATATGGCTGATGGATTTTATATATTATATATATAATATATTTTATGTGCATTGATTTTAAAGTACTAAAAGTGTTATGTTTTTGAAAAATTTTAAACATTCTTCTTAAAATCTAAAAAGTTGGAAACAGATCTTTTAAGAGATTAACAAAAAATAACAGATATGTGATAAAAGATATAACGATAAGATAATGATAATAGTTACTTGATAGTTACAAAAGATTAAAAAAAAAAAAACAAGAATAAAATTAATACCACAAATATTACTTAAAAAAATGACTAACTTAATAATTAAATAATAATTTTTTGTTATACAAAAAAGCAAATGGCAAGTATAATTACTTTAGATGTATTTATAAAAGCATGTCACACATTTGATATGTTTTTTGTAATTATCTTAATGTACACGTGTTTATGTTATTCGTGGTTATGTTAATTGTATACATGATAGTGGTACATTACTTAAATTAATTTATTTTTTAAAAATTTTTTTCTAAGTTGTTTCTAGAGTTTCTAAAATACTGGAAAATTATATCGCTTTTTTGGTATTCAAAATAGTTTAATACCAGTATAAACCGGTATTGCGCCGTGTTTATAAATAACATTTTTAGAATTTAGCCTAATCCTTAGAAAACTTTATGAAAAGAAGAAATAAAATAGAAAAAGAAAATTTGTGCATTTTTTTTTTCTATTTTATTTTATTTTACTTTTTAATATCTAAAAATTAAATGCATTATTTAAAATATCGAAAATTTTTTATCAAGCAGTAATAACTCAATAATTTAACGTTCCAGAAAATAGTATTTTATAAATATTAATGCATTTAATATATCAAAATTCATTCATCTTTGAAGCTAAGTTGAAAAGTTACCAGCAACCGAAAAAGTTCTTTCGCTGGATGTTGGCGTTGGCTGAATTGTTTTTAGAGCAACATCAATTTTTTGATGATCGAACTCCACTTGCTTCAAACCGCTTAAACTCCCTTAATATCTCTGAAAATGGATCAGAACAACTAATCTTGAGTTGGAAAGAAACCATCTTTGTTAGGAATTGTTGTAACTGTGTCTCAAGGTTATTATTGGCTTCTTCAGCAACTTCTTCATCCGATGATTCGACATTGACACTATTCAATACTTTGATAAAATTTTGTTTAACTATATTTTTTGCATATTAAATAATTGCTGACTTAGATGAATATTTGAAGCCATCGTTATTTTGTGACGTATTTGAGTTGAGGTTTTTCAAATATCTCATTAGTGACACTAAATCTTTGTTGCCTTGCTCATCGTATTGCTTTTTGAGTGATTCTAGCATCACTACCCTTAAGTTAGACGTTTGTTCAGAAATGTTTTTTGAACAAAAACATGTGAACACCTTCACTGGTTGGAATAGTTGAATTATCCTTACTTAGCTCCTTAATAGCCAATTCAATAGGTTTTAACTCTTTTAAAATATCTTCTAAAACTTTAAAATCAACTTCTCCATAAAAACAATTTGTTCTAATGTCTAAAACTTTTCTTTGAATGTATTGTTTCAATATTACCAACCTTTTAATCATGGGAACCAAAGAGTTCCACCAAGTTTTAATGTCAAATTTTAGCATCAGTTTTTTATTTTCTTGTTTGAAAACATGCTTTTGCAATATGGAGTTACGAAAGCTTGACAATTTAAAAAATTTAATCAGTTTACGTGAGTTATTCAATACAGACTTGATATCATCTCGAAATGTTCTGTTGCTGCTTCCATGAGCAGTTTTATCTATAATATCATTAAAAATGTTCTTTAGATCATTAAAAATGTTCTTTAGATATTCATTGCGATTATTATTTGCGATATTATCTGCAACTCTCTTTAGATATTCATTGTCATAATAATCAGAATCTGAATCATTATCTTCTTTTGAAGTAAGATTAAAAAGAAGTTCTTCGGAATTGTTTGCACTATCATATTCATTGGCATCTTCTTCATTTGATTTGTCACTCAAACATGTTCGGTCGTTGTTGGTACTTAAATTTTTGTAGAAAACATCGGTTACAGCTAGATGAATACCGTGATTGTGGCACAGTTGACTCTCTACAATAATTATTCATTCATATTTTTGCATTACTGCAGCACCATCGTGAGTAGATGCATTTATGTATGAAAAATCAAACCCAAATTCTGTAAATTTTTGTTTCAAATAAACTTATTCATGCAAAAATAATGTCCAAGGGAATTGTAATGTTGCAATTGTTAATACTTTTCCAAAAATAATTATACAAACTGTTCAAGGGGAATCGTAGTGTTGCAATAATTACAGTACCAAAAAGTAACTAATTAATAAAATTTTTTTACGAACTTGTGGTTTGCAAACAGCATAACAAAATAATTTCTATTTTGTGTCATTCATTCACACAATTCAAACACAAAAACTAAATTAGTGCAAATTGCTTCTTTATTAAGTTTTATTAAGTATCTTTATTAAGTTTATTATTATTATTAAGTTTATTATCTTTATTAAGTTTATTATTACCTTTATTAAGTATCTTTATTAAGTTCAAATCATTAAAATTTTAAAAACCGTGAAAAACCGGTATTTGGAAACAGTTTCGGTATTGGAAAAATTTAGTTGAATACCGGTTTTCAATACCGGTATTGAAAATCGTGGAAACTCTAGTTGTTTTATATTTTATTTCTTTAAATATTTTTACTAAAATAAACACAAAAATTGCAAATTAAAGTTATTAATTTGTGCAATTCACAAATCTAAATATAAAAAAACATTAAAATTTATGAAAAAATTTATAAAACATGATTGCCTGTTACTTCAGTTCGCAGAACAGAAAAAATCAGTACATTCTGCTTTTTATGCTGCATATTCAGTATTTTTAAAAAAAGCCAGTCTTAGATAAATTTATTTTAAGATGAATAGATTTGAATGATGTTTATATATTATTTATAATAACATCATAGCAGATTAAACACACATACTGCTGGTCATAAATAAAAACCAGTCAGGAATGTTGATTACATAGTTAATACATATATTACTAGAGTCTAAATTCTTCAGTTTTCTTTGCATTTGTCTGTGTAAAGCATTTTTATTAACATTAACATTTTTTTAAATTAAAAACAATCAACTAATTTTTGGTTATATAGTTAAAAAATACAGACCAGATTTTATAGTTATATCTTGATCTTAAATAAAGAAAATTTAAATATATAATACAATACAAATATATAATATATAATACAAAACATAACTTTTAAAACATGGCACTATTTATTTTTTATATATTGGGTTTACATAATTTTTTTTTTTTTTATAATATATAATTTACTTTAATTAAAAACTGAAAATCATTTTTCCAAAAACCTGAAAAACTCTGAAAAGTAAACTTTTAATTGATGTGCCTTAGCTGTGAATTGTAACTTACAGCAATTTGTAAAAGCAAATAAAAAATACTTGGCAATCTAACCTTCACCTAACTTCACAACTAACACATAAGAAGATTTATAAAAATTATTTTTCCATAACAGTCATAATTAGGGAGTTAAAGTTAAATCATTAATTGTAATTAAATGAAGTAATTGTAAAAACAATTTAAGTAATTTTTTTTAAATGTATTTAATTCAGATGTTTAATTTTAAAGTTTGTTCCTTCTATAAGTGAAGATGTTATTATGTAAATTATATTGTAATTTATATTATGCAATATTTTATGGTTTTGGTTTTATTAGAAAGAAAATAGCTTTTTATAAGAAATTTTAAAAATTCTCTCATTTTATTAAAAACTCCAATTTTATTTCAGTTATGAATTTAAAGTAAAGCTATTTATTGATATTTTAGTTTTCAAATGTTTTACAATACAATATATTTATATTTAGTTTGAAATAAAATTCAAATTTATAACAATAAAGTAGGTTTTGTTAATAACTGTTGGTAATTTTATATAATAACTATATTTTTTTAAAAATTAAAAAGAAATCAATATTTTTAGTGTCAGCGACATCATCTTATCCTTCCTGATGGAAATCGTGCAGGATTTTTTTTAGGCGATGGAACAGGTGTTGGAAAAGGAAGGCAGGTCAGTTGTTTTTATTTAAAATTAGATAAAACACATGATGATAGTGGTGATAATGATGATGACAATGGCGATATCGATGATGATACTCTTAAAAAATATTCTTAAGAAGTAATCAAGTTATTACAAACAAGATTCTATTTTTTTTTAATGTTCTGTTGTTTTTTTTATAGCGGTATAGTGGTCTATACATAATGTTATGACTGTAATGGTCTTTCCAAGGCAATGAATAGGCCAAAGGTCGAGTAAGATACTTTAATTGTGGTTACATAATTAAAGTAGCTTCCTCTACTATAGTTTACAAAAACATTTACCTTGACTTATATAACTCCTTGACTATAACTAAAGTAGTTGAAAATTTCATGCTATTATTATTATTTCATGGTCTTTTTTTTTAGTATTATTTTTTTTAAGAGTACTTGACTCACCTTTATCTCTTTATCTTTATCTCACTATTTATCGTGAATTTTTTCTAACATATGTCTCTAATATTGAGCAATAGCCTTATAAAATCTTATAGTTTTAACTGAATGTTTTCTACTGTTCATATGAGGCTGGTGAGTTTATGTTGCATAAAGATAAACAGATTTAATTCTGATTATTTCCATATTATAAAACTTTCCAACTTGATGATTCTGTTGATGTTAAAAATAACTAAATATTTTTTTGAAGAATTTATGAAAAAATTATATTTATTTACAAATATAAATAGCTATTTTAAAAGAACTGTTATCTTTGAAGTATGTAACTCCCTTCAAGATGTAACTCCCTTCCACACATCACCCTCTGTTTCACTAAACCTCTGTAAATTAATAATGCACATTTGTGAAAATCACAATCAACTTTATCTGAAAGGACAATAATAGTTCTAATGTGAAAACATTTTAAAGATCTTCTAAATATATTTAAATGTGTTTTTAAAACTGCCTCATTTTTTTCAAGTTGAAAGTTGCATTTAAGCGGGTGGATTTACATGGAAATAGATTTATACTTTTAGAGATTCAGGTTGCGGTTATTTGTCGCAGTAAATCAAAGATAAGTCTTTGTGTTGGCTTTCTAAATGCTGAGATTCTGAAGACTAATATAATAATTGTATATATCATAAAAATGAAAAAAAAAATAATTTATTAAATTTGAAAATTTTGAAAAGAAAATGAATTTAATTAATTTTCTAATATATTTTAGATTGCTGGAATTATATTCGATAATTTTTGTAGAGGTAGAAAAAAACATGTCTGGTTTAGTATATCTGCTGATCTCAGATATGATGCTCAAAGGTTAAATTATCTCTTAAATTTATATAATTATAGTTTAATTATAAATATAATAATAAGTTATAATAATATAAATATATAAAATTAAAAAATATTTCTATTTGATAAGTGAACTAAGTAATCTTTGATTTATTTTCATCTCTGACTTTTTGTTAATTATTTTTTCATCGATTTCATTTTTTTTTTTTTTTTTTGTAGAGATTTAAATGACATTGGCTGCTTTGTTAACATAATTGATGGATGTCAGCAATTGGATAAAGGGCAAAAGTAAATAACAAATTCAGCATTTTTCTATTTATGAAAAGATTTTGAAAAAAAATAGAAAATTATTAATATTTTCAGAGCTTTTGGATTGATTACAGAATATAAAACTGGTGTGTTATTTTCTACATACTCGACACTTGTCTCATGTACAAATAAAGGTTAATTTTTGTTTATTATTCATTAATGTTAATTAATTTTATTTTATTCTGTATGACATACAATTTAGTGCCAGAATCTGCAAAATAGCTGGGAAAAAAAATAATCTTTTATTCGTTTAACAAGGTTTTTGTGGTAATATATAGCAATGTTTTACCAATTCATTAATTTACACAATTTTAGATGACAAAAAACTGTTATATAAAAATTTGATTAATAAACTTTTTTCTAAAGTTGGTTTCTTAACAGAATTTGATATAAAGATATCATTCAATGATTCAATGATTCAATGACTTTTGGATGTTGTAAATATTGCATGAATCAATTAATTTTATATTTTTTTCAAATTGTGTAAAAATCTATTATAATTGTGTTATAATGAAAAGCCAAATGTTTGTTTTGAATTTGTTAAAAACACTATCAACTTAACTAGTGAGTAAAATTCAAATTCATTTCTATTTGTGCAAGTTACGAAAATTTATTTCTATTTGTTACGAAAGTTACGAAAATATTTTCTAATAAAAAATTCAATTTGACTTAAAGCAAAAGTTTTAAGGAAAAAAAAAGAAGACAAAATTTTCTAATAAAATTAATTTTGTTTAACTATATAAGTTTTTATTAGTTTCAGTAAAATGTTTGCCAAAATTTTTTTGGTATTTTTTTGGTTTTGGTATTTAACTAGTCCAAAACTACAGTTAATTTCAATTTCCTTATTTGGATAATCACTAATTATTGCATCATTTTGCATAGCATTTTTACGATACCAATTTTTTGAAAATCAGAAGCAGAAATATCTTATTGTATTTGTAAAATACAAATATAAAAAAAGTATAATATAAAGTATAAAAAGTAAATCAAGTGACTAAATAAACTTAACTGTGTACTTAGTACTTAGACCACTGTAAGCTGCTAAGTTAGTACTGTAACTAATAGTAATTAATAATAATACATCTCTGTTATTATTATTAATATTCTCAAATATTATTAATAATAATAATTGAGTGTCCCAAAATGACAAATGTCTTAGTTTGAGATATTTTTTATTTTGCCTCATTTTAAAGTCTTCAAAATGAGGCAAAACAAAAATGTCCTAGACATTCAATTTAAAATCATAGTTACATAACAAATAGTTTCAAAATCCTTTCTGGAATCACAAAGTTTTTTATTTGTTTAATTGGTTTTTTTTATTTGTTTAATTTGCAATATTAGTGTTGCAATTATTTCACCCTTTATAATCTAGTACAACCTGCCACATAACCGGCTGCTAGCTGATTTTCTTTTTAGTTTATAGCTTAGTTGAGTTAAGGTGAAAGTAGTGTCTCAATCAAAACACTCATCTTAGGCAGGTGTAAAATAAATCTGGCTAAGGTCTTGTAGAAGGTTCCTAGGCAAAGACTTTAGAGGTAAACAAATTTTTTGTTGATCTATTATGCCTCCTTTCCTCATTTATCAGGATGGCATCCACCTTTGTTAAATTGTTTTCTGCCTCGGATGATATTATGTATTTTTTTCTCTACTTTTAGGTTTACTCTTTGTTAACAGATCTCCTAACTTTTTCTGTTATCTTTTATGGTTTTATAGTTTTAAGGTTGAAATTTGTAGTAGCTCTTAGTAGTTTTTAAGGTGTTAAAGTAAGTAATCTGTAAAATATCAAAGAAATAATAGTTGTTGATCTCTGAAAGATAGTGTCTCTGTTAATGCTTTGGTATGCATTCTTGAGGCCATGCAGGTAGCCTTTTGTTATGAGATCATTAATAGAAATGAGATAACTGTATAGCTTGTTGCTATGGTTGCAGGTTACTAAATTGCAATTTGACTGTTTAACTATAAACTAATAGTGGAAGTTTAATAACTTCATAACAGTGGCTCATATAGCGGCTGACCAATAATAGTCAATTAGTTGTCTAAAATAAGATCTTCTTTTGATTTTGCTGTAAAATCAAACAAAGATGCATTTTATATTTGTATGCCATTTTGAAATTGTTTTTTATTTTCCACATTAAAATATTAAAAGTTTATAATACAAGAAATGTGATTGGTTGATTAAAGCTTGATTATTGTTTGGGGACTTAAGGATAGATTTTAAACTAAGTAATTTAACTTGAAACTCTTCAGTGCTTTAGCTGCAAGTATTTTTTTTCTGATTTTGATCAGATGCTGCACAAAGTATTTAAAACCAAGCACAATGTAAACAAACCATCTTATGGTGAAAATTGCTTTCTGTAACACTCACACTTTATGTTGACTTCTCAACATAAAGTTTGAGTGCACATTAGAAGAATAAAACCTGTACTTTCTGTGTAACCTGTAACAACCATTACAAGCCAGATATTACAAGCAAATGTTTCCATTTATGCGTAAATATATTTAAAGCATAATACACTGAGCTGTAATAAATTTGCAAACACTTATCTAACTACTACTGTTAATATAGTCTACTGTCTACCCTTCTACTATGAGATACACACATATATGTATACATATTATATATTATATATGTATAAGTGTATATATATATATATATATATATATATATATATATATATATATATATATATATATATATATATATATATATATATATATATATATATATATATATATATATATATATATATATATATATATAATACATATATATATATATATATATATATATATATATATATATATATATATATATATATATATATATATATATATATATATATATATATATATATATATATATATATATATATATATATATATATATATATATATATATATATATATATATATATATATATATAAGCATAAATAAATATAGTAGCCATATTTAGATTTTTTTGTTTAATTGGTGAGTAATAAATTATTTTATCATGTCTTTATCACACAAAATGCTTTTATCATGTGGGCTGTTTCTTTAACATAAAACAAATAGTATGATTAAATGTATATATACATTTGTGTGTGTGCTACATAGAAAAGACTTTATATTAAAAAATGTTACTTGAAATTAACCTTCTCTATAAAACTTCCAGAGAATATTAATGATTTGTTAACAATTTACAAATTTTTTATATAGTGTTTTCAAAAAATGTCAATCACATTCTCATCGAATTTGAGGCAATATTCTGTGGCTTAGATGGGATATAAGCAGGGCTCAATTTAATTTTTTATAAAGTCCTGAACAAAATGTCTGATCAAAACTTGTTTGGGTTGGACAAATTTTATAAAATATAATTTTTATGGTTTTAAAAAACCAAATTATGCAATCGAAAGCTGTGTCATGTTATTCAGTTTATTTAACGTTAGTCTAGTGAAGTTATAGTTTCTTTCATTGTTATTTAGAATATTTCATTGTAAATTGTTTTAAATAGAATAGTTTCAATTCAATATTTTAGACTTAAATTTTTATTGAGTTTAGTTTTTTGAAAACTTTGTTAGTTTACATTGCATTGCATTTCATATTCAGGCTGGGACAGGAATAGCGTGCGATTGCACGTTGTAAATGACCACGCTTATTTTTTTTTCATTACAATTTGACAATTTAAAACATCAAAACAGTCGTTTTTGATGTTTTATTAATTTAAATATAATAAAAAAAAAATAGTTATATTAAATATATAAGAATATATAAGAATAATCGTTATATTAAGAATAATTGTTGATCTTTTAAAATAAAAAAAAAGTTACATTAAGAATAATTTTTTAATTATTGATTTAAAGTTTTTATTTTACTTTAAAATAAAATTTTTTATTATAATGACTATTTTTGAATGAATTATAATAATTAATTATAATATAGTTATAATAAGCCCATTATGTGTAAATAAATTTTTAAGTTTTTTTTAAGGTATTTTTTATGATAAATTTAAACACTTTAAACTATTTCTCTATGTCTTTCTAAAAATCTTTTAAAAGTTACTTGAAATAATGAATAAGTTAAATCAAATCTTCCCATGATTTAAATGCTTTATTTTTTTTTGTTTCTATTGTTACAAAGAGTTGTTTTGTTTTATTTTTTTAAACTTAACTAAATAATCAGAGCGTAAAGTAAGTAAAAATTACTTTGAAAAAAAAAATTTGAAAAAAAGTTATTTTTTCAAACAATTTTTTTATGCAAGTTTTTAAAAAATATATATGACTTAAAAATATATATTTTTTCTTTTCAATAAGTTAATTTAACTTTACAATTTAAAATTTTCAATAATTTAAATAAAATTTGTTCATTTATTAAACAATCAATAGAAGTAATTAGAAGTAAAGTATTTAATAAAATGTTTCAAGATAAGTTTTAAGAAATTTATTTCAAATACAATTAAAAATGTAACAAAATTTTCTCTACTATAGCATATTTATGTGAGTATTTGCTCACTTTTTTTGCTTATCTAAATCGATGCAGCTTTTTTAGAAAAAGAAGAAAACAAAGCCTTATGAATGAAAAGATTTGCTATCCATCCCAAACCCTCAGTGGATATAGCAGCACTCCATGGCGAGTCAAACTATTTGTCAGTCGATGTATGTACTGAAACCCCCAGCAGCAGGCTATTTCAGTATGACGTCACACTGCTCACCTAAATCAGCAATATAATATATATATATATATATATATATATATATATATATATATATATATATATATATATATATATATATATATATATATATATATATATATATATATATATATATATATATATATATATATATATATATATATATATATATATATTTATATTTATATATATATATAAAATGCAAATTTATATATATATAAATTGACTGGATAATGTCTGACCTCTAAATTGTGCCCTGGATAGAAGCATTTCTGGTAACAACTATACATTAAGTTTACCCAGTCAGAAAACATTGCTGTTTTTTATGCTTAAAATGGCATTCTATAATTTGTCATAAAAGGATGAATTTAAACAATAAAAAAATGTCATTTATTCCAATAATGAATAAGTCATTAAGAAATTAACATTTTTCTCTCTGATAAAGAGTTCTACTAACTTTTTCATAAAAAAATAAAATCTCTTATCTCATTTCAAATGAGTGGACCTTATGTTATAAGTTACGAAACAAAATTTTTCTAGAATATATTGGAAAAATACTTGTATTGCAGTATTTTTGTTAAACTGTTCAAGTTACTGTATATAGTAACCATAAACAACTCTAGACAATTGCCTAGGGGTGCCTAATTTTTTACTTTCTTAAAAAAATTTTACCAGACTTTTTTTTATTTTATTTTATCACATGATCAAATTTATTTTGAGTTTATTTGAATTTTTTAAAATCATTTCCTATGATAAGTATAAAATAAACAACGAAAGGTTTGAGTGTTGCAAAAAGCATTTGCACAAAAAATAAACATTACATAACTTAATTATGATAATAACCAATAGATTTTATTGTGCATTAGTTAGATGTGGAGAAGTTAACGTTATCGCTCTTGACATTTCTAAAGCCTTTGATAAAGTTTAGAATGCTGGTCTTCTCCATAAGCTATCTTTTTATGGTGTATCAGGTAACATCTTTAAGACTATTGAATCTTTTCTTACCAATTGTTTATAAAAGTTATCCTGGATGGACAGCACTTTTCTTTATTTCTATAATTTCAGGGATTCCTCAAGGTTCTCTCCTTGACCCTATACTTTTTTTAATTTGCATTAAAAATCTTTCAGAAATTCTCACATCTAAGGTGGAATTGTTAGCAGATGATACTACCATTTATTCTTGTCTTGATAAAAAACCAACTCTCTCTGATTGTTTGGAGGGGGCATTTGAGCTTGAAAAGGATCTCACTTCTGTTACACCAAATCCATTGCAAATTTAACATCACTTTACCACTAAAATTCTGAATTTAGATTCTATTCTTTATCTCTATAAATTTCAAATCCGTTCTTGTATGGAATACTGTTGCTATACCTGGAGTGGATCTTCAAATGATAACCCTTTCTCTTTTAGAAAAAAATTGTTACTTTTACAGTTTTTTTTTGCTTTTTATTAAATCAATAAATACAAAAACAACAGATAATTAAGTTTTACTGTATGTCTTGTTTTAACTTATATTTTGAATTATAGGCAATAACTTCATATGCCTAAGGGCTCTGTAGCCTATGAAACTGACTATAAAAAATTACATGACCATTCTGAATATTCATTTAGCACACATTGTGTTGATTCCACCTTTTTGAAAACAATGAATATATTAGTAGTTACAAATGTATTATATTGAGTTAGTTCTATACAAATTATGCTCCAACAATCAGTTCAAAATTCAAAGTAAAGATAACATTATTTTTAGTATTGAAAACTATTGTTTTTAGTTTTTATTTTTAAATTTATGTGTAATATATAATACAATATAGTCTATAATTATTAGAAAAAATGAGATTAGCAATAATTTGCTGACTAATTTTTCAGTGGTAGGCAAAAACAATTTTATGCAAAAGTTTTATCATTAAATGAGTTCGGCAATTTTTTGCCGAATGCTGACCCTAGTTCCAAGGGCACATAATATAATATTTAATTTTATATATTTATTGTTTGTTATTTCTTGTTTCAGGCAAATCAAGTAGACTAGATCAATTAATTGGTTGGTGTGGTAAAGATTTTGATGGCTGTCTTATTTTTGATGAATCACATAAAGCAAAGCATTTTATTCCAGTAAATGATCATTTTTTTTTTGTTTTTAATAGTTTTTATTATATATATATATATATATATATATATATATATATATATATATATATATATATATATATATATATATATATATATATATATATATATATGTATATATATATATATATATATATATATGTATATATATATACACAAGGGCTATTGTAGATCATTTTCGATAGCCCCGACATAGAGGACCTTTTTTTAAACAACAAATTTTGTTTTTTGTTTTTTGCAAAAAAATGATAAATTTTTTTATCGAATAGCGCGGGCACGAGGGCTACCGCCGCCCAAATTATTTTCCTAGAGTAGCCTCTGATATGGCTCAATTAATGATTCTAAGAGTTATCGCAAAATTCAGAATTTTAACTTTAACCCTTTGTAGTGTTTTGGCATAACAACAGTTTATATTTATTATAAATTTAGTAACTAAGACAACATTTAAAACACAGTTCTTTTAGTATTAATAATCACAGATAAATTTAGTAACTTGAGACAACATTTAAAATACAGGCCTTTTAGTAGTAGTAATCACAGTCCTTAAAATCAGTAAGTCCTTAAATTTATATTGTTATTCTGCTGGATAGGATGTTTTGCATATAATTTATAGCTCAAGTTAAAAAAGTGTAATAGTGAAGCTATTTGTATAATTCTAAAATTCTATATCTGTATTTTCATATATATTTTTTGTCTAGAAAGTATTTTAAAAACAAAATAATATAAATTAGTTATTATTATTTTATATACAAACATAATTTCTTTTAAATTACAATTTACATGGGTAAAGATGATTAAAGTTACTATGCTGTTGTACAACCACATTACGCAGATAAGGTTTTAAGAATTTTTTAAATTTTTATTTCTTTAAATGCTTAATACCACAAAAGTTAAAGCTAAAAAACCAATATATGTTACTAAGTGTGAGTGCTAAAATTTATTAATTATAGGATGTATTGATCTCAATATACTAAATGTGCATCAATTGCAGATATTATGGTTTTAAAATGATTTGAATTATTAAAAAAGTATTTACATGCAAATGATGATACACACATGCCAAAAAAAAGCACAGTAGAATATGATCATTTGTACAAAGTTAGACCAATTGTACAATCTGTTTTTGATAAGTGCAGCTTACTTGAGCAAGAAGAATGTCAGTATATCTATTGAAAAATTAGCATCTGCTAAGGTTGCATCTCTTTATCAAGCTTGACACTTTCTTACTCCGTATTCTATTTTCTATCTCTATAAATCTCAAATCCGGCCTTGTATGAAATACTGTTGCCATATCTGGGGCGGATCTACTAATGATGCCTTTTCTCTTTTAGACAAGGTGAAAAAGCGCATTGTAAACATAGTTGGACCTGCTCTTGCAGCCAACCTCCAACCATTATCACATTGTCCTAATGTTTCTTCTCTTTCTCTTTTCTACAAATACTATAATGGACACTGCTCTAAAGAGCTAGCGTCTTTTCTACCATCTACTAAAATTCATTCTCATGTCACTCATCATTCAATTAAGTCTCATCCTTTTTCTGTGACAGTTCCTAAGTGCTCCAAAAACTCTTATTCCTCTAGTTTTTTTCCTCGAATACCAGTTCTTTGGAATTTGCTTCCTTAATCTAATACATTAAATTATTCCCACAAAATTAAGGTGTCCAATCAGACAATGTCTCCAAAGAAACCGCATAAATGGGGCATAAAAGTCTGGGCGCGATGTGGAGTCAGTGGAATGCTTTACGATTTTACTATCTGTCATAGCAAGGAAAAAAATACCGATGTTTTTAAAGAATATGGTTGAAGCAGCAGTGCTTCAATCATATTCTTTAGAATATGGTTGAATGTATTTATTAGCTTTCTTTTATTCTTCACCCATTTACCATAAAATCTTCTTAAAATCTCCATGGATAATCTTTTTATTTATTTTTTATTTATTTTTTCGTTTTGTTTTTACCACTGAAAATTTACTATTTTAGCTAGGAACCATTCGTTATAACCGCATGAAAAAGTATAAGTCTCAAAAAAAAGAACCAGTAAGAATGGGACGTGGCTCATTAGGTAAGGCACCTTGATAAAAAATTAAAAAAATCAAAGCAAAGATTGCCGGGTTGATTTTAATTACAACATAACAATTATACGTTGGATGGATAATGGAGGAGTACAGCAAGCATCTATATTTATTGGTCCATCATTAGAAGAATCAATTAATCCCTGGTCCAGCAAAAATAAAGTAATTGTGAAAATGTTTTGCCTAGAAATGGTATATCAATATAATAAACATATAGGTGAAGTTGACTTGTGTGACATTTTAATGGCATTGTATAGAATTAAGTTAGGTACAAAAAAAATGGTGCATGCATATAATTTATTATTGTATAAATGTAGCAATAGTGAATGGGTTTTGTATTAAAGACATTTTAAACAAAATGGATATATCAGAAAAAATATTATTCAGTTATTAGAATTCCACCCACAGTAATACACCTGCTGTGAAATGAAAACTTTGCCCAGTAAATGCCCCGGCTAAAGAAATCCATTTAGACAATATTGGTCACTTGCCTAACTTTGCTGAAAAACAGCAAAGGTGCTAACATTGCAAGTCTGGATACAGTCATTTTTTTGTAAAAAATACAAAGTCCACTTGTGCTTGGTTACCTCTTGCATTTGTTTTTATAATTTCCACGACTAGAGATTTAAACAAATAAAAGGAAACTTATTTATATTTTTAAAATAATTATATTTAAAAATATAAATTACTTAAAAAAATATAAATTACTTAAAAAAATTTGTCTAGTTTGTATAGTTATTTTTCCTAATGTAGAGGTAAAAAATAAAACATTTTTATTTTTGGTGTGATAAAAGTAGAGTTAATTTTAAATTTAAACTTTAATACCAGCCAACCTCAGAAGCATTAAATTGAGTTTTAAAGCTCTACTCTTATTAATAAAGTTGAAAATGAAATCTTAAATAAGATTTTGATCTCTTTATCTTTTATCTCCTTAAGATCTTAAGATAAGATTTTAAGGAGATAATTGTTAAAAAATAAAGCATCTAGTCTATCTTATTAGATGTAAAAGAGATGTGAGGCTAACACAGAAAGTTTTTGCTATCTTCTAAAAGTTTTGCCTTACAGGTTTTTCTACAAAACAGTAGCAGGATGCAGTTTACATGATGCAGTGACCAAGTATTTTTATTTAGATACCATCTTTAATCATTACTCCAACCCAAGGCAGAGACAGGGGGTGTTTTAAGTCAGAGTTAACTTTTTTGCTTAATAAAAGGAAATTCTAAAAAACAACATGATTTGTGACTGGTTTCACTGAATTATATTTTATTAGTAGCAGGGTGATCCTAATTATGAGAAATTGTACTGAAGCCCCTACCTATGGCTATTCTATTATGATGTCATCAATGACGATTTGTTTTGGCTTTAATCTACAATATAATATAGTGTTTATACTTACTTCCAAAAGAAATTTATGTATTTTAATTTTTAATTTTTAGGGTAAAGAAAGTTCAAGCAGCAAAGTTGCTGTTGCAGTCTCGACTATCCAGAGGTAAGTTTAGTCACGACTATCCAGAGGTAAGTTTAAAGAAAAAAGAAATATTGAAATAATTCTGCAAAAATAATCATAAAAAACTCAAAATTGTTTATAGATTACTGCCAAAAGCAAGAGTTATTTATTGTAGCGCAACTGGTGTTACGGATCTCAAAAATATGGTTTGTATACATTGTATTTTTTGTTCTTAAATTTTTTAAAGTGCATGTTTTTCATCTTGCAATTTAACTTTTTAAAAGATTAAACTTTGGTTAAAAAGCATTATCTTGAACTATCATGTTAAAAGTTAGCACAAAGGTTATCTTTCATTAAAAGCACACAGTGGCAGGCCTCGGCGGGAAGCGAGAGCTTTAGCTCTCGCTTCCCCCCGATTCCCTTTAATGTAAGATAACCTGCCACACTCCCCTAAAACAGTTTACAGGAGCAATTTACGGCTCTCGCAAAAGTATAATTTTTTTTGTTCTCGCCAAGGCCTGCAGTGGGCTCCACCACCACCACCATCATCATCATCATCATCATCATCATCATCATCATCATCATCATCATCATCATCATCATCAACATCAACATCGACATCATCATCATCAATAAATTCTTTTTAGTTTAATGCTTTTTTTAATTTATGCATTCTAATTTATGCAACTTTAGCTTTTATTACAGGTAAGTAGGATTTAATTAGTTTTTTACCATTTCTGAGCTTTAAAACACTGTTTTATAAACTCTGGCAAAGATGGTTACTTTTGCAGAGAAAGGGTTAATAATAGTAGTGTTGCTGCAGATATAAAAAGCATTTTTCATTTTGAAAATTTGAAAATTAAATTCTTGAATCTCATGACTGTATTCTTTCTGACATTTTAGACAAACAAGTTAATCTATTAGTTAAACAATTATATAATAATTTAAATATAATATAAAACATTTAAATTGCTCTGCTTTCTGTTACTAAAGTTATTTTTCACTTAAACTCTTTTACAGTATGTGATCACATTCCTGTTTGCAAAAGTGTTCTCTAGAGCTCTTTTTAAAATGTTAACAAGTGTGTAACTGAATCTTGAAAAGTAGCATCTGTGGTTCTTTGTAAATCTTCATCTTGTGGATCTTTAAAAACGAGGTTGCTCTGATACTTTCTTTTTAATTGCAGCAAGCTTGCAATTGATTGCAAGCTATCCTTGATGAATGATCATTTTTTTATATCCAGTAAATTACCACAAGGTTCTGTTCTTGATCTATATCTTTCCATCTAGATTAATGATCTTTCTGACAATTATATATTCCATTCTTAACAAATATTCACTTTTTGATTGCTTAAAACTAGAAGCTGTTCTTGAATGTGTCTCCCCTGTGTGACAGTATAGGGTTTGGAATGGCTGGTTAAATTTAGCTCAAATTAAACTAAGTACAGGTAACTAAGTGTAACTAAGTTATGGGTAAGTTTAGGCAATTATTATTGTAATAGTATTGACATTTAGACTCATCTATTAATGTCCTTTACTTTTTTAGACAAGGTGTTATAATGCATTGTAAATGTAAATTGGCTTGGGCTAGCATCCAATCTTAATCACATTGTTGTAAGGTTCTAACCTTTTCTCTTTTCTGGACATATTATTTAGACTGCTGCTCAAGTGAGCTATTGTCTCTTGTTCCATCTACCTAATTTCAATCTTGCTTGAAGATTTTTATGAGTTTTTTCCCTCAAACATCAGTGCTTTAGAATTCTCTTCCATGTTTATATTTTTTCAAGTAATAGCTTTTAGAGTTTTTTATCAACTATTTTCTTTTTGAGTTTTTTTATTCTTTAACTGTTTTATCTACTTAAATAGTGGTTGCCCACAGCAACCTCTGATGTTTGTTTTTTTAAAAATGTTTATTCACCTCCCAAAGCCAAGAAAGTTACAGTTGAGGAGGCTACTTATAATTGTTGCTACAACCTCTCTTAACACGAAACACAAACCTTGATGAACAAGGATGCTGCACAGAAACAAGTTGTGCGCGGTACTACCAGGGACATGGTTAGGAATGAACTTTTTGCTTAGACAAGCACTCTACCACTGCACCACTATTGCAATTGTTGCTGTATAACAGCATTTTTTGATGTGAATTTTTTGTAAATTATAAAAAAGTAAATTTAGTAAAAAATTAAATGCATTAATTACAATAACTAACAAACCCATAAAAAAAGAAGCAAATAAATTTAGCAAAGAAACACCCCGAGAATACACCCCAACCAAAATCACCATATGGCACCATAGCTTTTTATATGAATGAAAAAAGTATTTTATATGAATAAATAAAGATAATTAAAAAAAAAAATTATCAGTAACTATCACTAATTGTTTTTATTATTATACAGTTTTACTAATTGCCATAGTTAAAATATAATTATTACTAGTTGTATAATTATCATATAGTTATTGCTAATTGTAATAATTATTTAATTATCAAACTCATTTCATTATATAAAGAGGAAAAAATAAGTTTTACTGTTATAGATCTTTGAGTCTTTAGTTTACAGTTTATTAATATTTTACTATGAATATAACTGCTTACTTTTGACAATTAATATTTACTATCTCCTTATTCTGTTGATTTGTTAATAGTAATAACTGAATGGTTTTGTATTGGATTAAGCAGAAAAAGTAACTGATTTCAATGAACATCAATGAGAGTGGAAGTCTAGCATGCTGATTCCTTTAATATTATTACTACTGTTATTATTTTCACATTATCATTATTATTATTTTGTTATTATTATTATTTACAAATATTATTATTTATTACTACTAATACTATTATTTAATATTGTTTTATTATTGATACTCATTTTAATAATAAGTGGATATCAACAATTAACATGAATGATACCAAAAATTAACTTGTTTAATTGTTGGTATCATTCAATTAAGTAATTGAGTTTAAACTTTTTTTGAAAAAACGCAGGGAGAGGGGGGCAATTGCGCCCCTTTAAGATGTTTTAAAAATTATTTTTTTTATAAATTTATTTTTTATAAAGTTATTTGCTATTTGCAATTTTGTTTATCTTTTTATATTTTTTTTGTTTAATTTTGTTTCAATTTTGTTTTAAATGTAATTCTTAATCTTTTATTGAAATGTTTTTTAATTTATTAGGCTTTTATGGAGAGACTAGGATTTTGGGGATCTGGCACAACTTTTAATGATTTTGAAAGTTTTCATCACTCTTTAACTACTAGGGGTTTAGGTACCAAGTTGCTTATTTCAACTTTTTTGTACATAAATTAAATGGCTTGAATAGGGAGTACATGCAACAAAGAATACATTATTTGACTGAATTAAATAGAAAGAATTTGCAGGCAGTGAGCATACATCATATGGGGTTTTTATTAGATTTGAAAATCCTAACTCCCTCAGTCAATATATGTACTCCCTGCATTGTCTGCAAGTTCTTCCTATTCAAGTCAGTTGATGTATGTGCACTTAATTGGGTCTATCATTTTTTTGATATTTAATGACCAAATAAATCAAGATTATTAATATTATTTTATTTATTAACTATACGGCAATAATTTCTAATAAGTTTATACTCATTAATTCTGCAACTTTTTTAAACTTTTTTTTAATTTTCTCAGGGGCTTTAGAAATGTTGTCGATGGAAATGAAGGCAGCCGGAATGTATCTTTCTCGTGGTTTATCTTATCATGATGCAGAGGTAGATCTAAATTTTTTTGTATACTTAATTTAATGTATACATATATATATATATATATATATATATATATATATATATATATATATATATATATATATATATATATAATTCAAACCTACATTAAAAAAAAAGAAACAATCATTAGGGAGGTGTGTAAAAATATCAATGTTTTTGCTCTTAAGGGGATCCCAAACTCCCGACACATGTTGTGTTCATATTAAAGATAATGTTAAAAACAAAGGTTTGAACCAAGTTTTTTTGATTAAAAATAAATAATGAATGCATACCGTGAAAAACAAATGTTGTTTTTGCCGAAGCTCGCCTTCTCCATTTTTTTCAATAAATCGGAGTCTTCAAATTATGCGTCGCAATCTACAGACTTTGGCAATTCCTTTGAAGCGCATTTAATTCATAAAAGTTTTAGTATTTGACGTCATGGTAGACTTTTAACAAAAGAAAAGTGTAATTAAACTAAGCTGCGTTTTTCTACTGTAGTATTTTTTTAATATACAGCAAAACAAATTTATTTGTATTATTTTTCCAAACATCGCAAAAAAAAATTTGTAAAAAGAAAAAATGATAAATTATTTTTATTTTATAGGAGCAACTTGTTTTTTACAGATATCTTAATAATTTTTCGATTTATATATCTTACTTATATTTCTTTTGTTTTTAAATTAAAACAAATATTAAAGCTTTACTTACGAATCTTATGATTTTCATACGAGTGTTTTACATTATATAGATTGTTATGTATACGGTCTCTTGTTTTTGTGCAAAAGAGCGCAGAATTATATATTCTGAATCTTACTTATTTTTATCTAATTAATCGGAACTTTTTTCTAAATTCTCTGGTAATTTTTACGCTATGATATTTTTTCTTTTCCCGTCGAAAAAAAGTATTAATTAATTTCATAAACTGACAGTATTAATTAGAGATATATGATGAATTGTTAACTTTTTTTATTATAAAAATTTTTTGATTACGCTGATTTATTTTAAATTGCTAAATTTGCTAAATTGGATACGGATAAAAAGGAAATATCATTTTATTTTACATTTGATTTTTGATAATGAAACTTTTAAAATGTTGGCAACTCCATACCAATTAGAACCTGTTAAGGTTATGAAAAAAAATTCAAGAATACACTAAACAATACAGTTGACAGTAGTATCAGATATGCAAATTCGTGAAAGGATTTGTGAGATCTTGGTTTTGCATTAAAAGTACAATTAATAACAACACAAGTCGGCATTATAAATTTTGAGTATTAGTTTACTGTTCAATATTTTATAACCATCAAATAAAAACATGAAGTTTGTATATTTTCATCCGTTTTATACAACTAATATTTAACAAAAATACGGACAAATTATTTTTATATAACGCAATAATTAACACATTAATTAATGGCAATAATTCAAGATAAATGGTAATTTAAATTGTCAAAATGTCATAACGCGCGTTAAAAAACATATTATATTAAGTATTTCCCAATTTGTATCGTATTTGGCATTTGTCTATTAACATAAAAAATTTTAAAACACAACAAATACAAATTTTCAAGCAATTTTCTCTTCCAATTTTCATTAGAAATAAAGCAACAATGAACAAAGCAACTAACAGATTAATCTGGGACTATTTTGATATTAATGAAAATAATCAACATAAACAACATTACCAACAGCAATTATCAAATAAACAACACAATATCGCATAATTTTAGGGGCTTTTTATTTTTATTGCTTAGTCGTTCTAAACAATAAGTAAATTTAGTTCAAGTTAATATTTCAATATTTACAGTTGCAATATAATATAGAAATGATGTTTAATGTTGAACTTTTTATTTAATTATTTATTTTTTGCCTACATTTGTTATAAAAAACTTTTAAACCCCCGTCATTAAAATAATTTGTTTTGAATATATTTCAAAATGATTATTCAAACTAATTTTTTTCGCTTGACATCCCGAACTTCATGCAAAGCAAATTGAGACGAAATATTATCTAACCAAATAAAAATGCTTTTACTAATTTTATACGGGTAAATAATGTTAAACATTTTTTTATCAGAGTCTTAATTGAGATAATAAATATTCATAATTTATAAACATTAAATATATAGCGTAATAACAATTTATAGCAACGAACCAGCATAATATATTTAAGGTTTTTAATATCTTTTTAAATATTAAAAGTAGAAAAAAAAAACTAAACAAATAACCAAAAAAACTTTGACTAAAAATAAATAAAAATATTTCCAGAATTTCTTTTGATAAAAGTCTACCGTGACGTCAAATACTAAAACTTTTATGAATTAAACGCGCTTCAAAGGAATTGCCAAAGTCTGTAGATTGCGACGCATAATTTGAAGACTCCGATTTATTGAAAAAAATGGAGAAGGCGAGCTACAGCAAAAACAATAACATTTGTTTTTCACGGTATGCATTCATTATTTATTTTTAATCAAAAAAACTTGGTTCAAACCTTTTTTTTTAACATTATCTTTAACATGAACACAACATGTGTCGGGAGTTTGGGATCCCTTTAAGTTTGATTTACATACATACTTTACATACAAACATACAACTGCTTAAACCCAAACTTTCATTTAATGTATATGCCACCTATTTTTTAATTATAAACATAAATTTTTTACTTTTTAGTCCTCCACAGGTAGAGTATGATTTAAAAAAAGTTTAATTAGTATTTTTTTGTATTACAAGCTTTTTTTTTATTATTTTGAGATTTTTACTGTCAGAAATATGTTTTATAATGCATATTATCTCTTTTAGATATTTCTACAAATATTATAATATTAATTTAAATCAAATTTCAAATAATAAAATAAAGGGTATAAAAAAAAATTGATTTTGAAACAATTGAATTTTGGTTGTTGAAAACTTCCTCATAAATTTAGAAATATATTACGGAATCAAATCAAGTAAAGTACATGTAATATATTAAAACTTTTATAAATGTGATGAAGTGCAGTTTTTAATATTTTATTTTTATTATATTTTCTTATCAATTAGCATGATTTATCTTTCATCAATTTTTGAAATTATTAAGTTTTGTTTTGGATTTTAAAACTTTCTAAAAAATAATAAAAATAATAATAAAAATAACTGCTATTAAAGAACAGTCTAAAATTATTTGTGATTTCTAAAATAAACTAAAATAAATTGAATATGTTTAAATTAAAATACATTTATAATAAATTAGGTTGCCATTTGCAATCTAATAATTCAATTTGTGATGTACTGTTGCTATGCTACCGTTACTATATATTACTATATTTATGTTACTATATTTTTTCTTTTAGTTTCAAACAGTTGAATTTGATTTGACAAAAGAACAAATTAAAATTTACAATGAAGCTGTAGTTGTTTGGTAAGTTTTTTTGTCATTTCCAAGTTTCTAAACCTTTACAGGAAGATTTTATATTTTTATTTATTTATTTACTTATTTGTCTAAGGGGTGTCCCCTCAAAAAAAGATCTCCATAAAATACAATAGCTTGTGTGCAAATGTTAACTAATAATGTATGAGTTAATTTATGTAAACTAGACATTATGTAATTACAAAAAAAAACTTATTAATCATAAATAATTTTTATTTATTTATAAAAATGAGCTCAAAAAAAAATAAAATAATGTAATGTAAGAAAATAATGTAATGTAAATATGTAAAAAAATAATGTAATGTAAAAAACAAGTTCTACAAAAATAATATTACACAAGGAAAACTGTTTACTTATAATCATTTTAAAGCGGAAAATGTTCTGAAATTAACTGTATATTTAATATAATTAAAAATAATTAATTATAAATAATATACTTAAAAGATTTGAAATTGGAATGCAAAAAATAAAAAAAAATTTGAAAAAAAATGGCACAAAAAGTAAAATCAACCAGCTTGCTGCTTATTTTAACAATAATCCCAAAGTAACCAATAAAAAAGGAGCCAAAAACATTAAAATTCCGATCACAAACACTCAAAAATTGTTAAAAACAAAGACAAACATCAAGTATCATCAGTGGGAATCAATAATAAAACAGTCTGAGCAGCAAAGAGCCTCTTGCCTTAAATGCAGGTGTTGTATAAATAGTTTTTTAACAAAAATTTTATTATGGATGACAAATCTTATTTTACACAGTTGTTAGGAATGATGGGTATTACTCCAGTGACCCCAAGAATGTTTCTCCTGGCATTAAGTACAAAAAAAAGTTCGAAAGCAAAATATTGGTATGGCTTGCAATTAGTCCCACAGGTATGATTAGACTAGTAATAATCTGCCTATTCTGTTAATAAATTTACGCACAAAAAAGATTGCATTGAAAATATTTTGATTCCATTCATATGTGAATATTATCCTGATGACAAATACATTTTTTCAATTATGCAAATTATGCTCATTATGCAAAAAATGTCATTGCTTTGCTGGACAGTGAAAGTATCAATTATATTCTCAAAAAAGATTATTCAGCCAACTGCCCTGAGATAAGGCCAATCAAAGACTTTTGGGTTTATTTGAAAGGTTTAGTCTACAAGGGAAAGTGGGAAGCCAAAAATGTTCAAAATCTTATTGAAAGATTCAAGTATTGCTTAAAAAAAAACACTCCAGAGGTAGTACAACAGTTTGCAAGCAAAAAGAAAAGAGGTAGTACAACAGTTTGCAAGCAAGGAAAAAAGAAGATTGAATGCAGTTCATTTTAAAGAATTACCAGAAAAGAATTACAGAATTTAAAAGAAAAATATAGAAATTAGCAAAATAATCCTAATTTGATATTTTTCAAAAAAATATACTTTTTTTTAATATTTTCTTGTAGTTGCATTTTTGAGGTAACACCTGTCATTTATTTATAAGGCTTTTTTTTTTTTAATCTTTTAAATTCTTTTTTTAAATTAACAGGCATTTAAAAAATTTTTAAAATGCTTGTTAATTTTATGTATGGCATTTTATGGTATAAAAAATGCTATGGTATCAGTTTTTTCTTCAATTTCAGTAAGAAAGTGAGATCTTTCTATTATATTATATTACTATTATATTATATACTAGCCATCAGTAACATACTTTTATAATTCTATTATGAAATTCTCTTTATATATAAATTAAATTAGCATATAAGTTTATTATATAACATAACAAAAACTGAATTAAATCATTAGCAAAAACAGTTGTAATACATACCAAAAGTTTATTTAAAATGTTTTTTTAAGTTCTTCGTTTTTTTTTGCATTGCTGGCCAGTTTAGTTTGCATGTAATCAAGACAATCTTTAAGTTTCTGGATGCAAAAAATATTAAATTTATTTAATATTTTAAATGGAATTGTAGCATTAACTAAGCAGGTTACTTGTTCCAAATATTTGGGTTACAAAAGAATTACAATACAAAATATTTTAGGGTTATTTTTTTTTTTTAATTAAAACAAACAATGAGATTAATAAAATTATTAAAATGAACACATTAAAAAAACAAAAAAAAAAAATAATGTAGCAGATAAAAATTTATTAAAAATGTTTTTAAAACTCTTTTCAATAGTTGTTGTTATTTTTATTTGTAATTTTCATTTTAATTCTAATTTTTATTATTTATAAATTTACTTCGCTCACCATTGCGTACAATAATTGCATAGTAGTGGGTTACTGCATAGTGGTGGTTATATTTCATAGTTGTGGTACGATATTATTGAATAATATTTTTTTTATTAACATGTTGTGAACAATAATTATTTATAATCATATTTAGAAGTCATATTTCACCATAGTTACAGTATAGTTGGGTTAAATGAAAAAAATTTAGTATAAAATAATCTATGGAGAATGAACCACTGCAATATCATACTTAAAAGGGTTACTGTATGATGATGAACAGTTTTAAAAATATCTGGTTCAGTTTTCAAAAGTTGTTACTAAAACTAATGCCTAAGTGTGAAGACCAGTATACCAAACTTTATCAAAAGCTTTAGAAATGTCGAAGCAATAGCCTTAAACTCTCCCACCCACATTCTAGCTTTTATTATTATTATATATTATTCTAATTTTGTACCATAACTAGTAGATATTATACTCTGAAATGTAGATATTTTGTGTTTGTACCACAGGCTATTCTTGGAAAATAATTTTGGTGGTGGTACCCCCCATGCCTGTGCTATGTTGTAAAAAAATTTGGAGGATGAATTGGTAAAAAAAAGGTCCTCAGTTACTGAATTTAAGCAGCACCCAAATGTTACCCAATTATGCTCAATGCTGTCAAAAATGGTCTAGAATAGCCCCTGTGTACTACAAAATACTTGATTAATTATGATTGCATGACTCAACCTTGCTGGTATTATAGTGTAAAACAACTTATTTTTAAATTTCTAAAACTGTTTGTTAAAACTTAATCAATAGTGGTTATATTTTTTTAGTTTTTTTTATGAATTCTTATTTTTTTATTATGCATTATTTTATCCTTTACTTTTCTACTTTTTAACTTTTTACTAGGAAAGAATTGAAGAGAAGTTTGGCTGTTGCATTAGATCGTTTAGGTATTTTTAACTCAAGAATCTGGACTTTGTACTGGGGAAGTCACCAACGATTTTTTAAGCAATTATGGTATGTTCTATTGTAAATATATTATATATTGTTTATATATTTATTAATTATGCATAAATATAAAATATAACATAAATATGAAAATATAAATATAATAATACAATATAAAGTGTAAATGTATTGAATTTGGATTTAGAAAAAATTTTGAGATTTAAATGGCATATTACTGTTGTTTAAAAAAAAATTTACTGTGCATAGTTTAAATCAAATGAATCTGTTTTACATAAAAATCTTAAAAATATTGTTTGCTTTATTTATTTAGTTATATATGCAAAGAGATACTGAAGTTATATTCCTCTTAAGTATAAATAAAATCTCTAATGATAATTTTAATTAAATTTTGATCATTTTAAACTAAACTATATTTGACTAAATTTTTTTGGTTCTTTAAAATAGCACACATTTATCAGACCATCAACTTCTCTTTTGTGGTAGTTTATTCTCTATTTTTGTAGACCTTGTTTCATTAAATCTTTTTTATAGCTTTTGATTTTTTTTTCATCTTTGTCTAACATTCATTATCTTTGTCTAACATTCATCATCTTTGTCTAACGTTTATCATAAAGCTTTTCAATTCATCCTATAATATTTTAAGTTTTTTAAATCTTAATTGATTCTTAAACCTTAAAGGTTTGAATTTCTTTTTTAATTGGCAGTTCATGTATATATGCATGATATTTTAAATATATACAAAACCTAAAAAATGTAAAAAATGTAATTAGTTTTATCCAGTTTTTTTATTAAAAAGATCTCCAAGTGCATACAAGTTGCATTAATTTCATAAATAAACATTAGAAAAAAGATTTTGACCAAAAACAAATAATTTATTCAAAATTTTTATCAAAAAAAACAAAACATTTCGACTGTTTTGTTTTACCATCTTGTTTCTTTTTGTTTTGCCATCTCGTTTCCAAATTATAGTCCTAATATTAGGTTAACAATTTTTAATAAAGATATTTGTATTATCTGGTTTGGTTAATGAAATTAAAACGAAAAAAAAAAGATTATTTTTAAATTTTTTTTTAAAGATATAATCCAGCTTGTCTTAAGAATATGTATAATTGATCCCTGAAATTTTGTTTGATTTTTATTTTTTTAATGTAAATTCATCTTTCTAAGGCCACAAATGCCAATACAGTTAATGAGGATACTTTAATTGTGGTTACTATCCTCCCCCAACTCTGATATTCTGAAACAGTAATCTTGATAAACAAGGCTGCTTCACGGAATTTAAGTTAAGTGCAGTGCTACCTGGGATATGGTGGGGATCAAACTCGGAAGTTCTCGCTAATGAGGCAAGTGTTCTACCAATACACCACTACCACATATATGCATATTTGTTTTTGTACATTTCTCATAGACTAGTTAGTTTATTTTTTCTTATACTTTTTTCTTAGTTTTTTTTAAATATCATTTTTTTAAAATATAATTTAGATGATTAAATTTTTTGTTTCAAATATTTTATATAAAATTTTTTAAATTGAATAAATAACATTTTAGCATGAGCATGAAAACCCAAGAAATAATAAAACTTTCAAAGCAAGCACTACAAGATGGTTACTCTGTTGTTATTGGATTGCAAACCACAGGCGAAGTATTTTTTTTGTTTTCAAATTTATTTTGATTATGTATTTTTATACTTTTTTAGATTATTTAAGTATAAAAATTCAGGAAATTTTCTTTTATAGAAGAATTAGAATAGAATAAGTTTAACAGTATCTATAGTAAGGGCAGTCTCTATAGTATGCAGTAGGCAGTATCTATCATAAGGGTTAACAATGGTTAAAAAATCTATAATAAGGGTTAACTTTAAAAGTATTTATAATAAGGACAAATCTGTTATTCCATCTCTCTTGCATGGTTCAGATTTTGTCACCTCACCTTAAGACAAAGCTGAATTTTTTGCTAAGAACTTTTCATCAATATCATCTCTTGATTCCACTAGTTGCGTTCTACCTGATATAGCTGACAAATAATTTTATTTGCTTGACATTTGTATCACTCCAGCTTTTGTATTTAAAGTGATTTTGTATTTAAAGTGATCAACACTATTTGACAAGTGCTTATCAGAGCCTTGTTTTCTGTTATCCCTATTTTCAAAAACTCTGGAGAGTGATCTGATTCTCTGGAGAGAGATTTGACTCATCTAACTACCGTCTCTTTAGTCTTCTTCCTATCATAAGCAAAGTTTTTGAATCTTTAATTAACAAACACTTAATCTTTCATCTTGAATCTATTAAATTACTTTCTATTCATTAATATGGATTTCAATCTTTTTGTTCTACAGCTGATTTGCTTTATCTTGCCTTATCTAACAGCCGATAGGTTTTATCTTGCATTAGATGTGGAGAGTTTAAGACTATTGCTCTCGACATTTCTAAAGCTTTTGATAAAGTTTGGTCTTCACCATATAAAGCTGGTCTTCACCATATGCTTTCTTTTTACAGTGTATCAGGTAACATCTTTAAGATTATTGAATCCCTCCTTACCAATTGTATTATAAAAGTTGTCCTCGATGGAGAGCACTCTTCTTCATTAACAAATACTTCACTAACAAATACAAAAAACCAACAACAGATTAATAATTCAATTAAAGTATTACTTAATGAAAATGGACCAACGACCAAAATCAGATTCAAATTTACTTAACAAGAAAGTTCAATATGTATTTGTTCGAGAGAATAATTGAACAGGTCATTTCACAAACGCTATAAGGTATTTTTGGAAAAAAATGATGAGACATAATCATGTAATATGAGGGTATGTTCATGTTATATACATGTCAGACCTTTCATTTAACACTTTATAAGGCGTTGACTGGAAAGTCTGACTAATATGATTTCACAAAGTTTTTCTAGCCTCAAATAACATGATATCATACTTAATACATTTTTGTCTAAAAATGACTTATGGTATTTATGAAATGACCCGTTCAATTTTAATTTACCAGCATTTGTATCTAGAATCAATCAAAATTTGGATTTTGATATCTCATACAAAGATGTTCTTAATAGATTAGAACATTTAAATACCAAGAAGTGGTGTGGAGCAGATCTTATGAAATCTTTAATCTTAAAAAATTATGTATATGGAATAGCTCTACCTCTTGCACATTTGTGCCGCTTCCATTGAGTGAATTATCTTTTCAGTGGAAATCAGCCAATATTTGTCCTAAATTTAAGAAAAGAAAGTAAACTGTAACTCTAGAAAAGTTTTGTGTGAGATTTAATTATTAATTTCTTTAATGCAGAATGAAATTAAAAAGTGTTTTAATGAAAAAGTATTATCAAGTGTTGATTGCGAAGCAAGTGCTAAGTTATTGCAAAATGACCTAGATAAAGCTGGTCCAACTAATAGCTATTAAAGTTTAATTTTGAGAAGTGTTTAATTATGCACTTATGGAAAAACCTGAAAAAAAATTACTTTTACAAAATATACATTTAAGCTGTTGTTGATAAAGATCTTGGTAGTATTACCTCTGACTGAAAATGGAAAAACTCTGTGTGCAAATAAAGTGCTAGTGGTGTAGTGGTAGGCGCTCACTTTATAAGTGAGAGGTTCCGAATTCAATCTCCAGCATATCTCTGGTAGTACCGCACTCAACTTGTTTCACTGCACAGCGGCCTTGTTCATCAAGTTTAGTTTTTCAGAGTTATAGAGTTAAGAGAGGTTTATAACCATAATTGAGCAGTCTCCTCATCTGTAGCCTTCTTGACCTTGGGTAGGTGAATAAACAAAAAAAAAAAGCAAATAAAGTTTTGGGTATGTTAAAGAATACATATTTTATAGTGTTTTAAATAGTGAGTTACTACTTTAAAATTTTTTTTTTTGTAAGACCCTTAAATGAATTCCCTGTATCTGTGTGGTATTACAAATGAATTTAATCATTAAGAAAAGGTTTAGCATTGTGCTACAAGTGCAATGTTACCACTAAAAAAAATCTTATGAGAAAATATTAGACAACTTGAATCTCACTTCTTCAGTTGTAAAGTAGATTCGGGGTGACTTCATTCCAATGTTTTTAATGGAATTGAAAAACTAAATTTAATTAACAAAGTTATCAATAAGCAAAAGGTTATCAAATGAAACATAATAGCAAAACAACTTTTTTAACAAACAAAAAAACTTTTTACTGGAATTAACTACCTAATGATGTTATTAATGCTATTTCTGTGAACACTTTAAAAACTAAACTTGACATGGAATTTAAATAATGTAACTATGCTGATTATTTATATAGCTGTCTAATTAGTATTCTCACCAAATAATCGACCACAGCTTAATTATATAATGTGCCGAAATTTTAGTAATGATCATCTTAATATTATTTTAATAAAGTTTTTGTATAATATGTGGTGTAAAAGCACCACAATAATAAGTAAAGATATAAATTGGAAATCATTGCAATAAAAAACTGTTTTTAAAATAAAACAATGGGGCATACGTTTTAATCAAAAAAAGTATTTTACACTGGTGTTAAAAATTTAATAAAAAAGTAATTATAATATAATTAAATACAAGTAAATAAAAATGATAATAGAATAATAAATTTTCTTAACTGTTTATATATATATTTTTTAATGCTTTAAAAATTCTTTTTCAGACAAGTCTTGATGCTGAGCTCTTTGATAACCATGGTAACATTGATGGATTTGTTTCGATAACAAAAGAAATACTCAAGCGGTTTATTTCACAGCATTTTCCTGTAGAACAACCAGTTAAAGTAAGTACAACTTTAAGTACCGTTAACCAAAAGATGTTAATTAAAATTTAATATTTAATAATAAATAAAATAAATAATTTAACATATTAGTACTTATTAGTAATAATGGTTTAATGAATAATTTAAGATATATTTATTATTATTATTATTATATTTATTATTATATATATATATAATTATATATAATATAATAATAAATATAATTTAAGATATTAATACTATCTAAAAAATGAGAGCATAGTGTTATTTTTATTTAAAAATAAAATATTTACTCTAATATTCAATCTTTATTCAATTACTTAATAATGGTGTTCATAATAATGCAGGGAGAGCTAAGTGAAGCTGGCGAATGGTGTGCAAAGGTTAAAAGTTATCTTTTGAATCGTGTAGAAAAAATTGTTCTTTTAAACAGGTTGCTAGTCATTTATTTTTCATCATGTTTTCTTGTTTTTATTTTAGTCCTTGGTTTGTTTTTCAATTATTTTATACTTATTTTTAATTTCTTCAAAGTCCTCTTGATACTATTATTGATGAGCTTGGTGGTCCACATTGTGTTGCAGAGATGACTGGTCGTAGTGGTTTTATTGGAAGATATAATAAAAGTGACAAGCCAAGTTATCATCGTCGATCAAGTACTGCAAAATCAACAGAATCTGTTTCTGTTCAGGAGGTGGTTATTTTTTTATTTTGAGTATCTGTTTTTTGTTGTTAAGCAATCTAGTTCTATATTGTGATGTTTAATTTACCAAAACATATCTATTAAGCCCCCCGGTAAAACAGTTTTGATTAGCATGATCAAAATTTTGATCCTAAAATCTAGCAAGGTTTTATCAAGGTTTAATCTAGTTAAATCTAGCAAGGTTTAATAACTCTTTTATATATAGATTTTCTCCTCTTTTTCGTCTACAACTTCCTTTAGTGGTTTTAAAGACATAAAAATTAAAAAAAAAAGTTGTATTAATAAGATGATTAACAGTGTAAAACTAATAAAAACAATAACCACAAACCACAAAAGTATTATATATTTAAAACTTTATATACTTTATAAAGAGGTCGAAGTTTGCAGTCCCAAATTAATTCTTGTAGTCCAAAATGTTTTTCCAAAGTGTAAAAACCTTTGTGTCAACATTTTTTTGCCAACCTCTAACAGTTTAAGGTTAACAAAAAATTTTCGACCTTACTTTTAAACAAATAACATAATGTAGTAAATTATTATCAACTGAATCCTTCAAACCTCTTGTACATGAGCCCATCTTGTACATGAGCTCATCTATATTCTTAGGTGAAGTGGAAAAATTGTAGACCCGTTGTTCAACTATTGCCCATAAACTTGCTTTTAAAACCCCTGTTGTTGGCCCTGTCATAAGGCTATTAACTTATGTTGTATGCATAATTAACTGTAGACAATTATGTTGATTGCTTTCATTTGTGATAATATTTAAAAAAATATATCATATCCTCTAAATTTAATAAAAACCAATATTTTCATATATATATATATATATATATATATATATATATATATATATATATATATATATATATATATATATATATATATATATATATATATATATATATATATATATATATATATATATATATACACACACATATATAAACCCTCGGAACTAGAAAAAATGAGTTTGGCAATTTATTGCTGACCTCCAACTGTTAGAGGTTGCCATTAGGTCGCCAGAAAAAATTTGACATAAAGAGGTTGTCATAAAATAAAGAAACAAGGTTGGCAATTTTTTGCCGACCTCAAACAATTTAAGGTTGACAGTTAGGTCAGCATTGCCAAATGCTGACCCTAATTTTGAGGATTGATATATATATATATATATATATATATATATATATATATATACATATATATATATATATATATATATATATATATATATATATATGTATATATATATATATATATATATATATATATATATATATATATATATATATATATATATATATATATATATATATATGTATATTAACTGGATTATCAATCACATACCATGGCAGGGAACTTCTGTATAAGTTAAAGTTTTATAATAATAAAAAAAGTAATAAAAGGTCCAATAAAAAAAAACAATATAAAATAATTTAAGAACTGTTTATTAAATTATTTAAAAATTTTGTTTAGAGAAATGCATTTATGAATGGAGAAAAAAATGTTGCCATTATATCAGATGCTGCCAGTACTGGTGTGTTTCTCTAATCTACTTATTATTTTTTAATGTGTAGTTAAGTTGATTAAAAATTAAAAAATAATTAAAAATAAAAATATTTTTATAGTATTTATAATAAAAATAACATGAAATTTTTGAATTGACATGTTGAATTTTTATACAACTGATAGTTATAAGGTACTGATATATCTTTGTTGCCATGTATATAAAAAGTTAAGGAATATTGTACTTAAAATTTTTTTTTTTTTAAATGTATATTAATTTACTATAAAAGTTTTTTTTAAGCTGCCATTGTTATTTAAAAAACATATATATATATATTGTGTAGAATAATATATATAAATAAAACATATATATAAAGCATATATATTATGTAGAATAATATATATAAATAAAACATATATATTTTTGAATTAATTTAAAACATATTTTATGTTTAACTTACAGATATATTTTAATCTGAAAAATGACCAAGGGAATTTTAAAATATCCCAAAAAATTTTTTGAAGCGTTAGAAAAAATGTTATGAATATTGACTTGATTATTGATACTAAACTATTAAAAATATCTTGAGCAAAATTCAATTGTAAATTTTATTAAGTTTTTTGCTGCACTCGAGATAATATCAGTTATGTCTGTGTGCACCTGTGTTCCATAGCCTGATGAAATGTCATATCATAGCCAGAGTTGGGCGGTAGTGTGGCTTGGTTTGCTACTCTGCAACTCCGCTACATGTGAACTTTTTATTTGGTAGCAGAATTCCCAAAGCAATTTCAATAAGGAAATTTGGTTGTGGACTAAGGTCGTTACCAAAAATTTTTTTTTTCCAAATATCACTGTTTTTCTGAGTTATCATATTAATCTCATATGTGTGCAATTTGATTTTAGAATTTTGTAAACTATGTAAACTCCTGGATCCAGGCAGGTATGGAACCAATTCTTTTCTCCCCTTTTTATTTATAATCGTAAGAAGAATTCTATCTGATACAAATTGCAAGTAAATCTACTTCATACTGACCAAATTTTTGTACAAAGTTTTTCCAAATTATTGCAAGTGTTCGGATTCTTCAAGCTAGCTCCGTATCTGAACATTTTTGAAAGCACAGTTTTCTTAAGCTTAGTTTTTAGTGTGAGATTGAACTTAATCATTGTGATAACAGTCTTCTTAGTCATAGAGTCTGCTTAGTCATCATGATAACATAAATAACTTTGAGTCAACTGATCATCATGATAATATATAGATAACTTGGAGTCAATTAATCATTGTGATAACATAACTTGGAGTCAACTAATTATTGTGATAACATATAGATAACTTATAGGTACATAGGTAATGTAGATAAGCACAGACTATAGATAACTTATAGGTACATAGGTAATGTAGATAAGCACAGATTATAGATAACTTATAGGTACATAAGTAATGTAGATAAGCACAGATTATAGATAACTTATAGGTACATAGGTAATGTAGATAAGCACAGATTATAGATAACTTATAGGTACATAGGTAATGTAGATAAGCACAGATTATAGATAACTTATAGGTACATAAGTAATGTAGATAAGCACAGATTATAGATAACTTATAGGTACATAGGTAATGTAGATAAGCACAGATTATAGATAACTTATAGGTACATAGGTAATGTAGATAAGCACAGATTATAGATAACTTATAGGTACTGCAGATTTAGATTTTTGTATAAATCGAACAACAATCAAAATCATTCAACTGTAAACCTAGAAAGCAAACTTATGTTATAGCATACAAAAGCTGTTTTTGCTAGAAAAATTAAAATATTTATTAGTTATAATTTTTTTATTCATTATAATTTATTTTAAATAATTGCTTTTTTTGTTTGTTTGTCTAAGCATCGCTAATGTTTCTAATAAGTCAAGGTTTGTCATGGTTTTCAAGATTTTGTAATCTGAGGGGGAGAGAGAAATTGACAAAAGATTGTGACAAAATTATTTTTATTTATGAAAAAATTAAGTATTCTTTTTAACTGTAGTGACCTCCTTGAACTTGTGTAGGTGAAAATGTTTAACTTTTTAAAAAATAACTTTGTGTGATTTATATGTGTAATTAATATGTTGTATAATATTAATAATTTTTTTAAAAAGTTTTTTTTATTTTAGGTATTTCACTGCATGCTGATAGAATATCCAAAAATCAACGTCGTCGCATACATATTACTGCAGAACTTCCATGGAGTGCAGACAAAGCTGTTCAACAGCTCGGAAGATCACACAGATCAAACCAGATAATGTAATTTAAACTATTAGTTAATTTTTTTTTTTTTTTGCTATTAAATGTCCACAATTTCACAATTGTGTCTTAGATGGTTTTCCATAACATGATTTTTGAAGGTAAAGTAGCATTTTTAATGAAATTTTTATATAACTAGATTCTTTTTTTCCCAAACAAAGCTGAATATTTTTTATTGTGGAATTATCATAAGTCAGATTACAATTTCAAGTTTTTGAACACTCCTACCCATACTCCTTGAACACCTACCCATACTCCTTGAATACCTACCCTTTCAGACTTTTTTTGTGTGTTTAGAGAAGCTGAGAAGCCTGCCTTTTTATAATACTTTGAATTTTGATCTTTGAAAGTTTTATACTTGTTTTTATTGTTTATTATTAATGTTTTTTTACTTTTCTACTTTGTTTTTTGTGTTGTTTTTATTTGTTTACTTTTTATTTTTATTTATTTTTATATTTAGCATACAATAATAAGTAATAAAATATTATAAATATTTTTGCATTTTTGAAATGTTAAGTGTAACCTTTTAGTGGTCCTATATATAAATTGTTAACATCAAATCTCGGGGGAGAACGAAGGTTTGCTGCTGCAGTTGCTAGAAGGTTGCAGTCATTAGGTCAGTAGTTAATATTATATTATTGTTTTTATTTATTTTTTTGATTCTGTTAGATAAAGTTGAGAAAATTGGAATAATTAAAGTTTATATTTGGCATATTATATATGTGCATTCCATCACTATTTGATGAGTGTTTTTAGATTTTTAAAAAATGATCTTGATGATCATCTGCTATTGGAACAAGAAATATTTTTTTAGACATCAAACAAAGTTCTAACTTGAATACGTTTATGCTTAAACCAAATGAGAATGCTTTGCAACAAGCTGCATCAGTTAGACTTGGAACTTTTATCCCTCCATTCAATGCAATTTTTTGCAAAGAATTCTCATTTGATATTTATAACTAACAAGTTTCCTGACCATGTATATACCACCCGACCTAGTTTCGTAAATTGTTTTATTAATACAGTTAAATAAATGAATGAATACCACTAAAATGATAATGATAATAATATTAGTAATAAAATAATTCTTTTTTTTTCTTATTATATGTTTTTTATTTTTAAATTTTTAAAAACTTTATTATTTGTTCTCTGTTCTTTATATGTTATTATTTTCATAATGAAAAATCTATATATATAAGAGGTAAGTTTTATTTTGGTCTTCAGGAACTCTTTTTTTAATTTTAAGCAACATTTTATAAATAATTTTGATTGCCAGGTGCTATAACAAAGGGTGATAGAAGAGCAGCGACAGGTGCAGATTTGTCGCAGTTTAACTTTGATACTGTATATGGTAGGCAGGCACTTAAAGCAATGTATGATGCAATAGCCAAGGTAATCTTTTTCACAGTATGCTAGCTTTTTAAATTTGGTTGCCATATACTTGATATGTTTTTGCTTTTTTAGAATGAATTGTGTTCAGGAGTTTCTCTAAAAAATGTACTTGCAAGTGTGAACATAGATTGTTCACTTGAAACATTTCACTCAACTATGAAAGTATGTTTTTTTTTTATTTTTTAGAACAAGATAATTTTTCCTAACGTTTTTTTACTAATAAAATTAATGTTTTATTTTTTTGTAAAAATAACTTAGTTTTTTGCTTACAAAACATAATTAGAAAAAGGTAAAACCAAAATCAACAAGTAACTAAATACATTTATCAAGTAACTAAATCCATTCATCATGAAAATAAAAAAGTCTGATGACTGACTTTTAGACTGAGTTACATAAAATGTCCTGTATAAAGGGCCAGTATCACCTTAAAAATATAAAAAAAAAATTATTGACCATTGGACAAGAGTATCAGTCAGAAATTTAATATTTACGAAACAAAGAATATCTGATAACCCTAATTATATGGAAAGTTTTTTAATATTTAGGTTTTTAAATACTTTAGTATATTAAAATTAAAAATTTCAAAATACTGAAATAAAATTTTTTTACATAGGTATTCGTATTATTGTTCATCATATTTTATATTATAGTTTTTATCATTACATAAATTTAAAAGTTAAAAAACTTATTTAAATTGAAAATTTTTTTAAAAGAAAGCTAAATGAAAGTTTTCAAAATCTTAATAACTTTCATATAAAATCTTGGTTGGCTTGCTGGTTTCTGTCAAATATAATGTTTATTAAAAGAATTTTTGTAGCAATATGCAACTTTAATTTTAAAAAGTAACAAAGACATTTAAGAGGCAGAGCGAGATTCTTTCACCGCATGAGGGCAGCAACTAAATTTAATTGGCATATTCAAGTATCTAGTCTCTTAGGTATTTAAATAAAAAAATATATTTAATTACAAAAATTAATTTTTATTTTTTTTATTTTACAAATATTTGTTAAATATCTAAGCAAATTTTGTATTTGTAATTTAAAAAAAAAAAATTATATTCATAAATATTGCGTACTATAAAAAACGCACAAAGAAATTATTTAAAGACTGTCTCTTTGTTTAAAGAGATCATTGCACTCAGTCATACATAAAATTTTCAAAAATCCAAAATTTTTTAGTCTTTATTCGCATATGCAAAACCTCTTTTAAGGTATATAAGCCATTTAAAGTAATTCAACACAAATAAATACAAAAATGATGTTGAATTATCAAAGCAAGTAGGAAAATTAAAGAAAGGATAATAAAAGAATTAAGTAGGAAAATTAAACTCCTTCAATCAAATCAAATAATACTAAAAGTTGTAAGCCATATCAAATCAAATCAAATATATTTCTGAATAAAAGCTCTTACATCAATGATATTTACAAATAGTAATGAGTACTAGTATTCAGTAAACACCTTTCAAATTCAATAATAATAAAAATAGTGATAATAACAATATTAAATATAATATAGATATTTATAAATTATAAAAAGTTGTTATACTAATCAGGGGCGTTTACAGGAAATTTTTTGGGTAAGTCCAAAAAAAAAATTATGCCCCCTTCTGCCTCCCTATTTTTTTAGAGAGGGGGAGGGGGACCGGATATTGACCGAGTATATTTTATTAAAATGTTTGAATTCTTTAAATGACTTGTAACATTGATAAAATGGTAACTAAAGCTCAAAATATGATTTTTGCAAACTAAAAAAATTATTTTTTGAAAATACTCAGTTGTCGTAATGTATAATAAATACACGTTAAAATTTTTTACAAGATTTGTGAAAACAATTTTCAAGTATAAATTTTTTACAAGATCTGTGAAAACAATTTTTAAGTATAAATTTTTTACAAGATTTGTGAAAACAATTTACAAGATAAAAGATTTTGCTGTGTAATTTTTTTTTATATAACTTTATAAATAATTATTATAATTATAATCAATTATAAATAAACTTTATAAATACTTAGAGTCAAAAAACTAATTGCAATAACTGTACAATGCTAAATGTTTTTACAAAGATGTCTGGCTATGAAAATAGCTGTTTAACAAAAAGCAGCTAAAACATTTGAAGTTATACTTTTATTGTATTTGAATTTTATTTAAAACACAACTCATAAGTATTTATAACAAACTTGAAAAGGTTTGTTGCTTGTAATGTTTCAGTATTATTAGATTAAAGTTCATTTTTGAAACTCAGGCAGTTAAGTAAAAATTCAACTAAACTTACCACAGATCAAATTTGAGTAATAAAGCCTTTGGTTTGGAAATAATAAATAAACCTAATAAAGCCTTTGGTTAAACAAGACACTAAAAAATATGATTTGGTCTTCTTAACTAGTATAACAAAACATTGAATTTCTGCAATTGTTTTTAGAAGAAACTGAATATTAGAAAGAAATTAAAACACAGGTGCTTATAACACTTCAAAATTGTATCAATCAAACATTGTGTTAAACTCAGTAATCTATATAAAACTCAGATAGTCTAGCAAGAAACAGCGATAACCAAGTTAAAATAATTTGAAATGCAATTTTTAGGCTTGTTTAAAGGTTATTTGGGGGTGTTGATTAATAATATTTATAACTATAGAGACAAAATCTTTTAATGCTTGAATAAGATTTAAACTATAAAAATTATCATTATTACTTGCTTGCAAAATTGTGTAATTAAAAAAGTTATATTAAAAACATGTCTTGTTATACACAGTGCAACAATAAAATCAAAATTTGTTTTAACTTCAGAAGAAGAAGCAGTAGCAGAGGCTGCACCATTAATGACATTTTTTTAGACAGAAAACCACAGGTATAAAAAACTTTCGTAAAGTATCCAAGACACAATTTCACATTTCATAACACCCAAAGAAAAATCAATAATAGCTTTTATGAAAATACTAAGTAAACAAGTTTTTTCTTTAATGTTGTTCATCATAGTTCCTATTACGATTATCATGATTCTCATAAAGGAAAAACAATATGGCTAATTAAAATTATACTTAATAAGTCTAAAATCTTCTTCTTGATTATCAAAGAAAACCAAGGGACAAATACTAGTTTTTATCAATGCAATTATAAACAGCTTCTACTTGTAATAACTCTCTGTCTTCCTTTCTTGTATTCAAAGGATATCGTGGTATCAAAAGTTCTACACCATTAAAGTAATATTGGGTCGCCTAACTTTAAAGGAAATGATGCTTTTCTTTAACATACTAACTTTTTCTTTAAAATGCTATAAGAACTTGTGCATTAAGCGACATTTTGAACTAATCATCGGCCATGTTATATTTTTAATAAAATTAATTAATTTAATAAAACACAAATTAGGCAGGGTGTAAGGCAAATGGGAAGTCCGAAATTTATTTTCCACATTTGAAACCTTTTCTCTCCTTATTTATTACTTAAAATGCAAGTTATTAAAATGATACACAGTCTAATTTAATAAATCTGGGGATGTCCATATATTTTGATATATACTAGTTGTTACTAACTAATTTTACCTCCTGATGATAATTAAACAATAAAACTTGATAAAAATTTTACTCAGGGTGTACATCAATAGGGAAGTCCGAAAATTATTTATTATTTTCCACATTTGAAACCTTTTTTCTCCTTATTTACTACTTAAAATGCAAGTTATTAAAATAATACACAGTCTAGTGTAATAAAACTGTCTATTGATATATTTTGATATATACTAGTTGTTACTAATTTTACCTCCTGGTGATAGTTAAACAATAAAACTTGATTTTTTTTAAACCAATGAAAGAAAAAATTTAAAAAATATAGTTTTATATAACAAAATAAAATAAGGAATGTCAATTCAAGTTTCAAATTAAGTTATTTAACTCAAAAGTTAGTTTAACCTCCATCAAAATATTGTAATTATTATTTTTTAACAATCGCAAAATTTTGAATCCGATATACTATTTTCCGGTTTTTAATATTTTGGAATTTGAATCGTTTTCCAGTTTTTAAATTTTTTCCAACCGTTTAAGATAATTAACCGTGCATAACTTGTTTAGTTTTAGCTGTAGTATGGTTTTAATCGTTATGTATAGTAAGATTTTTTTCAACAATATAATTCAACAATGTAGCGGACATCCCCTAGACATGCCCCTGATAATAATATAACAACAACAATAATGACAGTAAAAAAAATAATTATTATAACAACAATACACTAATAATAACAATAATGATTACTGTAATAATAATAACAATATTAATATTAGTAATAATAGTTAACAGTAGTTAATATTTATAAAATAACAATAAGCAACAAAAATTATTATAGAAATTAGAAATATCAAACCTGTTTTATTAATAAAAGTAATAATAAACTGTACAGTAATAATAATAAACTGTACAGTAATAATACTAAAGACAACAAAAATTGATTATAGAAATTATAAGTATTAACTGTATTTTTTTTAATAAAAAGTAGAATAATGAAGTCCAACATTCACCAGAACATCAAAAAAATTTTAGGAAAGATTCATTAATAAAAAAATTAATAAAAAAAAAGCACAAAGTAATTAATTAATGTTTATGTAAATAATTAGGTTTATATTAATACACATAGAATTTATTTCCATTGATTGAAAAAAACATGCATAAAATATTTTTTAAAAATTTAGATTTTTTATCCAGTTATCCATTGTTTATTTGGTTTGATAATTTAATTGGTTTGATAGTTTATTTAGTTTAATAATTTATTTTGTTTGATAGTTTATATGGTTTGACATTTTTCTCGGTTTAATAATTTATTTGATATGGTATTTTATTTGGTTTGATAGTTTGTTTGCTTTTATTACTTATTTGGTTTAATAGTTTTTTTTGGTTTGATAGTTTATTTGGTTTGATAATGTATTTTTTGTTTTTTGTTTTGATAATGTATTTGATATTATTTTAAAATGTTTTTCACTTTTTAGTCATGTTTATATGATATGGATGTCATTGACCAAAATGTAGTTGGTGGTAGTGTATCAGAGAAATATGCAAAAGATATGGGAAAGTTTCTTAATCGAATACTTGGTTTAGAAGTTCAAAAGCAAAATCTTGTAAGTATTAAACATGTTTTAAACTTGTATTAAATTAAATTCAACAAACTTTTCTTTTTAAATAATAAAAAAAGGTCACAGTGCCAAAAAAATAAGGATTATTCATAATAACGGTGAGGTCTGTTTTAGTCTCTTTCAAAATCTGAAACAAACAAGAAAAATTAAACAAGTAAAGTTTACTGAAAATCAGATGTATTTGGTTAGATTCTGATTACTTCTGTAAGTTAAGTTATCTATCCTACTGTCTCTAGGCAACTACTGTGTGCTGCTTTTTTCTAACTTTGATAGGGTGTGCTTATATGATAAGATTAGATAATGTTGATATAAATAATGAGAAGTGTTGGGTAAGTGATAAAATTAATGTTGATTTGTGATATTTGGTGTTGTTATTTTTTTATATATTTTTTTTAATTATTTTATTATTGTTATTTTTATATTTATATTTTATTTATTATTATTTTTTATTATTTTATTATTGTTATTTTTATATTTATATTTTATAATTGTTATTTTTAATTTGGTGTTGTTATTGTAGTAATATCATGTTTACTTGTTATTGAACTAAATTTTTTTCTCTTTATTTTACAAGTCAAACTAAGTTGTTACTTGTGGTAGGGTGTTAAAGTTGTTGATTTTTTGGTTGATGTAATAAAAAAAAAGTCTAACATTTTATTTTGAAAAATTATTTTTAGACAGTTTCTAAATAAAATTATGTTTCTTTTGTTTAGTTTTTTATAAGATGTCATAATCATTTTTACCAAACATCTGTATTTTGATTTCTTAATAGATGTTTTCTTACTTTTGCCAATGCATGGAGACAACAACAGCTGCTGCAAAGCGGGAAGGAAGGTTAAAAAGCTGATTTAGTTATATAAATAGTTATTTTCATTTAATATTTGTATTTTAATTTCTTAATGTTTTTTATTTTTGCCCATGCATAGAAACAACTTTAGCTGCTGGAAATAAAAAATAACTTTAGCTGCATCGAAGGACACAATATCCTTTTCAGTTTAAAATGAGAAGGACAAATTAAAGGATATATTTAAGTGGTTAAAAAAAAATATATATATATATTTTTTGAATTCAGTTGATTTTTATAATCATAGATATAATGATGGTGTCACAGATATTTGTGGTAGTTCGATTACAAAACATGGTGATGCTAAAACTGTATTTAGTGAAATTCAAATGGGTGCTTCAGTCATACAGTATAAATTTTTTTTTATTTAAATTAGTTTAAAATTTTAAAAGTATTAAAAATTGTTTAAAAGTATTTAAATTCATATATACAACAATTTTTGTTGCTTTTATACGTCTACTTGATTTATTAGATGCTTTGAACTTGAATATGGTTTCATTTCTTTTGTTCCATCATGCTTTGCAGTGGATGTGCTGCAAATATGCCTGGGTTTTGCTGGTGCTATTTTGGATAATTTCAAATTTTTTTATTGTATGCAATATTTTTCATAGAAACAAAATAGTCATTAAATCTAGTCTCATTTTTAATTAATTGGTCTATCTTCTGAAATATATAGCATTTTTACACTTGGTTCAACATGGTTAGATATTAAATTATTAACAATATATTCTTTTGAAGGACGTAAATCTTGATTCCAAAATGCAGCAGTAAAACTTAACTTAAAATGAACTTAAAATAAACTTGTTTCTTGTGCAATCTGCACTTTATCTTCCCACAAAGTTGAAAATTTTTCAGCAAAATTCACTTGAAGAATGGCGGTGTCTATGAAGTGTCTGGGTCACTATGAAATTAGGTCTTACGATCATTGTATGGCTTTGACTTTTCTGTTTATTAAAATAATGCCAAAGAAATAAAAGTGAAGGTTTTAAAAAATGCTGTGATCATCAAATCTTCATCTTTTTTTTTAACTTTTTTAATAAATTCTTTTCCATCTCCTTTTACAACTTTCTCCGATTGGTACCAGGTAATACTTGGTTTAGAAGTTCAAAAACAAAATCTTGTAAATATTAAACATGTTTTAAACTCGAATTAAATTAAACATGTTTTAAACTTGTATTAAATTAAATTCAACAAACCTTTCTTTTTAAATAATAAAAAAAGGTAAAAAAAAACCGATATCATTTAATATTTCATGAAACTTTGCAGCATTTTTGCAGTGTTTTGTATTTATGATGCTTTAATAAGTTTTATTTGCGTTCAGTCGCAATTACAATTATCGCAACTAATACAATTCTAAGAGGAAATTCATGTGAATACAATGGAAAATTTAAACGCTCTTTGAGGATTAGGCTTTGAGGATATGTTTTGGTGTTGTTGAAGACAAATATCGTTTCTCTGTATTAAACTAGAAAAGAGCACATGGTGATGGACATGCACATGTGGTAGGCATGCCCATGTTGTGGGCATAAACTTGCAAACTTTGATTCTTCAGGATACTCTTCTTCATAGAAATACAACACTTTTGAAAAGTTTCATTCTTTTCCTTTGTTCTCAACAAAATGTCCTAACGTTAACAATGTCTTGTTTTCCTAATGCTTTTGCTCTCTTTATTGGCTTTTTTCTATTAATCGTTTTTTTTAATATTTCTTTTTTAGACATGTATTTGTTACGGTTGATCGTGGGGTATCTTTTGAAACAGCCAAAGAAAAATTTATAAAAAACTCTGATGTGAGTTGTGATTTTTATCGATCAAAGAGAGAACAATATGGCAAAAAATTGTATTTACTAGCAGTACAAAAAGATTTATCTCCACATTTATTTATGGTAACAAGGTAATTAATTAATTTATTGATTGTTAAGATCAAAATATTTAAGAATCTTTATGTGTATGTGTGTGTTAGTGTATGTTTTTTTCAGATATATATATATATATATATATATATATATATATATATATATATATATATATATATATATATATATATATATATATATATATATATATATATATATATATATATATATATATATATATATATATATATATATATATATATATACCACCCACCAGATCATCCATCATAATGACCACCTACTAACAGTCATCAAGTCAGCATGATGAAACACCCACTAACAGTCATCAAGCAGGATCATTTACATTTTGGCACTCTAAGTTTGAAAATGATGGGCCGTCATCATGCACTACCTTTTTTCAAACATAATTACAATTACTATGGAAAAAAATGTTTGTCTGTGGAATATGTCTGAGTTTTTAGAGTCAGATATAAAGATATAAATTTTTGAGTCAAATATAAAGATATAAAAAAAGAGATGAATCCATGTAGAAGTGTGGCTCAGAGATAAGTTTTTTAGATTTTAGACAAACCTTCCTATTATATGGTTTTTGAATATTTAACTAACAAACACTTAATCTCTAATCTTGAATCTAATAACTTACTTTCTTATCATCAATACGGATTTTGATCTTCTCGTTCTACAGCCGATACGCTAACATTAATAACTGATAGGTTTTATCGTGCATTAGATGGAGGTATCCGATAGGTTTTATCGTACATTAGATAGAGGTTTAGGTAACTTTTTTAGATTTTAGACAAACAGCATAGACCTTTGCATTACACTTATACAATCATAAACATATACCTTTTATATCATTTTACGAGCTTTTTTATTGTTATTATAAAAACTTTATTTTTATTATATAAACCTTATCTGGTAATAAGTAAATTGTTGGTCAGAATATGTATGCATGTGTGAATGTATGTATTTATGTATGTATTAGAGTGTGTATTATGTATGTATTTACAAAAAATTCTTCAAATGTGTATCATTATGGGTCGTAGATGAAGCAAAATCATATAAAAACTTCAAAAATGATAATTATATTACAACTGGTTGTGTATTTATTTGCCAATAAGAAAATAATTTACAATTTTAATTTATAAAAACAAATATTTACATGACTAGTACTAGAAGAAGACTAACTCAGTCTTATCACCAAGCCCCAAACATAAAAAACTTATTGAAAAAAAAAGTTTTCAAAAATATTGATGAAAATGCAAAATGTTTTTTTTTATTTTTAGTTAATAAACTTCATTTTTTATGCTGTTAAATTTAACATATTTATTTTTATGAATTTGTTTTATAAAAAAATTCAAAAAATATTTGACATCATAGTGTATTTTCATGTATGTATATATGTATGTATGTATATATGTATGTATGTATGTATGTATGTATGTATGTATGTATGTATGTATGTATGTATGTATGTATGTATGTATGTATGTATGTATGTATGTATGTATGTATGTATGTATGTATGTATGTATGTATGTATGTATGTATGTATGTATGTATGTATGTATGTATGCATGTATGTATGTATGTATGTATGTATGTATGTATGTATGTATGTATGTATGTATGTATGTATGTATGTATGTATGTATGTATGTATGTATGTATGTATGTATGTATGTATGTATGTATGTATGTATGTATGTATGAGTGTATGTATGTATGTGTGTATGGTATGTATATATATGGATGTTATATGCTATGTATATATCTTTTGCATAACATTAAAGTTTTTTTTTGTCTCGCGTACTAAAAAATGTTGTTGCTTAGAAAATAGTTTTTTTTTTTACTAATCTTTAATAAAAAATAATAAATAAATAATAAATTTAATAATTACATAATAAATAATTCTTGTTGTTTTTTTACTGTTCATTTTACTCAAAACTTTGATGTGGTCTCAAACTACGTTTTTTCAACTAATCATAAACTTGCAATATTTCTTAATTTCATACCGCCAAAAAGTTGTTAAATTATAGTATTTTTTTTTTTTGAGCTAATATTGCCTTAAACTGCGTTTTCACTTATCAAAGTGCTTGCTATTTTATATTGTTTAAGGAAACATTTATGTTTAACTTTTGCTTTTATTTCTAATTTGCAATTATATAAACTTTTCTTACATACAAAAAATAATCCTAGAAACACTATTATTAACAGAGGCAGCCCTTGAAATAAGGAAAAAAATGGTTTTTTGGCATCTTTGAACTATTAGAAGTTGGCATCAGTTTTACTAAAAACATATAAAATAAGGTCTGTCATTTTTTCAGTTCAGAGATAAATTTTATAGACTTAGGACAAACAGCATAGACCTACACATTATACTTAGACACTCATATGATATAAAATATTTGAATATAAAATATTGCTTTCATCTACATGTACAGCAGTCAAAAGATCATTTTGTAGAAAATCATTAATCCACAATCAAAAGCAAAATAAATTTTAATATTGAATACAGGCCCAGATTTAGACACCAGCAAGGTGTGCCATGGCACATGGGTTTCCACAAAATTAGCGGTCCCTGCAAACTAAAAATAAAAAATTAGATGATAAAAAAATTGTGTTTTTATATTGATGACTTGATAGTAGACACTAAATCACATTGACTTGATTATAGTAGACATTAAATCACATTGATTAAAGTAATTGATTTTACTAATTGTTTAAATTAATAAATAAATGGTTTATTCCCGTGAGTAAAATCTGAACAAAAAAGTTTTTATGCGAAAGATTAAATTTTTTTTTTTTAAATCCATTATTAAAACAAAACAAAAAAAGCACCATAAAAAAATAAAACAAAAAAACATGCTTTTTTTGACAAAAAAGCCCCACAGATTTAGAAAAAAAAGTTTTTTTTGTAATTTGTTTAGTTATTTTTTAGTTAAAAATCAAAAAGGTGCAGAATAATGTACAGCTAAAAGTCAAAGATAAGTACTTTATCTGGGCTTATTACTGTATAGAGTTACTGAACCAACCTTACTAATCAGGAAATTCAGGATACAGAATCTGTTGTCTAAAAAATAGTTTTATTTTAATTGTTATACATTATGATAAATTATATATAGCATGTAAGAAGTTTTTTTTATTTTTAAAATCTTTTAACATAAATAAAAATTAAAAAAAAAATTTTTTTTGCAACTCTAATTTTAGTTTTTGCTTAAAATCTTTTTTTAAAATGTATTTTTTGTACAAATTATATATTAATATTATTTCTTGAAATATATTTATAATATTATTAAAAATATTATATATTGAACATTTTGATATTATTTTTATTTCATACTTATTATGTTATGAATTTTTTTAATGTTTTTAAAGGCCTAATACTGGAGTGTCTCCTTTTGAAGAAGATAAAAATGATTTACTTCATAAATATGAAAAAATTCTACCAGCTGAAGCAGGTAAAACAATAAGAAAAATATTTTAGTGTGATTATAAATTTCTACAATTATAATTATCTAAATATCAAACATAATGAAAGTTATTTTTTGTAGTTAATTACAAACTGGCTTTATTTGTTGTTGGAAAAAATGACAAAGAAATTTCTGTCCTAACTTTGAAATGTGTTTTCTACCTAATCATATTTTTGTTATGTTTTAGGCTTTTATGCTTTAATTATGGTTTTAGACTGAAAGTTTTAAAATTATTTCTCATTTTTTGAAATTTAAGATATCTTGTGGCAAGCAAATATTGTTGATTACCGAGTTAAATTTGAACGCTTTAAAGGTTGATTGTAAATCACAAAGTTTGAGAATGGGGCAGAGTTGGAATCTCAGTTGCCCAGCGGCGCAGAGCAACTCGTTTTCTCAAAAGGCAACTTTGAAAAAAAATGCCTGTAGGCAACATCCATAAGGATGACCAGACAAATTGACCATATTTTGTATTATGAAGATTGTGTTCCTTGCGATTATTTAAAAGAAACTTAAAAAAGCATTTAAAGTACATTGCGTTTGAAAATGCATATAAATTAATACATTTAAAAATAATATTATTACATTTAAAAGTAGTACACTATGGTGTATTATATCTAATTTTACTACGCATAATAAAAAGAAACCAACATAAATTAGACATGCATGTGATTTTCAAAATTGACATGAAACGTTTCAAAGTGCAACTATACTATTTTTTTTAATGTTGCATTTTGAAGCACATTTCATTTTCAATTTAAAATGCGAATTTATCAACAAAAAAAAGTTAACAACATTAGCCGTATTTTGAATCATGTTTTTTTTTTAATTTCAAAATTATATTTTCTTTCATTTCATAATCGTAATGTATTATTTTTTAAGTCATATTTTGAACCTTGTGAATTGGCATGTGAATCATTAATAATAATGAACCATTAATAAAATTAGTTTTCATTAGTTATTTAAACTTTGTCAAACAAAAGTAACAATAAAAAACATTAATAATGCATATTGAAATTTTTTTCTAAAAAAAGAGATACCCTAATAAGTTAAATTACTTTAAAAACATGTTTTAAACATTCAACTAATTTAAATTTGATTGAAGATTGAGCGAGAATAATAGAAAATTATTCTTTCATTATATATACGCGGAAACGCATTGCATTTCTACTATAAATGCAATGGAATCCATTGCATTTCTACTATAAATGCAATGGAATCCATTGCATTTCTACTATAAATGCAAAGAATCCATTGCATTTCTACTATAAATGCAAAGAATCCATTGCATTTCTACTATAAATGCAATGGAATCCATTGCATTTCTACTATAAATGCAATGAAAAAATTGTTATATTTAAAGTTTAGATTCGAAAGTTTCTTTGCAACTAAGCATAATAAAAATTACTTTTTTTAATGTTTTTTAATGTTTTAATTTAAACATTTTGTAACATGTTTTAACATTCGATTATACTATTTCCTAATTCCCAATTTCACTTTTTTTATTAATATTTTATTTATAATTTAAACAGTTTTTATTAATCCTATTTTAGTTTAAATTTTTTTCCTTCAGTTTTTACACCGAGAAAAAATAGTCAACAAAATTAAAAATACCATCATAAAACATGATTTTTCAGTATGCAGGAGATTATCGCCTGCAGAGCTAGTGGTAAAAAACTAGATGTTCCATTCCTGAGGCCTCTATGGTCAAAGAATCAGATAATTATAGTATAAGTTCATAATTATTGTTTCTTATGTAATTATTATGTAAATATTCTTGTAATTTGATAAATGATTAAATAAATTGAGATTTTGTTTTGTCTGCACACCTATTAGTTAGTACTGTTGTAAAATAACTAATTTAATTATGTAATTATGTTAATTATGTAAATTGATGTTTATTTTATGTTTGTTTTAGAAGAGGGCTGGAATGAGCAATACGAAACAACTAAATATAATTGTATTCATGGAAAGAATTGTAAATTTAGAGGAGTTTGTCAAAGTAATTCATCATTATTTTTATTTAAAGCAAACATTTAAATAAAGTCCAAGTAAATCAAAAATATTAATTTATTATTTATTTATTATTGATATATATATATATATATATATATATATATATATATATATATATATATATATATATATATATATATATATGTATATATATATATATATATATATATATATATATATATATAAAAATATATAAAAATATATATATATATATATATATATATATATATATATATATATATATATATATATATATATATATATATATATAGTCTTGCATGGTAGTCGCAAAGTTTTTCCCATTAACTGTTGTTTTAAAGAGCGTGTTAATAAGCCTGACCAGAAAATGTTAAAAAACTTCAAAAAAAATTTTTTTTTTAAATGATAGACTGCCTGCCCAAACCAAACCCTCAATCGATGTAGCAGCACTCCCTTGCAAGTCAGGCTATTTGTCAGTCGATGTAGCAGCACTCCCTTGCGAGTCAGGCTATTTGTCAGTCGATGTTGCAGCACTGTTGCGAGTCAGGTTATAAGATAGTCAATGTAGCAACACTCCCTTGTAGCAGCAGGCTATAAGATAATCGAAGTAGCAACACTTATGCATGTTTTAAAAATGTTTTTTAATAAAACAAAAACACCACTAATTAAAAAAAACTTTCTAGTCATTATTATTGCAGTTTTTTTAAAAAAACAATAAAATTTAATGTACTTCTGCATTAATTTAATTGCTTTGGCATTTCGGCGACAATAAAATGCAGCTTAAGAGACAAGTTAAAAAAATTGTAGTCGAAAGAGACTTTTTTTTACCATAAAAGTCTCTTTCGACTACACTATAAGGATATATATATATATATATATATATATATATATATATATATATATATATATATATATATATATATATATATATATATATATATATATATATATATATATATATATATATATATATATATATATAAAAACAACTTTTGATGGAACTCTGAGTTTCATGCCTTTCGGCAATCATCAGCCGTTGTGTATTTCGTCACTCAAAAACTGTTTAAAAATTACAAATTAAAATTACGGTGGAACGAGTTCTTACATTACCAAACAAAACAAAACAAAACGACGTCAAAGGTTTTAGTCCCCGGTATCAAATAAGGATAGTAAAAATTTTTTTGAATGCCGGCACTTTGATATTATTTCATATCTTTTATTAAGTAAGTTTTCTCCTTTATATGATAATATGTAAAACTTCTTGCGGAGACAAAGATTACAAACTTTTGATGCTTGATTGTAGGGCTTACATTGTGCTATTATCTTCCATGTAATCACAGGATTTATATATTTCGATTTTAGCTCCCATATTTCTTTGGAAAGTTCAGTGTCATTTTTATATTTGGGTGCATTGAAAGATTTGTATAAATTTTTTTGTATAAATTTGCTCCTACAAGTTGAGCACTCTTCTCAAGTCGTCAACAAAAATGGAAAAAATAAACTTGAAATATTCAATCAAAAATATACCGATTCGATCTGAAAAAGAATATAAATTAAAACTACTAAACAAAACAGAAATGCTCGTAAAGAAAATGAGATGGAAGGCGTTCTTTTTCATAAATAACTACCCAAGAAATGATTCAAATTATACAGACTACGGAATCAAATCATCAAAATGCCCACCACTAATAAATGAAATGCGTTCTTTCGAAAAAGACCTTATAAACTTAGTTAAATCAATAAAATTTTGCAACATAAACTGTAAGTTTCAAAATAATATGCAAAAAGACTTAAAATCCATACGTACGTCGCATAAAACATTAATAAAGGCAGACAAAACATCTAATTTGTATAAATTATCTAAAGATGAATACAACAAACTGTTAACAAACGCAATTACTTCTACCTACAAAAAGTCGATGCCAGAATTAAAAGATCAAATAATTAAGGAAGGAAAAAACCTTTTAATCCACCATGAAGTGTATAACAATATTGAGATAAACGGATCGTCCGGCTGCTTTTTACATTAAAAGACCATAAGGATAATTTTATTAACAACCCTTCAGTTCGCCTTTTAAACCCTTCGAAAAACGAGGTAGGAAGAATTAGTAAAGTTATTTTATCTAAAATTATTCACGAATTAAAAAATAAACTACAGTTGAATCAATGGCAAAGCACCCATTTTGTTATCGATTGGTTTAAAAAAATCAAAAATAAACACCTTTGCAAATTTCTAATTTTTGATATAAATGATTTTTACCCATCTATTAGTGAAAACATTCTTACCAATGCAATCAGTTTCGCCGAACAACATGTTATTATAAAAAATGACGATAAAAAAATAATATATCATGCAAGAAAATCTTTAATTTTTAATAACGACGAAGCTTGGATAAAGAAAAGAGGCGAATTATTTGATGTCACAATGGGAGCATTTGATGGAGCTGAAGTTTGTGAACTAGTTGGTATTTTTATGTTGTTTCAGCTCTCTCAACATTACGATAAAAATAATTTTGGCTTGTATTGTGACGACGGGCTTGCTATTTTTGAAAACAAAAGCGGCCAGCAAATGGAAAAAATCAAAAAGCATTTTACACATATTTTTAAAAGTAACAACCTACTTATCTCCATCCAATGTAATATTAAAATTGTCAATTTTCTTGATGTAACATTGAACCTGATTGACATTTCTTATCAACCGTATTGTAAACCTAATAACCAACTTATGTATGTTCATTCAGAGTCAAACCATCCACCTAATATAATAAAAGAAATCCCTCGCACTATTGAGTTAAGATTATCGAATATGGCAGTAAATGAAACTGTGTTCAATAACTCAATTATTCGGTATGAAGAGGCTTTACGTAAATCAGGATACAATTCAAAACTCACCTACCAACCACAAATAAACAAAAATCAAAACAGACATCGCAAATGTAAAATTATATGGTACAACCCCCCGTTTAGCAAAAATGTTGAAACTAAAATTGGAAATCGCTTTTTAGCTTTAGTTGACCAACACTTTCCAGTAGGACACAGGCTTCATAAAATTTTTAATCGAAACTATGTTAAAGTAAGCTATAGTTGCATGCCTAATGTCAAGTCTTTAATAAATACACATAATAACAAAATTTTACATAGCGATAAAAATAAAACATCAAAAAAATGTAACTGCATAGACAAAAATATTTGTCCGTTAAATAACCAATGCCTTTTTAGCAATATCATATACCAAGCCACTGTAAGTTCTGGTGATCCTCAATGCAAAGATAAAGTTTATTTCGGTATAAGTGAAACCACATTTAAATTAAGATATGCCAACCATCTTAAATCTTTCAATGCACCCAAATATAAAAATGACACTGAACTTTCCAAAGAAATATGGGAGCTAAAATTGAAATATATAAATCCTGTGATTACATGGAAGATAATAGCACAATGTAAGCCCTACAATCAAGCATCAAAAGTTTGTAATCTTTGTCTCCGCGAGAAATTTCACATATTATCATATAAAGGAGAAAACTTACTTAATAAAAGATATGAAATAATATCAAAGTGCCGGCATTCAAAAAAATTTTTACTATCCTTATTTGATACCGGGGACTAAAACCTTTGACGTCGTTTTGTTTTGTTTTGTTTGGTAATGTCAGAACTCGTTCCACCGTAATTTTAATTTGTAATTTTTAAACGGTTTTTAAGTGACGAAATTCACAATGGCTGATGTTTGCCGAAAGGCATGAAACTCAGAGTTCCATCAAAAGTTGTTTTTATTCATTTAATATAAATAAATAAATATTGCTCTATTATTTAATAGTGTTGAGCACTCTTAAACGCACAAGAGTATTTGTATTATTATTATTATTATACCATAATAATACATTTTCTATTTTGTATATATATATATATATATATATATATATATATATATATATATATATATATATATATATATATATATATATATATATATATATATATATATATATATATAAATATATATATATATATATTCAACACGCAGTGCTATACATTCAACACACAGTGATATATGTAAAAAAACTAAAACAGATGCATACATATTCTCTTGACGTGATGCAGACATAATTATGGAGATAAACTAACTCACCCAACTGACTCTGCCAATCAAAAGCATTTTGGAACTTTTGCACTTATTGGTTTACAAGTTTATTGCTCTGCCAATCAAAAGCATTTTGGAACCTTTGCATTTATTGGTTTACTTGTTGGTTTACATGTTTATTGAAAAAATTAATTTTTCTTTTACTACATTAGTGATTGCTTCAAAACCTACAGCAAATATCACAGATTAAATAAAAGCTATACTAGAAACATTAAAAATATTTCTGGTATGGCTTTTATTTAATCTAGGATTAAATAAAAGCCATACCAGATAAATAATTATGGCTTCAGCCAAAAGTCCTAAAGAACTATATCAGAAAATAGATGTTCTTATAGATTGCATAATATTAGCAGAAGTTCCTGCTGGTCAACACTTTTGTAATTTATATAAAACTTATTATGACAGCTATTGAAAGAAGTCTTAAAATCAAATTGAAAATGGAATAAATACAGTTAAACTTTTGAAGGTGTTTTTTTAGATATATCTATTAACAAAAGTACCAAACATTATCTTTTACCTTTTTGTCAAGGCTACTAAACTTGTTTGGTCTGTGTTTTATTTAAAAAAAAATTCTATAAAGAAATTAAGACTTGAAAACTTTAAGCAACGTAAAAACAAAGGTATTTTTCTTTTTGAATTTAAAGGTGTTTGATTTAAATTTTATTCACAATCTTTGTTTATCGTTTGCTTCACTTTCATTATTTGACTTCAAAGATGTTTTAGACCAACATGAATATGAATATCACAAATAAACTTAGGCTTGATTAGATGCTTGTCTAGGCTCGCTTAGATACTTGCTTAGATGCTAGGAATTTTGATTACATAATAGTTACTTTAGTCATTTCTAGTTATTTTAGTTACTTTAGTCAGTTAATTACTACAGTAGCAGCTTTTGAAGTTCAAATCATTTTGTAATTCTGGTAAAACCTAAATGCATTCATTCTAAATCAGCATGAATAATGAATAAAGATAAAGTGGTTAAGCTTCAAAAACATCTTTAGAAAATTAATTTTTTACCCCCTAACTTTTTATTGTTTTTTATTTATTGTTTTTATTATTTTACTTCAGTTATTTAGTTTTTTTCCTCGTTTTTTAATTTTTGAAAGGTTGTAGGTTTAGACCGCGATCCGTGCAGGCATCGCATCGGTCGCATCGCATCGGTCAGTCGCATTGCATCGGTCGGTGACCTCCCTCTCAGAACCTTATAATTTTTTCAGAAACTTTATTTATATATGTATATATATAAATATATAAATATATATTTTTATATATATATATATATATATATAAATATATATAATATATATAAAAATATATATATATATATATATATATATATATATATATATATATATATATATACATATTCAACACGCAGTGCTATACATTCAACACACAGTGATATATGTAAAAAAACTAAAACAGATGCATACATATTCTTTTGACGTTATGCAGACATAATTATGGAGATAAACTAACTCACCCAACTGACTCTGCCAATCAAAAGCATTTTGGAACTTTTGCACTTATTGGTTTACAAGTTTATTGCTCTGCCAATCAAAAGCATTTTGGAACCTTTGCATTTATTGGTTTACTTGTTGGTTTACATGTTTATTGAAAAAATTAATTTTTCTTTTACTACATTAGTGATTGCTTCAAAACCTACAGCAAATATCACAGATTAAATAAAAGCTATACCAGAAACATTAAAAATATTTCTGGTATGGCTTCAGCCATACCAGAAATATTTTTGTGCAGGTTGGTGACCACCTTCGCATCGGTTGGTGACCACCTTCTCAGAACCATATAATTTTTTCAGAAACTTTTTTATATGTAATAACATTATCGAAAAAGTTCCCAAGTTTTTCTTCTGCAGTTTTTGAGAAAAAAGCGTTAGAACCCCCTATAAAAATCAATTTACATGACGATTTACACGACGTTTCGTTTCGTTAAAAATAATCAATAAAAAACAGAACATACTTTTGAATAATTTTTCTCAAGTTCATTTTAAATAAATGCATGCGGCAAATTACTTGTCTTTCTAATATTCAAAACAAAATAAAAACATGGCCGCAGCCGAGTATCTCATGTCTAATTCATTTTTCTTAATGTAATGTTTATGTATATATTTCATGTCCGAGTATCTCATGTCTTATTCATTTTTCAAATTGTGAAGTTGAACAATTAAAAAATTTTACTAATTTAACTTATGAAAAATTTATTTTATCACGAAATGAATGGCTTATGATAAATGACAAAAATTCAGAAGCTACGGGTATAGCACATAAAGTTGTAAGTTGTCCTGAAAATTTTGATAAAAACTCTCATTTGGTATACTATCTAAAATGTTATAAATATTTCACAGATGTGTCTAGAATTGAAAGAGCCAGAAAAAGCTCTAAAATAGAAAATAAAAGAAAATCTTCCCGATTATCATCAGTTAGCATTTCAACAAGTTCTTCAGTTTTGCAGCCACTTCGTATTATTTGTGAAAAAAAAAATCTTTAGTTTACAGATTTTCACGACAAAAAAAGAAAAATACAGAAACCTAATTTGTGTCAAACTTTTGACTGGTTTATTGCGTCAAGCAGCTGAAGATTAAAATGATGAACGTATTTTGTTACACATTAAAGACAAGGATTGTGTTGCTGTTGAGGTGAGGTATCATAAAACATGTTACAATGAATATACAAAACTTTATAAATCTTTAATACCACCTTCAGAGATATCTACCAGCAACTTAATGTATAAGTTGTTCTTTGAATCATTTTGTAGACAAGTTATTGACACTAAAATCATCAAGTTAAAAAAAGTTTATTGCCCAAGTTATTTTACTGAATATTTTATTAAAATTGTTAAAAGAGTAGAAAATTTGGATGCTAGCAATTATAAAAGCTGTCGCTTAAAAAAAAGATTAATAAATTGTGATTTGGTATTTTATCAGCCATTTTATCGCAGTCAAAGTGAATTTGTTTTTTATGAGGATATAGGTGCAGTTGTTTTAAATAAAGAAATTGATGAGCTTGATTCTCAAAATTCACAAGAATCAGGTCTTTCAGATAATAATGAAACTGAAAGTGAACAAGAGAACGATTTATTTAATGTTAGTTATTCTGCCTTTCATCAAGTTTGTATGAAAATTAAAGAATCTCTGAAAATGTGGAACTGGGGTTAAAAATGCTTGGCCACCACTAGCGTCAGATTTTAGTTTTGAAAACATTGAAAGTGGAATTTTCTGTCAATAATTCTTGATTATACAGATGAAGTTAGTTACAAAATATAGATGTCAATATAGAGTTCAAACTAAAGTTGAAAGTTCTATCTATTGCACAAGATTTATTGTTTATTTTTTCAAAAGGTAAAACAATAACATATAAGTCTTGGATAAATCAAGAATTAAAAAGGATAAAGAGTATGTTACATCAATTCTGGAGACTGTTAATACAATGATAAACACTTTTGATGATGACAGAAAGGAACTTCTACAGTTAGCAAGTGGGCACAGAAAATACTTCAAGAGATAAGCTCATTTTTTGGAAATAGGAAAACAAAAAGCTGAGAGTTTTATAAACAAAAATATTCTTAGCAAAGAGCCAGGCATATTTTCTCCAATTAAAAAAACGATGTTAAATACATTTTCCAACATGCACAATAAAGTACATACTAAAAATAAAAAAGGGGAAATGGTGGAAATAAAGAACACCACAAATTTGTTTGTTAAGTTAATATTGCTGGCAAAATGTAGAGATATTGACATGAAGGAAGTTTTAAAGTATCCTCTACAACCTCATCCCTCACCTTTTGCCACTGCAGATGGAACTTTAGTAAAAACAACAAAAAGTAATTTGTTAAAAACTCTTGAAGAGCCTGGTAAAGATTCACAGGTGTCGCCAATTGTTGAAAGTGGAGAAAGAAGAAGTATCTGAAATAATCTCTCTTAAAAGTGACCATGAAGAAGCAGATACTTGATTTATGGCTCACTGTTACCATGCAGCTCACAAAAATGTTATAATTTGGAGTCCTGACACTGATGTATTTGTCATTGCTTTACATGCTATCAAACATTTTACTGTTAATGTATTATTTGCAACCGGAAATCAAAACAACAAGCGTATAATTAATGTAAGAAAAGTAGCTGATCATTGGGGTAGATCTTTTGTAAACGCTGTAGTTGGCTTTCATTCTTTTACAGGTTAATTGGTTAACTTAATTTATCTACCTTTTATGACATGATTTCCCATTCTTTTTTTTGTAAGTTTCACTTACATAATACAAACATTTAAAATACTGTAAAATTGTATAATGTGTTTTCCTTTTAGGATGCGATACTTCAAGTTCATTTTATTGTAAAGGAAAAGCTTCAGTACTTAAGGTTTTACAAAAAAAAACCCGAGTATGAATGCATGTTAGCAGAGCTCGGTGAAAATCACATGAAAGAATCAGATTTATTTACTAAAATAGAGAAATTTGTGTGTCACTTTTATGGTAATGACATTGTTTCTTCAGTTAACGAGTTGAAATATGAACTCTTCAAAAGTGGCAAATATAGTAAAGAGCAATTGCCTCCAACTTCCGATGCATTAGTACAACACATACTGAGATGTAATTATCAAGCTTATATCTGGAAACATGCCACTATACCTCTATTGAATATGCCAAGTGTTTTGGAACATGGTTGGACGATGGATGGCGACAAATCGAAGATAAAATGTCAAATGAAATTGCAAGCCTAAGTTTATTAATTGTAGATGCGTGACTGGTTGTATAATAAAACGATGCTTATGTTGGAGTGTAGAACTGTCAGGTTCTGATTTATGTAAATGCATTGAGTGTGGCAATAAAAATTCAAAATTCGCCGAAGACAGCGATGATTCTTACAATGGAATAATTTCAAGTGATTCTGATTCCGATAGAGATAATTAATTATTGTAAACTTTTATGTTTGTAAGATAATAAAAATGAATTTAAAAAAGTTAAATGAACAATTAAATGTATTATCAGTTGTTAAAACGATATTTTAAATTAAATTTTAGAATTAAACGATAAAAATCATTTCACTCTTATATACCTATTTAAATGAATGTATAATTGGTTATATATTAAAAATATTTCATATATTTATATACAATTTAGTATTTATGCTGTCATAGCTGCTAAGAACAGTTTGTTAAATGCATCGGCTACTGTCTGGCACAGATGTATTTTTAATATATTGTTTCCAGTTTAGGATGTTGAAAACTGGATCTTCTTGACTCAATGCACGAGTCAAGAAGATCCAGTTTTGGTCAATTCAATCAGAAATAACATCTTTTTGATGTTATTTCTGATTGAATCGACCAAACCCTCTCTCTTTATCCATCAGCAATTATTGTAGTTGTTGGTGACTTTAATGCTTCTCACACTGATTGGCTTGACTCTAGTGTCAGTGACGCTGCAGGCTTTAAAGTCAACTTTAGCCTTTCTCAATCCCAAACTTAAATAGTCAACTTTCCAACTCGCTTTCCAGACCACCATTTACCTTTTTTACTCAACCTATCTCTTGTCTCTGATCCTAGTCAATGCTCAGTTTCTCCACATTTACCCTTAGATGTTTCTGATCACAGTTTCATCTCTCTAAAACTATTATATCATTCTTTTTCATCATCAGAATCCCCCTCTTGTACCTCTTACAATTACATTAAAGCTGACTGGGACTCTTTTCGTGATTTTCTTCATGATGGCTCTTTCTGGTAGAAATCTTTTGTCTTCCTGCTGACAAATGTGCTTCTTACATAACTTCCTGGATTCAGGCTGGCATAGAATCTTTTGTTACCTCTCGACGATTCCAGGTCAAGCCTCACTCTGCTCTAGGGTTTTCCTCACATTGTGCTGCTGCTATTTCCAATTGAAACCATTACTTCCATATTTATCAGCTAACCAATTCTCCAGAAAACAAACGTCTGTTTATTACTGCTAGAAACCATTGTAAAAAGGTTTTGTCTAATGCCAAAGCCTGCTATTCTCAGGTCATGAAATCTCGTATTTGATCACAAAAATTAGGCTCTCGTGACTTCTGGAGAATCTTTAGTAGTATCAATAATAAGGTTAAATCTGTAATTCCAACTCTCTTGTATGGTTCAGACTTTGTCACCTCACCTAAAGATAAAGCTGAATTGTTTGCTAAAAACTTTATATCAATATCATCTCTTGATTCCACTAGTTGCGTTCTACCTGATTTAGTTGACAAATAGGTTCATTTGCATTACATTTGTATCATTCCAGTTTATGTGTTAAAAGTGATTTCCTGGTTAGACTCTTCTACATCTTGTGGTTCAGACAACATACCTCTTGTAGCCTTGCAGAAGTGTTCTCTGGAGCAGTCATCTATACTTTCAAAACTATTTAACAAGTGCTTATCAGAGTCTTGTTTTCTGGCATGCTGGAAAGCAGCATCTTTTATCCCTATTTTCAAAAATTCTGGAGAGCGATCTAACTTGTCTAACTACAGTCCCATTAGTCTTCTTCCTATCATAAACAAGGGTTTTGAATCTTTAATTAACAATCACTTAACCTCTCATTTTGAATCTAATAACTTATTTTCTGATCATCAATATGGATTTCGATCTTCTTGTTCTAAAGCTGATTTGCTAACAGTAATAACCAATAGGTTTTATCGTGCATTAGATAAAGGTGGAGAGGTTAAGGTCATCACTCCTGACATTTCTAAAGCTTTTGATAAAGCTTGGTATGCTGGTCTTCTTCATAAGCTTTCTTCTTATGATGTATTTGGTAATAACTTTAAGATTATTGAATCCTTAATTTCTAATCGTAGTATAAAAGTTTTCCTCGATGGACAGCACTCTTCTTCATATCCTGTAACTTCTAGGGCTCCTTAAGGTTCAATCCTTGGCCCTATACTCTTTTTAATTTAGAATTACGATCTTCCAGATATTATCACATCCAAGGTGGCATTATTTGCTGATAATATTACCATTTATTCTTGTCGTGATAAAAAGCCAACACTCTCTGATTGTTTGGAGAGGGCATTTGACCTTAAAAAAGATCTCACTTCTCAGTGGTTGGTGAACTTGAACTCAGATAAAACTCAATTTGTTTCAGCTATTGAAACAAATCGTTATTGCAATAATCTAGATCTTCCTATATTTATGAACAGTATTGTACTCAATGAGTTGTTTACCCTTTATTTCCTAGGAATAACTCTTTCTTGGAAACCATTTATCAAATTAATTGCAAAATTAGCATCTGCTAAGGTTGCATCTCTTTATCGTGCTCGCCACTTTCTCACTCAGAATTCTATTCTTTATCTTTATGAATCTCGAACCTGTTCTTGTAATACTGTGGCCATAGCGGGGGAAGATCTTCTAATGGTGCTCTTTCTCTTTAAGACAAAGTGCAAAAATTTATTGTAAACATAGTTGGACCTGCTCTTGCAGCCAACCTCCAACCATTATCACATCGCCGTAATGTTGCTTCTCTTTCTCTTTTCAACAAATACTATAATGGGCACTGCTCTGAAAAGCTAGCGTTTCTTGTGTAGTCTACTAAAATTTATTCTCGTGTTACTCGTCATTCAATTAAGTCTCATCCTTTTTCTGTGACTGTTCCTAAATGCTCCAAAAACTCTTATTTGTCTAGTTTTTTTCCTCAAACATTAGCTCTTTGGAATTCGCTTTCTTCATCTTGCTTTCCTGATTCATATAATTGTAATCTTTTAAGTTGTCTGTAATCGTTATCTTGTTCGACAAACTTTATTTTTTCTCTTCCATTAATTTCTGACTCTAATAGTGGTTGCTTGCAGCCATGTTGGAAGCAAAGATGTAAAATATATATATATATATATATATATATATATATATATATATATATATATATATATATATATATATATTTATATATATATATATTTTATATATACATATTGTATATATATATTTTATGTATATATATATTTAATATATATATATATAATTTATATATATATTTATTTATATATTTGTTAAACAGTTGGTACACGAATAATAGAAATAAATCTTCTCACCGGATGCATATTGACTATTTTACCTGCATTAGAAGCAGTTATAGTAAAGTTTGGACAGTCACATGGAATATCGTAAGATTTTATATTATTTTATTAATTGTTTCCTGTATCATTTTAAATTAAATAGTTTTAAAATGGCGCATATAATCAATGCAAGTTTCACTTTCAATTTTTTTTTGTCCGTTTTTAATAGGAAATTAAGTATATAATTTTTTATCACTTACTTTTTTATTTATTAAATTCAAAAAAGTTCAAAAGAACAAATTTTTTTATAAATGATCGTCTTAGTTATAATTTTCAAAAAGTTTCGAATTCTAATGGATTTTATAAGTGATAGTTATCTGGAACTCAAAAAAAAATTAACAGTTAAAATGCTCAATCAATAGATAATATACTTAAACATTTTGTTTAATTATATTTATTCTTTTTTATTTATTTATTTATTTATTTTTTGGGTGGGGGGGGAGGGTTGGCAGATTTATTCAACCATATATAAATTAGAAAGGAGCTTGAGGATTTGGGTTTGGGCAGACACTTTTTAAATTGAAAGAAAAGTGTCTGTTTTTATTCCGTATTAATTTAATCGATAGATAAATTATTAAAACAAAGAACATGCTTGTAAGCAATTATTAAGCTCATAAGATTAATTATTAACCTCTTAAATACCTTAGAGAATAATAAAATCTCAAAATTTTATTAGATATTAGCAAATGTTACCACCGTTTAAAGCAATAAGTCCCGTATTTTTTTTATTTCTAGGCTCTATTCCTTAAATTAAAAGGTCTATAAATTGTAAAGACTGTTTGTGTGTCACTTTATAAATGTCCTTAAGCGCGTATGGATTTAATCCCCTACTTAGTATATTATGCAATTATTTTGTCAAATACACTTTAACTATGGTAGATCTATAGAGTAGTCGAGTCAAATTTTTTGGGTTAATAAAATGATTTTCTCGGGCCACTTAGACCACAAAGCCTTAGTTTTTTGTTTTTAAAATCGATGTATACAAAAATATTTCACTTAGTATATATTCATAATTCTTATTTTTTTACTTGGTTTTTTTCTTAATATTCAATTAAAAAAAAAAGTCTTTTAATTTTTATATATTATTTTAATTTTTATTTATTCTTTTAATTTTTATATTATCACATTAATTCAAAAATCAGTTTTATATTTCCCAAAAAAAATTTTTGTTTTAAATTTTTTTTAGCAGAGAGAATCGTATCATGCGCGTTGTTCGGGTGAAGTTAGATAGTGGCGAACGGTTGGTTGGTTTGAGATACCCTGATTTTCTTATTCCCGAAGTTGAAAGATATATAAAAGAGCAAAAATTGCTCCAGCATGAAAAAACGGTTTGTGATTTAACTTTTTAAATTATTAAAATATAAAATTATTAAGTGTTTAAATTTAATGTTTTTACAAAACTGTCTAATTAGGTTCCTAGATTTTTTGTTGAAAGTGAAACTCCTTTGAATTTAAAAGCGAGATCTAAAGCATTGGAAACCCCAACTAGTATTAAAATGTTCTTCAAAAAGGTGCCTTTTATCGAAACGTGCTCCAATGATTGCGGAGATAAAAATGATAAACAAACATCAAAGGTCAAAACTCGCACGCACAGAAATTTTCAGGTTGACAGTGCGTTAAAAAATCGCGAAGAAAAAGTTACTTCAGTCAATCTCAAAAGAAAACAGTCAAGTATTTTAAACTTATTTAGTTCTCAGAGTACGAAAAAAAAATTGAAAAAAGAAGTAATATGTCCAATATGTTTAACAAACTTTGAAGGTCGTACCACTCAAGACATTAACGAGCATATAGATAATTGTTTAATTAAGTGATTTTTTTTCTTTTTATCTTTGTCATTTCATTTTTATCGGTTTTTTTTATTTGTAAATTTTATTTTTATAATGTAAAGTCATATCGTTTTTAATTTGGCCGAAGTTTTATTATTACAAGTTTAGTTTTACAGCGTAACTTATCCCAATTCTAACCCTCTTCTTCATGTTCGCTAATTGAAAAATTTTTTCATTACAAGACGGTTTACTCAAGCTCTCAGTTCATGTATGTACACCCGCAACGCCTACAGCTAAATAAATCAGTTGATGAATAGGCGCTACAATACGCGTAATGCAAATTTCTATAAATCCCAGCTTTCCTTCACATCTATGAACCAGGTTTAGGGATAGGCAAACTAGGATATCCAAACTTTCGTTATTTTATTGCTACAATAAAAGTATCTTCAGACCGAATTGCTATTTTTATGTAGATACTGCCGCACCTGCAATAGCATGATAGAATATCTAATTAAATCAAAACTAAACATTAAATCAAAAAACAAGATTTTATAAATTTTATAATTATTTGGGGGCCCCAAATTGTTGAGGGCTCAAGGATATTGGCCAATAGACCTAGTCTGGCCTATTGGTTAGTCCAGCATTGGGTCTCATTGAATTTTGCTTATTTAGCATGATTGCTTTCATTAGTTTGTTTTAAATGTAAATAATAAAATTTCGTGTTGCATTTTAAACTTGCGTCAATGTTTTGCCTATTTATACTTTGCAATACTTTGCATATGCACATAAAAATTACAAAAGTAGAATTCATACACAAAATATTTTAGTAAATTTGATGCGCAATACATACATAAAAAGGTCAAGTATAAATTGTATGATTAGGAAGTCACAATTTAAGCAATTAATGTTTACATTAATTAAAGAAAAACAAAACAACATTACATAAATAAAGCTCTCCTAGTTTCTGTTTGTAAACTCTTTACTGTTTTTTAACTTTTATATTTAATGTCATTTTCAATATTTAAATAAAAACCATTAAACTAAAGATTTTGATATTTATACTAATTTAATAACATAAATGTTAATATTAGTGGAGGGTATTATACTTTGAAACAAACTGCACTGCTATGCCTTCTGTGAGTGGCCAAACCGAACTGCAGCTGCAGTGTAGTGGGTAAAGTTCTGGCTCCAGAACTGGAGGTCTGTGGTTCAACGACGGCTTTGACTTACTTAGTTACTTACTTTAAGTAAGCTACTTACCAATATTGCATTTATGCAGAGTTATTAGTCCTAAGCCTTTAGAAAAAAAGTGTGTATTAGGGGAAGGGGGGGCACATGCCATTGGTCCTCCTCCCCCCCCTACCTTAGCCGTCCCCTTACTTAAAGTAAGTAACTTAAAATATAGTTACTTTAAGTAAGTAAAAAAAAAATGTAGCCTTAAAAAGTAGTCTAAAAATATGTTTGATTAGTCTGTTCAACTAATCAAAAACACTATTAACAGGCATATTATTAAATCTTATACCTTGTGTGTTATACCTTGGAACAAAATTACCGTTGTAACTTGAAGTCTTAAGTTGCAAGCTGATTAAAGAGATAAAAAATAAAAGAAATAAAATTAAAAAGTGAAAAAAAGATACGAAACTTTAGCCAGCCGTGGTACAGTAGTTAGGCTTCTGGCTCAGAACCAAGAAGTTTGAGGTTCTACGCCAGCTCTAGCTCAATAAGCAACATTGGTAACGAAAAAGGTGTGAACTTCCTAAAAAAGGCTCATTCGCGGTTCTCTGTGATAAGACCATTAGATCTTCTTGGAAAACCTCAACAACTAAAAAGCTTTTTCTGGTACAAAGTAAAGCAAGAGTAATCTTAGGAATGAATAACTGTAAACGTTTCTAGTTTTAAGGATGCCCAAATGAGGTTTCCATCTAGTAAAGAAAATTGTAATCCATGCAAAAATTAATATAAGGAGTTTTGGGAGAAGTGCCAGACATAGCCTAGAAAAAAAACATCGACTCTGACAAAATAAAACCAAATAACTGTTTTAGTTTAATTTCCTGAGAAAAAACTTTGTTATTGTGCAGCAAAAGATTCTTGAAAATAAAACAAAACTGGAACAAAAATCAAACAATACGAAGTAAAAACGTTAAAAACACGGTAAAAATGAATATTTTGCTGAAACATAGGTTGCGAAGATATTATATAAATTACCTTCACCTTCTTCTTCAGGAATCTCCGAGAGTCTAAAGCAAGTGATGAAGTTTCCCGTTGATTTCAATGCGCTTGACATGCCTACAAACTAATCTTGTAGAATATATATATATATATATATATATATATATATATATATATATATATATATATATATATATATATATATATATATATATATATATATAACGTCTGTAGTCTGTAGCTTCTGTGTTTTTTTATTTTCGTCAGCATAGAGGGGCCTGGTGTAGCACCTCTTCATCAAACTTTAAACAGATTTATTGTATTTGTGGTTTTTTTTTGATCACTGAATAATAATAATAATAATAATAATAATATATATAGTATATATATATATATATATATATATATATATATATATATATATATATATATATATATATATATATATATATCAACAATTACAAAACCATGTTTTTTTGGATTCACATTAGTTTAAAAAATTTAATTTACATTAACTGCAAAATCGACTTGACTCTTCCATTTATATGTGCTTATGATATAAGCAGATGTAAAAGGAAAAGTCAAGTCGATTTTGCAGAGTATAGACAAGTTAAGAAGGGAAGTTTTGTTTTCTGTAAGTGCGTGTTACAGAAAATACTATAAAACTTATATCGTTTTGTTTTCTGTCATAAATGTCACAAAACGTCCCCGTTTTGTTTTCCGTCATAAATGCGTACAAATTTGTAAAGCAGGCATGTAAATGATTGCTTGTTGTTACCTAATTTTCTTCTTCTGTTTAAATAAACGCATGATTCAGTAATGAAAAACCTATATTTTAGGGGACGCCAATTAATCGGCTTAGAGAGCGCGGGGAGAAGGGGGTTGCAGACATCTCCTCCCCCCACTTCCCAGTAGGAGATCGGCTAGCGAATAGCTAGCTATAATCGTAACGATAAAGACAGCGACTTGGCCACGAGGATCGCTAGCTTTTTTAAGTAAACGAAAAGCTATCGATATTTGTTCAGATAAAGACAGCGACTTGGCTATGAGGAAAACTAGCTTAATAAGATAAAAACCCACTGGCTATTGTAACTATTGTCATATCGTAATAAAATTGTTGTCTAAAAAATTTTGATATGTAGCTATCAACCTGCTATAGATTTGTATATATTTTGTTGCCAGCTACAAAGCTACGATATTTAGCTAGCGACACATTGCTACAAAATCGCAATGTTTAAAGTTCAATTATCCTCATAATTATAATAGATTCTACACTAAAAATCGATTTTTTTAAGATGTTAAAGATATTAGCAAAAAATAAAATAGGAAAAAAAAATCGCTTCAAAATCGTTATAAAGCTAGTTAGTCGCTCGCTAGTCGCTAGTTCATTTTCCCAGTGGCGGATTAAGACTTCTTGGGGCCCGGGGCTATTTTTGTTTTTGGAGGCCTTTTTATGGGCCAGAGCCTAAAAATGACTAAAAAAAAAAAAAAGAGAGTTTTAAACTTTTGGGGGCCCCTAAATTTGCGGGGCCCGGGGCTATAGCCCCCTTGTTAACTCCCCCCTCCCCTTGATCCGGCACTGAATTTTCCACCGGGTTCTACCACACTTTCTATGCTGAATTCCCCACTGGTTCATATATACGAACCAATTTTTCATCTGTTTGGAATATTGGTTTGTATATACGAACTAATATTTCAAACAGATAACTATTTGTTGTGTTTTTGTCGGAAAAAAAATTTGAATAAAATTAAAATACAAAAATGCGTAAAAAAATGCACAAACGTTTTAACTTAATTAAAATAATATTTAAAATGTACCTGACAAAAAATGCACAAACGTTTTAACTTGATAAAAATAATTAGGTAGTAAAAAAATTTATAAAAAATATCAGGTCCCACCGAGATTTGAACTCGAATCGCAAGATTCAGAGTCTTGAGTGCTAACCATTACACCATGGAACCACACGAAATCTGAGAAAATTTAAAATATTTATATATGTTTTAAAATAATTTTTTTTATAAAAAAAATCGAAATTTGTTAATGGTATAAATTTAATATTTTATTTAATTTTAATATACGATGTTTGTTTGTCAAAATTTTAACTTCACTAGTTTTGATTTTGGAGGAAATTATGAGCAAAGCGGTAAATTAAAACTTTAAAGAAATATGAACTACAAGCCAGAACTCAAATTTAAAAAGAAATGCTATTGTAAAACAATGTCGATTGGATAAAATATTACGTTATGTACAGTCGCGATCAAAAGTTTGGAACAATTTAAAAATTTGCAAAAAATTTGAAATATTTGTTTAAAAGTATTTTTTTACATTAAAAATGTTTTGCATTATACATGTAAAATGTTATGTTATAAACCTCTAAATTTGTTTTATTCATAGCTTGTTATTTTAGCAAAAAATCAAATAATCGAAAAAACTAATGAATTAACAACAGAAAAACGTGCTCAGATTATTATTCTATGTGAACAAGGATTGAACCTGACTTGCTGCACGTGCTAATGTAACACATAGCTGCATTATAAAAAAATTAAACCGATATCAAGAAACTGGTGATTTTATAAGCAAAGCTAGAACTGGGCGACTCAAGGTGACTACTCAAAGTGCAGATAGCTGCATTCATTGTTATGCAAAAGCACATCCGTTTGACAGTGCTTCTGAAGTTTTATCTTAGATATTCCCAAATGGTGTTTCGCTAAGTGTTGTGACAATTAGAAGACTTTTGTACAAACAGTTTAACTTAAATAGCCATGTTTTGACAAAAAAAATTTACATCGTATTGCCTTCTATCAACCCTCGCTATTTGCTTTTTACTGTAAAACATTGCTCTAAAACCATGATATATGGTGCCATCACAGCAAATCAAAATGGTGGTTTATGGTTTATGCCCTCTAACACCACAATTAACAGCCATATTTATCTTCAAATACTTAAAAAAAAATTAAAATTTTCATGAACATCACTAATACCCACACTTTTCAGCATGATGGAGCATCATTTCACAGGGCCAAGCTTTTTTTTTTTTTAAAAAAAAAAGTCTTTTCAAAATCACAACCGCTTGTCCAAATTTGAATAAGATTTTAAAAAATACGTTTTTTAAGGTGAAATGATTAATAATATGATCTGTTCTAATCAATCTGGCAATTTTTCTTAATTAAAAGCTCTTTCTTTGTTGGAATCCTAGTATTTTTTGTGAAAATTGATAGAAATATTGTGTTTTGACAACTATATATGGTTAATATACGTCAGAACCAATTCGAATTTTAGGCACTTTTACAAAAGATTTTAACTAAGTTAATGTTAAAGCCGATGAGGGAAATTAATCTAAAGACTAAAATAGCATTCTTTGGATTCACGGCGGTATTAAAATAGCATTCTTTGGATTCACGGCGGTATTAAAATAGCATTCTTTGGATTCACGGCGGTATTAAAAAGGTTTTGAAAATTATATAAGAAAAAGAAAAGTTTCTTTAAATATTTAAAAAACCTGAAACAAAAAAAAGTTATAATATCTAAAGCTCTTGTTTGGACATAATACGCTGATAGAATCATACTAATTTCAAATCAAAGAATTTGAATAATTTGTGAATCGTTTTAACTTTACCGAGTAGATGATCAAGCAAAAAAATTTGGGGATTTTTTTGTTCCCAGTCTTCTCAATTACTTTATTCAAAATTTTTGCAAACAACTTTAAAATAATTCTTAACTCATTCTTATAAGGTATAAAAACAGACGCATCTAACGGTTATAATAGAGTTTGATGGTGACAAATTATAATAGAGCAAGGAGTTTGATGGTGAACAAATGATATGAATATTATGCAATAAATTAAATGACTACTATAATAATCATAGAGTCTTTGGGTTCTGATCTTGAGCAACAAATGTAATAATGTGCTTTACAAACCTGAATGAAAATTGTATAAATTTTTATATACTTATAAATGATTTTCAGTATTTTAATAGATAAAAAAGTTTTTCGTTCAAAAATATATTTAAGCAGAATAGTCAATTTCTCTTTAGCTTTTAGCTAAAAAAAACTTTTAGCTTTTGGTAGTGTAAGTATTTTTGTTTTAAGTAACCGCAGTTTATCAACACGATTGTTTTTAAAAAAAACCATTCCCAGGAATGTTTGTTTGCCAAGTCTTGCAAATAAAAGGGTATTTAAAAAAAAGTTTTAATTTTGGTTTATGATGAAATTAGGTTACCAGATTACAAACGTCAAGGGAATTTGGTTCAAGATCGTATCTTTAGCAATACTGAGCTGCAGTATTGCCAAAGATACGGTCTTTCGTACCGTTATTGTAATCACTCAGGAATTTTTTTGAACTTCATTTTTTTTTACTTATATTTTTTAGGTACAAGCAAACGTTTGCATCAAAATTAATATTTTGAATTTTTACTCTAAATGCTTCCTTCGGTACAGGGCATTGTTTCACAAACTTGAAAAAGCTATCCTTTTATTTGCAAGACTACTTGACAAACTCAAACTCTCAGTCAATGTATGCACACTTACTGCACTTATACCTTTTAATTTCAATTGATTTATGTACACTCAACTACGCTTATTCCTATTTAACCCAATACACAGTGGGTCAGGGGGTGGACAAAAGTAAAAAAAAATACATTCTCTAAAATTATATTATTACATCCCATTTTATAGCTTAAACTTTTCTAAAATGTATATATTTTTGTATAATTATCATATAATTTATATTTTTAATTTATATTTTTGTATATTATGCTTCTAAACTATAGAATAAAAAGCTTTTTTTTTTTTTTTAAATTTTCTAAATTTTTTTTTTTTAATTTGATAGTATTTTTTATGTTACTAATAAGCATGGAATAGATGTTAACTTTAAAACCTAACTTTTTATTGCATAATTTAACAAAATCAAGTATTATCTTTCAAATGAGCTATTACAACACTATTTGCATGTAATTTATGTCAAATAAAATGGTTTCAAATGACGGAAACTTTGATGTACTTTTTTTAGTTAAAATTTGACTCATATAGTCGAATACTTTTGCGGTCCTAAGCAGTCCAGTAATTTGAAACTTGAAATACATTTTTTAACATGCATATTATCAATATAAATTTGTTTCATAATCCGCGGATGTCCGCCTGGTCCTTATCAATGATTTTTGCAAGTTAATCGGTGAAAAAAAGGAAGCTAGTTGATGCAAGGCGTTTTTAAAACGTCTAAAACACGTAATACTACGTATTTAATATGTCTTTGACGCTTTTTTTAACCATAAGTAGTGACTAGCTAGTTGCTAGCTCATCTCCCACAGAGTAAATGATGTAGCCGATTTTATGTCGCAAAAACATTATATGTATTTTATTCTAAATTGTTATGTAATATTTGGGTTTCAGCAAGACTCCTTCACTCTAGTCCTGATGTTACAAACTTGTTTTTTTTGTCTACATTCTAGAATTGGTAAAACTGTGTAAATAAAATTTATATTTTTATATTGTTAAAACATAAAAAGTATTAATATTTATCAGTCGACTTTTAAATAATCTCAGGCGAAAGTGCCGCCGTGACGAATAATATGACTGCTTCGTGGAATGAAACTACACTTCCAACATTGGTTTCGAATTACAAACTTGAAAACATTTTCAATGCCGATGAGTTTGGACTATTTTACCAGTGCCTACCAAACAACACTATTTTTATTTTACATTAAATATGTAAAATAAAAATAGTGTTTTACCTATTTTATATTAAACACCTACCATTTATCACGAGAAAAATGTTTTGGGGGAAAAAATAGTAAAGTTAGACTATAAGGCATAGCAGCAGGGAGTGCAACGGGAGAAAAATTACCTATGTTTGTTATTGAAAAATCTAAAAACCCACGGTGTTTTAAGCACATTAAATAACTTCCTTGCACATATAAAAATCAGCTAAAAAGTTGGATGACCGGAGACCTTTTTACAGAATGGGTAATAAAACTTGACTCATTTCTTCGTGCTCAAGACAGGAAAGTAGCACTCCTGGTGGATAATTGTTCTGCGCACCCACACATTGAAGGGCTAAGCAACATCAACCTAATCTGTTTTTCAGCCCATGGATCAAGGCGTAATACGAAGTCTTAAAGCTCATTATCGTCACAAAATTGTGCGTTTGTGTATTAAGGCTGTCGATAATAATGAACCCATGCCAAAAAATTCTATACTTCAAGCAATGAAAGATCTTATTTCTTCGTGGAATACTGTGTCGAAGGAGACTGTCATCAACTGCTTTAAAAAAGCTGGTATCAGCAAAACAAACAAGAGTATTGAAGAAGCTGATGATGATCATCCTTTTAAATTTTTGACAGAAGAACTTAACCGTTTGCGAGAGTTAGATCCTCGTGCCGTCCAAAAAGATCTCTCAGCGGAATCTTACATTGGTTTTGATTGCGATGTAGTAACCACCGGTTCACTTGCTACTGATGCTGAAATCATTGATCATGTTTTAGACCCTAATTTTGAAAACGACGATAATGAAGTTGAAGATAGCGTTGACGAAGCTCGAAGCTACTGACGTCGAAGCCCTGCCACGCCCATCTGATATTCAATTAGAAATTGTTTTTGAACAATTTAAAATGTTTCGCTATACAGCTCAAAATACGTAAATGAATTACAATCCCTAGCACTAAAACTTGAGGGTTTAATGAATATGGAAAAAATGGATAATTTAAAGCAATATCAGATAACAGATTTTTTCCAAAGGTTGTAGTTTTTGTTGTTAATGATTTTTGTTGTTAATGTTCTGTAGTTTTTGTTGTTAATGATTTTTGTCAGAAAAATAACTTGTTTTAATGAAAGTCGGGCAATTTTATTTATTTTCAAACTTTTTCTTGATATCTTGAACTCTCGATATCTCAAACTTTTTTTCCAGTCCCCTTAGTGTTCGAGATATCAAGAGTCGGCTGTATTAAAATACTCAATGTGGTAATCATGGAAAAAATTTAATAAAGTTATTACTTTTTCTACTTTATATTTGTTAAAGTAATAAAATGTGGTTGTTAAGCAATTTAGGTACCCATCGCAACCCACAGTTAAAAATAATTTCACCAAAAAAAATAAAAATAAATAAAACCGCAATCCTCAAATTAGTCAACAGTGCAAAAATACTTCTTAAATCTTTTTCATATAGATAGAAATTAATTTTGTCCAGTAAAAGTGATTTCTGGTCCACTGTACAATATACCTAAACCCTGTATGTCCGCGTTAGCGAACACGAATGACGCTCAACGTATAGGGGTTTGACAAGAGAGCATACCGTTATGATGCATTTAGTATAAACAAGTACCGCAAACGGAATTTCTTCAGCTAAAATTACCGTTAATGACGTGTTATACTTCAATCAAAATAGTTTGATACATTATATCAAAAAAGTTTAAAGTTAAAACCTTTGTCTACAAAATCATTATTTATATAACTGGTAAATAATAATTGGGCCCAGACTATACTATAGACCAACATTACCCCACCCTATTCTACAATTATTATAAAAAAGCTAAGACAAATTAAATTTTTTTTTACAAGTATACCATATACAAAAAGTTTATGCAAATTATTACGTATCAAATTGATAAAAATACATTATATAATATTGATAAAAACTTTTATATAAATTTTGGTATAATTATTTATTTTCCAAACTATAATACCTAAAAAAAAGGAAATTAAAGAATATTCAGGGTATAAAATTCCAAAAAAATCTTTTTGCTAATTCCCTAAACAGCGCCATTTGGTGTATATCTATGTCTATATAAAAAGTTAATTTAATTAAATTTAGTTATAATTTTTTTGTAATTACCTTTGTAATTACTATTTCTACTATTATTTCTTATTTCATTTATTTTTTATTTATAGAATTATATGATCGGTAATTTTAAATTAAATTGCTTTGAATTCCAATTTAGTGTGATGAAATTGAAATTTTTTTAATTTTTTAAGTTCTATGTTTTTAAGAATTACTTTATTATATTGGTAGGGGGTAAGAATTAGAGAAACATTTTTTTTTTTTATAGACAAAATAAATTTTATTGGTTTAACTCTTGAGACTATTATTTATTTTTTTGTTCTTGTTAATATTTTGATATTTGTGTTAATATTTTTGTTCTTGTTAATATTTTGATATTTATGTTAATATTTTTGTTCTTGTTAATATTTTGATATTTATGTTAATATTTTTGTTCTTGTTAATATTTTGATATTTATGTTAATATTTTTGTTCTTGTTAATATTTTGATATTTATGTTAATATTTTTGTTCTTGTTAATATTTTGATATTTATGTTAATATTTTTGTTCTTGTTAATATTTTGATATTTATGTTAATATTTTTGTTCTTGTTAATATTTTGATATTTATGTTAATATTTTTGTTCCTGTTAATATTTTGATATTTATGTTAATATTTTTGTTCTTGTTAATATTTTGATATTTATTGTACTTATTTGAGTCTTCTACGAAATGTTTTTGTCAATCAATATTCTAATAAATATGTCTGATTTGAAAAACATAAAGCATTTAAGAAGGAGGGCGGAAGGGGGGGGGGCACAGGGACATGTGCAACCCCCTACTTTTTCTAAAGGCCATTTTTTAAAAAAAATCTTGATATAGAGGACTTTTTTCACAAATTGATGACTGAGTCCCCCTCCCCCCCACTTCAAAACCCATGTCGTCGGCCCTGTGACCTCCCCCTCCTCCTTGTCAACAATTATCAATAAAGTTCAGATCCCCTACCCCTATTTTGTTGACGTAACTTATGGACAGCCCGCAAATAGATCAGCTAAATGAAAATTTCGTATGATGTTTTTAGTAAATCTCTAAAAAAAAATTATTAAAAGTGTATAAAAGTAAAAACTAACCTAAAGTAATACCAAATGAATAATAAATAAATACCAAATGAATACCAAATGAAAAAAAAAAAAAGTTTTGAATAGAAACTTCCCCGGGAAAAAACTTGTTATATTCTTTGTAAACATTTAAACTTAAGTTTTACTTTTATTCTTCAAATTTTATTTAACTTCTTTTATTCAAATTAAACATTTTTTAAACTTGTTTTTTTAATTGGGAAATGATCATTATGATGATATTAGAAATTTATAATAAACATACTGTTTTTTTGTTCTAAACACCTGCTTTGGAAAACCACCTTAATTAAAACCGATAATTATAATATTTTTACAACATTTACAAAAACAAAAATCTACCGTTTGTTACCTAAGGTACCTGTGTTTTAACTATATTTTAACAATTACTATATGTTGTGAAAACCTTTTATTTATTTACTTTTTAAACAATAATTTTTTTAAATTTCCACTGTTGAGCTCTTTGAAAAAATATAACTTCACTTGAATCTTTGAAATCTTCATCGGGTATCAAAAGTACTTTTGTATATTGTTGTTTATAATTGCATGGCAAATACCGCCTTCTTTTGTTTATAAATGACTTTGGGAAAGCTGAAAATGTTTTACGAGAAAAGACTTTCTTGAGTTTTCTTAAGTTCGAAAATGTTCGAAATACTTGTTTTCGGTATACAGTTAGCATGTGTGAATAAATAAATACATTAGCACAGCTATTCGCTGTATGAGCAACTTTTAGCCAAGAATTTATTTCTCTTAAAGTATCAGACGACTCTTTGCAATTTTTTGTTTTAAAACATAATATGTTGTAATACAAATAAAACAACTCTCTTGGGAAAACGAGCAAAATAAATACCACTCCCATTGTAAGTAAAATAATCATTATTTTTTTTAACTTTTGAAAACGTTCTTCTTGATTTTCTTTGCGTGTTAAATTTACGTTGCATTTTTTTAAAACTTGAAATATTTTTATGTTAGTAAAACTAAATACCGTTGCAAATATAGACAAACGTAAAATTATAATAACGCAGTTTGGTATTCCAAAACTATATACAGATGCATCTGGAAAAATGCATATATTTGATTTTGGATCAAAGTTTAGTGCAAAAGCGTAGTGGGAATAAACAATGATTGACAAAAAAATGTCTATAATAAAGGCTATAGTTACTTTCTTGTGTGTTAACTTTTGACGAAATGGAGTCACCACTGCTAAATATCGATCGATTGCAAATATAAGGAGCAAACCAGATGAAATGGATGTCATTATTGGACCAAGAGATGGAATAATTTGACAACCAATTTTACCAAAATGCCATCGACGATAACCAATTATTGTTATATATATAAAAAAAGATGGGTTAAGAAACGAAGACAGTAAATCTATTATCCCCAAATAAAGAGTTAGCAACTCTGTTGTTGAACGGTGATTTGACTTGATTTTAACCCCAAATGTATAAATGACAAAAGCATTTCCAACTACTCCTGTAATTAATATTAGCGTAAATGCGGTAATTAGAAGCTGTTGTGAAGTTATGTTTTCAATGGTTGAAGGTCTAGATGTAGAGACTTCAGTAAAATTAGTTATCATGATCACCTTCAGTGTTACTTTGTTTAAATTTTCTATTTATAACAATGAAATAACAAATATATATGTATACATATGTATATATATATATATATATATATATATATATATATATATATATATATATATATATATATATATATATATAATAAATAAAAATTAACAGTTTTGAAAATAAATTTTAGACACATTCCTTAAAAAAAAAGTTCAACTAAACTACATTTATTAAAGTAATTGCCTAAGTAGTTGCACAGAGCAGGCGATTTCCAGTAATATCTTAGTTTTGAATTTTTTGATTTGCATTTTCTTATAAAAAAAATTATTTTTTTATTTAATTATTTATTTATTTCCTCCTATATTTTGTTTCTTAAGAAACAAAGGAGGAAATAAATAAAAAACATATAATTTTTATAAAGATGTGCCTAATCTACTTTTTCACAGGCAATATGTAAAACGCTTCAATTAGTAATAAGGCTCAAAAAAGTAATATTAAAAAAAAGTGTGTGTGTTTTTAACTTAAGTTTACTATTCAAATAAACTTAATAAAATTGTGCGAAGTATAGAGTACCACTCTAGCCAGTGCAACACAGCTGCTAATTTACTAGATCCTATTATAGAAGGAGACACGCAATATTCAATTTGTTTATAGGGGTCATCCATAAATTACTACGTCACGCTCAGGGCAGGGGGGAAGGGGAGTTGTAAGATGATTTGTTACAAGAGGGAGGGGGTCTTGATTTTGTGACGCAACATTTTTTTTGTTTTGTTTTAGAGAAGACGTTTTTATAACTAAAAGAGTATCTAACCAAACCCCTCAGTTGATACATTTACATGTTGATTGTAAAAATGACTACGCCTAAATCTTACTTAGTCGATGTGTACACTCCGTTACAGCCTGTTACAGCCGTTTGTGCAGTGCACGTTCTGCGCTTTGATTTTATATGGTTCAAGTGCAGAACTTAATTTTGTTGGTACAAAAAAGTGTGCATCAACAAAAAAACAGTCTTTGTGCAATAACTAAAAAAAAAAACTTTTTAATACCAAAAACGAACCTGGAAACCTCGGTCTACTAGCCAGAGGTAGAATCCACTCGACCACGCTTACGTTGCCAGATAAAATAAAATTGTATTTATAAATTGATATTTTTGCATGTATAATATGTTATTATTTGTTATATATATACATAATATTTTGCATGTATTATATTTCGGAAAAATAGATTCTTAAAATTGGAATCATGTTTAGGAGAGCGATGTTAATTTATACAATTTTACACGGAACTATTGGGGTGAAAAAAAAAACATTAAGCATACAGAAAAGTACTAATTAATTAACTGAAATAAGCTCAGAGAATTGTAGACATTATTATATTTAAAATCGTTTTGTATTTTGTAAAATTTTCCACCCTCTCCCATCCTCTCTAAAAAAACTTTTAAAAAAATTTTTAGAGGGAGGAGGAGGGGGTACAAAAATGTTGCGTAGTATTGGGGGGGGGGGTCAATAAATTATTACAGATACGTTACGAGGGGGAGGGAGGAGGTCAAAAAATGTCAAAAACTGCGTGAGGTAATTTATGGACGACCCCATAATAAGAACAAAAACATTTAATATATAAAAGAAAACAAATAAAAGACAATAAAAATGTCACTAAAAATTTTTTGAAACATAACTTAAGGATCATAAATTATCACTTTCTGATCACAGTCGTCAATTTCTGAAAAAAGGTCATTTGTATCTTAAAATTTCTGAAACAATTAACGTCATGAGCACGTGCCATCCATACCCCCGTAGCGTTTTCGGCCCTGATCTTAACGTAAATTAAATACAACCACGTGCAGTACACGTAATTGAAATTTAATCTAATTACATGCAATTTACATTCAACTTAGCGTATGTATGCGCATGTAAATAAAATTAAATTCAAAATTAATGAAATGCATTATTGAAAATTACATCGGTTGTGTTTAAATATACAACAAAAAGATTTCCGATTACTCCTGAATTCAAAATTAGCCCAAACGCAGCCAATAAGAAAAGGTTTTCTAAAATAATGTTTTTCTAATGTTCAGCCTGATTACTTTATGAAGTTTTGAATTTCTGTAATATTGAACATCATATAAATTGTCAATCATCTCTTTCATAGTTAACATCAGGTAAAATCACTTAGAGATTTACTTAGGGATCGTCCACAAATTAAGTAACGCAAGCTTTCACAACAAACAAAACAAAAAAGATCAAAAGTTTTCCCTCGCAGAGTCTTAATTAAAAAAAAATAATTAAAATAACCTATTAAGTTCAATGAAAATCACTGCGTAAAAGAGCTTAATATCCTATAAATCCTACTCCCGTTTTTAAAATATATTTTACGTTGCCTAATTTATGAATGGTCCCTTATAACACTGAGACTATTTATTAAAATTTACAATTTATAAAAGTTTCTCATAAAAACAAAATTTTTATTTAAATAAATATTTGCTTAAATCACACAAATAGCAAAACTGAATTATTAATTAACAATGTAGAATCAACAGGGCCTCCGAGAGTTCTCAAGCCGCCTGGGAAAGCAACCCAGATTGGCGCCCTTATTTATAAAATTTCACTATATTGTAGATCTTCTTCTTTTTTTTTTTTAGATTCATTTTTTTTATTTGGCGCCCTTTAGATATCTGCAGCCCGGGACAACTGAGAATCAATATAGAGTTTTGTTAAAAAAAAAAATTTGTTTTTTAATAGAGCTGATTTGATATTTTTGTCAAAATCTGTTTTTCCTATGATTAGTGTTCTTTGATGATTTGACACTTTGATTAGTGTTCATCAGTTTATTTTAAAAGATTGTTTGAATGTCATCTTCTTATACAAATAAAGCCAGCTGAGAATTTTTGTTTTTTATTAAAAGAGCAAATGCAACTTAAATAATAAAAAAAAATCTTTTTTAAAAAAAAACTTTTCCCCATGCTATAAAAAACTAACTTTTTGCCACAGTTATTGGTGTCATGATTCACATTGTATTTTTTTTAAATATAATAAATATGGTTTATATAGTATATTTTTAAAGTATATGTTTTGTCATGATGGAGGATCATGATATTCCTAGTCCAAAAAAAAAAGGAAAAAATTTAGTACAAACTCACTTAAGATTAAAAAAACTCGTTTAATTGGACTATCATAAGGAAAATGAAATTCAGAATTTCATAATCATAAGGAAAATGAAATTCCACCAAAGTAGCCTTAAACAACATTAAATACAGTAAAAAAATATACAACTACAAAAAATTTATTAGACGATTGCCTGGTAAAAAAAAAATTGGTATATGTAGAAACCAACACACACAAAAATTCTTTATGTTAGGTAAACTCAGGGCAAAATTGAAATTTGTAAGTAATTTAATAAAAAATTTCTAACAATTTTCAGTAAAACAAAAAATGGTTTTTGTAAGTAATAATTCTAATCAATTATAATTAAAAAGTTTGTTTTTAAACTAACAAAATTATACTTAAGTAAGATAAAAAAAAACAAAAACTAACTACTAATTGCAAAGATCTCCCTAGTCTCCCTTACAGCCAAATGTTTTATTGGCCCTAAATACAAAATTCCAAAAGCAGCTAAGCTAAATAAAATAAGGTAAAGTTCCATTTTTTAATACATTTAGATCCTTTTAAATGAATGTTGCCATTAAATAAATATTGAAAAGTAATATATAATAGCATAATTCAAAATATCTGGGCTGCAAAATATCTGGACTAGGTATTTTGTTTAGCTTACATCTAGCTTATACTTTACTTATATCTAGTATTTCTTGCTCCAGCTCAAAAAAGTTTACTGTGAAAGAAATAGTAAATGTAACTGAATTGGAGCATCAAACATTACAAAATTTTTTTGTGTTTCTGCAGAAGCTAAGGGTAAAAACACCCCAAAAGAAAGGTTCACTTTTCTATTAATAACCTATTTCATTTTATAAATGATCATGATAAAAAACCGTTTATCAAGGCATTCACCAATATAAATAACTTGGTCAGTCATACTTTAATTATGGCTAAACATACTGGTGCTGTACCACAGGTGAATAGTTTGAGATGTCCAAGTAGCAAAGTTACTCTTAAAAAAGGTATTGGAAAAAAGGTGAAAGTGGAAAACCTTACCAAATTAAAAAAATTGATTTTTGAAAAATTTATAAAACTGTTCTGACAACCACTAATTGCAATGATCTTACTAGTGACTGAAGACAAACTTTTTGAAATTTCAAACATTAATTTTTAACTAAAAAAAATGTTATAGAAATTATCAAGGAGCACTAAGATTTTAATCTTGCATGCATATTTTAGAAATATATTATAAAAGCCCTGTATATTTATTAGAAATAAATATAAAGTGTTTTTTTTAATTATCTTAAAAATGGCTCTTGAGCAAATACGCCTTTTTAAAAAACACCGATACAATTAAGGTCTGGAGAAATCAAGCTCATATTTACTTGGTACATTTACCCAAAAGGTCTTGCGCAAAAGGCCAGCTATGTGATAAGACCGTTACAAATATATTATTGTAAAAAAAAGTTACAATAATTGTAAAGTTTAATGAAGAAGGAATTAGCAAAATCTTCAAGAAAACAGTTTTCGTTTTTTACTGTTCAAGGAATTTAAACTTGTTTAAAAAACTAAGAACTTTTGTTAACTCTTTGTTAGGCTTCTTTCGAAAACTTTTTTCTTCAGATTTCTTAGTGAGACTAAAAGCTATAGTTTAGACACTCAAAACTATTATCTAAAATAGCCTTTCTATAAAAAAGACTGTATATGAAACTTTTTTAAACATGCTTGATTTTAAACATGCACCCTCCCCAATCGCAACCTCCCTAAAATAATTGAGTTGTAAATTTCACATGGTCATAACTTTCCAACACAAGAATATAATGAACCAACTCAGAATGTAATCAACCTACTCAAAATATAATGAACCAAATCAGATTGATAATTAACGAACCAAATCAGGTAAAACCTATCCCTAGCTCTAACTCTAATCTTGTGCGGCTGTGGCGCATTGGTTAGAGAGCTTGCTTTATAAGCAAGAGATTCAGTGTTCGAAGCGAGCTCTTCAGAGGCTTGAACTTCCTTTTAAATGCTTAGTGGCAAGAACGTAAGGTTTCCTTTGGGCACCTAAAATATAAATAATAAAAAAAAAATTAATGAACCAACTCAAAATATAATGAAATAACTCATAATATAATGACTAATCAGAATACAATGAATCAACTGTATTTATATGCCAGAGAAAAATCTTTATTTAATTCTCGATTGTGAAATGTCTAAAAATTCATATTAGAATATAGCGTTTAAAATAAAGGGCCGTTTCTATGATTAGACGTGGTTAGGCAGCTGTCTAGGACAGCAAGATTTTTAGAGTAACAAGTTTTAAAATCATTTTTTTGAATAGTAAAATGACTTATTTTTAAATTTTTTAAAATTTGCTCCAAGAAGACCAAGTGGTCTTATCACAGATAGGGACCGGCAAAGTCGACTTTTTAAGACTCGAGGTTATAAAAAAGACGAATTTAGATTATATGCGTATACCGAATTTAATTAAAAGCCGAATTTGGATTTTAAAAACACATTTAATTAAAAAAAAATTTTTTATAAGTTTAAATTTTTTTTTTTTTTTTTTTTTTTTTTGCTTCAAATTTTCCGAGATCTAAAGATTTTTCCACGGAGTCAGAAAAGTATTAAATTAGAAAGTTCAAACCTTTTTTCTTAGGAGTGGTGTTAAATATTATTAGGTCCATTGTTTCTGGAGCAAGCGCTCTAACCACTGCGCAGCGGTTGCTGTATAATCATTTTTTATATGCTAAAGTTATTATTTTTTAGCTTGTAATTAACCATAATTTAAAATTTAATAGAAACAAGTGAAGCCAAGTAAATTTTGATTTATTAAAAAAGTATACGATTACAAAAAACATTTTGCGTCAAAATAAAATTTATTTCTCTCTCTCTCTCTCTCTCTCTCTCTCTCTCTCTCTATATATATATATATATATATATATATATATATATATATATATATATATATATATATATATATATATATATATATATATATATATATGTATATATATATATATATCTATATATATATATATATATATATATATATATATATATATATATATATATATATATATCTGTATACATATATATATATATATATATATATATATATATATATATATATATATATATATATATATATATATATATATATCTATATATATATATATGTCTATATATATATATATATATATATATATATATATATATATATATATATATATATCTATATATATATATATATATATATATATATATATATATATATATATATATATATATATATATATATATATATATATATATATATATATATATATATATATATATATATATATATTTAGGGCAAGGAACTACCATGGGGATGGAATTATATATATATATATAATTCCATCCCCAGGGTAATTCCTTGCCCTAAAAAGATATGGAGCAAAACAAATAATCTAAAAAACTTGAACCACCTTTAACTCATGTTTTGTATTGCCAACTTCCTGTTTCTTAAAAAGTATAAGCTACCTGAATCCATACTGCTTGAGAAATTTGCTTAAAAGTCTTTTTTGGAAATCCAAAGTCATCTTCAATGTAGGAACTACATATGTACTTTGAAATATATTAAAAAAAATATTTTCATTGCTTTTATTTCATCATTTTTTTTTGGATGTGTTTATTTTTGTATTTTTATTTTGTTTTACAAGTGCATTTAAGCTCAACTAAACATTAAATTTGTATAAACATATCATAAATGAATTGGTACCTCTGAGAAATTCCACCCCCCGTTTCCTAGATGGTAAAATTGATGTTGTAAATGTGATTGATCCTAAAGCTTGCGATCTGAGTGTTAGTGTGACCTCTGTGATGAGTGGTGCTGCTTAAAATGCTCACAACTATCATTATTTATTATGTTTACATTTCATGTAAAAATTCATACTAAAATTAATTAAAAAAGCATTTAAATATTTTTTTGAAAAGGGGTGGAATTGCCCCAATTTTATACATATGTAAAATTTTCAAAAAACGTTTTTTTTTGTTTAGTTTTTTTTTTTTGGTTAAAATTTTGATTTTATAACATAATATATTTTAACAGTTTGCTTAAATATGTAAAGGAATTCTTCTACTATTTTCTTGTTTTTAACATTGTATAGTGCTTTTTGAGCATTCTTAAGAAGTAGGAGGGAGGAGGGGGGAAAACTACCATAGTTTACCCTACTAATAAACAATGTTAATATAAAAGTTATTTGAGCTTATTGCTTATAGAAAACTATCTTTAACATATAAAACACATAAATAAAATGCAAAAAATCCCGCTATTTTTGCAAATATTCTACGATGTCATATTATTACGCAATTTAACTAACATAGCAAGTAACATAACGGTAAAACATAACGGCTTTTATTTAAAAACAAATTTACAAATAATGATGGGAAACATAACGCCTAAGACGTATTTTTTACTAACATATCGGTAAACAACGCTAAATTTTTCACTGTTAGCATTATATTGTTTACAGTGTACTAAACATCTTACCTTATTTATCAAATTTTGAGTCACTTCAAAAATTGATTTGAAGTTGTTACAATGTTATTTTCAAACAAACTGAAGGAATTTTTTTTTAATCTTATTCAACTTCTGAATGATAATAAAAACATTTTTACATTTTAAAAACAATTGTAACTTTTCTGTGTGTAAATGTACTCTACACTTTTTACATTTTGCTACTTTTAAACGTTTGGATGCAGGTAATTGTTCTTTATTATTGTTCTGCTGTATAAAAAAGGTTTAAAAATTGCTAAACTTTGTTCTAAGTTTAAAAATTGTAGCTTTTTATTCACAATTTTGTTTGGGAAATTTGATTATATTTTCTTCGGTAATACATTTTCTCCCAAGTTTTGTCATAATGCACTGATTCAGTTTCTTAACATCCGGTTGATTTCTGGCTTAAAAAGTTACTTCAACTTGATCTAAATTTTTGCAACGCTCAGCACATGCTTGATACCTATCAAAACTCGAAGCTGGCGTAGAGTTTTTATTTTTCAATGAGAAAGATAGTATGTCGGTCTGTAGTTGGAGTAGGTGCTGCGACAGCTGTTGAAGACGATGAAGCTGTGTCTGAGAAAAATGGTGTAGGTGTTACAGATTCTGCTACAATTGATCATGGGGGATTAGACGTTTGCGTGTTTGCTAATGCCTTATGATTTATATTGTTTTTATAAAGTGGAAATAAGCCAATGTACTGAAAATTAGCGATTACAATTGAGCAGCCGTGGTGCAGTGGAAGCGCACTTGCCTCAGATACAAAGGATCAGTGGTTCAAACCACATCTCTGAGCAAGTTTTTCGAGATCGGTTAGGAAGGAGGCGTAAACTTCCAATTGAATGCTCATCCGCGGTGCTCTGTGATAAGACGGTAAGGACTTCTTGGGGCACCTAAATGAAATAAAATAAAAATGGAGTGCAAGCGTGTAAAACCTTTACCACTCATACAGCAGTTTAAGCAACACCAGTTTGCTCTTTTTTTTTTATTTAGGTGCCCCAAGAAGACCTAACGGTCTTGTCGCAGAGCACCGCGGAAGTGCATTTAACCAGGAAGTTCACGCCTCCTTCCTTACCGTGACGCGAAATATGCCCAAAGCTAGGTTCAAACCTGGATCTCCTGCTTATAAAGCAAACGCTCTAACCACTGCGCCACAGCCGCGTTTCAGGTATAAATTCTTCTTTCAGTCATCGAATAAACGTTGTCTACTTTTCTTGTTGAAATTTCTTTTGACCATCTCTTCATGAAGACATATAACCACTCTTTGTTAGGCTTGCCATTTTTAAATAAATGCAAATGATCTTCGCATTTAAGATAGCTAGTTATAAACTCAAGGATTTCATTTCGAGTTTATCCATTACCCCAGTCAACAAGTGATTGAAACGCATGCATCGTCATTCTTTCTGTTTTATTTGAGAATACCGTTGTTGTACCTAATCCATGGAAGCTTTTCCTGTTGTTATTTTTGCCATGTTTGAGTGTTGAGATTGGAAAGTCATGTTTGAAAGCAGCTCTTCTAAGTGACGTATTGTTTTCTTTTATATCAGTTAATGCAGCTAGTATATCATCTTCGATGTACGCTTTTTTTTTAGTTGACATTTTAAAGTAAGTGGGTTGAGTTGATTCGAGTGGTGATGATTATATTGAGAAATAACAAAACAATTGATTTTTAATGAGTAAGTGATGATTATATTGACAAATAACATAGAAATTTATTTTTAATTAAACTATTAAATTAAAATTAATACTAAGTTAATTAGATAAAGATAGGCGCTTAGTCTGACTTACGTAATACTCGGTTTAGTTAAGGCAATTTTAAAATAATATAGCGTCTGTATGATATTTTGTTGACTACGACATATTTCCGCGAAATGATCACTCGGTGTACTTATAATTGTATACAGCTATATGTAGTTAATAAATTTCAGAATCAATTAGAACTAGGATCTATAGTAAATGTTAACGCCGATGATCTAAAAACTCCAAAATGGTGTTCTTTAGATTCACTATTACGGGTTGTAAAAAGGTTTTGAAAATTATATAAAAAAAAGAAAAATTTCTTTAAATATTAAAAAAAACCTATTAACAAAAAAAAAATTATAACATCTAAAACTCTTGTTTGCACATAATACGCTGATAAAATCAAGCTAATTTCAAATAAAAGAATTCTAATAATTTGTAAATCGCCTTAACTACACCGAGCAACGAAAAATTAAACTAAGTAATTATTCGAGGGTGCCTTATTATCAGAAAAGAGTATTTTTTTTACCTTTTTGATTTTTTACTTAACTTTTTGTTCTAGCTGCATACAAATTATACTATCAGAACGGATATTAAAATTCCAACAAGATAGTGCTAAAATTATTAAGGTCAAGTCGGTTTAAGCGCTATTTTGTTTGTAACGGTAAGAAATATGTAAAACATTTTATCCCGTTAAATTTGCATAAAAAAAAGAAAAAAAATAGAGTTAAATCGGTATACAATTTTATCCATCGAATCGAGGAGATAATTCTGTATTTGAAACTGTTTTTTTTTAATAGCCATATCCGTTCAGTTTTTATTTGATAATTTCGATCAGTGTGCAAAATGATATTATGTGCGGTTTAACCCGGTTTTACTATATCTTTAGTCATCGGTGTATTTTTAGTTTTTTGTAACTTGTAGAAGTAGTTTATAAGTAATTAAGCTGAATGTTAAACGGCTTCGCTTCCAACAAGGCTGCAAGCAACCACTAATTAGTGTTGGAAGTTACTGGAAGAGAAAAGATGAAGATTGTAGAGCAAGATAACGATTGACAGACGACTTAAAAGATTTCAAATTATATGAATCAGGAAAGCAAGATGAAGGAAGCGAATTCCAAAGAACTGATGTTCGAGGAAAAAAACTAGACAAATGAGTGTTTTTGGAGCACTTAGGAACAGTAACAGAAAAAGGATGAGACTTAACTGAATGATGAGTAACACGAGAATGAATTTTAGTAGATGGCACAAGAGACGCTAGCTCTTTCGAGCAGTGCCCATTATAGTATTTGTAGAAAAGAGAAAGAGAAGCAACATTACGACAATGTGACAGAGGTTGAAGGTTGGCTGCAAGAGCAGGTCCAACTATGTTTACAATGCGTTTTTGCACCTTGTCTAAAAGAGAAAGGGCATCATTAGAAGATCCGCCCCAGATATGGCAACAGTATTCCATACAAGGCCGGATTTGAGATTTATAGAGATAGAGAATAGAATCCAGAGTAAGAAAGTGACAAACTCGATAAAGAGAAGCAACTTTAGCAGATGCTAATTTTGCAACAGATTTGATATAAGGTTTCCAAGAAAGATCAGAAGTAAGAGTTAATCCTAGAAGATGAAGGGTAGAAGACTCATCGAGTACGTTACCGTTCATAAATATAGGAAGGTCTAAATTATTGCAATAACGATTGGCCAAAAAAAATTGAGTTTTATCTGAATTAAAGTTCACCAGCCACTGTGAGCCCCATGCTGTTGCAGAAGTGATTTCTTTTTCAAGCTCAGATGTCCCCTGCAAGCAATCAGAGGGAGTTGGCTTCTTATCGTGACAAGAATAAATGGTAGTATTATCAGCGAACAATGCCACCTTAGATGTGAGAATATCTGGAAGATCGTTAATGTAAATTAAAAAGAGTATAGGTCCAAGGATTGAACCTTGGGGAACCCCTGAGGTTACAGAATAAGAAGAAGAGCGCTGTCCATCAAGGACAACTTTTATACTACGATTGGAAAGAAAGGATTCAATAATCTTAAAGATGTTTCCAGATACACCGTAAGAAGAAAGCTTATGGAGGAGACCAGCATGCCAAAGTTTATCAAACGCTTTAGAAATGTCAAGAGCAATGGCCTTAACCTCTCCACCTTTATCTAATGCGCGATAAAACCTATCGGTTATTACTGAAAGCAAATCAGCCGTAGAACGAGAAGATCGAAATCCATATTGATGATCAGAAAGTAGGTTATGAGATTCGAGATAAGAGATTAAGTATTTGTTAATTAAAGATTCAAAAACCTTTCTTATGATAGGAAGAAGACAAATGGGACGGTAGTTAGATGAATCAGATTGCTCTCCAGAATTTTTAAAAATAGGGATCACAGATGCTGCTTTCCAGCAGGCTGGAAAACAAGACTTTGATAAGCACTTGTTAAATAGTTTTAAAAGGATAGACGACAGCTCCGAAGAACACTTCTGCAAGATTATAACAGGTATGTTGTCCGGGCCGCAAGCTGTAGAAGAGTCTAAGCGGGAAATCACTTTAGATACAGAAGCTGGAGTGATATGAATGTCGAAGGTAGTTGTAAGATGTATAATGATAGGGGAATTCTGATGGTAAAGAAGAATGAGATAATAATTTTAGAGAGACCAAACCATGATCAGACGCACCTAAGGGTGAGTGTGAAGAAACTGAGCACTGACTAGGATCAGAAACAAGACATAAGTCGAGTAGAGAAGGTAAATGATTCGGGTTGTCTGGAAAGCGAGTTGGAAAGTTGACTATTTGAGTTAGGGGTTGAGAAAGACAAAAGTTGTGGGCCTCAATGCCTGCAGAGTCACTGACACTAGAGCCAAGCCATTCAGTGTGAGGAACATTAAAGTCACCGACAACAACAATATTGGCTGATGGATAAAGAATGAGGGCTTGGTCAATATAATCAGAAATAACATCAAGAAGAGTGCAGTCTTGAGATGAGGGAGAGCAATAGAACAAAAAGAAAGCAATAGAACAAAGAGAAAGGTGATAGAGTGAAGTGGTGCTAAACGAAAGCACATAAAAGAGTAGTCTGTGGATTCAAACCTAGTTTTTTATGTGGGTGAATTCTTACAAATGGGTGAATTCTTACGAATGTAAATGCCCAGGCCAAGCATGTGGCTATTGGAGTCTTTACGAATTAAATACATACATAACATAATGGATAATATATTACTTAAATAATAAATCGAATTTTTTTTATACAAATATAAAAAATACGAATATATAATAATAACAAAAACATGTTATCATTCACTTACGTATTATACATTGAACTTAACAGCTATTACCCAAAATAAAAAACACAAAAAGTCGCGTTTTTAAAAGTATAACGCTTTTCAAAATTGTAACTATTGCAAATTTTCGTAAGAAACTTGAAATTTTTCAATTATTCTAAATTTGTTTATAAATTTTAAACTTATTTTTTTAACGTATAGGAAAGGGAAGAGCAGTCTAGGTATAAGTATAGAGGATCCCTAATAATTTAGGGGTATTTTGATATTATTATTGGTATTTTTTGCAATGCGACTTATTTGACACAACACCTAGACCATTTCGCTCAGACAAGCATTAACATTAGCATTAGCATTTTAGAGTTTGATCTGAGGCCTAAAGTTACTTAAACAAGCAAAAAAACGCTCACTGTTAAAATAATTTCATTATATTGTAATGAACCATAAACCATAAGGTAAAACAAAGCAATGTAATTGACCTAAATTATATCACACGGATGTACTTAGGTCGTTAGAGGAGTTCGATATTTATTCTTTCTTATTGTAACTTTAAAGATGAAGTAGAACTTCATCTATAAATTTTCAATAAGACAGAAAACATTTAAATATTTTTATATCATCTCAATCTGTGTTTAGTTATGAACATTTTAAGTACTTGTTGAAATATTTTGAATGTTTATTAAAAAAGTTATATTATATTGTTCCAGGGAATGAGTCGTGGTTTTATTTGAGACAAGTTGCTAATGCTAGTTGGGTCGCAAATTTAAATTTCTCCACCCAAAAGTAAACTCAAACCGTCACAAATTGTCTAAAACAAGCTAGAGTTACAATAATTCGCCACCCACCATACTCACCAGACTTAGCTCCATCCAATTATTGGCTATTCGATTTGATAAAAAAAATGTTGATGACGATACTGACGTCGAAAGCCAAAAAACCCGCAAAACAAAGCTTCTTAAAAGTATACCCAAAAAAACGTTTTACAAATGGTTTGAAAGAATGCAACTTTGTATAGATAATGATGGGCATTATTTTGAGTATTTAATAAAATAAAGTTAAGATAACCTTTTTTATTTTTGTTGGGGAGTTCTACGAACTTTCCTAACAACCTAAGTATATTTTTTTTCATTTAAGTTTTTTCTTCACTAATTTCCCACTACAAATTCCAAGAATTAAATATTATTCATCAGACTGTTAGATAACTAAGGATATTCTAAAAAAATCACTTACGGCTTACCAAAGGATAACAACGCCGCAAACAAGTAATAAATCTTCAAATACGTCAAAATTTAATTTCCTTTCATACAATTTTATATTTTAAATATTGATTGGATATATTCTAATAAACAAACTATATGTACTCCTGGAAAGGAGAAATTTTATTTGAAAGAAGAAAAAAGAATACGAACACAAGAACATTAGCTACCTCGTCATATTATAAATGCGCCATTATAGTTATCAAAAATTATTGATAGAAGTGGTCAACAAATTAAAATATTTCATGCGGACAAACAAAGATTAGATTATGGTTTAAGCCAATTATTTTTTTTTTAATAATTTAATATAAACGAATTAATACAATTATTTTGGAATAGTCTATTTTTTATTGTTTGGCGAAATAATTATAAGCCTCATAGCTTATTTACGAAGTAAATATAGTATTTTTATGCCATTGTTGTTTCAAACTTTAGCTTTGTTAAAAATTTCAAAGATGTTTTTCAATGATTTTCAAAAATTAAAGAAGTAATGTTGAAAATAATTAATATATCTTTTAATAAGCGGAACAAGTTTTTCCTAAACAGCTTAGATTAAGTCAAATACTGTTAGTACTTAAGAATAAAATATTGTTGTTACATAATTTATTTGATTATATCTTATTAAATATAATTTAATAATAACTTAAATTTAATTTAATGAAATTTAGAAGTTAAAAATCAAAATAAATATATACAATTAAGTAATTAAAAAAAAAACTTTATTTCTTTATCTTTATAGTTTTCTTATACTTTATTTACTTTTTTTTATTTCGTTATTTTTATAGTATAATTAAAAATACTAGTTTTTCTACATTTTACTAATTTTTTTCCTCTGAAAAAAAAAATGAAACTAGGTATTTCTTTCACAGAACGCCAAAAAATTCATTTACTTTTAATTAAAACTGTTCAATATTTCTTCATTAGGAATTTTTTCACAAAAGAAAAAACAAGATAAAATAAAAAAGTTAATTCAACAAAAGAATTCTGCAACATAGATAAAAATAAGATTCCATCAGAATAAAAGATTACGTTCCATCCAGAATAAAAAAAGATAAGATCTAAGAGTGACAATTAAGATAAAGTTAAAAACCAATGAGAGATTATCAACTAGAGAAATGTTTATGAAGCCATCAATAAAAAATTATTAGCCGCTATATGGCTACGCGGCTTAAAATTACTCGTATAATACGTTTTATCCAGATGCTTGAAAAATAAATTAAGATATTTAATAAGTTATCAATGATATCAAATATGAAAACCAAAACGCTAAAATGTTAACAAAACCTAAAAAGAAAAACAATTGTGAATGTAGTAAAAGTCCCACAGAATGATTTTAACACATTACAATTACAATCGTACCTGTCCAGTAGGCACTCAACATTGTTTTAAGATTCTATTAATGTTCTAACGTTAGTACAACGTTACGTGTATGCTGGGTGTATTAGTAACTCATCAATAGATTATTCAAAACCTTGATAAATATTTCCCCAAAAGCAAGAGAGTTTCTTATAAATTTATTTGCTTTTACTTTACATATATACATTTAAAGATGTACGGTGTCTTGCATATAAATGTATTGTTAAGTGCAAAATCAAAAATCAAGAATCTTAAAGTGTGAATAAAATTGATGGAAAAAGCAATCATATTGCAGTGGTAATTTTCGTAATTAGAAATATAGTAACTTTTGGTTTTTATTATCATTATTAGTTAATCTGACAACCATTAATAAAAATTTATAAAATAAATTTCGGAATAGTGTAAAGTATCTCAAAAAGGCCTATGTCGCAAAATAAAGCAATTGCATCCCAAATAATATAAGGAATAGTATTGCAAACATGAAAAAGGAACAGTGTTGTAAATATTAAAAAGTAATAGTCTTAAATTAAAAAATAATAATGTTTCCAATAAACAAGTGTTGTTTTATCAGAAATAGTTTGCTAGAAAATAAAAACCGGAATAATGTCACAATTATACTTCTTTTCAAACAATAATTTAATATCATATAGCTTCTACCTGTAAATATAAAAAAGTAAATGATTTACAAAAAGATCTTTTTTTAAATTGATAAACTGCGTGCACAAACCAAAACCCTCAGTCAAAGTAGCTGCACTCCTTGCATGTCCTACTTATTTAAGTCAGTTGATTATATTAAATCAATTTGTGACACTATTCTTTTATTTTGTTTTAATACTATTTATTAAACTCATTCGCAACATTCAGTGCCGTGACAAATGGGTCAGAGGCCCCATAAATTCCACTAGGCAGGTTTTTATTATTAAAATATTACTAAAAAAATTAAAAAATAAAAAGCTATTTATATTTGCAACAGAGCCCCTAAATTTGAAAATGGACGCCTTAATTGGCTTGGAAACGACGTCTTTTGAACGTCCCAAAGACGTCCAAAACGTTCAAAAGGCATCTCAAACGTTCAAAAGACGTATTTATTATGCCCCCACTGAGTCCCGTGCCCTCTGGGTATCCAGTGGGCACGGGACCTAAAAAAGACGTATTTTGAACGTTAAAAGACGTCCAAAACGTTTAAAAGACGTTGAAAACACTCCAAAGACGTTTAAAAGAACTCTTTTGTATGTCCCATGCCCACTAAGTAAAGCATGCGATCGTTAAATTAAAAACAATAAAAAATTCAAAAAAAATGAAAAATAGTTTAACTAATGCAAAAAATACAAATAATACTTATTTTAATTTAAAGAATTTGAAGATTATAAAAGTGCTTTTTACTTTAATATTTTAATTAATTCAAATAAATAAGCAAACTTTTACGCTTATTAACGACATCAACTTCTTAATGGGATGTAATTGTGTGCAAGTTGATGGATTCAAGCTTTTTGGTGATAACTTTATGTCACTCTTCTTAGAATAATGACAAGAAGCAAGATTAGGCCAGAACCAACAAGGGACATCGTGACTTCAATAAAATTCCAAAAGTCTAGCTTGCAAGTATTCTTTGATGTAAACATCCAAGTTTAAAATTGATGAGGTGACAAAAGCTGGAGATTTCAAACCGCAGCTGCATATTGCTTGCCAAATTTTAATCTTTAAAACTTTGAAACTTTGGCTCGCACTCTGTTCGATAAGCCGGGGATTTGCTTGAATCATTGTTAAATACTAATTGCGGTTTTCTTATCCTTAAAGCTACTCTTTGACCCAGATCCTTTTGCTTGTTCGATAGATAGAGAACTCTTGTATTGTTTTATGACAATGCAAACAGTAGTTTTGCTAGATTCAGATGCCTTAGCAATTGAAATTAACGATGTAGAAGGACTTTGTAAATAGTTTTAACTTGACTTTGTAATAATTTTAAAGATATCAGATAACCTTTGATCATTAAATCGCGCATTAAATATTTAACAGTATAGTATCAGTATAAAAATATAATATAAAGCAATATGTGCATCACTGTAATGTTTCCATTTACAATTTACTTTTTTTTAAATAAAAAATATTAAGAAATATTATTAATGGATTGTATTTTGTTGAGCATAAAACCGTTAAAATATTCATTTTTATCAAGTTTTGGTATAACCGTAACTGTTAGAAAAAAATATTTTCAAAAAATAGAAGTTCCATAAATAATTCATTCAACAAATTAGTTTAACATTAAATGAATGAAGTTTGTCTACAGTAAAAAAAATAAACATACATTCTATTCCGTTAAAAAAAAAACACGAGAGCCGAGAGCTGCAAATTTTTTGCGGCTCCGGCACCACCAAAAAACAGCGGCTTCCCTGCTCCACGGCTCCGGTTCCACAAGCCTGCCCCCAGAGCTTCCATTTTTATACTGTAAACAAGGCAAAAAAATATTAAAACTTTTTTTTTTTGAGTTGGGTTTTATGAATAAAAAGCTGTTCATAAATTACATCACGTTTTTTTGGAACTTGTTAAACTCTTTCAACTCTTGTCATAAAGTGTCACAAATCCATACCCCTACTTCCCTCCCTCCTCCTACAGCGTGACGTAACTTATAAACAGCTCTTAAACCTTAAATCTTTTAGGTATTTTTTTACTAAGAAGTACTTTACTAATTAAAGATTTGTAACTAAAAAAAGATAGACTGCCAAAGGCTTTGGATTAAAATAAAAATTGAAAACAACAAAATACCATTTATTACGTAACTTTGAAGCATGATATTTGCACTAACCGTCTGCGTGTCGTATAAATTTTATCCTTTTTTAGGTCAAACTAGCCATTATATAATAATAAAATAAAATAGCCTTGAGAAAATATAGAGTTTGTCCCAGTTTTAAGTTTGAAAATGCAATTGTTACCATTTGTTTAATAATCCCAAAATATTTGTAAAAGTCAAATATATGAAAAACAAACAAATATTTTTTGAAAATTATTTTCGAATTGACTATTTAGTACGAATAGCAACAACATATTAAAAAAGTAACAATTCTTATTGAAATAAGCTTTTACCCAAGGCCAATAATTTCGCTAGTCGACTTGAACACTGTTTTGTTTTAAAAACTAACCATTTAATTTCTCATGTTTTAAAAACTAACCTTTTAATTTCTCATGTGTATTTTTTCATTTTTATGTTTAACTATACTAGATGAAGGTTTATAAAAATAAAAAAAGTTGTGGAGTACTCACAGGTTTAAGTGAAAATGACGATCAAAAGTGACAAAAAATCAATTTTTGCTTTTACATAATATTTAAATAGGCATAAGTTTTTAACTATTTTATAATATATATCTTATTTTATAATATATATCCTATTTTATAATATATATCTTATTTTATAATATAATTTTACAACATTAGACGAAGGAGCCGGATTTTGCCAAACAACTGCGCCAGTTTTACCTCATCAACTAATCTGATCGGTATCAAAGATAAATGAGATTGCATTGGAAATAAGTTGAGATTCCTCTGGAAGTTTCTGTTTGTACTCGCTTTGGCCAGAGGAGCCTCATAACCCCATTTACTATACAAAATTAGATGTTTAAACTCATTATTATATACGGAATTTATAGTCAAAATTCTATCTACATTGTGATCCAATCTTGCAGTTCATAATTTTTGCATGTGTATTCGTAATTTCTATTGTAGAAGATCGTAGATAACAGGTCTGTTAAATTTCTTGCAATTTGTAATATGGTGGGAATAAGGAACAGTTTTTTTCATCTGTTCTTCATACTTTCATAAACTTTTCTTCCGTTTCTTCTTCTATTTAATGTAATTCATGATATGATTATATGATTAATTAAGATATGCATTAAAGATGTGCTCGAATCCAATTTCTTTAACTAATATGGAATTTTTTCTTTTTTTACTGGTGTCTGAAAAATCTCAAAATTATAAAACATGCACGGTCTTTGATGTTTTTTAAAAGATTTAGATGGTTTCTGGTCTGTTATTGCGTTTTTTGATTTCTGTAAAATTACATTATATTCAGAATGCAATCAATTACTTTTTATTAAACAACGGAATAATGTGTCTTCGAATATCACTAACGATGAAACACAAGTTATCCTGAAAAACTTGATAATTTTTTTTTAAAATTATTGATAGTGTCTCAATTGACTTACCTCCATCATTATAGGAAAGTAACAGTTTAAGCTTTGAACTCTTAAAAATTGTCATTCTAAAAAGTAACCGAAGTATTTAATTTCTACAGTATGTTTGTAGGAGTGATATGAATTCTTAAACTCTTTATATATATTTTAAAATGATACAGTATTTAAAAACTGCTGATAACATTTTTTACCACAAAGTGCAAAAATAAAAGAGTGCATGTCCATCAAAACTTTTCTCATTAAAAAATTGACAAAAAAACTTACGTTAAACTGTTATAAACAGATATAGTCTGAAACCACGATAACAAGGGGTTTTCTGTTTTCTGACTTTCATCATTTTTTTATCTATAGTTTTGAAAACCGCCTGATCCGCAACTGATTTTTAATAAATCACTTTTATAGACACCTAAGCTACAAATCAATTGTAAAAATGAAGCGTGGGGAAGTGTGGGTGACAAAAGTATTAGTAAACTTTATTTTCTTGCTCATTTTATAGTTCAATTAACTATTTATAGTTCAATCAACTAGGTTTTTTGTAATTTTCCATTGCATAATGTTTTTAAAAATGTATAACACTTTATACTTATTTATAAAAAGTTTTATAGAAAATAGCTTTAATAGTGAAAAAGCAAATAAGTTTCAATTGAACATTTACAAAAATATGAAATAGTAGGTCTTTAAAAATTATCTTTTTACATTAAATTTTCTGAAATTTCTACATAATAGTAAAGATTAACTATTAAACTATTTTAAAAATTAAAATTTAACTTAAGTAGTGAAATTGAAATTTAAGCAAAAAAGCATTAATGTTCTGCGTAGTACTATTTTCCACAGCGCTCCGCCTGATTCATATAGAAAGTTGCTTTTAATATTAAAGGGTAAGTCTATTGAAATGAAAAAGTAAAACAAAATCAGAAACCAACAACAAGAAAAAGCGAGAATTCAAGAAACTGATTTTAAAAAAAGAAAATTTCTTAATGATAAAAAGATTAAGTTACACTTAAGAGAGTTAGTTATGATAATTATGATAATTAATTTAACTATAAAAAAAATTAAAAAAAAAAAAATTAATTTAACTCTATTGGTCAAAAAGATTAAATTCCAAGAGTATAATTAGATACAGGAAGCGCCAATAAAAAAAAAATTATCGGTGGGCGTCGATAAATTAAAAAAAAAAAAAAAAAAAAAAAAATTAACTCATTTTTAATAATTGGGCTTTCATTAGTGTCATTTTTGCAAATTGAGTAAAAGAAAATAATTTATGCTTGAAATATGCTTTTTTTTTTTCTTTTTCCGATATTTTTTTTGCGTAGAAAGTTTGAACTGTTTCAAATAATGTTTTGTTAGTAAATAATAAATCAAAGTTTAATGATCTTAATAAATATTAATTAATAAATATTTTTAAATCATTAAACTTTTAATGATCTCAAAATATTAAACATGGATTAATATATCAACTCAAAAAAAAATTAGATTATTTTATGTTTTTAATTTCCTCTTTGAATATTGGATTAAAACTTGCACTGTTTAAACCCTGAGCAGAAATAAAAAAATTCTATTGAGCAAAGCCGTACAAGGCAGCATATAAACTCTTATGTTTAAAAAATAAGTTAAAATTTGTTTTTACGAAATCTAAAACGTGTTCATAAAATTGATAACCCTTTCTGTTTCTGTCATTTACATCCATTTTTCTTTTGTTTCACTCTTAGTAATTCTATTATAAAGTTATTGTTTATCCAGTAAAAGAAATCTAACTCTACCTTATGTGGTTTATTAACAAAACTTCATTTAAAACGTATTTAATTATTTTTCGCCAGTGCAGTCAGTGAGTTTAAGAAGATATAACACATCATAATAATGTTTATCATGTAATCGATAACGTTATGAGCAGACTCTAGATATTAAATAGAGGTGATTAAAGATTATTTGTTCTAGGATTAAAATGGATTAACCATGTTTAAAATGTGCCTAATTAACTTAATTGATTTCTCTAAATTAAGATTTGATGTCGGAAACGATTTGTTTTTGATTACTGTAGGTTTTATTAAGATAATCACGTCTTGGATTCTATTAATATATTTTAATTATGCCGATAGATGAAAGTAAATGTATTAAATAATATAAATAATAAAATAACCAAAGCAGGAAAAAAGAATTTGTCTTATCATCTAGGTTCATCGCAGGTCGCGATTATTAAATGATAAAACAAAGTGTATAGAATCTTGAAAAGTACTTACATATGTCATAAAAAATCAATAAAGTTTGTAAAATATGCTTCATAATAAAGTCATCTAAAACTATGCTTCATAATAGAGCTTCATCTAAAAGTTTTATTAAGGTGTATAAACAGGTATAATATAATAATAGTTAAAGAAAATATAACTTAAATTAGAAGATTAAAAAAAGTGTTTATTAAACGGCAATTTATATTGTTGGAAGAAAAACATGTTTAATGTTCTTTAATGTTATTTTAACATGTTAGCAAATCTAAACTAATTCTAAGAAAAATATTTTAAGAATAACTTATGTTTTATGTTCTTTGAAACGTGACTACATGATAAATTAATTAAAAAGCAAACCGGTATAATAATATTGGGAATTTTTGATGATGAAAATCTTAGCTTATACATGGCTTATACATGGCTCGGCTTCCTCAAATAAAAAATATTTATCCTAAAATCACTATAACTGTGGGTATGATGTATTGAGTTTGCTCATACATCAGCAAGCAAAAGAGTTGAACTTATATATTTTGGACTGATTTATTATTTTAAACATCTAAATTCCAAAACTTAAAAAATTCATAGAGTACATGTTTACAAAATTTTTCTCTAAAGATAAACGTGAACATCAAAATAAATGAAATGATGGATGTGTTTAAAATAAATATATGCAGCATTTGATTTTCATGTATTGATTCAACAATAATCTTGCTCTTTTAAACTTTAAATACTAATTTGAAATAATTATAAATGAAAACTATTAAATTAGAACAAATATAAGTAACACATGCCAATATAAGTAACAACTGCCTCAGAACTTTAAGAATATAGTATTCCATATCACTTGCCTCAGAAACAAAAGATCCGAGGTTCAGACCCTCTGGGCAAGTTTAGCGACATTGGTTGGGAAGGAGGCGTGAACTTCCTATTAAATTTAATAGGAAGTTCACGCCTCCACCGCGGGTGAGCATTAATGCTCATCCGCGGTGCTCCGTGATAAGACCGTAAGGACTTCTTAGAGCACCTAAAATAAAAGTAAAAAAAAAAAAGTAAAAAAAAATGGCCTAAAATATGGAATAAGTATTAAAATGGATTTAAAGTTATGGCAAGGTCGTTAAGGTCATTTGAGTTTCTGACAAGAAAAGTATTATACGGGGGCTCTATTCAAACTTTATACGGGGGTCGTTATGGTCATTATGGTCGTTATGGTCATTTGAGTTTCTGACAAGAAAAGAAATTTTATAAACTTGAGATAAGGTAGTGCTTAAGTTTCTGAAGTCATTTTATTTTTTTTCAAGTATTATACGGGGGCTCTATCCGAACTTTATACAGGGGCTCTATGCGAACTTTATTAGGGGCATTGCAAGATTGTAGATTTGCAATCCCCCTTAAAGAAGATTAAGATTGAAAGGTTACAAAAAGATTGTTCCTCAATTTGAACGGATCTTCGACCGTAACACTGGTATTGCGGAAATCCACTCATATCAATTCGGGGTTCACGCATAAAAGTTATTCATTTTCTTACTTGTATTGTTGTCAGCATTGTTCAACTTGTTATGAGTAAATTAAATAGCGATATCTGCTGTAAACAGGTTAGAATCCTGGCAATAGTATGTTTTAACCGTTACTTTAATGGAAACTAGAGTCGAATTAATCTCAAATAAAATTGTTACTTTATCATATGACAGAGCTATGAAATTATCTTATAATTTTATAAATATCAATTAATCATTTTTGTATAGGGTAGATAAGGGTAATATAAGGACCTTGGTAATTTGAGCATACTTAAAGATTTCTTAGATATAAGCATTGAAATTAAAGTTGCTTTGCATTTTTTAAATCAACTTTGTGATAACTGGAATCAGTATAATTAGCGTAAATTTAAATGCATTAATTAGCGGCTATCATTTAATTAAAACGTTATTAAATTTTTTGCATTGTTTAATTATTATATTGCGCACCAATAAATATGTGGTACAAAATTTTGGTGATAAAATTTATTTTTTCATAAAGAAAAATATGTTAGGTAGAAATCTGTTCCATTTCTTTTTCAAAAAACAATGCATAGAAACATTTAGTTTTAACTTTATTTAAAGATGCTATTTTTGTGTATATGAGCATGCTCAAATAACGCAGTGTTTTTTATTGAAATTACCTAGTTTAAAGTCCTAAAACCGCAAGGTTTTATTTGATTTTTGAACAAAAACAAAACATGACAATACTAAATATTTTTCTGTAATTTAAATTCAAAATAATTGAATTTTTATCATTTGCAGGTTTGAGTTAATAAAATTGAAAAATAACAAACTAATTTTTTTTTATTTTACAGAAAAGTATTGCTTCAATAATAAGTTAAAATTTGATCTTTTAATGATAAATTTTATTAATAACGAACCATTATACTCCAAAAGTTAGTTCTAATTGTCACGTTAATATTTTCGTTACGTCACGTTAATAATGTTACTTTTTTGAGCTAATTTAAAGTGTTCATATTAACAAGTGGCCTGGGTAATATAAACATTTGTGCGACTTTTTTAAAAGCTCTGTGTTTTTATGAAAAAATTTCGGATGCCCAAATATCTTAGTGGGTCATGAGTAGTGATACTTAAAAAGTTTGGGTCCAGCATAATAATTTATAAAAATATTCCAAAATTTTTCTTAAGGTGGTCATATTACCTTAATCTACCCTACAAATCTTATTTTGTAAAATCAATTAATCATTAACAGAAGGCTGCTACACCGTTTCTTGCAGTTGATTATTCAATTTCTTGTATCCAAGTTCAGTCTTAATATATTTACATATGATATCGTTCTTGGTTGGTGATAGTTTAAATATTGCTATCAATTTGCGTGCCTTTTTAATGACTGACCCATAATGAACTTCCGTTATTTCAATTTGAGGTCTTTCATTCTATTTTTTATTATTTTATTTTAGTTTTTTTTAATTTTTATTTTCTAATAGTTTACTGCAACTTTCAGCTGACAAAGCAAATATTGTTTGTTAACAAACTGTTCACAAACAATATAAACTCTAATTTTACAATGAATTATTATAAAACAAGTCGTATATAATTATTATAATATGAACCGTGTTATAGTATAAATCGTATTATGTAATGATGTAAAGTGTGGACAAACAATTTTAAAATGTGTATACTCAGTGGGCATGAGACAAAAAGAGGGCGTCTTTCGAACGTTTTGCAAGTCTTTTAAACGTTCCAACGAAATCGTTATTAGGTCCCTTGTCCACTGGGTATGCTAATCGACACGATATCTAGCGAAGATTTGCTAGAATATTTTTTTGTTATTGTTGTTTTTATAAAAATTTTCATTATACTTTGTTTTGCTCAATCTTACAGGTTAATCCCAGGATTTTGGGAGTATATATATATATTTTAAAAAAAAAAGGATACAGGATCCCGCGATAGCTATTGCTAATTTACATACTTCGCTAAAAAAATTGAATTTTTTAAATTGAACTCAAACTGTTTTCTTATTATTAACAATCTAGGGATAAAATTTATACATATAAAGTCCGCTGTGTTTAACTCAGTATAAACTAAATGTAAGTTTCAAGACCACAAAGTTGTTATATGAAAGCTGGGTATTTTACTAGAATAAAACTTTTGATATTGCAGATCCTTGTGGATGACAAAGTTACAAAAATGAAAAAAATAAAAAAATTGACAAAATCTTGAATAAAGTCATCTGTTGCACAACTTTCCAAAAGTTGTGGTAAAGTCTTTTTCGCAACTACTTAGTTGCGATTAAGACTTTAAAATTAAATAATTTACGCTAAACGCGGATATTGCACTAAAAGATTATACTAATCCCCGTATTACTAAATAATATACGTTATATTTAATTTAAACTAATTTTAAATTAAACGGATTTTCAAGTAGACAGTAACTAATACGTTTATATTTACGAGAGTAAGTTATATAAAATACTTTTAACTGGGATAAATAATACAAAATATTTTTAACTTTGTTTTATTAAGTAAGTAAATAAGAAATATTAAAAAAATAAAATATCAAAAAAAAACAAAAAATCTTTATGAAGATCGTGTCGTAAAAATGAAATTGCTTTTAAATTTTAAAAACTGGTTTAATCATTTTTAACTTACCGCTTAATAATCGTTAACTTTTCTGCTGTGATTATGTATTAACATTTTGTTATTTAAATCTTTAAATTTTCAAGTTGACATAAACTAATTATGGCGCCTTGCATTGTGGTAGTTTTATTTGAATCAAAAAAAAAAAATTATAATTTTTTTTTTTTATTAACTTTTTTGAACTTAGGAAGAATCATTTCTATTTATCAATTTTATTAATCAATTTTATTTATCTTGGTTGGTGATGGTTATTTCGATTATCTGAAACATCCGATATTTAGTTTTAGTTTCGATTAAAAATAGTATCGTTATACTTATTCCATATCCTTCATATGTTTTTGCTAAACCATGCTAAGCTTAATAAGTTTGATTTCTAATTAGAACTTGATATATTTAGAAAAGTTCAATTTAGAGTTATCGACTGCCAAAGCTTTGTAAGTAATTAGTAAGAACACATTAGGTATAAAATAAATACTTAGTAAGTCTGTATAAAATAAAAATGGCGGATTTTAAAACGGCGCTCCCGAAACTAGGTAATTAATGTAAATAACAAAAATTTTGTAACAAATTCTTTACAAAAAAAGTTTGAGCATTTTATAGAATGGTAAAACCACAAGAGTATAATTTTATTACTATAACCAAAACGGCTACCTAGATGGAAAAAAAAACAATAACTCAAGAAAACTAATATTATATCTAATTTAACAAAAGTTAAATTTGATGTTGACAGCAGCGGCGGGTTATAGGAGAGGGAGGGGGCATGAGTTAGTAGTAGCCGCCCCCTTCCCTTGGGAATTTTTTCATAAAATATTTTTATGAAAGTTGACTATTAAACAAAATTGGACAATTATACTGACAAATGAAATGGACTATTATTCATAATTATACGTATATGAACTTGATTATTACACTAAAATACAAAAAATTAAAAAAGAAAATTACTTAAAAATGAAAATATGCGGCCTTTTTTTTTTTTTTTATAAAGATCTTTTTAGCCCTCTCCTTGGCGAGTGAGAAAATCCGCCAACTGGTTTACAATCATTTAAATTTATAAATTTACAACTACAACGACACAATTTTCGAAGTAAAGGGGCACAATAGTCAATTTCTGAAAAAAAAGGTCCTCCAGAAAAAATTGGGGATGGTGGTGATAGGGAGGGGGTAGACACTTGCTCTAGCCCCTAGTTGTCAGCCCTGTGCCTTAATTAAAATAATAGCTGCTATACTATTTATTTAAAAAACCATTGTTTATTGTTTATTACTTTATTTATTATAATAAATAAAGTAATATTTTTTTTACATCATTCATTAATGTCAACTTGTTTACTTACGAAATATTTTTTGAAATATAAAAATTTAAGAATTTAAATTTACTATGTTCTGCAGAAAAGAAAGTTATGTAACTTTCTGAAAGTTATGTAATTTTTATGTAATAATGTTAGCAGATTCTTAAGATTAACATCTTAAATTAAATTTTGGTGATTTTTGCAATAAATGTTCTTAAATGTTCTTATTCATTTATCTTACTTATCGTAAATTGTTTTAAATTTTATTAACGCTCTCTAAGAAGAGCCTTCTAAAAGTGCTCAAAGAAGTATCTTCTTAAGGTGCTTCAAGAAGAGTTTTCTTAAGGTACTCCAAGAAAAGTCTTCTTTGGTTTATTTTTTGCTAATATTAAGCTAAATATAAAACAAATAATTTCTCTAGGCTGAAATAATTAAAACTAAATATAAAGCCAATTACTCTATTAAACCGTATAAATGATAATTAAATGCTAAATATAAAACGAACAACTCCACTAACTTAATTTTAATTTAATTTAAATAAAACTCTATTAACTGCTGTTTTAAAATACCGTAAAAATCGCCTAAGTTCAGTAACCATGTAACGATCATATAAGGAAAAATATAAAAGAAGCATGCATAACTCAAATTTTTCGAGGTTTTTTTTTGGAATAATATTTGTTATTAGTTCGTTAATATGAATCTATAAAAAAAAATTGATAATGTTTATTTGCAACCTGCTGAAATAATTCTTTAGCAAAGCAGCAATTCAAAAAAAGGTCTACTATTAAAATCTAAAATGAGCAAAGTAGGTGGTACTCCAAGAAATATATTAAAATCTGATTGGAACTTGAGCAAACTTTTACATTTACAATATAAATACATAATTTAAAATAATTTTTAAAAATGCTATCAAACTTGAAAATCTTTGCCACGATTCCTCCAAAAAAATTAAAAATAACCGAAAATTTGTGAAGTAATTACTCAAAATTTACTTGTCATTTTAGCGTGAAATTTGGAACATTTTTTAATCATGGTAACATAATTCATTTAAGAGAAAAGTAATGAAAACAAATGAATATTTTAGAAATTATGCATGAAACACTCAAAAGTAAGCGAGGTAAACAACCCTAATATAACAAAATTTCAAGATCCAAAATGCATTTAAAAAAATATTTTCTCAAATGAATTTTAATAATATGAAGAACAATCTGTGAAAATTTCAAAAAGTTATCTTTTTGCAAACTTTAAAAACTAGTGAAAAAGTATATTTTGAGATTTTGTGATATAAAAATTAAAATTACTCAAAAACATAAAAAATATTAAAATAAAAACCTCCTGGTTCATACGGTATTTTATCAATTTTCTTAACTTTATTTGAATATTCTTTTTTCAAATACTTTTTAACTGTTTACGTCTCTTGGGGTACAATTTTAAGGTGGTATCCCTATTTCTTGGGGTAACACCTTATTTTAAGGTGGTACCCCTATTTCTTGGGGTACCACCTTAAAATAAAGAATTTGTTTATAATTTCAAAATTAACCTGTTTTAAAATAAAATTTACCGCTCAGTTTTTAGATAAACTTATATCACTGATATGAACTAATTACAAAAAAATAATATGTATTGCAATGCACTGAAATAGTTCTTTTGCAAGTTTATTTATCTATGGTTTTACGTGAGAAAGCACAGATGGCTCGTGGTTTGAAGTCTGTGAACGAAGGTATGAGAAGGTATGAGAAGGTAAGAGGAAAGCAGCTATAACATTTGGCTAACAGGAAGCATATTTAAAAAAAAATGGCAAACCAAATAAGTTGAGCGATAAAATCGAGGACATTTTAAATAAAAAAGTCTTAATATTTTTGAGTGATATTAGTTTTAGTTTGACTAGCCTTGAAATACTGTGTGTTGTTGATAACTAATTTCAATAAAGTGTGTTTTGATGGCGGCAAAGTTACACTCGCCAGGCATTACTCAGAACTTCAAATACTATGGCGTAAAACTGTGCAATTTTGACTCGGCCAGGCACTATAGATGGATGGTATTTAATAAAGTTAAATGTTTATATATTAATATATATATTATAATAAATTGTTTTTTAATATAAAAGGCGCAATTTTTAAAAGGTAAAATTCAATTTGTTTTCAATCTTTTCAAATTCATCTTTTATTAATGACCTACTTTATAATTTTTTTAAATCATTTAATCAAGGTTTGTACAAGTTTCTGATATTTACAAAATACATGGATTCGCAACTAATAAGTTCCACATTTTTAATTGCGATGAATTTGGCCTTCTCAGCAGACATTTGTTTTTAAAAGTTACGTTCTAAATGTATTTTAAATGTTTTTTAAACGTCTTCTAAACATTCTTACGTAAAGAAAGTTTAAAAGACGTTTAAAAAACGTTTAAAAGACAATTAGAATGTAACTTACAAAAACAAATGCCCGAGGGGTACAATTTGATCAATGCAAATTTAAGGTAGTGTGTCAAAAAAGTTCAAAAGGGCCTAAGAAACTTTGCCCTAGCAACGAAAATCTTCAGTCACATGATTGGTTTGCAGTGATGTTTTTGGGATATTCTTGCCAACTCATGTTTTATTCCAAGGCAAAAAGTAATACTTGGGCATTTATTTTTAAAAGAATTTAAAACAGATGTGCAAAGAATCCGGAAAATTTTGCATTTTACTAAGTAACTTAATTATTTGAATTTTTAGATTGATGTCCAAATAGCTTCTAACTCAGGACGGGCCAAACGGTGCTACCAAAGGTGTCACGCAATCTGACTGGATGGAATCTGTTTTTTGTGGATTGATGGTTGGCTGGATGTTTTGAAAGACATTTGTTCCGCATTACCGCAAGCATAAAGGTTTCAATGTCCTTTTTTCTAGACGGCTATGCCTCACTTGTAAAGTTGGAACTAATTCACTAAGCAAAAAAGGAGAGTGTTATTATTTTTAATCTCTGTAGCTTATGCATCTCACTTATTTTAACTTCTGTAACTCATACATCTCATGTGCTACAGTCAATTGATGTAGGCCTATTCAGGACAGTAAAAAGTAAATGGCGGGGAATCCTCAACAAACCTAGCTACCCTGGGTTGTTCAAACAGCTAATTGAAGCATCTTTGGCGACAATGTGCATTCCGCCTACAAAGCAACAGGTATGTTTCCGTTGTATCGGTAAAAAATAACTAATCAAAAATTAGCTATTGGATTAATTTTTGCGCAAAGCACTCAAGCCTTACTAAAACTGCCAATAACAGCAGTCACCGCAATTCAGCTCATTAAAACAAAGAACTTCTTTTTCTTTGAGCTCATCAAAACAAAGATCTTCTTTAACATGCTGCACATGCTCGTATGGATTCTGCTTGTGAGGAATTAAAGACATGAGATAAGTTTAAATATTTTATATGATTGTATGACTCTGATACGCATGCCCAAAACATGCGAATCAGAGTCAAAGCTAAATGTTTCTAACAACATGTGTCTCATGAAAAGTTACATTGACTTCTGAAGAAGCTTTGATAGAATTTACAAACAAGCAAATAAAGGCACAAAATAAGAAAAACGAAATATAAGCTAGAAAAGTTTTGCATTAAAAAAACAAACAGAAGGCTAATTTAATTAGGATTTAAAACGTATGGCAAAGGGAAATTTGTTTAACAAAACTACTATTAAACAATGGAAACGACTACTAGTGGAGGTAATCAAAGATTGGCTACATCAGAATTCAAAGCAACTTCCATATATTAAGATTGTCAATCTGATGGTTCCTTAAATTCAAAAAAATTTCAAGCTTGTGACATTTTTTTGGAGATAAAATTACAACACAACAACAAAATTGATGCTTTGCGAATCCTGTGACAGTTGTTTATGTGAATCTTGCTGTTCTACTTTGGCGGTATGTGCAAGATTTGCAAATAAACATATAAAGCTTATTTAAAGCAAAGTAGAACTTTTTTTTAAAGCAAAGTAGATTTTTTTTGTTAATTGTAAAACCTATTTAACTTAATTGAAATATATATTTTAAATTTTAATAACCGGTGGCGTAGCAAAAGTGATAAAGACTAAAGTAATAAAATAGTCGATTAATTATAATAATAAAAAATAATAATAAAATAAAAAATAATACTATTTATACTTAAAAAGGCCGTGTTGCTTTCTTTGGCGCCTAAAGAGTTTTCTTTTTGAACCCAGGGCGACGTCCTTCTTATTTACTGGTAATACATGATATTATATCATCATTTTACAATAAAAGAACATTTATTAGTTTTCATTATTTTTAAAGTTCAGTTTATGATGCGTAATTAAGATTTATATAATGACGAAACTTATGAGGTGGTATGACGAAACTTATGAGATGGTAGACAAAACTTATGAGATGGTATGACGAAACTTATGAGATGGTGTGACGAAACTTATGAGATGGTACTCATAAGTTTCGTCATACCATCTCATAAGTTTCGTCATACCATCTCATAAGTTTCGTCGTATGACGAAACTTATGAGATGGTATGATGAAACTTATGAGATGGTATGACGAAACTTATGAGATGGTATGACGAAATATAATGACAAAACTTATGAGAAAAAAGTTTGGTAAAAGTAGCTGTTCTCATTTGAAATAAAAAATTTAATGCTAGTTTTTATTTTTATTATTTTATGTTTAAAATATAAGTTTTTTTACATGATAAATTGGCTATATAATATAGAAAAAAAAAAAATTGAAAAAACGTTTATTTATGCCAGAAATATAAATGTTTGAAGTTTAAGTGACCGAACTTTTTACTGTGTATAAAAACTGCTTAAACATTTTTTTTCATAACTATATATATTACGGAGGCTTGGTTATAAGACAACGATAGTCATCTTTTTGCCCCGGTCATGTAAATCGTGTACTTTGTAATTGTAAATGAATCCGGTGAATATTAAAAGGGCGGAAGTAATAAAAGCTTTTGAGAAAAAAACAAACAAACTGCATTTTCCCCGTAGTAAATTTTTGCTAATGGCTCAATAATTTTTTTTTTGAAGGGGAAAAACATTATCCTCTTTAAAAATTTTTTTGTATTACTAACAAAAATTAACAAAAATAAACAAGAGTTTCGAAACTAAAAAGAATTTCGGGAAATTTTCCTAAAGTTTACATTGTTGGACTTCTGCTTTATATATGTTTTATTTTTTTTAACATATATGTGTTTTTTTTTTAATATATATATTAAAAAAAACACATATATATTTTGACATTCAGTGCCGGATCAAGGAGGGGGCTAGGGGGGACTATAGCCCCGGGCCACGCAAATTTAGAGGCCCCAAAAAATTTTGGAGGACTTTTTTTTTAAAGTCATTTTTAGGCTCTGGCCCATAAAAAGGCCTCCAAAAACAAAAACAGCCCTGGGCCCCAAGAAGTCTTAATCGAGCACTGATGACTTTACACATTCACATAAATATTTTAAAAACAAAATTATAAAAAAAATGTAACACTTTCAATTACATTTTTTTAGGGAAATATATAAATAATAATAATAAAAAATCTTACAACAATCTTATATTACAGGTTTTGATTTGAAATTTAATTTTAAGTAATCGCTTTAACAAAATGGTTCAACCCAAATACACAAATATACAGTTATTTATATCTTTTTCATTTCGAGTCAACTAAAAATCTAAAATAAAAACAAACATAAGTTTTTTGAAAGAAAAAGTGTTTTTAATATTTTAATAGAATAGTTATCTTGAAGTCATTATGAACTGTTCAAATAAAACGTGACTTTTGCGGTGTTTTTATTAACCCCCTGAAGTTATTACGAACTGTTCAAATAAAACGTGACCTTTGCGGTGTTATAAACCCCCTGAAGTCATTATGAACTGTTCAAATAAAACGTGATATTTGCGATGTTTTTATCAACCCCGCCTCTTATATGGGTTGTGACATTTTTAAAGAATAGGTTTGCAATTTAAGTTAAATACCTCTTACTGTATTTAACAAGGCAAACCTTCCGATGGTATTTAGTGGCACATATCCTTCCTCTTAAGACTGTCAAGTATTATTTGACAGAATTGCCCCTTTCTGTAAATGGCTGATATCACGAAGTACCTGTAACATAGACATGTTATGTTATTGAAAAATTATGTGTTTACCTTTAATATAACCATAAATTTTATCTAATATGTTTTAGTCACATACAGTCTTAAAAATTATTTAAGTAAAACCTTTTTTTTCCTTCTGTTTTTGTTTCATTCCATAATTTACAAATCTGTTCTACAGGGATATAATTAAAAAAGAGCCAAGTACGAATGTGCTCTTAATTAATGGAAGATAAATGGAGATCTTAATTAAAACTATATTTACGTTATTGTAACTATATGAAGGATTATATAGAAAATAAGCGATAAAAAATGTTGTAGTTTATCATTAAATTGGCGACGAAGATAAAAGAAAAGAAATTTAAAATAAAAAAATAAAAAAATTAACGAAGATTTTAGTAAAAAGCGTATTTATCAATGGCTATAAAAAACCTTAATTTACAAAACTTTCTTCCGTTTTCATGTACTAAAGAAGCAAGTAAGTTATTTTCAAGCTGGAAACGATACATTAAACAATTTGAGCTACTTTGCGATTCACTTGTAATTACAGACGATAAACAAAAACTTTCGTTACTTCTAACTTTAATTGGAGATAACACTTACGAAATTTATGAAAACATTATACCTTAAGATACGCTAATCACATACCAACAAGCTGTCGAAGCTTTTAACGAACATTTCAAGCCCCAAGTAAACCTGAGCTATGAAATCTTTATTTTTCGCAAGATGGTTCAACGTATAGACGAAACCACTCAGCAGTTTTTCGTTCGATTAAACGAACAGGCTATCAAATGCGAGTTTGCTGATAAGGATAAAGAAATTAAACAACAAATTGAGCTTTGCACAAATATTTCAAAATTACGGAAATACAGTTTTCAAAATCCTAACAAAACTCTACAGGACTTGTTAACTACTGCCAAAACATTTGAGCTGATGGACCATCAAATAGAAGAACTTGAGAAAGAAACAATAAAACAAAAAGAAGTTAATACAGTAAAGAAAACAAAATTTCCACAAACCAGTCAAGCGCCATATGAGACAGAAACTAAGTCGCTAAAAAGAACTTGCTACCGATGTGGAAACGAATTTCCACACACGAATATATGTTTAGCTTTGGGGAAATCTTGCCACTCCTGCGGGAAAATCGGACATTTTGCAGCAGTCTGTAAAACTAGAAAACAAAACGAGCAGAATACAAGAATACATCAAGAGAAATACAAAAGAAATGAACACGGTTATACGAAACCATTAAATACAATTTACAAAGATATCAAAAAATCCGAAAACCCTCAGTCAAAGTTAAACGAAGGAGAATTGTACTCTGTCAATGCTAAACAGATATCTAGCGACGGACTTGAGAACTTCGAGATAACGATTAACATATACCAATAACCGTTCAAATAGACACCGGAGCTTCGATAAACATTCTAAACTTTAAAACATTTAAAAAGATAAACAACTTCCTTAAAAGACCACTTCGACTACAAAAATCTAAAACACAGATTATTACTTACGGGGATAACAATCCAAAGCTCAAAATAGAAGGACAGATCAATGTCGTGATAGAAAGTCAAACCAAATTTCGTCAGTCCACATTCCACGTGGTTAAAACACACCACAAAAATCTGTTATCTGGAAATGAAGCTAAGTTACTCGGTTTAATACAACTAAATACTGAAGTCAATAAGAAACTTTTAAACAAAGGCCAAAGAGAACAAAATAACCATGACGACAGTAAACAACAAGTTTGCCATTCTTTGCAGAACTTAAGCAAATTAAACAATACTCTCCTTCTAAACGCTCCAAAACGATTAGAATCACTTATAAACTCATACAAAAATTTTGTTTTTAGCGATAAAATAGGAAAACTCTCCAACTACCAAGTAAAATTAAAAATTAATGAAAGTATACTACCAGTCGCACAAAGAGAAAAAAGAATTCCTTTTGCACTTAGAGAAAAGGTTAAAGTTGAACTTGCAAAACTTGAAGCAGAAGGAATAATTAAAACGGTAACAGACGAAGCGACACCCTGGATAAGTCCAATGGTAATTGTGCCAAAAAATGACGGCAACCTAAGAATTTGCGTAGACATGCGAGCAGCTAACAAAGCTATTGAAAGAATGCGTTTTCCAACTCCAACCCTGGACGATGTTATTATAAAACTAAAAGACTCCGCCGTTTTCTCGAAACTAGATTTAATGAAGGCATTTCACCAGCTCGAACTTGCACCGGAATCCAGATCAATATCTACTTTTCAATCCGAAACTTAAATTAAATGTTTTAAAAGACATAATTTTGGAGTAAACTCCGCGCAGGAGGAGCTACAAAACTCTTTACGAGAAGTTTTAAAAGATATAGAAGGTACTTTGAACATTGCCGAAGATGTTCTAATTTTCGCTTCGAATACAAAAGAGATTTAATATTACATAAAGTATTAGAAAGATTTAAACAGAGAGGTTTAACTCTAAATTTTGAAAAATGCTTATTTGGAAAAGAAAAAGTCAAATTTTATGGATTTATATTTTCAAAACCAGATCCGGAAAAACTTTATAATATCAAGAACATGCCAACACCAGAAAACACAAAAGCTCTCCAAAGTTTTCTTGGGCTTATGAACTATTTTAAACGTTTCATTCTACACTACAGTACAATTACTTATCCATTGAGAAACTTTCTGCATAAAGATTCCTTATGGAACTGGAACCTGGAGTGTCAGCATGCATTTGACAAACTAAAAAACGCTATGACATTGGACTCATGTGTCGGATACTTCGATCCCAACAAAGAGACTACTGTCTTTACCGATGCAAGTCTTAAAGGCATATCGGCAGTCATTGTTCAAAACACTCCAAATAAACAAGATTTTAAACTAATATCTTATAATTCAAAAGCGCTATCGCCTGTACAACAACGCTACTCTACGCTCGAAAGAGAAAGTTTAGCTATAGTATACGCCTGCGAGCATAACAAAACATACCTATTTGGACACCCTTTTAAAATGTACAGCGACCATAAAGCTATTGTAAAGATTTTAAACAACCCAAACGCTACAGTACTACTTTGCATTGAGCGTATGACTTTACGATTACAGTGATATTCTTTTGATCTACACTACGTAAAAGGAAAAAATAATATATCTGATTATTCTAGTCGACACCCTGTAGACCCTTGTGAGGACGAAGGGCTAGAAAAATATGTCAATTTTACAGCTGAATACGCATGTCCTAAAGCCCTTTCACTACTGGATATTCAAAGAGAAACTAAAGCCGATCCTTTTCTACAAATAATTACAGAGTTAATTACTACTAATACCTGGCATAAACTATTACATCCAAATTGTCCGCCAGAACTAAAAAAATTTCAAAAAGACTTACTTGCTTACCGTAATATACGCCAAGAACTTACAGTAAATCAGACTTCAGACCTTGTTCTAAAAACAAATCGAACTGTACTTCCACATTCTCGGAAAATTACGGTTATACAGCTTGCTCATAATAGTCACATGGGACTTGAGAAAACCAAATCATTACTTAGAGAAAAAGTTTACTTTCCTGGTCTAGACACTAAAGTAGAAGAATATATAAAACGATGTGCAATTTGTAAAGCCCTTGATAAACAAAATGCACCAGCCGAACTATTAATCACACCAACACCAGAGGAAGTTTGGGACACCGTTCATATAAATTACCTTGGTCCTTTACCTAATGGATTTTATTTGGTAGTCCTTATAGACCAAACATCAAAATTTCCGGTTGTCGATATTATACATAATACATCTGCTGACCTCCTTATTGATTTTCTACAGAAAACGATTGCAGTATATGGAATACCGAAAACGATTGTCAGCAATAATGGACCACCTTTTACTTCATTCAAAATAAATTGTTTTTGAACAAACTGAATATTCAACATAAACGAGTCACCCCGCTTTGGCCCCAAGCAAACTCATAAGCCGAATCCTTTATGAAACCACTGATTAAAACAATACGAGCAGCACACATTGAACGGAAAGACTGGGAAAAGCAATTATACGATTTCCTGTTTTCCTACCGTACCACACCCCATTGCACAACCCGAATACCACCAACTACACTCATGTTTAATTGCGTTATAGGTTTTACAATACTTTCATTCCAAACAAGGGTCATACAAATATCAATGATCAAGCTAAAAAGAGATAAGAAAATGCTAAATTATACAGATAAAAATATCACGATTTAAAATACCACGCAAAAAATCCAAGTATAAATATCGGGGATACAGTACTGATAAAACAAAAAATATATAACAAAATTACAGCACCATTTGAGTTCAAACCCTACACAATTACTGCAAAGAATGGTAAAATGATCACTGCAAAATCTTCCGTCGACAATTCTCAAAAAACTCGAAATGCTTTACACATGAAGAAAGTACCAACGGATATACAATTTAATCCGATACCAATTAAAGAAGAGAAAGATGAAGAATACCTCCAGAACGAATCAATTTTGCCAGAAAAAGAAATAACAGCTACTATGCCGACACAACTAAGAAACTATCATCAAGAACCGATTCTGAAGACATATCCTAACAGAGAAAGACGTCCTATAGAATTATGGAGGAAGTATTAAAACATTATAAAACACAAACAGTAAAACATTTCATTTATAGAAGAAGGGAAAGATGTAAGAATGTGCTCCGAGATGGAGATCTTAATTAAAACTATATTTACGTTATTGTAACTTTATGAAGGATTATATAGAAAATAAGCGATAAGAAATGTTGTAGTTTATCATTAAAATATGATAAAAAACAAAAAAATACTGTTGACATCAAATGGCAGTGGTCTTAAATTTAAAACAAAAATTAATTTATTATTTATACTTGATTTGTTCTATATACAAATAAAAAAATCTAAACAAATAATAATTTTTAAAAAATTTTAAAAACTAAGATTACTGAGATTATTCAATCATTCAGTCATTCAATCATTCAATCATTCAATCATTCAATCATTCAATCATTCAATCATTCAGTCATTCAATCATTCAATCATTCAATTATTCAATTCAGTGGTCTTATATTTAAAATAAAGATTGACTTATTATTTATACTTGATTTATTCTATATACTCAAATATTGATAAATAAATAAAAAAATCTAAACAAATAATAATTTTAATAAATTTCAAAAACTAAGATTACTGAAATTATTCAATCATTCAATCATTCAGTCATTCAATCATTCAATCATTCAATAATTCAATAATTCAATCATTCAATTATTCAATCATTCAATCATTCAATTCAGTGGTCTTATATTTAAAATAAAGATTGACTTATTATTTATACTTGATTTATTCTATATACTCAAATATTGATAAATAAATAAAAAAATCTAAACAAATAATAATTTTTAATAAATTTCAAAAACTAAGATTACTGAGATTATTCAATCATTCAATCATTCAGTCATTGTACAATCATTCCAGTTGGATGCAGGCGATAAGCTTGATAAAGTTGGCAAATCTAAAATCATCCAACAAAGTATAATAAAAAAAACGTAGTATTAAAAATCTAAAATTGCTTTTTAATGTGACAACTTTGTAAAATTAAAAAAATCTTTGCTTTGATAATAAATTTTAAACGAATTTGTTTTTAAATAAGGAAAATTTCCGTTTAGATTTACTATATAGGGTAGGTTATATAGGGACTAGTTAAGCTGAGGGTTAAGTTGGGCTGAGGAGTAAGTCTTGTTATCAAACCGCTATTTGTTACTAATAGTTTTGGATACTTCTATTAAAATAAGTTTATATTTAAAAAATAACTGCTTTTTAATGCAGAGCCGTAACCACAGGGGATGAGGGGGGGGGGAGGCTTAGACCCCCCCAAAAAATTATTAAACTATAATTATTATGGAAAAAATATAAATTTTTAACAAATATTTTATCTCTTCTCTACTTTAAAAGAACTATAGCCTATAGTTCTTGGGGTTGCGGGTTTTTCCCTGCTATGTTTTTAATTTATAATATGGGCCCCCCTAATATGAAAATTGTGGTCACGGCAATTAAAATATCTAAAAAACTACGCATCAAATGACAAAACTTGTGATGGTATTAGATATATTTGTCGACCAAAAGGCCATAGACCTTAATCCTATTGAAGATCTATGAAAACATCTTTGTCGACAAATTTCAGGTCGAAAATTAACAAGTAAACATGATCTATTTAATATTCTGAAACAAAAATGGGAAAAAATTGTCAATAATGTGATTATGAAGCTAGTGGTCTCAATGCCTTGTCGCTGTCAAGCAGCCCTGCGAACATTTGTTTTTAAAAATTACGTTCTAAATGTCTTTTAAACGTTTTATAAACATCTTTTAAACGTTCTTTACATAAGAATGTTTAGAAAACGTTTAAAAGACATTTAAAATACATTAAGAACGTAACTTTTAAAAACATATGCCCGCTGGGTAATCAATGTCAAGGGTTTCCCGAAGAAGTATTAAAGAAAATTTCCTTTAAATTACAACATTTTAATTAGAAAAATGTTTAAAAAAAAAATCTGCTTAAAGTTTTTTTTTCCTACTCGATTACTTTTGCATGCGCATATTTCAGTGAATATTTGAGATTATGTTGACATTTCAGTAAAAATTGGACTTTAATTCAAAAGTTATAAATCTCAAGTTATGCGCTTGTCCGGTTACTTTTGCACGCTACTGCATATATATATATATATATATATATATATATATATATATATATATATATATATATATATATATATATATATATATATATATATATCTATCTATATATATAAATAAATATATATATATATATATATATATATATATATATATATATATATATATATATATATATATATATATATATATATATATATATATATATATATATATATATATATATATATATATATATATATATATATATATATATATATATATATATATATATATATATATATATTAGGTATATGACAAATAAACTTTTTTCAAAATTTTAATTTTCCTGATGTTACATTTGATGAACTTTTACCAATAGATCACTGTTTTGAGGTTTATTTCATTAGATCCCAAAAAAACCTCCCTCACCTAGCACCTCACCACTTTTAACTTTTTCGATTTTTCACTTGATTTTGTTCCCAGTTCTTACTTCCTTATGCTTGACTATGCTTGACTATGCTTGACTATGCTTGAATATAACTACAAGTTCAAGAGAGTCAAACAGTTCGAAAAGTTAATTAACATAGAATGAAAAAGTTCGATAGTTTTAAATTGTTTTTATGTTATGTAACTCAATTTTGAATAACAAGTTTTAACGACTGTTTTTCAAATTAATGCGCGTTTGTTGTTGTTTGTTGTTGAGTATTTTTTAATGTTCGCGCGATTAAAATATTGAGTAGAAGTATTTCAAAAGTTTTTTCATTAATTAATTTGCAAGATTTGCTGTTTAGTGCTTCTTTTTGAAAATATGTCGTTTAAAAGTAAAAAGTCAAAATCAGCAGTGGAAGCAGATGGTGAAATATGGACACAAAATTTGAAATCAAGCGCGAAGCGCCGTCCTAATATACCACAGGTTAAACAGGATATGAGCGATAAATTGTGTAAAATGTCTTCCAACAGAGATATCGTTGGAAGATTCTTGGGACTTTTTAATGAATTGAAAAGACGACATGATCGACTAACAAAAATATCCGAGGAATTGATGAATCTTTGGCAGAAGTTTAATTTTCCTGTTCTTTCCAAACAACAAGTGTCTGCTAATGTTTACAAACTTATCACATCATTTGAGAAAAACAGAAAGCAACCAAATGCAGTATTTGAAGAAAATCTTGCTCATCTGTTCGATATAACAAAACCAGATGAAAATTAGCTTTGTAGTGAGGACAAACAACTGTACAAAGTACAAATTGAATCAGAGGGCAGGGTGGGATATACAACTATGAAAGTGGCTCCTATGTCAACAATCCATCCATCAAAAGGGCCAAAAGCACATCAGAACCCTCGACAAACCAAGCGGTTATCTCCGTACCACTTTCCTGCGATAGTGAGGTTTCTGAGGAAGGAAGCAGCAGTGGTGACTCGGAGGCAGTTCCAAGAGAACCTCGCAGAAAGCTTGCAACACGCCAGTCAACTAAGTCTGCTGCCAAACTAGTGTCTAGTCACTCTTTTTCAACCAGAAAAACGTCACGGGTGCTTCAAAGTCTGGCTGAGGATGGAGTTTGTGTCCCAACACCATCACAGTCTGGAGTCTGGTGTCGAACAATCAGAGATGCAGAACAACTTAAGAACCGCCTCATGGAACTGATCTCTGAAGAGAAATTTTCTTTGGATTTTGATGGTAAGAAAATTGACAAGACTGAGTACCAAGTTGTGTGTTTGAAAAATGACAAAAGAACATTATAACTGTCACAAACCAAAATGCCAATTTTGGTTTGTGACAGTGGATCATCTGCAAGCATATATAAACCACTACAGGACCTACTTGATGATTACAATGCATGGAACAATATTCAGATGATCATCTCTGACACACACAGCTGTAAATACTGGTCGCAAGAATGGAGTTGTAGCCTAGCTTCAGAAAACTTTGCAAGACAAGGGATTCTATGAACCTCAATACATCGGCTGCTGAGGATAACTTGCGATTTCGTTGCAACTACATGGTCGCGGGCCTGGTTTTCAAACCAGCACTATGCAGAGGCACTTATGAAGACCTGCTGTCAGCAATATCCCAACTTAAGTGTTCCAAAGCTGTGAAATGCTTCTCTACCCATTGGAAGAACGAACCATTAGTGCTTGATGTGCCTCTAACCAACATAGTAGCCGAGAGAGCTGTAAAGTTGATGGGGGACATTCGTTCTTCTTGCATAACAAACAAATATCTTAACTGTAAATTTATTAATACTAATACACAAATCTGAAAGATTATTAACATCACTACAAATGCTGTAGGACAGTGTATTTCTCATGTATTTCTCATGTGTATTGTATATAAAGTTAACATATTATAATTAATAGCCTGTGGGCAGTAATTGTGTTGTATGGTTAAATATGAAACTGTCTTAGGTGCGGGAATTTTTTTCAAGGTATGATGAAATCAATGTCATTTCTGTGATTTATAGGCAAAAGTTCATCATTTAGAACCCCAGGCTAATTGATATAAAATTTATCATATACCTAACATATATATATATATATATATATATATATATATATATATATATATATATATATATATATATATATATATATATATATATATATATATATATATATATATATATATATATATATATATATATATATATACATATATATATATATATATATATATATATATATATATATATATATATATATATACATATATATATATATACATATATATATATATATATATATATATATATATATATATATATATATATATATATATATATATATATATATATATATATATATATATATAAATTCATTATATATATATATATATATATATATATTTATATATATGTATATATATATATATATTTATATATATATATATATACATATATATATATATATATATATATATATATATATATATATATATATATATATATATATATATATATATATATATATATATATATATATATATATATATATATATATATATATATATATTTGAACATTTTTAAAAATGTATTCTACAAAATAGAGTGCTCAATGTTCATAAAAGAACAGAGCAATTATACTAGATGAAAAAAGTTATACTATAGTATAACTTTTTTCATCTAGTATAATTGCTCTGTTCTTTTATGAAAATATATTTTTATGAAAATATATATTTTATGAAAATATATATATAAAAAGAAATATATTTCTTTGATTGAAAAAGTTGAGCATTTTATTAAAAGAATTTGTTGGAAAGCCCATTTTTTCTTAAAACCAAATATAAACACAGATGATGTATTTAACAATAACCAAGATAATGATAATTATGGATTTAAAACAAAAAATACCCCACCTTTTACACCTGAATTGGAAAATTTTGAAAATGACCTATTGCATTTAATTAAAACAAAGTTTCGCTCTATAAAAAATAAATTTCAAACAGAATTAAAGATAGATGTTAAAAAAATTAAATCAAACCCAAATGTTTTGGTTTTTGTTGATAAAACAAATAACATTTACCAACTCACAAAAGAAAACTATGAAAAAATTTTACTTATTTTAATTTTAATTATTATATAAATTTTAATTATTAGTTCTCTCAAAAATTCAGAAATGACATTGATTTCATCATACCTTGAAAAAAATTCCCGCACCTAAGACAGTTTCATATTTAACCATACAACACAATTACTGCCCACAGGCTATTAATTATAATATGTTAACTTTATATACAATACACATGTTCTCTCAAAAATTGAGATTGAACATGTAAGCAAAATTAAGTTGGACAAAATTAATAATATTCTTAAAAATAAATTAAATTTGCAACAGTGGAAAAATACCACTGATGTTATAAATTGGTTCTCCATAATCGAATATAAAGATGACTGTACATTTATTCAATTTGACATTAATGATTTTTACCCTTCAATAACCGCAGATTTTAAATAAAACAATCGAATTTGCAAAAAGCCACACAGTTATTCCTGAAGAAACAATCCGTATAATAAAAAATTGTAGAAAAACCTTACTTTACTTTAATAAGGAAACTTGGAAAAAGAAAAACATACACGACTGCTTTGATGTGACAATGGGCAGTTATGACGGAGCAGAAACTTGTGAGTTTGTTGGACTATACATTTTAGATTTATTAAGTAAAATAATCAATAAAAATGATTTAGGCCTTTATCGCGACGATGGTTTAATAGTAATGCGTAAAAAATCTGGTCACCAGCTCGATAAGATTCGAAAAGATATTATAAAAATTTTTAAAAATATTGGCTTTCAAATCGAAATAAACATAAATTTAAAAATTGTGAACTTTCTTGATGTCACATTTAACCTCTCTAAAAATTCATTTAAGCCTTTCAAAAAACCAAACGATGAGTTATTGTATATTAATATTAACTCAAATCATCCACCACAAATTCTAAAACAAATCTCAATTTCAATTAATAAGAGGTTAAACTAAAATCTTCTAATAAAAATGTATTTAATTCCTCCAAACGAATATTTGAAGATGCCCTTAAAAAAAGTGGTTTTGAAAATTTTGAACTAAAATTTGACTCTATAAAAAAAAGGAATAGAACTAGAAATGTAATTTGGTTCAACCCCCCATATAGTAAAAATGTTTCCACTAACATAGGAAAAGTGTTTTTAAAATTGATCGATAAGCATTTCCCGCCCTTTAATAAATTACATAAAATTTTTAATCGAAATACAATTAAAGTTAGCTACAGTTGCACAAAAAATATGGAAAGAATTATAAAAAGTCACAATAATGCTTTGTTAAATAGAAAAAAAATCCTAAATGAAAAAACTACAGAAAATTGTATTTGTAAACAAAAAAACAATGCTCCAATGAGTGGAAGTTGTTTATCAAAAAATGTGATAAATAAATGTGTTGTTTCCTCTATGTACCCGATAAACAATATATTGGCATAACAGAGGGTGAATGGAAAAAATGTTTTGCCAATCATAAGCAAGCTTTTAAAAATAAAAAGTATTCATAAGACACCATGCTAATATAATATATATAGGAACTAAAAGAAAAAAATTTTGATGATTTTATACTGAATTAGTCCATCCTTAAAACAGCGCCTGCATACAACAATATTTTCAAAAAATGCGTACTATGTCTAGAAGAAAAATTTCAAATAATTACACATGCAAACCAAGAATGTTTGTTAAACAAAAAATCGGAATTGATTTCTAAATGCAGGCACAAAAATAAGTCTCTCCTAAAAAACTATAAAAATAAGTGAGCTCAAATAATAGTTACATTAAATCCCCCCCTTTTTTAAAAATATTTTTATTAAAAAAAGCATAAGTAATCATTAGTCAGCAAAAGTAATCAAGTGTCAGCAAATTCCACAAATGTGTGAAAATTTACAGTAGTTAAAACATTTCCGACTTCCTGTAATTTATTTTTTTGGTATAAATTAAAGTTTTATTAATTTGACCATTCATTTCTGATGAGTCTTTGTTGATGAAACACAGTGTAAAATAAAAAAATTTTTGTTAAAAGATTTTCTTATATATATATATATATATATATATATATATATATATATATATATATATATATATATATATATATATATATATATATATATATATATATATATATATATATATATATATATATATATATATATATATATATATATATATATATATATATATATATATATAAATTAGTAGAAAAATTTTTTCTCATTTAACACTGTGTTTCATCAATAAAGACTCATCAGAAATATATTTATATTTTTATAAATTGTTATAAAACGGTTATTGTTAGGATGAAATTTTGCAAATGCAACATATAGTTCCAGTAAAAAAAAGTCAGATGTATAAAAAATGTAATCTCTGAAATTGTTCACAAAAATCCAATAATTAAGACAACGGCAGAATTCAGTTTACACAAAGGGTCGTCCATAAATTACGTCACGCAATTTTTAACTGTTTTAGATCCCTCCTCTTTGTCACAACATTGTAATTCTTAAGTAATAAGACCCGTACAAGTTGTCACAAAACCACTAACCCCTTTCCCTAGAGTGTGACGTATTTTATATCTACTGAGACATAAGCCGCCGTGGCAGTGGTTAAAGTTCTGGCACAGAACCAAGAGGTTCGTGGTTTGGGGCCGGTTGGCCCAATAAGCAACATTGTTAAGAAAGTAGGCATGAATTTCCTAGTTAAATACTCATACTACTTATATAACTGAACTATTTTATAAAGAGGTGGCGGAAGAAAACAATAGGTGGCGGAAGAAAACAATAGGTGGGTGTTATTTTTAAAAGTACACCACATGCATTCGTTTCAAAACACACATTATCAGCTACAAACTTCACTAAAGCTTAACTATACTTTAAATGTTTTAAACAGAGTAAAATCATAGAAATATATTAAAAACTAAAACTGTATTGCTTCAAATTGCTTCAAAATTTGAATGAATTCACACGGCAACAAAAAAATATTGTGCCAATTAAAAACTAGTTTAAATTTAACATTTTCCAATGAAAGAAGTCTTATCACATAACTTTTTTGTTTATATGAAAACTTTTATTATTATTCGCTAAACAACCAACAAACTTTATACTTTAAACCGGCTGTCCCCAGTAGACACGGACGTAAAAAAGACGTCTTTTAAACGTCTTATACACGTTTTGGACGTCTTTTGAACGTTTTGGACGTCTTTTTAACGTTCAAAAGACGTCTTTTTTTGGTCCGGTGCTCACTGAGTTGTTGACACCATAGACATCTATAGACTTATCTACTGATAAAGTCATGTCAAAAAGTCAAAGAGTCAAGCTATTTATCACTATTAATAGAAAACATTTTGAAATAATAGTTTTACAGGTTTTAAAAGTGGATAGATTCCAGCTCTCTCAGTTTTATAAGTGAGGGGGCTGAAACACCTTAAACTGTCATGTTTTGTCCCCCCTGACTTTATATACTTACTATTATTGTATGGACCAATTAACAAACCATTAAATTATTGTATACGTTTACATTTATTCTTTATTTAAAAGAAGCTTGAATGTGTCTGTAAATATAATCCATATATGATAAAAATATAAATTAAATATAAAATTAAAAATTTAATATATAATAATAAATTTAATATATAATTATAGGTGGTTTCTGACAAATTTAGTTGTAAGTATTGTTTTCTCTAAAATGTCTTCTATTTGACTTTTTGTTACACACCAAAGTTTTAATTCTAAAATACAACTTTTAATGTACTAAAACTACGAAAAACGTCAACAATAAAGAATATCTGGTTTTTTAACAACATTTTCTTATTTCTAATATAAATTTCATTATTTAAACTTTGTTGTTATAGAATAATTTAATTTTTACAGGGGTCTAAAACCTACATGGCGCTTTACAACTTAAAAACTGCTATCTGGTATTTAGGCTATTTATAAGTAATTTAGATCAGTTATCTTTTATTTAAAAAAGGTTAAAAACTACTCGATACTTTTACAAATAAAAATTACTATCTAATACTTAGGTTACTTATATTTAAGTTACTACGATATAAACTGCAAATGGTTAATCAGTTATATTTTGTTTAAAAGGGTCTAAAAACTACTTGGTACTTTTAGAACTAAAAACTTCTATAACAAGAGTAATTAAAAGACTTTATGTTGTTTATTTTTTAATTTTCCATTTTTGAGCTCTTTGAAAAAAAACCGCGTCACCGAAATATATTAAATCTTCTTCTGATAAAGTAAATTCATGTTTTTTATTGCTTAATAAAAATCGATTTTCTTTTCCAACGAATGAAAATCTATGACGTGCAAAAGTCTTCTTAAAGCTTCCAAAACATGAAACAGTCCGAATAA
>NC_061159.1:43338684-43453684 GCF_022113875.1 Hydra vulgaris | reverse complement strand
CGACAATTAATTTAAAGTACAATATATTATTAAAAAACTTACAATAATTTTCTTGTTATACCTAAACTATTTTATTTAAGTACTTTATTTGTATTTTTTAATTGTGCAATTTCAATCTTATAATTCGTTATTATTAAATGATATCTCAATCGGAAGTTTAAAATTAGTTCAATTTGAAAATGTCCAAACGGGCAAGACATGAACCAGAACAATTTTTGAACGTTTAAAAGACGTTTAAAAAACAATCTTGGACCAAATGCCTGCTTGAATCATTTATAGAGTATTGTTAAAACGTCCTAATAGATATGTACATTTAAGTTACACGTTAAACATATAATTATAGTAATGGCATTCTATTTTCATTTGACTTTTTTTTTCCAAATAAAACTATTATTGTTAAATATATATTATACCCAGTTGGTACTAGACGTGTTTTAGGCCTCTTTTTCTTTTAAATTCTTAAAAAAGATTTTAGTTAAAATATAAACAAATTTATCAATTTTAAATTTATCAACATGAAATTGACAAACGAGTTTGTCAATTTCACTAATCTAACATCGCGATGATTGGAAAACCACCTCAGATTTCCTCTTTACAATTGGTTTCTGCACCTAATTTTTTTAGGTGGCCAAATATAGATTTTTTTTTGATTAATTTATTTTAGGTGTCGCAAAAAATACTTACAGTCTCATCACAGAGCACCATGGAAGAGAGCTTGAAACGAAGTTCACGGCTTCTTTCTTACCGATAAAACTTGCCCAGAGGTGGCGTAGAACCACGAATTTTTAGCTTTTTTTTAAACATTTTAATTTACTTTTATTAATTTGTTTTTACAAAATAATGAAAATAGATAAAAATTAATACAATTTATAAGTAATTTATAGTTTTTTTAAATCTAATAGTATTTGCTTACAAGTAAGTAAATACTATTAGATTTAAAAAACTAGGTATCTAAAAGAAGATCAGTAAGATCTTATCATTAGAACCATTTGTGTTAACAAAATATTAGTTTATTAAGTAACTAAAAGAAGAACATAATAAAATAAAATTTACATATACATATCGCTTTGTAGTATAGGTAATAAAGTTTAACAAATATATAAGTATTATTGTATTTATATTTATATTATTTCCATAATATAAATATTATTGTCAAATTTTGATAACATGGGATAGTAAAAGATTTTTCAGTTTAATTTTAAAAAATGCAAAGAACTAGATCAAAATCAGGCAAAAGAATTTTTTTCCGAAAATGGAGTGAGATGAGATGGGGTGCACAAAAATCTATGCAAAATTGGTTAAAATTTGTTCGACAAATAAGTTCATATAGAAGGTATTTCTAAGAAATTATTTCTTAGAGAGTATTTATTGAAAGGTTTCAAGGTAAATAGATCTTTAAAAACGTCAGGATAAAGATTATTTTTACATATCGTCACATTAAAATTAAAGGGTTCTATCTGCCTTATGTTGTAAGAACTTAACTTTCAATATTTATTTAATACAAGTTTTACAGCTGTTATTCATTATAGTTTATAAGTTATAAGTTGTTTATGTTATCTGTTAAATATGTTAAAAAATGATATATAATATATCATTTTTTAAGTGGTTTGTTTTTATTATTAATTATTAATTAAAACTTTGATTGTTAAATTCATTCAACATAAAACAAGGAAGATAGAACCCTTTAATTCTCATGCGACGATATATATACGAAGCATAAAGTATTAAAAATATTATTCAGAGCCGACAACACGAGGGGACCCGGGGGCACGTGCATCAACACTTTTTTTCTAAAGGACCTTTTTTTTAGAAAAATTTTAGATACAGAGGACTATTTTTATAAATTGACGATTGTGCCCCTCTACTTTAAAACCCGTGTTGTCGGCCATGTTAATTATTTATATAATCGTATATATATATATATATATATATATATATATATATATATATATATATATATATATATATATATATATATATATATATATATATATATATATATATATATATATATATATATATATATATGATATATATATATATATATATATATATATATATATATATATATACATATATTTTATTTATATATAATTATTTATATATATATAATTACTTTTATATATATAACTACTTTTATATATATATATATATATATATATATATATATATATATATATATAATATATATATATATATATATATATATATATATATATATATATAATTTATATAATTGTATATATATAGTTATATATATAATCGTATATTATGGTCGTCGGCCATGTTAATTATTTATATTCTCATTTCAGAAAAAAAAGTTTTTTACAGTAAGAAAAACAACCAGCAATTAATTACACGTATTGCATGTTTCTGACAACGATGGAGAGATTATAATTACTTTTTTCAGTGTTTGCCCAAGCAATATTTGTATAATTTATATAGCTATGAATAAATGCATAATAAAATTGGAACAAAACTTTTTTTATTTAAATAGATTCTAACTCTATAAAGAATTTTAATATTTTTGGAAACTTTAGTACCTACATAATCAATATGCTGCTTCCATGTGATGTTCTCATAGCTTTTTAGGCGAGCTAACCACTGCGCTACGGCCTATAGTGACTTTTGCATCCCAACTGGCTAGAACCGCTATATTGGAGGGGCAAAAAAATATTCACGTTTGTTTTAAAGTTAACAAGCAATGTAAATAATATCTAAGAGAAATTTATAAAAGTTTGACATCAAAATTATTAAAAGTTTTTTTTTTTTTTTTGACATCAAAATTTTATATGCGATTTAATGGAAATTTTTTGAATATTTAAAAAAATTCTATTTTTTTCTTTCTAAAACGATCAAATAATTAGTTGTTCAATATTCAAAGCAAACGTTAATGTTTGTAAACTTTTCTTTCAACTCAGTGTCAGTTTTCTTTCAACTCAGCGATTTACAAATTAATCGAATTCTTTTATATGAAATTAGCATGATTTTATCAGCATGTTATGTCCAAGCAAGAGCTTTAGATATAATTTTTTTTGCTTCAGGTTTTGATAATATTTAAATGAACTTTTCTTTTCTTTTAAATAACTTCAAAATCTTTTTACTGACCTAAAAAGTAAATCTAAAAAACACTATTTTTGAGTCATTAAAATTGCTTAATTGTTAACATGAACTAAATCTTTTGAAAAAGTCCCTTAACCCACTATAGAACCTATTTTAATCGGTTCTGACGTATACAGTGGTGTACCCTCCGGTTTTTCCCCAGTCGCCTGCAGGGCGACTAAAAGTCATCCGGTGTAAAATTTTTTTTATTGTATTTTTTCTCGGGTAAAACTAATGATATATTTTTAAATTTTAGATTATGCAAAGCCGTGTACTTTGCTTTTAAGGAGCAAATTATTATTAGTTGGTTAGGGAAAAAAACAAAACAAAATACTTTGACTGCAAAAGTAACAACGCTTCAGTCACTAACTGCATTATAAAAGTAATAAAACTATAATAGTGTTATTGCTTTTATAAAGCACTAATAACTTTTAAAGTTCATTCTTAGTTTAAGCAACATTAGTAACTCCAAAGTTTAATAAAAGTAGATAAGCATCTAGATAATATAGAGTGGATATTCAAATATTATTAAAAACTTTAAGAACTTTTACAAATACTTAACGTTATGAAAAGGTACTTTATAAAAAGTTTTGCATTATGAAAAACATACTAAAAGTCCATAAAAACGTGCGTTAATTTAAAATTTTTTATTAGTTGTGCACCAGATTAGCATAACAATTGTTCAAGCGTGGATAAAAGCATGAAAATTTTTTTAGATGTAGAAAATAAGATATGGATTTAAGATATGGTGCATTTAAGATATGGTGCATTTAAGATATGGTGACACGTCCAACAAAGTTTTTAACAAATTACGGTAAAATTACCGCATAGTTTAAATTTATCCAATCATATTGCACTTTTAAAAAAACTATTTAAAAAAAAAAAGATTAAAAAACAAATCAAATTGCAAAAAAAAAAAAAGGTAAACAAAATTTATCGGTTGAAAGTAAGTTTATAGTAAATTTTTATAATGTGTTTTGAGGCAACTATAAATAAATGTCTAGATTAGAACTCCGTACGAAATATTAGAATAAAATCTTATGTTATACTAGATTATAATCCTAGACTTAATAAGAACCCATACTAAATATAGGATTAAAAAATCTGGAATAGAACCCTATACTAAACTCTAGATTAAAAACAATAAAGATATATATATATATATACATTTATTTATTTATATAATTCATAGGGCTCTATGCATATACATTTTGACCAAGCAATATATTGTTGCTCAATTTATTTCTACGGCGAATGAGGTTTTCAACGGCCTTAATCCGATTGACTGGGTAAAGCGTATTTTCTGCCAAAGTACATCTGCAAACAAGTTGATTTGCCCCGCTAATTCTTAGCTTTCGGATTGTTTGACAGGTTATTAGTCGCTTGCTAAAATCTTACTACAATTTGTGCAGGCAAATTTGCTACTGCCTGGTTTTTATATTCAGCGATTAGATGACGACAGTGGCTTTGAAAGTACTTTGATATCAAACAAAGCTAAGTGGCATAAACCTATGTAGGATGTTTTACTATTCCACTTAACTCAATTGAGCAGCTAAATGTCTTCGTTACACTTCACTACTGCAGAGGATGAATTCTCGTTAAATGAGGCCAAACCACTTAACGTTGAGCAGTTCACTCAGGAGATCCATGTCCAGTGATATGAGAAAATCAAATTTGGTTTACACACAACCGGTTTGTTTTATTTCTGATACCAGTGAGTCAAAAGACTCATTGCACAGTGTCTGTTCCACAGATCTGGATCTAAAAATCCGCGAGTGTGCTATTACCTTGGGCGACTCTACATTATTAACCAATTTGAGCGACACTGATTTAATTTCTCAAGAGGCTAAGTATCATACTAAGTGTCTCAATGACCTCTACAACAAAAAACGTGCTTTTGATAGACGAATACGTGCTGAAACGCAAGAAGTAGACAATGAAGTTGACTGTGTACATGGTATTGTATTTGCTCAGTTGATATCTTACATTGAAAAAACAAGTAAAAAATGGTATTGCACCCATCTTCAAACTAGCTGATCTAGCTAGACTATATGCTGATCGCTTGTCCCAAATAACTGAAAATAAGCAACACACACCAACTCAGCGCATGAATAGCACACGTTTGAAACAAAGACTACAAGCCCATTTTCCTAACATGCATGCACAACAGGGCGGTCGAAATGTTTTACTTTTTTTTAATTGTGACATTGGTCCAGCACATCATAAAGCCTGTCAATATGACTGTGATTATGATGCTGTGTGTTTGTCAAAGGCTGCGCAGGTTATACGCCAAACAATATTTGATACCGCTGAACCTTTTACAGGTACATTTCAGCCTGGGTGTCAGGAAAGGTGAACAATATGATCGAGTACTTGCACTGGCAAATAAACTTGGAAGGAAGTGTGTGATTAGTATAAAAGTGATCAAGTTGTGAGAAAACAACTGTTTACTGTTGAGCTGAGAAAGTGAAACTGAGAAAACAACTGTTTACTGTTGAGCTGTCGATAATATTGACCACAACCCCACAGGAACAACAGCTCGTGGAGCATTCCATGGGAAAGCTATTTCATTAGCTTAGTAACCTGATAATTACAGTACTGGAGTTCCCCGCAATGTTATGTTGCTTTTTAACTTGCGTGGTAGTAAGAAAATAAAACGTCTACCGGAATCATACTCAGATGTTACCCCAGTTAGGCTTAAAAATGATCAACCAGCTATACTTGTCAGTAGCGGCTCATATACAGGTAGTGGTGCTGCGTGGGAACAAGAACTCAATAAAAAATATTTGTGGCTTGAAACTGTTAGGCAGATTGATGATGCCGATGGATCAACTGATAATTTACAGTCAGTGGAAAGGCTTTCATGGTAGTATATCATGCCAATAACATTATCAGTCCAGAAATAAGTTTATCGATAGTTTCATTGTTGCCTGGTGCGTAAAGCAAATGGTTCATCCACAGTTTGCTTATTGGAGTACAGTCAGAGAAGTTTAGTTTATTTTGCTTACGTTTATCAGATCTCTGCGTGCTTTAAATTTTGATTTATACTTTGATTTATTTTTCACTTGATTGAACTAATTATGCTCGATGGTTGTCTGTGCACATTCGAGACATGGTATATCTTTCGCAGAATAGTCCATCAACTTTAACTGCATTTTACGCCGGAAAATTTACCGTTAAAAAAACTGTACGAAAATTTTTAGGCTCGTTGAAGAATTTCAATATGGAATGCGTGAGGCCAATGCAGATTGCAGACACCATGATTAACAAGAAAGTATTCAGACAGCTTTCAAAAAAGATGTAAATTCCCTAGTTGATACACTAGTTGATATGGGCAACCCATTTCAAGTTGACAGTAAAAATATTGTGGTATTACATAGTAGGCGTGTTGTGCGCTGTACTGCAGCCGATATTATATCAATTCGTGATGTAACCCAATCTTAGTACAAAGATTTTTTTCAAGATCGCTTTGTTAACAGAACTGCTAGTATGTATGTATGCATGCCTAAAACGCAACAATTTGTCCCCATTTACTACTCGGCAATCAGCAATCGTGTCTAATAATAGCAAACGCTTGAAATCCACGCAAAGCGTCTTGGAAACCTTTTTCGAGCATGAAAATCAGTCATATCCCCATTCAATCTGCATTTTACATGCAGTTGCATGCAACAACGGCTGGTTTCAATAATATTGCAATACGCACAGTAAATGTTCTTATCATAGCAATATCTTTTTGGAAGAAAATTTTAAGCAATCAGCTGTGGATTGCATTTGGCACTGAAAAACATTTGAGTTACATTGCAGTTCATAAAATAGTCAAGAGTCTTGGACCATTAAAATCAAAAGCTTTACTGGCTTTCCATGCTTTTACTGGTAGCAATAAAATCTCAGCTTTTTGTGACAAACGTAAAAGACAGCATGGTCTACTTGGCCTTCTTTCAATAATGTAACTGAGGTATTTTGGGCACTTTCTGCAGCTAATGATCAAATGACTGACTAAACATTATTGTTATCTGAAAGATTTTTCATTTTATTGTATGACTGCTGAGCAAATAAGTGTAAATTCTACGAGGCAGGATTTTTTACTCAAAAGAATTGGCAGATTGGCAATATTGCACCCACGTGTGACGCACTAATGCAGCATGTTAAGCGTGCAGCGTATCAGGCCTATATTTGGAGTCAAGTGTTGATAGTATTGCCGACTTTACACAACTCTAGTAAATGGGGTTGGAAGCTAAAAGGAAGTTATTAGCATCCAACATGAATCACGTTTCCTGAAGCTGATAAATGCTGTCCTGAGTAAGACAGATTGTACAACACGCCGCTGTAAATGTGCTCGTAGCAACTTAAAATTTACTGCTCTTAGCAGATGTCAAGATGAGTGTACCAGAGAATGAAATGCAGCAATGCATAGATTAATCTTAACTAAAATGCTTATTAAAAATTATTTTGGTTTCTTAGCTGCTGTGAATTTTAAAATTTATAAAGGTTTTTAGAAATATATGATGGCGGTATTTTCCATCATAGATTTTAGCCTTTTCTGGCCATTCTATGGTTTGCCATCATATCTTTAAATGATCAGCATTATTTTCTGAGTTATTGGTGAAAATTTTATGCTTTTATCCACTTGTGCACAATTTCAGTCGTTTTTTATACTAATTTGCTGAACTATAATTGATTTTAAATTAAATGCGTGTTTTTACGGACCATTAGTAATCTTTTTCATACTTTTTATGCAGTTTTTATAAAGTTGTTTAAGTTCTTTAATAAGTTTTAAATATTATTTAAAAATCCACTCTATTTTTCTAGATACTTTTCTACTCAGTTAAAATATAGTTTTATTAATAAACACTCTCTTATTAGTAACAAAGTGCCTGGTCGTCCTGCCGGGCTACTGAAAGACATTTTTTTTTAACTTTAGTCGTCCTTGGAAAAAACGAGTCGTCCCGTGCCACCGGATGACCATAAGGGTACACCACTGGTATATTAACTACATATAATTGTTAAAATACAATATTTCTATCAATTTTCACAAAAAATACTAGAATTCCAAGAAAGAGCTTATAATTAAGAAGAAAAAAAAAAATAAAAAAAAATAATCTGGTCTGGTTTTTTTTCGCTACCAGCAAAGTTTATCATTTTAATTTTTTTTGTCTTGTCATAATACACAGACCTGATCATGAAACGGAAATAAGTCGCTGTAACAAAATATCATACAGACGCTATAATATTTTAATATTGCATTAACTAGACCAATAAGCCGATAAGTGAATAACAAAATATTCATAATAAGTAATTAAATTGTCAGACTTTGATGGAAATATAACAAGTCGACATCCTGAACTTTTCATTCATTTTATTATTTAAGATTATGTTATATTCTTACTTTTATAATTAGATATTGTAAAAGTTATTAAAAAAATATCTTTTAATATACACTAAAAATTTGCATCCACGTTGTATTTTGCTTATAGTTTTGACAAATTACAACAGCAACAACAAAAATAATAATAAATAAAATGCATTATCTTTAAAACGTAAAAAAGTACTCTCTACTTGTAAACGTTTAAAAGTCGAAAACATTTAAATGTTTAAAACATTTTAAAGTTTAAAACATTTAAAAGTTTAAAACGTTTAAAAGTTTAAAACGTTTAAAAGTTTAAAATGTAGTTTTAGAAGAATTTAACTGAGTTTTTAAAAGTTTAAATTTTTAAACGTTTAAAAACGTAAATTTAACTTTTAAACGTTTAATTTGTTTCAGCGATTTTCTTTTTGTACGTTTTCAACCCAAATTATGTCTGCCGTTATTATTTTCATATATATATATACCCTCAGTCGATAAATGTTTACTCCCTGCGCCAATTCCAATTTGCCAGCCAACTACGGGTATATAAGTCGTTTGTTGAAGACGGTGCGTGTTTTTTTTTTTTATAAAACACTACTCGGTGTAGTTAAGGCGATTTACAAAATATTTGAATACTTTTATTTAGAATTAGCATGGTTTTGTCAGCATATTATGTCTAAACAAGATCTTTAAATGTTATAGTTTTTTTTGCTTATAATATTTAAAAAAATTTTTTTTTTTTTATATAAATTTCAAAACCTTTTTTCTACCCGTAATAGTGAATCTAAAGAACACTATTTTGGAGTTTTTTTTCTTTAGATCAATTCCGATGCCGATGAGCGCATCGGCATTAACATGAATTTAGTTAAAATCTTTTGAAAAAGTTCCTTAATTTACTACTGATCCTAGTTCTAATCGATTCTGACGTATATTAGTTATATACAGATGTCAAAACACAATATTTCTATCAATTTTCACAAAAAATACTAGAATTCCGACCAAGAAACAGCTTTTAATTATAAAAAATTGCCAATAAACGATCAGAACAGATCATTTTGTTAAACTATAATGTTCATCTAAAAAACGTAATAAGATAAAAAAAACGTAATAAGATAACCTAAAAAACGTAATAAGATAAAATCTTATTGAAATTTGGACAAGCGATTGTGATTTTAAGATGATTTTTATTTTTAAAAGAATTTTCGGTCTGGGTTTTTTCGCTACAAACATTTATATTTTATGTTACCGCAAAATTTATCATTTTATCATAGTTATTTTTTTATAGTTATACCATTATGTTAATGTTTTTTACTTTTATTTTTTTAAGTATCATAGTTATTATTTATTACACAATAAATATATAGTTAAGCTATAAATAAATATATAGTTATAAGCGTTTATTCAACTTTATATATAAGTATAATTTCAACAATATATAAGTTTAATTATTTTTAAAAACAACAATTACAAGAAAAATGGTAATGCTTCCTCATAAGGTAGACTTTGTGGCATCCATCTTTGAAATGTTCAATATTCCGACTTTTCCGTTTATTAGGATTTCCATCTTTATCAGATTTTATCAATACATTTCTGACTCTCCTGTTTATTAGGATCCCTACCCCTTTCCTTTCCATTTATTTGGCAAGTGAGAGTATAAATTTATTCGTTACATTTCGAACTAAACAGCTTAAAGTTTTTATCAGAACTAAAAGAATGCTAATGTTAAAGTCGTTCCAACATAAAATCTATATAGTTCGTCAGTTTACCATCTTACTCTACAAAAAACTTAAACCTTCGTAAACAAGTTCTCAGAAAAGAGGTTACTTTTAAATCTTTGTAAACAAGTTCTTAAAAAAGAAGTTACTTTTTTTTAAAAAAAGACTACTTTTTACTTTGTGTAATGTAACAATCTTATTACTTGTTGTCAATGATGTCTTCTATAGTTTATAAAGATTCTATAATAATATATTATATAGTTGATTTATATGCATTTAATCACAATCATAACATTGTCATTATAACATCAAGTATTAACTAATCTTAATTATCAATTAATATTATTTTAAAATTTAATAATTGCATGTAGTTGCGAACATGACACGGTTTATAAAAGCTTCTTGTGATCGGTCTTGTAATGAAACAGTGTTTTTTGAATCTTCTAATGGCTGTTCTCAAAAAATAAAATTATCTGTTGCTCCGATCAAAATTTATAAAACATTGACAAATAAAAATGCTGACAAAATAAATGCCAATCCAAGTTTAATTAGTAATAGTCCTTTTACAAGGAACTCTGCTATCCATCTAGGTTTATCTCCTGTAACTTAAGGAGTATATTTAATTGCAAGTGGTTATAAACTGATTGACGTAAATTTGTTGCATGAAAAACTTAAAGATGTTTCACTGTGTAAAAAATCTTCTTTTAGTCTTCTAGAAACATTACACAAATATGGACACACTTACTGAAACATTTATTTTTAAATGGTCAAGTTATTTAAAAGAAAGTTCATTTGAAACTAGTTCACGTATCAAATTGCACCCTTTAAAATCTGAAAAAACCATTTGATGTCAATGTTCTCTCTGTATATGCCAGTTTAACTATCGGTCATCCTGGTCTTATTATGAAATAATGAAACTATGAATGAAACACATCAACTTTTGCTGAAAATTACACAACTTGAAGATCCTGAATATATTGAACTAATAAACAATGTTTAAGGTGAAATAATTGTTCGAGTAGCTGCACACTTGATGGAACATGGCAATGTTGGGGACATGCTTCAAAAAATACGTATCAAATACGTATCAACTTCAAGATCCTGAAAATATTGGTGTTGTTTTTGTTATACCTGTACTGACAAGCGAAATCCTTCATGCTACTGTCAAAAGTTTGGTATGTCATGCTATTGTCAAGAGTTTGGTATGTCATGCTATTGTCAAGAGTTTGATATGTCATGCTATTGTCAAGAGTTTGGTATGTCATGCTATTGTCAAGAGTTTGGTATGTCATGCTATTATCAAGAGTTTGGTATGTTATGCTATTGTCAAGAGTTTGGTATGTCATGCTATTGTCAAGAGTTTGGTATGTCATGCTATTGTCAAGAGTTTGGTATGTCATGCTATTGTCAAGAGTTTGGTATGTCATGCTATTGTCAAGAGTTTGGTATGTCATACATGCATAAAAACAAAAAAACAAACTTTGTTCTGATACTGAATTGTTTAATGAGTGGTATGTAACACACAAAAGTGTTTGCTTGGAAATTTTTTTGCGATCAGTAGAAGTAGGAGCACTTGGATATGTTAAGTTTGTTGGAGCTGGAGGCACAGGCAATTTTGGAAAATTTAAAAATCGTTTTCGGAAACGGATATGAAATTGAAAAGGAGAAACGTGTTGTTCATAAGAGGAGGGGTACTGGTCTTAGGGAGTTAAAAAGGAAGAGGAAAAAAGTTAAAAAGGAAAGACAGTAGAAGATTGCAATAGGCTTACGGATAAGATGATTGATGAAATGCAAAATTATTATAGGGAAGCTATCTGTAACAAGAGTGGGAATCTTGATTTAATGCAAAAAGCTGTGTGGGCTCTTTTTAAACATATAATTCAGGACAACTCAAAATCTTTAGATGAACAACATTCTTTCTGTCCTAAGCATATTGTTACTTGGAATACATATTTTAGAAACAAATCACATTTTTGCAGTATTAAACAAGTTCCATGTAATAACAACTTCCAAGTTCATTTGTTGACCTTTGAAGACCACTCTTAACAAATCTTACATATAGTGAGCTTCGTAATCGTTGTTTGCTAGATATGACACAAAATCAAAACGAATCTGTGAATGGGGTTCTTTGGTCCAAATATTTTAAAACTAAGTTTTGCGAACGAATCAAAGTTAAAATTGCAATTTCAGAAACAATGCAGCTGTTTAATGCTGGTGCAAAGTTAAGATTAGAACTTTTAAAATCTATTGGATTACCAACTTCCAGAAATATAGTTACTGCTGTCCGGCAACAAGATAGTATTCGGATTAAATATGCAGAAAAAAAAAACTTAAAAAAACTAGAATTAGGCGGCGTAAGCTGCGAGCTCAAAAAAAATCTAAGATTGACGAAACAGTTTATCTTGCAGGTAGTTAAAGAAAAGCTGTCAAAAGACAAATAACCGCTTTGTTTTTATCAGGCGTTCCTGTTTTTATAGATTAAAATTTTAACTTAGTGTTTGTTGATAAAAATGCCATTGAGTTTGTTTTTAAAGGCATTAAACATTTTTAAGAGTTTTTATTTTGCTTTTGTCATGAAAAAGTGTTTATATACAAATTATATATAGAGTATATATACAAAATTTAAGTTTCTTTATTTATCCTTAAAATGACGCTAAGATAAAATTTATTTTGAAAATTTATTTTAATTCGTACCTTGATAAATTTATAAATTTTTTTGGTGGTAATAATATATTTAAAAAGAAATCAATAATATATATATACATCTTCTATATAACATATATAAATCAATACTTTTTTTTTGTAAAATTTATTAAAATATAAAAAAAAAAATTCAAATATTATATGCTATTGCATACTAAAGGTATATGTCAAACTCTATATTTTTGAGCAGTTTATCATATATATTATGTTCTTGATAGCTTTTTTAAACGAAGCATGTATCAATAAGTAAAAATTTCAATTTAGTTTCAGTGGAGGAAGAATGTTATTGCAAGTTTTTAAAAATAAAACACTGTTTTTCTCAGTTTAAACATTTTTGTGAGAAGCATCATTGTGCAGAAGACTAAATTATATACCCCTTTTGATTGAAATTTTGAACATAAACCCACATAGATATTGAGCATGGGACTGGGCAGGCTTTAATTTTTTTGTAATGAATAATATTTATTTATAAAAAAACAGTTTTTAAAATATTACCCCCTGGAACATAAATTTTCAAAAAAAATTAAATATCCTACATCCCATTTATAACTGCATTATTGATTGCTGTATACAATTATTTTGAAGATAATCATAGCCAAAAAATTTGTATCTTTTGTTAGCGAACTGTATTGATAATCTGATTCCTTTTTTTATTCACGTGCTTCCATTTCAGTTTCCACTTTAAGATTTTTGTACAAAAAAGTTCTGCACCGTTTTAATCTGAAGCATAATATTATTACCTAAATTGAAAAATTTTTACATCTAATTTATTTAGTGTTGAATTAAAATTATGCCTGAAAATCGATATATCGCAGGGACGCGGCAAACCTCGTCCCACTGTACATAGACATCTCTGGGATACAGATATGGGTAGGGGATGCAGAAAAAAATCTTTTTTTTTTAATTTTCGACTGTTCCTAGGAGTTTCCTCTGCATTATCCAATATCACAAACTGCGCATTCACATGTAAGTTGACCTCATGTAATAATGGAAATTCGTACTATAAAAAAATCATATGGTGCTGGAAGAGCTGGTAATTTATTAATTCCTTTTCCAATAAGTTTCAGAGTTTATCTGTCACAAAAACTTATTGAAAAAACAGATTGAAAAACAAGTTTAAAATAAAATTAAAATTATTTTTATTAAACAATAAAATAATTATAAATAATAAAATAATTATAAATAATAAAATAATTATAAATAATATAATAATTATAAAATAATTATAAATAATAAAATAATTATAAATAATAAAATAATTATAAATAATAAAATAATTATAAATAATAAAATAATTATAAATAATAAAATAATTATAAATAATAAAATAATTATAAATAATATAATAATTATAAAATAATTATAAATAATAAAATAATTATAAAAAACAAAATAATTATAAATAATAAAATAATTATAAATAATAAAATAGTTATAAATAATAAAATAGCTTTTAAAAAATGTAATAATCTTAAAATAATTCTAAAATTTAGAATTATTCAAAAACCGGTACATATTTTACTACATTTTTTATTGCTGATGTAATTATTATTTTTATTGCTGATGTAATTATTATTTTTATTGCTGATGTAATTATTATTTAACTTGAACTTGATGAGCTGTTTATAGTCTTCTAACGTCTAATTAAAAATATTTCATGGTTTATAACAATATTTACTGCACATATAAGTGAAATAGCAACCCTCATACTGAGTCCTCTCACTGAACTTTTTTATTTACACTTTCTTTGATTATCGTTCACCACTAACTTCTAATGAAAACCAATTGATTTTAAAGTTAGTATCTGCTAAGGCTTTTTTTTATTGTGCTCGCGAATTATCTAACTATTGATTTTATTGTTTATTTCTACAAATCTCTTATTCGTCTCTGTATAAAATACTTTTTTTCATATTTGGACTGATCACCTAAAGATGCACTTTCTGTTTTAGACAAGGTCTAAAAAAGCATTGTAAAAATAGTTGGGTCTGCCTTATCTTCCAAGTTTGAACCTCTCTCCCATCGTAGTAAGTTTTTACTAGTAAATAAAAATTTAATGTAAAACTTTTTACTGGGTATTTAAAAGTTTATTATTTGTAAAAACTTATTAGTGAAAATCTCTAAAAATTTAAAAAACTTCTGTTTTGAAATACAAACTTAATTTAGCCCTACTATAGCGCGTTTTTCTTTTTCAATTCTGTTGAAAGAAAAAAAAATTTTAAACAATTTTAAAAATTCAATTTAGGCCGACATCGAATTAAATTAATTTTTTTTTTAAACTCATTAAATGTTAAAAAATATTGTGTTCTTAATTTATTTTTACAATATCTAATGGTTGAAGTTAAGAATTTAATATTATGGTCCTATAATGTAAGTTTTAGCATAAGAGACAAACTATCAAACTTTGGGGATTAATATAGGAAACTTATAGGGGATGCTTTCCACCAATTATAAAACAATAATACAAATATGTTGAACTTTAACTTTGCTTTTCTTTATAAACTTTCTTTATAACACTTTGATTTTCTTTATAAAACAGATAAAACAAGATTTCAGGGCTTGAAAAAATTTATTTAGTTCACAAATGAAAATTTTTACCCAGCATAAAAACAGCTCTACATTTTACCACCGTTTTACGGTAGTTATATATATATATGTATATATATATATATATATATATATATATATATATATATATATATATATATATATATATATATATATATATATATATATATATATATATATATATACATATATATGTGTGTAACTACCGTACATATACATTTATATAAATATATATACATATGCATATATATACATTAGGACCAGCTGTAATCTATAAATTATTTGACATTTTTTGACCAATCTGCAATTTGGGGAAACAACTGATTCTCCACAACGTCTTTATACTCGTCCTGCCTCATTGTCTCAACCACTTTGTAGAGACGCCATGCTCTTTGCCCACGAATGTCAGACCAGATCATTACTAAAGCTGGATGCTTGACTGTTTCCACAAGCAGTTAGAATGAAATTCTTCGTTTGTTCTGCGACAAAAAAAAGCTGTTTTGTCCATCATTAATTGAAAAATTGACTCATCTGAGAAGCAAATCTAAAATAATGTTTATTTTAAGTTATAATATTCATAAAATATTTTAAAATAATTTATGAATATAAATGCGAACAAAATTTTTTTTTCCTAATCCTCAACAAACCAGTGACAATAGCTTCTAGCCCACTCCAGTCTTATTTTTTCATGAGTGAAGTTGGCTTGTGATTTTCTGGCTGGACATTAGTCCCGATTCTTCAAGTCTTCTGCGAGTAATCCAGTCTTCTGCGAAAAGTCCAGTCTTCTTCGAGTAGTCCAGTATTCTGCGAGTAGTCCAGTCCGACACAACAATACCAACTTTATGGATAAACTTATTCAATACGTTTTGTGGCTTTTTTCTGTTTTCCTGGCAGATATTTTGAATTATCCAGTCCGCTCTTGGTGTTATCTTGCATTTATAAGGTGACCAAATTCTTCCCTTGTTTCAATTATTTTTCTCACTTGCATAACGGTTTGTTTTGAAACCTTTATAATTTGTGCAATTTTTCACTGAGAATATTTTGTGTTTTGTAAAAACCTCTGATTTGACTAATTTTTGTTGGTGTCGTTTTTTTTTTCAGAAAACTTTATTTTCTCATAGCTGAAAGTTTAAGTAAAAAATTTACAGAAATGTCTAGACTTTGGTGTTTTTACATAAACAGAAAAAAATCATAAAATCCTTTAATTAAAGATAATGACTTAATAATTATCGTTAAGTTAAAAAAAAATAAAAATAAAGCTTTATAGTAAAGCTTTAAATTAAAATAAAACACATTAAAACTTCAACCAAACTAACAACTAAAAATAACCTTAAATTGTTCAATATGCACCTACTTGACTATGACAGGTGATTGCTAACAGCCAGAATTGGCTTTTAGCAAATCTCATTACTTCACCATGATCGCATGACAAAACTCTGCTTTAATTTGCATCAATTTCTTTTTTTAGTGTTTTCATCCATTTTTTTTAGTGTTTTCATTCATTTTTTTATCTCTGATTTTATAAATTAAAAAAATTAAAATTATAATAATAGAAAAATAACAAAGAACTAATTTTCACTTTTATATATACTTTTAAATGACAAGGAGAGAAGTAAGGACACTCATTCTAATGTCTTCTTGTTGATCGTACGGATGCAAAGACGAGGTTTTCACCACCTTTTATATTACTCTTTTTTTTCTTCATTTACCTTTTTTTTTATCACTTTTTCTATCACTCTATTCTTCCTTCATTCACCTTTTTTTTTCACCACTTTTTCTATCACTATTCTTTCTTCATTTACCTTTTTTTTTTCCACCACTTTCAAAGAAATGTAGATTAGATATATTTATTAATAAAATTGTATATTTAATTATCAATATCTTGCACATAACTAACAAGCATGAAGCAACCTAAAATACAAGTAGAAATACTAGCGGACTTAATACAATATATAAATCATAAACATGTAAGATAACCATAGCCGGATTGAAGTAGAGGCCTATGGAAAGAAAATTATTTGTTAGTTTTTTGTTACACGTTAATCGCCTCTAAGCAACTTTAAAAACAAAATAATTATTTTATTAAATCTCTTAAACAAATAATACATCATAATTATTAAAAAAATAACGGGAATAAAATACGAAAAAAAATACTGGAGAACTAAAGCCTCAACATGACACAATTTATAATGCTGTTTCAACTTTTTCAGCTGCTATCATCAGTTGCAATCGCAAGTTCTGACTGGAAGTCTGCAGGGAATCTAAAATAATGTTATTTAACGGTAATGTTTGATGTTATTTGGCTTGACATAAATAGGGTTGTAAACGACAATAATATGGCAAGTCTACTTTGCCCCATTAAAAATTTTAAGTCTTGACTCAAATTGGCTTTAGCCATCTTGGCTTGATATGTTTTATATAACGTTATAAACTTAAAAATAGCCATTATCAATAACATTTTGGTTACATCATTTTTTTAGTCTTTCTCTAAACAAAGATGAACTAATTTTAAAAAATTTTAAAGCTTCTTTTTCAAAAGAATATAAGCAACCCTGTTAAAGATAAATTGCAATGGCTGTTTGGTACATCAGAATATATTTTTACATCTTAATTTAGAGGGTTTATTTAGAAATCAACTTTTTTTAAATTTACTTAGTTTTCAACATTTAATTTCTCTCTTTAGCCGTCAATATTCTGTTCATACTGTAATATTGTCGGGAATAGTACAAACCGCGTAACTAGGATTGGATAACACCACGTATCTATTGCACATTTTTTTTACTGGTGAAGTTTAAAACTTTATATAATTTTTGTTTCAACAGATTTTTGTTCATTTTAGTAAGAGAGTATTACTCATTTTTTTTTTGTAATGTCAACAATAGATATTTGGTATTAAAATTATTTATATCCAAAGAAATGAAATGAAACTTTAAAGTAGTTTTTGTTAAATAACTTTTTTTTTTTTTTTAATTATAACGTTTTTATTATATGTTTTTATTATCATTACTTATTTAACCGTTTATAAATAATACCATAAATAAACGTTATTTAATTAAATATGATATATTTTGCATGATTACATCGTCAGGGGTAATGCAAATTCGCGTAACTATCATTGGCTATGATAGTTACGCGGATTTGCACTATCCCTGACGATATAATCATGCAAAAATATATCATATTTAATTAAATAAAGTTTATTAATGGTATTATTTATAAACGGTTAAATAAGTAATGATAATAAAAACATATAATAAAAACATTATAATTAAAAAAAAAAGAGTTATTTAACAAAAACTACTTTAAAGTTTCATTTATTTAGCTGACGTTTTTAATTCTCCACGCGATAAAGGCTATTACAAAGGCTACAACATTACCAATAAAACTATGTACCAGGCCTTAATTGCATTGAGGAAACTATGTGCCTTTTAATTTACCACTGATCTGCTATTGTATGAATAAATTACTAATCTATTGAATAAATAACATTCATGGTAAGTATGATCCTTTTATAGAAACTTGACAAAAATCTACAAGAAGTTAAATAACATTTGTTATCTTTTAGACTAGCAAAATTGTTTGTTTAACAATATCAAATCAATGCTATCAAAATATTCAAAAATAAAAAATATATGAAAATGACAATTATATAAAAATTTTTGTAGGGCAAAAAAAATTGTTCTTTATAGCTGTCAATTTTGTTCAATTGATTTCGTGGGAGATAAGTAACATAAGAATAAGAATACGAATAAAAAAGTCAAAAAAAGTTTTTTATATACTATTTTATGTTATAGTTTCATTAAAAATGTAAGATTTATTTCACAAAATCTTTTTCTCTCAAATAAATAAAAAATATTTTCTATGTCTTATTTAGTTTCTATTTTATAAACTATAAAAAAAAAAATTGTACAATAAAATCTTAATGCGTTTATTTTATTGAAAGGTATTTTACGATTGAAGGCTTTTTAAAAATATTATAATAAAATCTTAAATGAACACTTGATTGAAACACTTTAGAGCTCAATAGTGCCCCTCTTCAGTTAAAAAAACTGCTGCTTTTTCAGTATATTGTTGCAATTCATACGAGAAGATCAAATCTGAGCAGCCGTGACGCAGTGGATAGAGTTCTAACTCAGAACCCAGAGGTCCGAGGGTTGACGCCAGCTCTAGCCCAACAAGCGACATTGGTACGGAAGGAGGCGTGAACTTCCTGTTAAATGCTCTCCCGCGGTGCTCTATGATAAGACCGTCAGGACTTCTGGGAGAACCTAAATACATACAAAAAAAAAAAAAAAAAAATCTAAAATACTTTTCTAAAAAATTTATTGATTCTTTAGATATTAGACTAAATATTGAATGTTTGACAAATATTTTACAATTATTTACTAAATGCTGTTAATAAAGAGAAACCTTGAAATCTATATATATTTTTTTTACTATTGAAATACCCATAGGTATTTTTTATAAATATGCTAGATATTTTTTTATAAATATGATAAATAATATATTATACTATTATTATTTATTTTTTCGTCACTTGACACATTTTACAATGTTAACCTTACAATTAAATAAATTTATACAATTACAAACTGACTGGGGTAAGTAGAAGACAAAATGTCTTATCATCAAGCCCCTTTGTGAAAATAGAAAAATTTAAATAAAAATTTACAACTTCCAATAATATATAAAATAGTGAAATTAAAAAAAGTTTAAAAAAACAAATTAAAAAGTTTGAAAAAATTAAAACGTTTTAAAAATAATTTTTAAGTTTTGACAAAACTAAAAAGTTAAAAAATAATAATAAAAAAAAAAGTTTGAAAAAATAATTTACAATAAATAATTTATAATAATATGATTATAATCATATTATTATAACATAATTAAAAAATAACAATTTTAGTGGAGGTCACTAAATGTTTATTTAGTTGTCTGATTCTTTGTGTAATTTGCCTCGTAAAACACAACGTACTAGAGTAAAAGCGGGTCAAACCGATCATTCTATTTTTTCGATCAGTGATCGAAAAAATAGTATGATAGGAATATTTAAAACTGATAGGAATATTTAAAGAATAAAAAAACCAGAAGAGAGAGAATCATCGCGTATCATTCATGTATTTACTTTAAATTCCTTTACTAAGTAGTATGTGAATTTTTAAATTAGGTACCGAGGTGAATAAAATTATTGAATTTTCTTATGTGTTAGTTCCGAGTTCTTCCTATATAAATTTATTTTACAAAAATGACTCAATAATATTTATTAATTATTCACTTTCAAGAAGCAAGTAAAAAGTCATACAATGAAGAAGATATAGAGGCTGCGTTAAATGATATAAAAGAAAAAAATACTTCAATCAGAAAAGCTGCATTCAAATATGGCATTCCATTCTCAACTCTAATAGGTCGCAAGAACAACAACAACGCTAACTTCAAGGGATCAGGATCAAAAATTGTACTCTCACAGCAAACAGAGTTAATTACGGTGCATGCGTTTAAGTTCCTATGTGATTGGGGTTATGGTTTAACACTAAATGATGTCATGGACTTCGTATGCGGTTACCTTCTTCGTACAAATCAATCAGGCCTATTTAAAAACGGCAGGCCTGGTAAAGACTTGTTTTATGCATTTATAAACCGATGGTTTAAAGAAATTTCCTCAAGAAAAATTCACACTTTAGCATCTGCCAGAGCCGCTTTTTGTACGCAAGAAATATTTGATAACTATTTTGAAGTTGTCACTAAACAATATCAATTGTCTAGGATAACTTCTGGTTGTCACATTTGGAATTGCGATAAAACGGGTTTCTGTGGTGATCAAGGCAAAGCAACTACAGTATGTCGAAAAGGTGCAAAGCGTGTTTTGAAACTCACTGGTAACCAGGGGTGTGGAGTCGTAAAAAAAAAGTAATGACTCCGACTCCAGTAGTTGAAATTTTTTGAGTACAACTCCGACTCCAACTCCAAAGCAAAATTTTTGAAAAACTCTTTGAATTCTTTAAAAAATATTACGCAATAAGTTAAAATTTTTTTTTTGTAACAAATTTATGAAACGCTCTTTGAGGTTTAATATGAACAAAAGGTTAATTGAATGATTTGTACATGCACGTGCAATACCAAGAAGTTTTACTATTGGAATAGGAGTCGCGATTTTGTTTAGCAACTCCGACTCCCACTCCACAGCCCTGCTAGTAAAATTGAAAAAATACATTATACAGTGAATTAATTGCAGTAATGCTGATGGATGCTTTACACCACCATTCGTGGCATACAAACAAAACGAAACTTTAGAGCTGAGTGGGTTTTAGGTGGTCCGACTGGCACTAAATGTTCAATTTCTAAATCTGGTTGGATGGAGCATAGCATACATCTCACGTCAGTTTAGCAGCTGTATTGCTATGTCGGGAAAACAATTTAATTTTAATTTGTCTACCAACCCACTCATCTCACATTTTTCAGCCACTGGATAGAGGTGTCTATTGCCATGTTGAGCAAAGGTGGAAGGCAGTTCTTACCAAATATTAAAAGTCACAAAATGCAAAAACTTAGATAAAGAAAATTTTCTTACGTTGCTCAAAGATGTGTATGAGAACGGTGTTTTACACGTTTGCGCGCTATTGCTGGTTTTGAATATACTGGGTTATTTCCTTTAAACAAAAACAAAATAAATCAACAGCATTAGCTATCTCCGAAACGTTTAATCAACCGACGTCTTCAACGCCATTGCGAACAACAAAGTCTTTAGCGTTATTTTCTAAACCAGCAACAGCAGCTTTGAGGTTCGACAAGTACAGAGCACAACATGAGAGAATGAAAATCGAAATGGAAAATGAGCTAAATAGTTTTTTCACGTAAAAAATTAGTCTGATGTAAAAATATCGAGGCAACCTAATATTCCAAAAATTGCTGTCCAATTTATTACAGAACACGGTGTTGCAGATCATCTCAAAGAAAGAGAAGAAGTTAAGCAACTCAAATTAGCTGAAAAACAAGCTAAAAAGCGTAAAACCATCTGCAAATATGTAAAACCATCTGTAAAATATAGAACCGATTATAACACCTTCAGCCAAAAGAAGAAAAGGTATTAAATGCAGAAAGTGTAAAAAAGAATTACATTCGGACATGATGTCATGCGAGAATCCAAATTGCAATACTTGGCTCTGCAACAAAACATATTTGCCAAAACATTTTGTAATGGGTTCAAATTTTTTTTTTTGTAAAAAATGTAAATCTTAAATCTTTTATTATTTCTGTATGCTATATAAAAAATATATAAAAATATATACATTTACATATATAAAATGTTAAATTTATTAAATGTACAGACTTTCTGCAAAAAAAGATCATTTTTTTTTCTAGTTTTCATATTTTCAAATACAATAAAAAAAAAATTTAATAAATAATGTGCTTGTTGGCATATTCTATGTTATTTAAAAAAAATGGTTTAAAAATTTATAAAAATAAGTTACTTGATTTTTATTGTTCGGTGATCGGTTACCCGCTATTACTCTAAGTGATTTTCAATTTGCCTTTTTAGAGTTGAAAGAAATTAATAAATTTTTAATATTTTCTAGAAATAGAAATTATTAAAAGTTATTATAATTTATTATAACTATTATTTTAAATATCTAACTTTTCTTTGATAGATTGACAAACTTTTGATACATTTTAATCAGTTTATAAAATAATAAAAAAAAAATCCACAACGTAAAAAAACAAACTCGTTTTTAAAATCGTTAACGCTATTATAATGCTATTAAAATTAGGGATGTACCGAAGCTTCGGCTTCGGCTTCGGCGTGCCGAAGCTACGGCAATTTTGCCGAAGCTTCGGTTCAGCCGAAGCCAGGTCAATTTTTTGCCGAATCTTTGGCTTCGGCAAAAAATTTTAAGTAATTAAAGTTATAAGCTACTGTGGGACAAGTTATAAAAATAAGCTAATTGCCAGTGTCTAATAAAGTTATAAATTTAGGATTACAGAGTTAAAGTTGGAGTCTATACCATATACTTAGTATTATTTACTCCCAAGTGTCTTGTTATGGAGGGGATAATAATAAATAAGTAAAAATGTTTTGAAAAAAATAATAAAATTAGGGAAGGTCCTCATACACTTTGAAAGCTTCCAAGTGTGACTTTAGATGAACTGAAGCAGCATTTCTATGCAGAATAAAAACCTTATAATTTAAAACAAATTAAAACTTTTTAAAACCTTAATTTGTATTATGTAACGAATTCATATTAATTATTGTGTGGGATTACCGCAAATAGAACAAAATTTGGTTTCAACATTTGACCAATAAACCTTAGTAATCTCTCTTTAAAGAAGATTAAAGATACGTTGCTACTATTTTAAATTGTGTGTATGTTTAATTTTTTTAAATTTTATTTAACCATATTAATAAAAGTTTACAAATTTTCATCGTAAGTTTACAGAAATTGGTTAGGTGTCACTTATATAAATACAAAATAGTCATTGGAGTGACACATAAAAAACAAAAAGTTCTCAACAACAAAAAAGGAAGAAAAGCAAATGAAATATAAACGAGGAGAATAAAAAAAGAAAAAAAAAGCCAACAAAAACTAGATAAATTAAAAGAAAAAGAAAAACAATGATAATAACTATCCTTGCTCTTTTATTAATATTATGAATACTTCTAAATTGAATTTATATATTAAACATGTAAACCAATATTCTGGTTTCTTCTTATGATATTATGAAGACTTTTAAATTTTATTTAAAATAAATTAAAGGTTGAAGCTTTGATTACTTTGAGCTCTTATATTTATCATCAAAATTTATTTAAATTAAATAAACAATTTAAATCAAATAAATATCAGCTAGCTCAATCCCTGTTTACTTATAAATATAAAGTGAATAATAATATAATTATAAATAAAAAATTTATAAAGTATTCTATTTATTATTTTATTTAAAGCTTACTCTACAGAGTTGTTAGATTACTATGGAAGCTTTTACCACAGATAGTTAATATTTGATTTCAGATACTGATGCAGATTTATCCATTATAGAGACAAAAGAAGAATGAATACTAAGATTTTAAAGTGTAAAAAATTTAAAAAAGCTATAGAAAATGTTATGTAGTGTACAGTTAAAAAAAATAAAAAAAAATACTTAAAAGTGTGTAAAAAAGAAGTTAGAGAGAAATCTATCATTTGTACTTTTTTTTAGCAGCAGGTTCACAACAGTTGTAGTGGAATCCAAAATGGTCTTAACTTGGGTTTTTTTCAGTTTAGAAATTGTTCGTTTAAAGAATACAGAGAAGTAAAAAAAAGATATTGAAATAAATAGCAATAAAAAGTTAAAGTGTGTTTCTAACATTTTTTATGTTGTAGATACAACTAGATCAGCTAAGAGTGTTTATTTAAAGAAAGAGTGATCAAGTGCAAAAGATAAATTTACTCTAGTAATGTTTAGAGATTTTTATCCATTTCTATTAACAAAAGGTGCATTAAAAATAAAAATAAGATATACAGCACATGAAAAGATGCTATATAACATTAATATGGTTTTCACACAGAAAAAGTAGAACTAGAAGTAGGAAAATTTGGGAAGAATGTTTTAAAAAAGCTTAAGTTTAAAAAAAAAACGCTTGGTGCGGTCAAGTATCAGAAACGACATAATGAGAAATATTTAAACAGGGGCGCTGAGAGCTTTTGCCCTGCCTGGAACAGCAACCCTGACTGGCGTCCTCATTTTTATACGATTTTTCTATATTATTAGTCAAGGACCATAGTTTTGGTACCTTTTTTGTTTTATACCCCTGCTGATCTGAATGCTGATTAAATTTTAAGCATATATAGTGCCGAAGCTTCGGCTTCGGCCGAAGCTTCGGCTTCGGCAAAGTGGCTTCGGCCGAAGCTTCGGCTTCGGCAAAATTTCAGCTTCGGTACATCCCTAATTAAAATACGCTATTAAAATAAAAAGTATATTAAAGTTTTTAAATATTTGTGTACGTAACAAAATTACTGGTTTCGAATCGCTTTCTAGTTGTATGCACTAATACGCATTCAATTACTTCTCCCTGTGTGGTTGATAATATTCAACTGCTCATCTGATATTTCCATAAATAAAATAAAGTTGATCTTAATTTTTAAAACTTGAATATAATATTAATACATTATAACATATATTTAAAAATGTGAATATTCGTGTTATAAATACCGCGTAAACAAATTGCATAATTTAATTCACAACATTAAAACAGTAACATTTAATTATAAATTTATAAACATTATATATATATATATATATATATATATATATATATATATATATATATATATATATATATCAAGTAATAAGAAAGTTTTATATTTAATAACTTAAGGACTCTGCGAACAAGTCAAATTTTTAATAACTTTTGTAACAAAAGATTTAGAATAAAATGCTGATTTCTGAGCTTATTTTTATACAAAAGAATACCTGCATAAAAGATAAATTTTTCGAAAAATTCGCGTGGATCTTTGCATAGATAAAAATGTTGTAAATTCCATTGCTGATCTGAAGTAATCGGAACCATTTATTTAAACTCTCAATGAAATTAGTTCTAAAAGATAAATAAAATATATTTATTACCTGTTTATTAAATGTATTTATTATCTGTTAATTAATTGTATTATCCTTATAGAATACAAAATAGGACAGACTGAGCCTAATTCGCTAAAGCTTTTATTTTAGGAGCGTCAAAACTAAACGAAAAACAAACAACAGCAAAGAAAAAAGAAATTTAAGAAAAGATGTTGTAAAGAGTATAGAAAAATAAAGAACTTCAAATCTTAAAAAAAATTTTTTTCTCTATTTAAATTTTTGAGACTTAAATGAAGAAAGAAAAAAAAAATGCAACTTCATCTTGTTGGCAAATGCTTATTTTCATACAACGCTGTATAAAAGCGTATGTACGTCAATTGGTTATATCAAGTTTGCAAATTTTTTTTTATTTAGGTGCTCCTAGAAGTCCTTACGGTCTTATCACAGAGCACCGCGGGAGAGCATTTAACGGGAGGTTCACGCCTCCTTCCGTACCAATGTTGCTTGTTGGGCTGGAGCTGGCATCGAACCTCGGACCTTTAGGTTCTGAGCCAGAACTCTAACCACTGCGCCACGGCGCCACGGCTGCATATCGTATATTTAAAGTTCGTGTCTGTAATATTGGCAACGTTGAACAGTGGAGCAAATTCATTAATTAAGGAAAAAAATTCATAACTTCTAAAATATTTATCAGACTACCTCTACTGTTACTAGATTAAGTATTTTTTTATACGTTAAACTTAGTACTATTGTTGGATTGTTTGTTTGGTTGCTAAGGACAAAATGCCTTGCAAGAGCTTTTTTTGCAATGTTAACAAGCTGAGTGTTAAGTTATCTACAAGTTGACTGCAAGAGTACCAGGTCTCTATTTTGTATTTTTTGAAACTTTTATTTCATATTAAAAAAAAACTTAAGCCTAAAACCTTGAAATAATGGTGGTGTAGTTGTAGAGCGCTCGCTTCATAAGCGAAAAGTTCCGAATTCGATTCCCACCCCGTCCCTGGTAGTTCCGCGCTGAACTTGTTTCTCCGCGCAGCGACCAATTATCAAGGTTTCGGAGTTAAAGAGTTAAAAGGTTTTAAACACAATTAATGCAGCCTTCTCAACAGTAGTGGCCTTTTCGATCTTTGAAAGGTAAATTTACATTTAAAAAAATTAAAAATTATAATATTAAAAACATTTTTTGACCAACTTGTAATTTGGTTGTTGTAGTTTGAACAGTAATACAAATTTGTTTCTGTAACCAGAGCTTTCACGTTATTAATAAAAGAGACAAATATTATCTAAAAAAAATCAATTTTCTTTAATATTAATGAGACGGTATTGATTAGAAAATAACTATAACAGCAAATAAATTATATAGTTTCTTTTTGCTTGAACCATTTTTTCTGTTACTATTAATTAAGATATGAAGAAGAAAGAAACCTTCGTAGTTTATCCACGTTAATTATATTTTACGGAATAATATATTTGTGCTTAAAAAAGGCTCTCAAAACTTATTAAAAACTTTGTTGCACGATTCTTGAGCTTCTTTAGCATGTCTACCAATAAATAATTAAAATTATCTTACAACTTCACTTCCATATAATAAAATACTATGTAAATTTTGTAATATACTTCTACATACTTATTTGAAACAGCTGAATACACTTGGGAATACATCTGGATTTATAATGTTTATTTTGAATCATGTTGTGTTTGGCAATACAACATAAATCATTTTTATTAAACATAAATTATATGAACTAGTCAGCAACAACATTTTTTTTAAATACTTAATGATAGACTTATTATTATTTATTATATTTATTAGTTAAATTAATTATAGTTATGATTCAAGTTACATTGATCTATAATGCTACATGTTACAAAACGGTAATAATGTCATTTTTGAGGTTTTTTATCTTTTACTATTATCTACCAACTGGTCTACTATGCGTAGGCATACTGATCTACTGTTCATAGCGTAGGCTTACCTGGTTTATTATGCGTAGGCATAGCTTTTTAAGATTCCCAATAAATCAAAATCACTTGTTGTGCAAGATAATGGTCCAATTCATAGAGCAAAGTAAAATATCTTATTGTTTACCAGCAAGAAAATTCAATTATTACAATGGTCAACGCTCTCACCTGATTTAAATCCCATCGAAAACGTATAGAGCATCTTAGCAAGATGTGTTTATGATGCCATCAGGTATAATAAATAAAAATCGTTACAAAGACAATCGTTACAATAAAAACAAACCGTTAAAAAGATAACATTAAAAAGACGAATAATTGGTATCTATGGTAGCTTTATAAACGGTTGGTTGTCAGTTGTCAATTCGTATTTTTTTAACTATTTTATATAGTCTCTGGCTATTTTAGTTACAATGTTCTTGTCGTGCCCTTTTTCAACAAATATTTTTTATTAAAAAATCATTTTCATGTTGGAGGTATTTTTGTGAAGATATTCTTTTTGCACGACATAAAAACCCTTTGAATGCGCCAGTGATAACATTAGGTTTTATATTTGAGTTTGGTTTAGGTAAAATATTATTTATTGCTTCTTTGTGTTCGTAATAATAATATCTCAAAAAATAAGTTGTTTTTGGTGGTTTTCAAGTTCAACGTTGTATTTTATGGCAGGATTTTGTTCGTTTAGGATACTTAGAAATATTTGTTGTTGTTTTATTGAGTCAAAGTCAAAGAAACGTAAGATCCGTGGTTCAAACCCCACCTCTGGACAAGTTTTGCGACATCGGTTGGGAAGGAGGCGTGAACTTCCTATTAAATGCTCTTCCGCGGTGCTCTATGATAAGACCGTAAGGACTTCTTGGGGCACCTAAATCAACATTAAAAAAAAAAAAAAAAAGTGAGCGTGACAATTGTTTACATATCTTATGAAAGTTTTTGGTTCATATGTATGAATAGTAGCTATATTAAGTCCTATCCAGATCGGATAATAAGTAATTTAGATATTTTTGCGCTTCTTGTCCCTCGTCTAATGTTCCTCATCTAATAAAATTAAATCCAAAATGAAACATTTTTATATCTTTATGTTTCATATTTTCCAGAATCTAACACAATATCACTGAAGTATCGAATAATATATATTAAAAAAAAACATATATATAAATTTTTTCAAAAAAGTTTATACGCAGCCGTTTTTATTGAATTTTAATTATATATATATATATATATATATATATATATATATATATATATATATATATATATATATATATATATATATATATATATATATATATATATATATATATATATATATATATATATATATATATATATATATATATATATATATATATATATATATATATATATATATATATATTTATATATTTATATATTTATATATATATATATATATATACACACACACAGTCTCTTGCAAAAATTTAGAATCGGTTTAATATTTTTTAGGTAAACCCATAATTTTTTGAAAATGATAAATTGCCAATATTTAATTTATATTATATACATACATCGGTATGTATGAATCATGTTGTGTTTGGCAATACAACATAAATTATTTTTATTAAACATAAATTATATGAACTAGTCAGCAACAACATTTTTTTTAAATACTTATTGATAGACTTATTATTATTTATTATATTTATTAGTTAAATTAATTATAGTTATGATTCAAGTTACATTGATCTATAATGCTACATGTTACAAAACGGTAATAATGTCATTTTTGAGGTTTTTTATCTTTTACTATTATCTACCAACTGGTCTACTATGCGTAGGCATACTGATCTACTGTTCATAGCGTAGGCTTACCTGGTTTATTATGCGTAGGCATAGCTTTTTAAGATTCCCAATAAATCAAAATCACTTGTTGTGCAAGATAATGGTCCAATTCATAGAGCAAAGTAAAATATCTCATTGTTTACCAGCAAGAAAATTTAATTATTACAATGGTCAACGCTCTCACCTGATTTAAATCCCATCGAAAACGTATAGAGCATCTTAGCAAGATGTGTTTATGATGTCATCAGGTATAATAAATAAAAATCGTTACAAAGACAATCGTTACAATAAAAACAAACCGTTAAAAAACCGTTGTTGTTAGAACCCTCTCTTAACTCTATAACTCTAAACACAAACCTTGAAGAATGAAGCTATTGCGCAGAGAAACAATTTAAGTACTGTACTTCCAAAGACGTGGTAGAGATCAAATTCGGAACTTCTTGCTTATGAAGCAAGCGCTCTACCTCTACCTCACTACTTTTTTAAAGATAATTTGTGTTCAATATTAATTTTAAAAGTTGTTAATTAAAAAACTTGCCAAAAGTAATAAAAAATCTTTTTCAAGATTAATAAAAAGGCTGTGCTGTAAAAGGCACGGCATTTTTAATAATTTTTTAATAATCAGAATCAGAGACGTTATTTTGCAACAGACACAAAAAAACAGTTGAAAACTTGTTATATAGTTTAATGACTAATATGAAGGGGTCTGGGAACTGGAAAACAAGTTGTTTTACTTGTTAAATAGTTTAAAGAGTTATATAAAAGGATCTGGAAACTGGATAACAAGTTATTTTATTTGTTAAATAGTTTAAAGAGTTATATAAAGGGATCTGGGAACTGAATAACAAGTTTTTTTACTTGTTAAATAGTTTAATGAGTAATATAAAGGAATCTGAGATCTGGGTCATTTTTGGATTAATTTGGTTCTCTGGGATGTTAGGAAAAGCGTTGTTATTAGAATCAAACGATATATTAAAAAAATTGTTCTTTCAAACAGTTCTGCCTCAGAGAAATAACTTCAAATAGTTCTGCCTTTATGTTAGAGGTGCATATAACAGACCCATGTAGAGAGATGGAATGTTAAACTAACCTTTTTAATAAAACTGTCAAATTTTTCTGTGTTTTTTTATTTTTGTTTTAGGACCTAACGTTTTTGTTACAGAACACCGTGTAAGAACATTTAACAAGTTCACGCCTCCTTTCTTACTGATGATGCGAAATATTTCTAGAGCTCCTTTTCAACTCTGGATCTCTTGGTTCTAAAGCAAACTCTCTAAACACTGCGCCAAAACCGCTCAAAAGTATCTAGAATATAACTTCCATCATTTCATTATTCTCTGATCTCTAAAAAGAGTTGTTCTGGTGAAAAAAAAATTGAAAAAATTATTTAAACTAGTAATAGAAATTGTCTTGAAGGAGAAAAACACAAGATGGAGTTGAAACTGACTTGTAAACAACAAGATAGAACAAAATGCCTGTCTGACTCAATGAGATTAGGAAATAGGTACCTAATGAGATTAGGAAATAGGTACAATTTTCAGAAAAGTTTCTATAACTGGTATATTGTCAGCACTTCTGGCGTTGATTACCTAAACTTCTTAAGCCCAACTCCTATCATTGGTTTTTCGATAAGGAAGAATTAATAAAAAGAAAATTGCATTAGGAATTTTCAGATTTTCAGTACTTATAAGAAGTGTAAAGATACTAGAAAACAAATGAATAAAACGTCAAAAATCAGAAAATAAATTGGAAACTACGAAATAAATCAATAACCATTAAATGCGTAGCCATATATAAATATATAATAGATCTTTAGAAAAGATAAAACTTCAAAAGAATGTGTAATTAAAATTACTTTTAGATAAAAACAATTGCTCAAAACTACTTTTTTTTAAAAATGAAGGCGTTAATTAACGGTGAAAGAATACGTATTCAAAATTATAATAAATAATAATAAATATTAATAGTTAGATAATTAACTTTTAAAACTTAAAACGGCCCTAAGTAAAACGGCCCTAAGTAAATTTAACGCCTATTTTAATTTTTCTTTAAAATTTTTAGAAAAAATTGTTAACTTTTTTCTAACATGGTTTTAAATCAGAGCATGTTTGATTATTAAAGTTTTGTTAAATCTTTTTCTATTTCTTACTATCTGTGTGTTTATAAATCTTTTTCTATTTCTTACTATCTGTGTGTTTATAAATCTTTTTCTATTTCTTACTATCTGTGTGTTTATAAATCTTTTTCTATTTCTTACTATCTGTGTGTTTATAAATCTTTTTCTATTTCTTACTATCTGTGTGTTTATAAATCTTTTTCTATTTCTTACTATCTGTGTGTTTATAAATCTTTTTCTATTTCTTACTATCTGTGTGTTTATTAGGAAAAAAATTTAAATTTTTATGCAAATAAAGAATTATACAAAGATTTAAAAAACTTACCAATTTTTTTTTGACCGCCAGGAAGTTAAGTTGCGGTGTATGATAAATGCAAAATATCACGGGGTAAAACAGATTGTTCAAATGCCATTGCCATGAATATTAGCATTTTTAAGCTTTTATTTTTTTTACATGTACTCGAACTGCTGCTTTTAAGAAACATCATTTATTCGCTATTGTAAATTTTTTTGTACATTATGTAGTTGTAGAAAAAATAATTAAAAAAACTAACGTTCTGGCTGAAGTCATTCCAAATATTAAGTAAGCATAGTATCGATTTTTTAGTTCTTTGTAGACGCATGTTCCATTTTTGTCTATGTGTAGACCTTCTATGTGAAACGCTTCCCAGATAATTGATATTATAACTGTTGCAAATATAGAAGCGTGTATAGTTTTTTGGGGAAAACGCTGATTTATTGGAAAAACAATTAAGTGACACCTATCGATAGCCATTAAAAGTAAAACGCGAGTTGATATATTTGAAATTATTCGGAAGTTGCTAGGGTACTTAAAGTTGGAAGAGTTTTACACCCAAGCCATCCAAAATCCCACCGATTTGAGCAGGTCATCCAGTATATAAAAACTAAAGGACCAAACAAACAACCGAGTTCGTCAAGTAAAATATTAATAAGTTAACTCCTTTTTTCAATTTACCCCGGAAAAATGCAATCGCTAAGCTATTGCCAACCACTCCAATAAAAATAATGGCAATGTAAGCAACAACCAACAAATTATCTGCAAATGACAACTCACATTTTACAATTGATGTTAGGTTTGTAGATATCGGCTGAAAACACGTACGTGTTACTATGCATAAAATTTCGTAAAACTTTCTTTAGAAATTTTCCTAATTCATCTATACATAGACATAGTATACATTATTTATTTTTTTTATTTTTATATACAGAGATGTATTTGGGGAAAAATAAATAAAAACAATGTTTGTTGTTTTGCTCGTATATATAAAATACAAACTTTAAAGTTTTTTTTTAAATTTAAGTAATTTACTATTTTTCTGAGGTTATGTGTAATATAATCAAGATTATTAAAGTGAAAACAAAGTTAAATACGTCATTTTTTAAGGAATAGTCTTTGTAGTAACCTAATTTTTAATTATATATATATATATATATATATATATATATATATATATACACATATATATACATATATATATTTATATATATATATATTTATATATATATATATATACATATATATATATATATATATATATATATATATATATATATATATATATATATATATATATATATATATATATATATATATATATATATATATATATATATATATATATATATATATATATAAATATATATGTATATACAGTTTATTCAATTGAGGGGGAAATTATGATTTTTGATATGATTAGTTTTTAATAGCTTGAACAGTTATTAAAAAAACTAATACAGTCAATTTTCAAGAGAGTAATCCACATTGATTACAGCTTTTCAAAGGTTACAAACTTCAATATATTCCCTTTTGAACGCCAAGACGCCATTTAAACTTACTGCTGGAATAATTATATTACTAATTATAATTGTTCCAATTAATCCAACTACACTACTAATTGTAATTATTCACGGTCTTTTTTCTCTACTTTCTGCTATGGCTTTAGAAAGTGATCATTTTCGTAAGAAAGTTTTCGTTTGAATATTGATGAAAAACATAAAATAAAGTTGATGTTTTCAGAAAAAAAAAAAACAACAACAACCTCGTCTTGAAAAAACAAAATGCTAAGCAATCCGCCAAAGACAACGCCGACAAATTTGAAACAAACGCCAAATGATACTGTTGATGACATGCCCTAATTAAAAACAAAGCTTTCTAAGTTTAGCAGGAAAAAAAATTGTAGAAAAGCTGTAATTGAAGATCAGCCAGATCCTTTTAAATACCATTATTAACATGGCATCAATAGGAAAAGTTGTAGGGTGTTCCAAAACACAATTAATATCGAATAGTTCTCAACCAATACCAGAGAAAGATTAAAAGTGGATTGCAAATCACGTAAGACAAATTTAATATTTTTTAATGATTATTAAGTGTTAAATTTTTTATTGCTGTGCTAAAGATAGTACGAAATACTTCTAGACCATGCTTTTTTTCTCTAATGTTATCCAGATTCAAATGTTTCTTATTTAAATATATTTATCAAAAATTGCCCTGCATATATTTCAAGATAAAATAGGCTAATGATACAAATTTTTGACGTGACATATGTGGAGGGTATGTAAAAAATTGTGACATTATTAAAAGTTTAACTATCTCTAGGCTGGGTTGAACACAGCAACAGTTGTGCGTTGTTGGTAAAATCTCTCCTTTTCCTAAATAAATAATAAACTTTACCAAGCATATATTTAAACGTTACCAAGCATGCTTGTTTATCAGACACCAAATATCTAAGACATTTTTACACAGCTTTTTTTTATTTTTTATTTAGGTGCCCCAAGTCATAGAGCACTGCGGAAGTGCATTTAACCAGTATGTTAATACCTCCTTCCTTAACGTGACGCAAAATATGTCCACAGCTCGTTTCAAACCTGGATCTCCTGCTTGTCAAGCAAGCGCTCTAACCACTGCGCCACGGCCGCAAAAGGTTTCTTACAACTCATAATGTTTTTATTGCTAGATTTGAACTTCTTTTAATAATTATTAAATTTCTCTAGTATCTGATGATGCTTAGTAGTATTTAGTATCTGATGATACAGTAAAAAAGACTTTACACTTAGCAAAAGAAAAGTCTTTTTTTAGGGGCAAGTACATTTACATCCCCTCCCCTTAATTAGTCATTTCATAGTGACGATTATGGTTTTGTTGAAAAATAAGTTTTTTGTTTAAAAAAAGTATTTTCTTTTTTTTCAAAAGCAACTAGTTATTATTAAGGATTGTTAATTGTGATAAATTAAAAAAAAAAAATTGAATAAGAATATTTTTTTAGTAAGTGTGTGCATACTAAGCCCCCTTTTTCGTACAAAGACATATAGGGTAAGGGGGAAGGCATACGTTTTTGTACGCAGACCCCTCTCCATTACCTCAACCTATGAGCGTACGCACTCTATGAACGACCCCTAGTTTGATGCAATTTTTTTTTAAATTTTTTTAAAAATGTTTTATAAAAATTACAATTTTGAATAAATATCTCTGTGCCAGTTTACCTTGTACTTTGAAATTTTTCACCCCTTTTAAAATTATTAAAGTAAATAATGCATCATTTGTTTATATGGTAATTTTAATAAAATAACAAATATTTTGATAGGGTTCTTACTTCAACGCAAACAAAAATATATACCTATTATATAAATTCTAATAAAATTATATCTCGAATTTTTCGGGTAAAACTCGAGATATAATTTTATGGGTAACTAAAATATATTTATGGGTAACTACCACATCCTAAATTTAGTTACGTCAAGTAAACAGATTTTAAAAAGCTTTGTTTTCTATTAGATTTAAAAATTTCCTATATATTTATAGATTAAATAAAAAATATATGTTACAAATAAAAAGTTACATATTGCACCTGAAAAAATATAAGTAAAAAGTTTTAAAATATACGTAAAAGTTAATTTCAAAAAACATTTGATGGTATTTGCACGCATATTCTAATTATTGCATGTAGAATGAAAAAAAAAAAAAAACTAATCTAACTTGCTTCATCAACAAGAAATAAAATATTTTCATGAATAAGTTAACGTTAAAGTTCGATATAAATTCTGTAGCAGATGTTAAACCTGCCTGAATAATTATAATCAATAGCTTAAGATTCAAAATAAGGATGCGTTTTCAAACTATTGAAATTTGATATGTACGTTCTAAATAAGCTTGAAAACGTTCAAATTTTATAAGTACGTTCCGCAGCAGATCTTAAATCTGCCTGGTTAATGAAATCCAACAGCATTAAAGCTAAAACAAGAATTCTTTTTCAAACCTATTGTCTTTAGAAGTGTTTCTTTTAAGTTTGAGCATAGTAATTGATTTTAAAACGTTGGTTTTTTAAACGATTTGGAAGAGTTTGTGTATAAGATTTTAAACTAAATTTAAAGATAACGTTTTGTATTTAATGCCTTTAAATGTAAATAAGCTTTATTTAATTTAGTAAAATTTAATGTTGAACTAGTTTAAGAAAATAAGATTAACTAAGTCTTAATTGCAATAATAACACAATGTAACAATGGTTTTGTTAATTTAGACTTTTGATTGTTTATTTATGTATTTTTTGCCACTGAATTTAAAAATCACATTCGCTTTGACGTAGTTATAGTTTTATGTTTGTGCCTAATTTCATATATTCTTGATACAAGCGCATATTAAGTCAGTATATTGTATCAATCTAATCAAATTTTATAAAATTGTAAATAAATGTTGTAAATATTATAACGATATTTACACATCATATAGTACTTTTTCATATTTTGAAAAATGAAAAAAAAAAAAAAATAAACAAAAACAGTTTTTTACTATAAATGCTTAAATTTTTAACTACAATTCTTCACTATAAACTCTTTCCTCAAAGTTAGAAGTGTTTGATGAACGCAATTTTCTTGAGCGCATGCTTTGATATGATGTCGGGTAATAAGACTTTGTCGAAACCCAAGCTCCTTGAGAAAATTAAGCAATCTTTGCTTTCATTAGCAAAAAAACATGAATACTTTGTGTATCCCCTTGCAATTGAATTGAATGAATTTTCTTGCAAGCCAAAGCAAAAAATATTGAACTGAATGAATTTTCTTGCAAGCCAAGCAAAAAAAAAATTGAACTGAATGAATTTTTTTGCAAGCCATTTTCTTTTCAAGCAAAAAAGCAAATCACCTCTAACATCCCACTTGAATTCAGAGTATTTAATATTTTCAAATAGGTCTTTGACATTATAGTAGCCTTCGGTACCGAGTGCGCAAGATGCAAAGATGGATATCTAGTTCAACTGAGTAGGAAAACTGCTTCAAGACACCGTTTTAAGCTTCTATGAACAGTAGCCATGTGAAGAATCATGCTCGAGTTTAAGAGAAAGAAATAAACCAGTCACACCTTTACAATTACAAAGAATATTTCACATGTCGTAATAAATTGTGAATTCCTTAAGTTGTTTCGAGTACACACATGCCCTGTAGTCTTCTCCTAGAAAATTCCATTTCATCAGCCTAGATAAAAGAAGTTTATCTCCTAACTTAGTAAGATCTTATTCTATAAATAATTCATCTAACTCACTCTGATTTGGAAAATGATGCTAAAATGTCGTTGTTAGTACAAATGCTTCCTCTATGTTTTTGCTAGTTTTACTTTACTGACTTTTGAGATATATTAAGAAATATTAATTGCATGATCATTCTTAAAAGAATGAAAAACAACATATAACAACTTGAACGTATACATAAGTAAAAGGAGCGTTCAAAACGTTATTTTTAACACACGTTTAGTTTATACTTCTTGCTTAATTAAATTAAATAAAAGATATTTGGAGAGTACGATGAGATGTAAGTATATATTTTTTGGTGATTGTGGTACTTGATGATGGTATGCCTGAATATTAAAGAGCAAATCTCCCATTAGTTTTTCTGTACTTTGTAATATCAATAATTAAAAATAACAGCCTTTATGATGATTAGAAACAACATGATGGAAACAACAAAGACCTTCTTCTACCTCGTAACCACCCGGCTAGAGTAGTTTTGTAGGTTTCACCTATCAAATAAATTGCCCACGCTTCGTCCTTCCCAATGTGAATATCACTGGTAATTTAGTATTGTTTATTAGTGATTGAGTGACAATCACTTGCAATTTCTACTCAATCACCACTCGATCACCGCGAATATAAAACTTAGTATTGCGTAATAATAAATGTTTTAATTGATTTAATGATTATTTCATTTTAATATAATTTTTTTAATTGAGCGCAGCGCAGTGAGTACCATGTAAGATTTTTTTTTCAAAACATAAGAGGTTTTTGAAAACATGTAGAAAACAATTTTTTTTTTTTTGAGTTTTGAGCATTATGAAAAACCAAACGCGAGATTTTTTATCCTGCTTAAGCAGGCTAAAAAAATAAAGACAAAAAAATAAATGAAAACTACACGAGGTATTATAGAGTTTTAAAAAAAATATGTTGTGATGATGAAATAAACTAGTGTTATTAACACTAATTCTAAGTACTTTTTCTTACTGTTTAAAGTACTTTAGAAAGCCAGGGTTTAGAGTTTACTCATTAAAAAGTTTAATGTCATTCAAATATAACTATAATATTAAATATATAAAAGTCAAAAAAGTCAAACGTATCTTGTATTAGTATTCAAAGAACAAAGTCCATATACAATTCCTATATCATAAAAGAATTTTGGCTTCTAGTTTAACATATTAACGTATAATATCATGAAGAATTATAGGCTTTCTATGACCTTACAACAAAGTTTTTGGTATAGTGAATGAAAGACTTCTTTATTAACAAGTTTTAAGACTCATAGGTTATGATTAAAGCGCTTGTATTTGATGCACCAACGAAAAGGTTTCGATACTGTAAAAATGTCACGCCGAATTTTCTAATAAAACTGCCATGTCACGATGCCAAATTTTATACGCGACATTTAGAATTAAAAGAGTCACGCGACTTTCAGATATTAGGTGTGACATGATATTTATAACTAAAGTAGTCACGCGACTCTTTGCTACTAGATGTGATTTATAATTAAATTAGTCACGCGACTTTTAACTTCAATAACTAAACTCGTTGCGTAGACAAAAAACACCAAGTCAATACAAAGTTTGTTATTAATATTTGATGATGTTTTTTTTTTTTTAAATATATAAAATATAATTTTTATTATTTCTTTTTCTTTATTTTATTTAAGCATGGCGTGACTTTTATATTTTTTTTTGTAACGGGACATCTAAAACACTATCGTGTCGCATGTCGCCAAGTACAATTTTTCACACTACAATTAAAAAAATTAAAAGTGGCGCGTTAAATCGGGATAGTGACACGATAATGTTTTAGATATCCCGTGACAAGTCCAACAGCGTCATTAACTAAAGTAAGTCTAACATTTAATCTTTAATTCATGGGTCTGATCTTATTACTTCTCCCCGGAAAAAAGGCAGAGTTATTCTCAAAGAAATTTTACTCTAGTATGACTCTTGAATCTAATGGCCTTACTCTTTTTGCCATTCCAATTAAATAGTTTAACCCATTGTTAGACATCCAAATCACTCAGTGCTAAAGTTAACTCACCATTAAAATCTTCTAAAGCTTGAGGTTCAGACAAGACTTCTATCATAGTCTTACAAAAGTGTTCTCCACAACTCTCGAATTATCTTTCTCATATTTATCTCTCGTATATTTATCGCTATCAGTATGTGTTAAATAAAAGTAGTTTCGATTTTTAAAAACTCTAGAAAACACTCTGATTTTTCAAACTATTCTACAATTAATCTTCAATTTATTATTAGTTTCTTTATATAAAGATTTTTGAGAAAACTAAATAATTTCTTTTTATCTGCAGTATTAAAGTTACTTTCAAAGGTCTTCTTCATTCTTCTTCGTTTCCAGTAATTTTCAGGGTACTGCAGGGTTCTATATTTGCTTCTGTATTGTCTCTTATCTACAATATTAACTTCCCTGAAAATCTTACATCTACAATGGGTTCATTTGCCGACAATTTAGCTTTATACTCTTTTATTGTCAAAAAAGTCTTCTCTTTTGATCGCTTGGAACAAATAACCAATAACCAAAAAAAAAATAAATAAATAACCGGCAGCCAATTTTTATTTTGATTTTTCTTCTATTACAGTTTGTGGCTTGCAGTGGCTTATGGATTTTGATCTGCAATAAAGCTCAGTTATTTAATGGTAAGAACTATTGCAATATTTTTGACATTTCTTCATTGACGAATAGCAACCTTCTCACTTTCAAAAAAGGCCTTAATAATCTAACCTTCTTTATCAGCCGAGCCATCTCTTTTTTTCTACAGATACTATCATGGTCGATGCTCAAACGAGCTATTATCTCTAGTTCGATCAACAAAAACTCATTCATGCTTGGCTTATTATTAGAAAGTTGCATCCTTTTGTTGTATCTGTCTCTTCTGCTATAAAAAACTTTTATTATTCCAGTTTTTTTCTTTGCAAACCGATAAAACCTCACATTTATCACCTATTTTCATAATTTCCTGATTTATACAACCTACAACTTTTTAAGCCTTCATTTAATCGTTTCCTTGCTCTTTAACCCTATCCTCTATTGTAACTTATAACTTAATAGAGGTTGCTCGCAACTCTTTTGAATGTAAATTGTTATAAAATCATATACCAGTATTCAATAAATAGTAAATAAATACATAAATTTATATTATATAAAGTATTACAATTTTTTTCTAGACCCGGTTAACAATCTATGCTAATTCTTATAATTTTACCAGGGCTGGTGTAGTATGAGATTTCACTCCCACGTTTTTTTTACTCCCCAGTAAAAATTTCAAATTAAGATTTTACTCCCCAAGTTGCATAATAAGTTTCCCTCCCCCCAATAAAAATTTGATATTGTATTTTTACTCCAAATATGTCATTTTTACTCCCATAAAATATTTTGCTCTAAAATTAATTTTTGCAAACAAACCACATTCTTATTTGTGATTATTTTTAAACGTTTTAGTTACTGCGATTTCTTGAAAAGCAATAAAGAAAAAGGTATTTGAAAAAGAAATATTGAAATCTTTGTAATCTATTAATGTAGTGGCATTCATGTTGTTAAAATTATCAAATGATGATAACTTCAAAACTGAACCAATTATCAAAGACGTTGAACCAATCAACAAATACGATAATTTTTAACATGAATGTTGAATGTTTAAATTTTTATTAATATTTTATAATTATTTTGAAATTTTTATTTGAAACATTTAAATGAATGTAAATGTCTCCAATAAAAGAATAGCAAAATGTACAACTTTTGATATGAGAAAATCAGTTGCAGAAAAATTTTAGAATCGTTAGGAAACACAATGTTGCTGTAGGAAACATGAACCTAACTCTTTGTCCAAGGGAAACCCATAGATTTAAAGGAGATAAAAACTGCTTTTTTAAATGAAGATGAACATAGGCAAAATAGAAACAAAGTTGTTAACCATATGTGTTACAAAATATAGGATGGAATAACTGGATATTTGAATATGTCAATTCTAACGCATACTTTTAAAACTAAAATGCTTGAAGACGCGATATGGGTAACTTATGTGGAGATAATTGGATATGCTTTATTTATGGAAATAGATATCCAAGTATAGATATAGATGTCCAACTGGAGCGAAAATAAAATAGATACGGAAAACATAATGGATGACCTATCCATCTTCAAGCAATTTATTATTTCAACCTATTATGCATCTTAATAAATTAATCTTTATGCAATATTTAAATACCTAATTACATCCTCGTGCATCTCCTTGCGCATATGGTTAGAAAAATTTAACAAATCTGAGTTGTATTCAGTTTCATTGCCACTTTGATAAAATATACTGGTCTGAAGAAGCAGTTAATATAGTTTATATATATATATATATATATATATATATATATATATATATATATATATATATATATATATATATATATATATATATATATATATATATATATATATATATATATATATATATATTTTTTTTTTATAAAAAATATTGTCAAAACACAACAAAGTTGTAAAATACATTTTACCACAAAATACCTTATAGGATTTAAAATTTTATAATGGGAGTAAAGGTTTAGTATGAGATTTTTACTTGGGTGTAGAAATTTAATATAAGCTTTTTACTGAGGAGTAAAAAAAAAACGCGGTAGTAAAAATCTCATACTAAACCTTTTCTCCCATTATAAAACTTTAAATCCCATAAAGTATTTTGTGGATCGCAGTTAAAGTAAAAAAAATAAATATTAGATCGAACAAGTAATTAAATACTAATACAAAATACTTTCAAGCAAAAGTGTTTAAAAATGCAAAATGAAAAATACTCAAACCAAATTATTTAAAATACAAAATAATTTTTTAATTATTAAAAGTTTGTTGTTAAAATGCTTCTTATTAAATTTTGGAATAAGCATCGCGAGTTTTTTTGGAACATCCTGAATTGTTGGCGTGCGAAATCAATAAAAAAAAATTAACTTCTTCCTTAAAATTTTTTTGGAGCATCAGCGATAGGTTTTGTAAATTGTTTATATTCTAACTCGAGTTTAAAACAGCGCAACTTAAATGCATTCATGATTTGGAGGAGCTTTCATTTACTCTAGGCTCCAAAAGTTGACATAAAACATTATATAGATAATCTGTCATAAAACATTATATAGAAAACACATCAAACTTGTTAGAAAATATTCATATAGATTAAAAAAAAGGATAAGGAATTTTTTTTATTTATGCATAATTTCTTAGTTCTAAGCCCTTAAAAACTTTAAGGTCAACTTATTTAAAAAAAAAAAAATTTTTTTTAAAAGGTTACCATGTGAAAAAAGCAAGTAAAGGCTTTTCTGTATTTGAAGCAAATATTAATTTATATATTTTTTTATTTTTTTGATAAAGAATCGGTTTTTAGGATTTTTGTGTAGAAAATAATTATATTAGTTTATTTAACCTTGAGTATATTTAGTTTTAATTTTTACGCTTGGATTTTGATATTTTCTTTTTTTTCTTTTGGTGCCATTTCAGAGCAAATTTTTCAGCCCTAAGTGCGTTTTGTCAAAAAATCATGAGTTATTCTGGCACAAAATATGCAAAACTTCAAATCCACTTAACTTCTCATATTGAAAGCCCTTCATCTATTAAGTCTTTTCTAGCTATATACAACTAAGTTAATCATTTATAAATATGTCGATAAAAAAAAATCCTGTGGAATGGCATTAACAAGTTATTTTTCATATTTTTTTCGGAATACTTAAATATAATGTAAATACTTCTAAACTTTCTTTTAAAATTTTATTTAAAATTTTCTTTCGAAATTCTAATAAAGAGATTAAATTCGAAAGGTATGCGAGGTACGTTTTTAACTTCATTTAAAACATAATTTTAATGACAATTATAAAATAATAATCCACAAATTACGCAACGCTAAACTTGTCGAATAAACGAAACAAAAGGGATCAAGAGTTTTCTCTTGCTGAGTTTAATGTTTAATATAAAGTTAGATAAAAAATCAAAATTGCGCATTAAGTTTAATGAAAATTGCCGTGTAAAAGAGCTCAAGATAAAAGCCCTTACCCCACCCTCTAATAATATCAAAAAAAAAATTTTAGTTTGAGTTTTTTAGATATAAAAGTTACCATAAATTTCCTTTCTGTAACTTATTTTCCATAAAAGTTATTCTAAACTGCAGACATTTTAGGTTTCATAAGGTGATTTAATTTATTAATTTGATTTATTGAAAGCATTATTTTCCTGTCATAAATTTTTTTCTAAAAGCTGTTTTGAAAAGCGTTATTTGAGTTAGGATGCTCCATTCTGTTGCACTTCTTGTTCAGCAAAGCAAAAGCATAATTTTTATTTTTATCATTTACTGTGTAAATGATAAAAATAAAAATTACGCTTCTGAAACTGCTGTAAATAAATCAACATTATTTACAAAATAAAACAAATTGATCTTCAAATAATAATCAAATGTCTGGGTATAGAATTATAGATGTTGAAAAATTACCTGATATTTTGAAAAAACTCACTTGTTCAATACGATGGAAAATCCTTTGTGTTGTTTTACAACTTTAAAATATCGGTATGGAATTAACAGATACCACAATTGGTAGGTTGCAATGTTATTTTGGTTTGGTGATTAAAACTTATGTTAGGAATTTAGATTCTTTAAAAGCAGGTACCCTGGCATTTCTTTACTATGTTGCCTCAAACAAGAAAAATAGTTTGTATTTTCTATATTGCCAAGTAGGAGCTAAGTTTGTGCAAATATAATAGAGATAAGGCCAATGCCACAATTACTTATAAACTTGAACCAGGTTTACTAGCAGGATCAAGACTAGTGCTAGCAGATATTATTTTTAGAATCAAACTAATCTTCGGGGAAGTGCTGACAAACAGTTGGAAAAGTGCTTACATGGTATGTCACAAAAAGTTTTAATAGCACAATCTGAGACCTAAAACAAAGTTTACCTAAAACAAAGTTTATATCATCAAGTCAATTAGTATATAGAGTGTATAATGCAGTGGCTAATTTTAATATTGGTAGGAAAGTCTCAATTTTAGTCTTTGAATCTTTGACAATGATTCCAAAAGCATATACTCTTATTGGTTATAAAAATATGAACTATAAACCATGACCGCTGAGGGGCGAAAGGGGGAAACGTGCCCCAGGCGCCGAGATATTAAGGGTGCCAGATTATGATAGACAAAAATAAGTTATAATGAGATTTTATTTATAAAAAAGTAAAAAAATTGTTTTCATAGATGAGCTATAAAATAAATTTACGTGGTCATGTGCATGTGGTTACGTGCAATGCACATGGTCATGTGCATATTAGCTTGCTTTGTTTATACTACTAAAAAATTATAGTTTTAAATAATTTATTACTATTTTAATTTATTGCAAAAAATAAATTATATAAATCTTTAATATAACCATCAGGTTTTGACACAGCAAAACGCTGTTGAAGAAATTAGAAGATTGTTTAAAATTTTGTTTAAAAAAAATTGTTGCGTTGACACTTCGTTACCAAACTCAGCATACAATTAAAAAAAACTACAGGTTACCCAGAACGTCAGCACTTTTTTTAAAAACTGTTGGAATAGTTTAAGCGCAAGAAATAATTGATATAATTACAGTATACACTTTTAAAAAATATTTTTACGATGCTACTACAGCTGCAACTATGCCAACTGTCAGCATATGAAAACCTGCTGTTGTTTTTCTTCATCAATATTATTTATAATTTTTATTTTCGAAGTTTTATGTATAAAGTTTATGCATAAACTTTTTATGTATAAGTTTCATTGATTATTGTTTTAAAAAACTGATTATAAAACGAATATGGGAAATAACTCAGCTTTAAATTCATTGCTTTAGCTTTAACCAAATTGTTGCCCCATGATGAGTAGATGACTGAGCGATGATTGAGCAGCCGTGGCCCAGTGGTAGCGCACTTGCCTCAGAAACAAAGGATCCGTGGTTCAAACTCCAGCTCTGGGCAAGTCTTACAACATCGGTTAGGAAGGAGGCGTTTACTTTTAACCAAATGCTAATCCGCGGGCTTTGTGATAAGACCGTAAGGACTTCTTGGAGTACCTAAATAAGATTAAAAAAAGATGACTCGCCTTGGGGATGAAATATAACTTTTTGTAAAGTAAATGATGATAGCAAAATCGAAATGAACCTGGATATGCTGTTTTTCCATGAGTTCCCCAAACATAAGCTTATTGTGATTGTCTTTAACGTTGCGCCTTGCCATTTTATTTAACAAATTCAATTTAAATATGGGATTGTAAAAACTGTTTCGTTAAGATTCTCATTCATTAGATTAAAAGTTCAAGAACCGGTAAAATGTTGGTAAACCGGTAAAACCGGTAAATGCTTGAAATGTAAGAAAACTTAGTAATTTATAATAAGAAGTATTACAGATATACAATATCTCTTGTACTTACATAATAATATAACAAATTACTGATTCCCTGATTCCTCGAATCCCTGATTACGTAAAGATAGCTGCCAAATCATTTAAAAAAAAAATTCCTTTAGAAAATTTTTATTTAAAACTCTTTTGGTTCTCCGGCTTCACTTCACTTCTCAAAATAAATGCAAATAATATATCTAAATGATTGGCAAAGAAAAGAGGCCTCGAATTTCCTAGTTTTTTAAAATAACCATAATTGGCCGTGTTTTTTCGCACGTAACTTTATAAACAATTGAGCATCTTATCTATGGAATAAGTTGTCTCAAACTTGATTTTTCAATTTCCTTTTTTTTATTTTTAAAGAAAAATTAGAATTTTCAACTTACTGATAGGGCTGCTATAGTCCGAGTTTTACCGCAGGAGAATGCTACAAAAATTTAAATTTTATTTACTTTAGATAATAATATTTTAATTTTATTAGCTAAACCTAATAAAATTAAAATATTTTTAAGCTAAAAGCGCTAAACTTTTGCATTGCGCTCTTCTCAGTGAACACCGGAACAATGACGACCCCGCATATTAAAATATTTTTGAGAAATAAAATGATTGAATTTGTTCATTTAAAAAAATTGTATTTTTCAAACAAATTTTTTATGTTTTATGTTACATGGTTCCGGCGACAAGATCTTCAAGATTTTCTTTTAGATATCAAGTTTGTATTGTTGTATGACGATTTACGTCATAAACAGGCACATCTAATTATAATTAAGTTGATTTAAAAGTGTGTTTGCATGTCTTTTATCTTTCTAGGTAATGCATATATTGTAATATATATTCTAGATAATGCATATATATGCAATATATTTGGTAAATATTAATACATTTAATTAATTTTAATTTTGGGATATTAAAGTTAATATTTTTGTTGAGTGTTTAAAAAAAATAATAATTAAACTTTAACATATTAAACTAGCATTTTTACTTTGTGTAAATGAAACTTTAAAGTTCTTATCATAATTAATGAAAGGTTAGTTTGAATAATTACCTTTATCGTTTAGCGTCATTATAGCGTCAGTTATAATGTGTGCAAATTATCAGATTAGGTTTATAATGTTTGAATAAAATATGTTGGGTAACTTATCCTTTGATTTTCGTTTTTTCTTATCTCTAAAACATTATTATTTGGCGTTGTTTTTTAGCTTTTTTTGAATTGAATTTTCCTACTGTTATTATTATACTCAGTGTTATAAAATTTATACTTGTTTGAATTTTATTCTGGTAAAGCTCAATAAATGCAAATATTTAAAAATGAATTATATTTTAATTTATCTTTGTCTTAAGTTTAAAATATTAAATTTGTTTTTTTGGAATTTTTAATTAGTTTTAAATTGATTTTAAACCTTTTTAACAAATGAAATGTGAAAGTTTGTTTTGCATTGAAGTTGAAATGAGTCATGGTGCTTCATTATTTGAACAGAAAAAGTAAATTTAAAAATAATTTTTTAACAAACTTCATTAGGGTATCACTATATTATTACCTCCGTCATATCACATATAAACAATGTATTTAACTATTTTTAAAATATTATATATAAATCACTTGAAATTTTTTATCTTTTCTTTGTATTTTGTTTCAGGTAATTTTTCAACATCTATAATTCTATACCCAGACATTTGATTATTATTTGAAGATCAATTTGTTTTATTTTGTAAATAATGTTGAATTATTTACAGCAGTTTCAGAAGCGTAATTTTTATTTTTATCATTTACACAGTAAATGATAATTCCGTTATAATATTAATTCGGTAATTACTAAAGTAGAATTTATTTTATAAAATTAATATAACTATTGCTTCTATAAAATAATATATTTTAAAATAACACTTGTTAAAAACAACTGTTACTAACTAAAAATAGACTTATTACTCAAATTACTATTTTTTAACCATTACTAAAAAAAAAGAAGTTTAACATTTAATTGCGACTGTCGTTCAAGGCGTTTAAAAGGCGTCTTTCTTACGTACCGTGCCCACTAGGATATTTAATATTATTAGTTGCATTTTGTTATTGAGAGTGTATTTGATGTACTTTGCTTTTTTATTTTTTTTATTTGGAAACGGGTCTTTATTAAGTTTCATTGTTTGTGTTAGTATTTGTTGTTTTAGTCAGGTGAATAAAAAAAACAATTGCTTTTTTTGAGTAATGGCTCAGATTTACATGAATAAAAATTTGAGCAAAACTGTTCAAATTTTTATTCTCGTAAAGCTGAGCAATCACTCCAAGAATGCTGATTCAAAGCAATTGCTTTTTTTTTCGCTAACCCGGGCTTTTTTTTTGTTTGTGCCTATTTTTTTGCGTGCTAATTTTATACTGTATAACAAGTAAAATTATAGGTAAAAATAAATATAAAGATGAATGGAAGCATTTGAGTTTTCATTCTGGAAAATTGACAAAATATGACCCAATCTTGCATTTAAGCCGACATTTTTATCACTCCAAAATTTTCGACCCCATCAAACTGAAATTTTTATACTTTTTCTTATGAGCTAGTTTCACATGAATAAAAATCACTTTAAAATTTAACTATAAAAATTTATAAATAAAAATACTATGCGCGCTACAAATCTGTTAACAAGTATGTAAAAGAAATATTTTTTCAAGTTAGCTCTCCTAAAGATAAGTTAAAAAACTAAACTTTTTTCGATTTGTTTGAAAAATTATTGCCTAAAGTTTACTGTGTTAAATATGTCTTAGAGGCGTTAGTTAAGTAGCTTTATGGGGCAAGTTAATTAATGAAGTTTGTTAATGTACAAGGTGACAAATAGCTCATGTTACAAAGCAAACGTTAAGACTTAGAAAACAAAATAGCCTAATATAAAGTTCAATAAATGGGGAAAATATCATCACTTAATGGAACAAGTTACAATCTTTTAGCTCAACTCCCCAATGCTCAGCTTTCATAAGTTCTATTCGACCCTATATTTAGATAACTCGAAAATTATTTAAATCAAATTTGAGGATGAAACTTATGTTGAAAAATTCATTAAATACGGGTTTAAAGTTAACTTAAATTTATTGTTTTTTAAATTTAATTTTAAAGTCATTTGACCTAATTAGATCAAACTTAAAATGCTGCTTTTGATTTTGCACAACAAATATAAAGATTTTGATTTACAAATATAAATTAAAATATTGTAACAAAGAATAAATACAGAGTCCAAAATATATATTTTTTTAGGGTGCAAATATTTCCAGCCGGCATTTGTTTCTAAAAAGACGTCTTCTAAATGTTCAAAAACGTTTTGAACGTCTTTTGTACTTTTAATAGACGTCTTTTTAGAACCTAATGCCGGCTGGGTCTTTTTTTTACTTTTTTTAAATGTTAATTCAACTCTATAACTCCGAAACACAAACCTTGACAAACAAGGCCACTGCGCAGAGAAATAAGTTGAGCGCGGTACTACCAGGGGCGTGGTGGGGATCGAACTCGAAACTTCTTGTTTATGAGGCAAATGCTCTACCACTACACCATTATCTCTTTGGTTCTACATTATCATAACGTCATAGCGAATTTTTTTAATTTTATAACTTAGATAAAACTATACAATGCATTTACTTTTTTCATTTTATCATATCTTATATTATAAATTAACTGATAGATTACTTAATTTAATGTACTTATTAAATATGTCTTTTTTTATACTAAATAAACTGTATAACCCTATTAGTATGCGATCCTAATTTAATATCCTGCGTTTTATATAAAATTCCGATTCTTTATAAAATGGAGGTTATTTTTATCCAATGGAAGTATTATTTATGCGATTTCATCATCAATACATTGTCTCCAAGGTGGTATGTTTTCTGGTAATCCAAAAATAATTTTATATTAAAATTTTTTGTTATGTTTAATGATATTTACGCTTCGTAATTAAATTAGTTAAAATCAAAAACTAAATGAATTATTATTAATAATTTGTACTGAAAAGTTACAATTCATGGTATATTTTGTATAATTTTTATAAATATAAAAAAAAGCTTTCGTTTAATTATAAAAGCTTTTTTTCTCGCTCTTAGACATTCGTTCAAAAAAAAAACTTTTTTTTTTGAAAAACGTGCCTTTAAATCTTATTTTAATTAAAATCAAAAACTAAATGAATTATTATTAATAATTTGTACTGAAAAGTTACAATTCATGGTATATTTTGTATAATTTTTATAAATATAAAAAAAAGCTTTTGTTTAATTATAAAAGCTTTTTTTCTCGCTCTTAGACATTAGTTCAAAAAAAAAACTTTTTTTTTTGAAAAACGTGCCTTTAAATCTTGTTTTAATTATCCCTCCTAGATCTTATCTATCTTGTTTATGATTTTTCTATTCATGGTTCTTATGCATGTTTTTTATTAAGTCTCAATCGTAGTTTGTTTCTCTAATAATATGCTTTTTAGAAAGAAATTTAAAACACTTTTTTAAAATGTAACTTTGTATGAAAAATGGTTGAAATCAATTTAAAGCAAGTAATAGAAGTTTATTTGTATTTTTATTTGTATAAAATGTAATATTTTTTAACTTTATATAATTTACTGCAATTTAAATAAACTAATTAAAACTAGTCAATTTGAGTTGGATATGTAGACTAGCTACTTTGACAGTTGTTTATATAAATATTTAAAGTATAGTCATTGAGTAATCATCATTATTTAGCATAATTATGACTGTTAGCATAATCATTTGTCATTAATTAAATAAACTTTTTTGTATGTGTCGTTGAACGAGAAAGAACTTATTTCCCGTAATGAAATGGGGAGGAGGAAATTTGTTTCTATTATTTCACTCTTGTTATTTGAAAAATTTGGATTTTTGAAGAATAAAATTTCGTGGTTTTTATTTCAAAATTTCTTTTAATTTTCACTTATGCTGATCTAAATCTTATTGATAGAAGTGTGAGCAGAATCATTGGAGCGTACATCAGCTTGGGGCATGCTCATTGGCTTGATAAAAGGCAGAAATTTTATTAAGACAGATGCAGCTTCTTTTAGTTAAAACTGTGTTGTTTTTTTATAATTTGACAATTATGCGCATTTAAGATAGATTTCAAACTTAGAATATAACTTTATTTTATTGTGTTTCGGTTAAAAATTTTATGCCATAAAATCCTGCTAATTAAAAGCAGAAAATTATATTATGCAAAAATTAAATCAAAAGAAATTATTCTCAAGTGCATAGAAACAAATTTCTTCTCGCTTAATTTGAAACTGCGGTTAACCAGTTTTTAAGCTTCTTTTTTGCTTTGTTTCAACTTTCTGTTGTTGCTCTTAGCATTTTTAACAGCTTATTTTTATTCAAAAAAATTAGATATGACTGATGATAGCTTATCAACATAAAACTTGAAATTCCATTACATATTATTAAGTATACTTTTTATATATAACTATATATTATATGTATCACATATTATATTATAATGTTGATCTATTTTGTAAAAGGTTTACATTTGATTAAGACTGTGTAATACGCCTAAGAAAAATGAAAACGAGATATAAACTGTTTATAGATGTATCTACAATTTTATAAATAAAATTAGGGTTTTTGGGGTCAAGGATTTCATTTTTTAGGTCGGTGGGGAAGGAGAAAGATTTTTTATGTTTTAGATATAGTACTTTAAGACATTGTGCAAACTCAAAACACAAAAATGTTCATATTTATGTCATATAAGAATGTTTTGCAAAAAATTGCGGTTATTGGAGGTTATTGCGGTTATTGGGACAAAAAACATCTCAAAAACGTTTCCTCCCTCTCTACCCCGGACGTGAGAGCAATGACCTTATTTTGTTTTTTTAACAAAACAAGGACATTGCAAAACAGTCAATCTTCTATTGAAAGTATTGGAATTGATTTTTAATAAAATAAAGCAATACTTAGAGAGAATTATTCAAAGGTTTTGTAAACATTGCTTGATGAATATTGATCGTAGAGAAACCATATAGAGGACTGTCAGTTAATGATGTCAATAAGTTTTTGGCATTTTTACCTCCCTTCCTTACCCTTATCAATAACTTGTCATACTTCCAGAGACCGCCCTCCCCTATAAAATCATTTAATTACCTCTCCCAATTAAAAATTAAAATGGAAAGTAGCATTTTTTTTTCCTATTTTTAAATAATTGAATTTATTAAAAATTTTTTTTATAACATTATATGAAATTTTAAAACGTGATATTCTCAGTTTGGGACCATATGATGAGTTGAAATTTCCAGAGTGCTTTTGCTACTTTTTGACTAGAGTAATAAACCCAAGTAAATATGACGTCAAAGTATCTTTAAAAATTTTTTAATAGACTTTTTTCTTAAAAATTTTTGTAAATCTGTAGAAAATTATTTTTAAAATATTCTATGTATCTTCAATGCACAATTCTGGTTTACAACTTTTTTTTATACCTTTTAGAAATATAATGCAAAAGTTTTAAAACAAAAAGATAAATAAAACTTGATCTTATACATACTCACTTTTACGTAATATGTATGGAATAAGTATGGCAAAAGTTGAACAATCAAAATTTGTTTTAAATTTTGGGCTATAATAATTTGTTTTAAATTGTGTCATTCTTATTTTAATTTTGTATTTATAATTTTAAAGTAAATTTTTTGAAAGTGGATGAACCACCTTGAAATTTTTTTAGTAGTATAATGGTCAAATACTACCCAAGACTGTAATTCAGTTTCAACTAATTAAAAAACAAACAAATTTCTTTACTACTCAAGAGTAGGTAGGAGGGGTGTAGGGGGAAGGGGAGGAGTGTGGAGGGGGAGGGGGTGTTGAGAAGCGCATTTTTTGGTGTTTGAACGTTAAGAGACTTTTGTATGGAGTTTAAAATTTATTGATAGATATTAATTTATTTAAGAAAAAAAAATGTTTTAACATCTTGTTTAGTTGTTTAGTAAAGAGTACTAATAATAAAAAAAAAAAGTTAAAAAAATACTTTATAAACATGTTTCTCTCACGTTTGGGGCAGAGAGGGAAGGAAGTAAAAGCAGAGGGGGTTTTTAGAAAATCTTTTTGCAGACTTCAATCATCACAACTGTTTGCAAAGAAATTTTATTTGACATGAATACAAACATATAAACGTAACAAAAAAAAAGCTGGATCTGCTTATGACTCAGGTTTTTTTTTTTTTTTTTTATAAATTTGTTATTTAGGTGCCAAGGAGTCCTAATGGTCTTGTAACAGAGCACCACGGTAGTGCATTTAACTAGAAAGTTCACGCCTTCTTCCTAACCGTGACGCGAAATATGTCCAAAGCTCGTTTCGAACCTGGATTTTATGCCTATAAAGCAAACGCTCTAACCACTGCACCACGGTTGTTCTATTTTATTCCTATCTTTTATGATATTTGCCTTATTTGCTGTTCTGTAAACATTATGATATAACTTTTAAATGTTTTTAAAAATGTTGTGGAGTGAGTATACAACTCTTATTATCGGTTTAAAGTTGTAAATCTCACACCATATATCTACTTACAAATAATTAAATAATAATATAATTTTTTGGACATTGCATTTCCATCATTTACTTTATAATTTAACTGAACTATAATTATATTAAAAATATAACTACTTATAATTTGTTTCATAAATTTTCATAAATTACTATATAAAGGTCTATTAATTATTTAAAATTAAACTAATATATTATAATATAATTTAAGTTGAAATATTGGTAAAAATATTAAAAACAAAACTTCACGTATGTTGAATAAAAAAGTATAACTAAATTATAGTAAATTTTAGAGCTTAAAGGCTGCTATAGTGGATGTCTAATTGTTTTAATTGAATATTTGAATTATATATAATGTTTAAAGCTAATAGTAAATATTCAAGCAGTATTGATCGTTACCAAATACATTTTTTTTTCCTTGAAACTCTTTAACTTACTTTTAAGAGTCCTTTAGACTTATGTTCTGTAGGGAGGTTTCTGGAAGGAGGCGTGAACTTCCTCGTTAAATGCACTTCCGCGATGCTATGTGACAAGACCGTAAGGACTTCTTGGGGCACCTAAATAACAAAAAAACAACTGGAAACTGGATTCTAAAAGACTGTGGTACTAAAGACTAGGCTCTAGCTTTTTTCAAATTGTATTAAAAAGAATATATATATATATATATATATATATATATATATATATATATATATATATATATATATATATATATATATATATATATATATATATATATATACTTAATTGCAACAAGATTTATAAACTAAATGATTACAGATAAAAAAAAATAGTTTTAAAAATATTAAATTAGCTGATAGACTATATCTTTTTAAGAATTAAAACTTGGGGACAAATTTAAATGGGTTATATGAGTTATGTTATTTCATATAACCCCTTTTATAATTATAAGTAATGTACCAATATTTAGAACTTAACTTTTCTATTTTAGAGGTTGTCTGTAACATTTTTTACCTGCTTAATATTTTTTCCCAAATATTCGAAATTTAACATTTGTTGAAGTATAGTCAACACCGTTAATGTTTTTGAATGTTTTTTTTGATTTTTTTTTTTTTTTAATAAATCAATTTCATAACAGTTATTTATATATGTATATTTATTATTTTATTGCTATAAATAGAAAATTTATTTAAATCTATCATGACACCAAATTATACAGAAGTTACAACGTCTAGACCATTAAAAAATGCAGACCTTGCTTCAGAAGGGCTTCTTGTTACAGCATTTACGCTGATATTAAGTATAGGAGTAATTGGAAACTTATTTGTTATATATGTATTTGGACGTAAGTTAAAGTCAAATCATCGCTCAACAACAGAGTTGCTAATTCTTTATTTGGGCATAACTGATCTATTGTCTTCAATACTAAATCCATCATTGTTTATATATTGGACGTTAACGAACTATAGTCGATGGGATTTTGGTAACTTTGGTTGTCATGTTTTCCCTACAGTTGGTCCAATAATGACATCAATTTCATCTGGTTTGCTTATAACATTTGCGATTGATAGATATATAGCAATAGTTACTCCGTTCCGCGGAACGTTATCACGAAAAACTGTTAGTATAGCATTTATAATAAATATTTTAATATCAACCTGTTTTTACTTTCCTTACATTATTGCACTGAAGTTTGATCCAACACTAAAGATATGTAAAATTCCGTACCCAAGCGAATACAGCTATGGAGTACCAAACTGCATTTTTATAATATTACGTCTATGTTTGTTTGCAACGGTGTTTAGTTTTACTAACATAAAAATCTTCAAAACGTTAAGAAAACGTAACACAAGTTTTAAGAGAATGGAAGATCGAGTCGAACGTCTGAAGCAGTCTAAAAAAATTATGAGTGTTTTATTTACAATGGAAGTTGTGTTTACTTTGCTCGTTTTCCCTAGAGAGTTGTTTTATTTAGGATACAATTTATTTATTTTGTCGACAAAGAGCAAGATGTATTCAAATCCCACTTTAACTCAAATAAATTCATGGTTAAAAGTTGCTCATACAGCAAATAGTTGTGCCAACATTTTTATTTACTCAAACATGCATACTGTTTACCGGAAGCAAATTATAAGGACTTTTTTATATTTTGGAAAATTTAAGAGAAGCCGAAAACTTTCTTATCCCACGACTTCATATAGTAGCGAGAAAAGATCTAGTATTATGAAGCAACTATCATTAAAAATCAAATAAATATTGAACAAGCTTGCATTCAATTTCAATAAACTCAAAAGACCAAATAAAACACAAATAAAACGTGGTTATTTTTACTTTTATTAGGTTTCTAAAACTATGTTTTAAAAATTTAGCAATTTGTATTAAGTAGAAAAAAACTCTATAATCTATACTATCAAATCATCCAGTTTATTACATGCTGTGTAGCAAACAGTAAGGTGAAAAAGCTTTTGTTTTTTTCTAATTTTCAAAATTTTAAAATTGTTTAACCTAAAATTTTACAAAAATATTTGTAAGCTAATTTGTGATTTTTAAGTTTTGTAATTAGCATAAAATTTCGCATCTATAAATCATTTTTTTTTCCTAAAAGAGTCGCATAACTTCAGTTGTACTACAAAAGCGTTGCATAACGTCAGTTGTACAACAAAAGAGTTGCATAACGTCAGTTGTACAACAAAAGAGTTGCATAACGTCAGTTGTACAACAAACTTAATATTGTAAAACAATTAGAGCAGGAATAGAAACAAATCATTTTTTACAACAAAATTTGCACAAGAAAATAAGACGACAATTGAAGCAAATTGGAAACCAAGCTTAAACGTAGCAAATTTTGTTTGCGTTTTTTTCATTTAAATAACACTTTTTACTTCGTAGTTAACCTTATGTAACCAATGTTAAAAGATCTTTATAATACTGTGTTGGGAAAAATAACGCGCAGGCTAATCTAATGTTGCACATGGATTCACTGATCAATGGATTACGTCTTATTTTTAATTGTAATTCCTAGTACGGTACAAGTTTACGTTAAACAAAAGAGCTAGAAATTATATATTTTTGATATGGTCATCAAAATATCATTAAATTTTTGGTTAAAATACGTTTAAACTAATTTTTACCGCTATTCACAAGATGCCGCAAAATGTTTATTTTAATCTTATTCATTCTCAACAAGGCTATTAACAACCAATAGTAAGTTAGGAGTTACTAGAAAACAAAGAATTGTCGGGACAAAACAAAGATTTTCAGGAAGATCTTTAATGTAGACATGAAGTAATACAGAACCTAGAACAGTATCTAGAGGTATCCTAGAAGTTACTGGAAATGTTGGCCTTCGAGAATGACTTGAAAACGGCAGTTTTTTTAAAATTTTTTTTTGATAATCTAAAAAGTTTTCCCAGATATATGAATTAAGTTTATGGAAAAGACCAGCAGAAACTTTATCAAAAACTTTAGATATGTCAAGTGCAATAGCTCTTGTCTCGCCAACTTCATTTAATGCACAATAGAATCATTCAGTTTTACAGCAGTTATTAAACCAGCCATCAAACGAGAATATCGGAAACAATATTTATTTTCTGAGAGTAATATTTAATACTTAAGAGTTGATGATATAAATTTGTAGATTATACTCAAACACCTTGCCAATAATACGGAGAAGACTGATTGGACGATAGTTTAAGGGATCAGAATTTTTAGGAAAAAATCAAAGAGAGTTATGGAGAACACTTTTGCAAGAGAGGAATGTTTGTCATGGACCACAAGTTGTAGAAGCGTTTAATTGAGAAATGACTTTAATAACGGAAGCTGGAGTAACTTGAATGTTTAACAATGGGTTAACTTGTTTAACTTGAATTGCAAGACTATTATCGCCATCAGATTCTGGAGTCTGTTCTATAATTCTATTATCGCCATCAGAGTCTAAATAAAGGAAAACATTTTTGAAAGCAGTTCTACTTTATCAAGGAGAGAAGGTAAATGATTAGTATTATCCTGAAAACTGCAACTTATAATAACTGATAACTGTTAATGGAACAAGCCTCTCTTATAGCTACCACAGAGTTAAGGAAACCAGCCGGCCTCAGAACTATTAGGCTGAGTTTTCAAGATAAATCATAATTGGGAGATAATAGGAGCAGTTACTATCAAGGAAGAACGAGTAAGAACCTATACATAGAGTTAAGAAGATCTAGCATTTATCATCCTAGGCAGGAAACAATGTAACACAGTTTTTTGCAAGCTTTATAGATAAAAAACTTCAGAAATTAAAACTTTTTAAATTATTGATTTAAACCACAAAAAATAGTTTACGTTCTTTTTCATAGAATTAAAAACAATAAAATTTATGGTTAAAATTAAATATGCATTTTAATTGAAATTAAGAAGTTTTATTATAAAAGTACAATTATTAAGTAGGTAGGGTCTCATTGCCTTAGTCAAAAAAAATGGTTGCGACGTGTTTCCCGTTTGCAAAATGATTGCTAATATACTTTTAAAATTTAATTTTTTTGCAACATCGTTTGCAACATCGTTTGCAACATCGTTTGCTTTTAACAGCATAACTAAAAAGAAAATAGTTCATAAACCGTAGTTAAACTGTTTAAAGATATAAAGAAATACAAACTTAAGTATTTATGTGAATAAAATAAGGTTTACTTAAAAACAAATAACAAAAGTATTTAAAATCCTTCAACTTTAAAAATAAACAGGCGACAAAGAACATTAAGTAAATAAAAAATTTGAATGAAAAACAAATTAGTTTCCGAATCAACTCTCAACCGAGCATGCACTTTTAAGTTTTATAAACAACAGAAATGGCTCCTTTGAGTTAAAAAAATTTGTACTTTGAGTATGTGTATAATTATATAAAGCATTTGACACCGTAGACCATATCATCCTACTTAATAGGATGGAAAAATATGGGATAAAAAGTGTCGCTTTTTAATGGTTCAAATATTTTTTGATGAACAGACAGCAACGTCTAATTGCTTATAATAAAAAATTTAAAATTACCTAAAATAAGATGTAGTGTCTCTCAAGCTTCCGTTCTTGAGAAAAACTACATTATACTACGGCATACCTTGCTGCTTTTAATATAAATTTATGATCTCTCAATAAACTCAAATAAGTTAAATGTCATATGCTTGCAGATAAAACCAATTTATTTCATATTTTAAAATTTATTACCGAAATTTTTGAAACTACAAATATTGAATTTGAAAAACTAATTAACTGGTTTAAATATAATGAACTATCATTAAACACAGAAAAATTAGCACTAACATACCTTATTGACAAAAACATGTCATGGAAAGCGCACATAAATAAATCATATTAAAAAATTTCGAAAAACATTGGGATACAAAATTAGCCCTATACTTTCCGAAAAAAAAAGTGAAGCACCCTTATTACTCATTAATACGAAGCTATTACATATATGCATATACTACATGGAAAAGTACTCGTAAATCTAAATTATTCCCACTTTATCAAAATCAAAAACATGCAGCTAGAATTGTTCATAAAAATGATAAATTCTCACATGCTGAACCACTTTTTAAACACTTGAAAGCATTAAATGTCTATCAAGTAAACATATTCCAAAATTTGATATTTATGCTGAAGTATAAACTTGGATTCGTCCCTCATTTTTCAAAAAATTTCTCAAAAAATAGCAAAAAGAGAAATGACACAAATGAAACACGAAAATTTAATACGCCATCTTGTTCAATCACAAAACTTTGATGTGTCATCTTGCAAAAAACAAACCTCTTTCTTTTTTACCGTGGCCTTTACGTGTACAACATACCCTACGGGCATTTGTTTTTAAAAGTTACGTTCTAAATGTCTTTTAAACGTTTTTTAAACGCTTTTTAAACGTTCTTTATGGAAGAACGTTTAGAAAACGTTTAAAAGACATTTAAAATACATTTAGAACGTAACTTTTAAAAACAAATGCCCGCTGGGCAGTATTATCCAAAAATATTAAATTTAAAAGTTTGTATAATTTGACTTATCTAAGGTTAATATTAAAAAACCTTCAAGACAAACAGTTTTATCAACTTGTATTAATCTAAAATAAAACAAAATAAAAAATTATAGCATAAAATTAATTTAAAACAAAATGAATGAAAACTATAAAGACTTCAAATATTATTTATAGTATCATTCATAAACGCACAAAAAAAAAAAAAAATAATAAAAAAAAAAAAAAATATTTTGTTTTAAATAACGACTATATTTTAAATATGACAAATCATCTACCCTTATATTTATGTTCATCCCAATAAAAGATTTGTTTAATATTAGCATATTAGAATATTACTTTTTCCGCAGTACAAAGAATTATTAGAGATGCACGAAAGATTTCAAAAATTTGAAACCGAACTAATATTTTTTAAAGAAGAGAATATACAACTTAAACTAGAGCTAAATGAAGCAACCAAAACTAAGGATTTCCTAAGTGAAAAATACAAAGAAATCAAAGAAACTTTAGCTGCAAATAAAACAAAATTACAAGAGCAAACTAAAATAAATTTAACAAAACAAGAGAGTAAATTAATAAATGACAAGATGGCTGAGTTGGAAGACAGAAGTCGTAGAAATAAACTTAGGTTCGAGGGGATAGACAAAACGGAGGGAGAAGCTTGGGAAAATGGTGAGGAAAAAATTAAGTTATTACTTAAAGAAAAAATAGGTATTGATAGGGATTTACAGATAGAAAGAGCTCATCGTACAGGAAAGAAAAAAAACTAAGACACAAAAAGAAAAAGAACAATCGTTACAAAATTTCTCAACATTAAAGATCGCGAAAGCATTTTGTCATAATATGAAAAGATAAAGCTGTGGAACGAAAAATTATTTATTAACGAAGACTACAGTGAAAGAACAATAAACATTCAAAAACAGCTGTTTTCACAAGCAAAAGAACTGCAACTATCAGGTAAATTTGCTAAAGAGGCATACAATAAGTAAATTTGCTAAAGGGGCATACAATAAGTTAATCACAAAGTCTTCCGAATAGATTTTTATTTTGTCGTACATCATTTATTTCCAGGATTAACTAAATTTAAAATGGGTACCGTTAATAATGAATTCGAAAAAATATTTAATTTATTCCAAACCAATACTTTAAACTTAGACGATGAATCCAATCCGGATACAAATTATTTTGATGAAATTAATTCCCCAGAATTTGAAAGCTTTTATCCAAAGAAAGTTAGCATTTTTTTAATAATTTTTTTATCATTAAGTGATTATCTTAATGTAGCCCACGTAAATATACAGGGTTTAAAAAAGAATTTTGAAATTTTATAAATTTTATTTGTAAAACGGAAAATTCTTTTAACTTAATTTGTTTAACTGAGACCTGGTGTTTGCAAACAGATTTTGAAAATAACTCAAACCTCCATCTTCCAAGTTTTGATCCAATAATTTTAGAACAAAGTACTAATAAACGATGGCGGAGGAGATTTTCTTTTTTAAATAATTTTGTGTATAATATTAGAAGCGAAATGTGCGCTTCTGACGAAAACAGCAAGATTTTAACGATAGAACTTATCAATAAGCGTTCAAAAAATATGCTCATAACCTATTGCTACGGCCACCAGCTGAAAGAACTGAAAACCTATACTAGGAATGGACCGAAGCTAAGATTTGTCCGAAGCCGAAGCTTCGGCCGGAGCCAAAGCTTTTGCACTTACATAGGTAAAATTAATGCAATAAAATAAATGAATTTGAAAATTAACATCAATTTTCAATTAAATTTGTAATCAATCAAAAAAAAAATAACCATTTTATTTAGATATTTTTTATTCGTACCATTTTCTTTTTAAATTTTGAGTTTTTCCTCTAGGTTTTTTACTGTTAAACTTTTTTCCCCATCCATCAGTGTTTTCAAATTTCTGTAAAGCATTCTCATTTATACACATTTGGACTTAAAAGCTGTATATGTTCATGCATATTTTGAATTGACCATCACGATCAGAGCCTTTAAAAAAATCAACTTCTTTTGCTTGTTATATATGATTATTTACAACAAGCAAGCAAATTTTATATTTTAAATTATATAAAGGGTACTACCGCTTTCATTTAGAGTAAATGAAATCTGCTTCTGTAATTATAAAACCATGAATTATTCATATTTTTGAGTTGTGATAAGAAATAATTTTTCTAGCGTACGTTTCAAGCGCAAAAAAACTAAATACAAATTATAGTGAAAATAGCTTTCAGTAAATACATCAACGAATAAAATTAAACATAGAACTTAAATAAGATATAAAAAATATCCATTAATTTTGATAAGCAGGCAAACAAAAAAAATTAGCAATATAGTTTGCGGCACGTCGCAACTTATACCATGTATGCCACGGCATACGTCAATGAATCAAAGTAAAGGAGCAAATTACAAGTAGTAGAATTGAAATGTAAAGTAGTTATATTGTAAACAATAAAATTATTTTATGTTTAATATAACAGTAGCTTATTACCTTTAATTACCTAAATAAAACTCGTCAAAGTCGATGCTTCGGCAAAACTGACACTGTCTTCGGCAGAAGCCGAAGCTTCGGTACATCCCTACTTTATACTAAAAAATATAATAATGAAAAGCGATCTTGAAAAGAAAAAAGATTACTTGATAGGAGATTTTAACATAAACTCTTTCGACTATTATGAAAATCAAAAAAGTAGAAAATTTTTTAACGATCTATTTGAAACTGGAACAATACCATTAATTAATCGACCAACCAGAATCACAAACCATTCATCATCATTAATTGACATCATCTTTACTACCAACTTTTTTAATAAGTCGATTAAAAAAGGTATAATAAAAACAGATCTTTCCAATCATTTCCCAATATTTTTCTCAATAGGCATAAACGTAAAAAAAGAGAACCATGTAAAACTCTCAATAAAAAAACGGCTTTTCAATATTAATAGTTTGAATTCATTTAGAGAGCAGTTATCACTTATAAACTGAGACTACGTCAATCTAAATGATGATATTAAAATAATCTATGATCAATTTTTCAAAACTTTTTATGCAGTTTATGATTTGAATTTTCCTCTACGCGAAATAGTGTTAAAAGTCAAAGAGGTATCATCTTCTTGGATTACAAAGGGTCTCATAAAATCCTCGAAAACTAAACAGAGATTAAATGTTAAATTCCTAAAATCAAAATCAGAAAAACACAAACAAAATTACTTAAATTATAAAAACTTTTTTGAAAAGTAAAAGTTTAAAGAAAAATTACTACTCAAACTTGCTAAATAAATACAAACATAACTCAAAAAGGGTCTGGCAAGCCATAAAAAAGGTGACTCGAAAACATAAAAAAATACAAATTCATTACCAGATATAATAAAAATTGAAAACAAATTATTTAATGATCCAAACAAAATTACATTTGAATCTAACAAGTTTTTTACAACAATAGGAATAAAATTATGAAATAATATTCTAAACATTAAAGAAAAAGCTATTGATGAATATGAAACTCTATTAAATTCTACTCTAAATAATACTGAGTTAACTTTTGATGAATTTGAAGTTGCTTTTAAGTCATTAAAACAAAGTAAAGCAACTGGATACGATGAATTTTAACGCAAATATTGTAATAGATTCCTACAATATTATAAAAAAATATTCTTTATAAAATCTTCAGAGTGTCCATCACACAATAGTCCTTTCTAGATAAACTGAAAATAGAAATAATAATAAAATATTAGAAAAAATAATATTTAATCGAGTCTACTCTTATCTTATTGAAAATAAAATACTGCATGAAAACCAAATTTCAAAGACTCTCGTTTTACATTAGGATTTTTTATTGATTTGTCCAAAGGATTTGATACCGTCAATCACCAAATCCTATTAAAAAAACTTGTCTTATGATATTGAAGATAAAACTTTGCTTTGGTTTGAAAGTTACCTTACAAACCTTAAACAGTTTGTTTTCAATAAAGATTCCACATCTCGTGCATTTATTAATAAATTATGTGGAGTTCCGCAAGGATCCATACTTGGTCCACTCTTTTTTTAATATACATTAACGATCTTCAAATATAACAACAAACATTTTGCAGATAATACAAATTTTTTTTATCTGATGAAAATAAAAATATACTAATTAAAAAAAATATGAATTATGAAAATGAATTAAAAAAATGTTTCTGTTTGGTTTAAACAAAATAGGTTGCCCTTCAATATTAAATAAACGAAATGGACACTTTTTTATCTGCCTCACGGATAAAAAAGTATTATATCGCAAAAAAATATTAGAGAAAATGTTTTAAAGTTTAATGTTTTACGTCATCGCTTTAATAAATTAAACAAAAATTTACGCAAAAAACTAGAAAAAGTTGCTAAACATGCCAAGTTTGAAAAATATTCGCTAACATAGCAATAGGTACATAAAATAACTTTTATATTTTCATCTGCATATAAGGTCGAAATTTTAATAACTTACGTCATCCATTAATAAAATTATATTTTACATTTAAAAGAGATAAATTTAAATGTACAAATGCATTAAAAATTAAGTTATAGCAAAAAATTCACCAGGATGACATAGGAATCTGATAGAATAGACATTCATTGATAAGTGTTCAAAATTTCAATCATCAACCAGCTATGTTAGTGAATCTTGGTTGGCCCAAGACAGGTTTTCCGTAAAAATCGGCAAAAACAGAAAAGTGATCCATTTAAAATATTTAAAAAGTAATCATTTAAAATATTTTAACAATGTTAATTTTTATTTCGTTTAACGTAAATATTTACTTAACAAAAAAAGGTTGTTCTTTTATATTTTTTTTATTCAAAGATGAAAGCATTTACAAAAAAATAATACTATTAATTTAAAGTTAATGAATTTTTATACTTTTTATGCGAAATTTTTTTTTTTTAAACACAAAAATACTTGTGACGTCAAGCTCGCTTTTATATTGAGTGAAACAGCCGCACAGTGACCCAGGCAAAAATTACCTAACTATTAACAACATGTTCATTAAGTTTACACTATGCATCTAAATAGGGGTTTGAGGGGTCAAGGAATTCAAATTAGTAACTTAAAATTATTTTCACATGCACTTATTACCCGTATAATGCATATGTTCGCGTCAAAACGCGCGTTAGAAGACTTTGTACTTGTAAATAACATTTTTAGTAAAAAACTTAGCTTCCTTGACCAAAATATATCATTATTTTGTTATTACACAAACGCTCGCGCATGTGTTTAACACTTGCACACGCGTTCAACGCGCGCACATTAACTAAATGCGCACAGACGCGTTAAAAAGCGCGTTAGGAGTCTTTAACGCAATCTATAATACAAAAACAAACTAGTCAAAATATTAAAATATTTTTATAATTTAAATTACTAATAAGTTCACTACATCTGGAGGCAAAGTTCTGCCTTGATAACTCCTGTGTTTTACAAATGAAATGCTTGAGATTTTTGGATCCAATCTAATCAAAAGGTAGTGCAGATGCACTACCTTTTGATTAGATTGATCATTCATTGTGTTAATTCTTGATATTTTTGTTGTACGATGCAACCTTACATTTCGGATTTGCTTGTTTAGACTTTCCTGAGCTTCCTCAAAGTATTGAGCAATAGGCAAATCAAATTGCTTTGAAATGGAGCAACCATGTATCAGAATTTTGTGATCACTGAATGGCATTATATACCAACCATATTTATTAGCTATAATTTTAGCTGTATCAATACAATAAACTTCAAATTGATTACTATCAATATGGTACCAGAAGATAATGTAATAAGGACGATGTGCATTCTCTTTATAACTTCCATATAGACCCCTGTTATTTCAGAGAAAATTGCAGAGTTCTAAAATGCTCTTCTTGAAGTATTTCCATCATTCCTATTACCAAAGCCTGTTTGGGCTGGTTAACAATGAGTCTCAAATTTTCTCTGAACTTTGATTTATGATTTAATAAAATTCTTCTTTAAATTTACAGTAAGCTTCTCTTCTTCAGTTCTGGCTTGAAACTTCTGGACTTCCATTTTATACCCTAAATGTAAGATGAATTCAAAAGATCTTATCCAACAGTGCAAATTTGAAATACCTAGTTTAAGGGCTTTCTCATTAACAGGCTTTTTTTAACTAAATCTACATCATTCATCTCTTTGGACTGACAACCACACACATTACAAGACTGAGTTGACTTTAATCAGTGTCAGTTAATGAGTTTATTACTTTTCCATCAAACATTGTCATATCAATTTTAAAAGTAACCTTAATAGTTATTACTGTACCAGCAGTAATAACTTTTAAGGTTTTAACTGATTCGTTTGAGTTTGAGGATCAATTTCTTCTTTTTTGTACAGCTCTGATGTCTCTTTTTTATATTCCAGGTGAAGAGTTCTAGAAAAGTGGCAGCTAGAACTTTAAGTTTTTTTCCAAAAGTCAATGTTTTCAACTTTAAACAGAAGAGGTACAATTTCTGTGTTAAAAAGGCTATCTTCTTGCTTTGATTCTTCAGTAAAATTAAGTTTATCAAATTTTTATTTGTAAATACTTTTACTTGAAGCTCCATCAAACCCAATTTTTACATATAAAATTCCATTCATCTAAACTTTACAACTTTCCTTTAAACCAATCATATCTATAATCCTAGTAACTGTATGATTCAGCACACTTTGTCATGAGCATTTTACTGACATTTCAGTAAATTGAACCTCCTCTAGTTTCATAGTTATTTGAGTTAAGGAATCAATACTTATTCTCATGAAAATGATTCAGCTTATATTTTGAAAAGAACTTCTATTTGCTTATTCGCGAGTCTTATTTGCTTCAGATTCGCGAGTTTTTAAAAATAGATGCATCCTTTTCATTTTACTTTTAAAGCTTAATTTTTTCTTTACCAAATTGTTTTAAGATTAGACTTCTTTAATTTTCAAAATAAAAGGTAAATACTAGATTGTATATTATTACACAAACGTCCAAAAACTGTTTTAAAATCGAAAAGGGAGGGGCGGGTGTTGCATTTGACAAAACTATGCATGAATCAATTTAAAATATCTTCTTAAGGAGCAGGAAATTGCAGCAAACACTGTAGGGTTTACTTTTCTATAGTTTAATGATTTTGTTTCACTAAAAGTGAACGTGGAACAACGTGGAACTTTTTTCTAGCTGGCACTTATGTACTAAACTTGTGTACTAAAATTTTAATTTATAAAAGAAAAATTAAAAAGAACTTGTTTTTTAATCTAAAAAAAAAAAGTAAATTTTAATATATCTAGACGCTTATTACTTTGACAAAAATAATAGTGTATGGTAAATAGTTTAATAAATAAATAGTTTAATAAAAATAATAGTTTATGGTAAAGTTTTGTATGGAGGTGGAAAACAAGGGTGCCTAAATTTTCATAATTTTATGGTGATAAATTTAACTTTTTACACATATATCCATTTAAAATTACACAATAATAATATGAAAATACTTAAAGTTGATTCTAGATTAAAAAGTAGTTTACTTTAACATTTCAAGTATTAACACGATAAAACTTTCACTATTTTTTCCAGACTTTTTGCCATTTTTAGGTTAATCTGGGTCACTGTGAGCCGTGGTCTTTTAAAAAACTGAAACTTCCACATATCATGCCAGACCTTTTAACCAATAATATTACTTTAAAAAAGGAAAAGGTTACAAAGTTTTTTAGAATATATATTGATGAAAACTTGTCCTGAAGGTATCATATCGACACTATTTCCACAAAAATTGCAAAATGCATCGGAATTCTTTATAAAGCAAGAAATATATTAAGTAAACATCAGTTAACACAATTGCATTAATCATTTACTCATTGTCATATAAATTATGCAAATAGTATATGGGGAGGCATCCATAAGACAAAGCTTAAATCTTTACCTTTGTCAGAAACACGTTCGCGTAATAAATTTTAAAAATTGGTTTTCTCACAAAAAATAACTTTTTAAAGAAATGAATATTTTGAATGTGTACCAACTGATTGTTTTTAATTTTTTGTGCTTTATGTTTAAATGTAGAGAAAATCTGTGACCAACTGTATTTAAAAATGTTTATGATTTGAAACCGAAAAACAAATATAATCTTCGCACTAATAACAATCCTATTGCCCCCTTTTGCCAGCAAAAAAAGACCAGTTTTTTGTTTCTTATTGACGACCTATTCTCTTGAACAAAATAGTTTTACCAAATTTTGATTTTTTTTATTAAAATGACTTATGCTTCATTTAAACAGTAACTTAGAAAGGTTATCCTTTTTTTAGAAAATATTCTTATCTATTTTTAACTATTTTTGTATATTGTTTTGTTTTAGATTAACATTTACTAAGTTTTTTATATAAAGATGTATTATTATTTCATTACAAACAGTTTAATTTTTATTGAAATTGAAAAAATGTAAATGTATTATATTTTTTAGGCGCTTTATGATAAGATCCTCATGATCTTCTAGAAGTCCTGCCGTTGTTGCTGCCAAATGTAAATGCAAATATATATTCCCTTATGGTTATTGTATTTGTACATATATACATATTATTGTAACTATATTATCTGGTTATTGTAACTATTTTTAAACGGCGAAATAAATCTAAAAAAAAAAAAAAAACGTTTTTTTTTTTAGTTCATCTTTTTTTTCTTTCTTGGATTCTTTATATTTTTATTATTTTATTTGAGGATAAACTAAAGACATTAAACAGTTTATAAACATATAATTATTGTATTGAAAATATACAAAAAGAACCCAAATAATGTAAAGCTTTTTCTTTATGACAAGACTAATGGTCTTCTGCAAGATTCGCACGTTTTTTAAATAATGATTAACAATACAGTCTTGTTTTATTTGTATAATGTAACACATATAAGTTTTTTCTGTTTTATTATATACTTTTTAACGATTTTATTTTATATGTATATATATACATATATCTATGGCCGACGACACGGGTTTCGAAGTGGAGGAGCACAATCATGAATTATACATACATATATATATATATATATATATATATATATATATATATATATATATATATATATATATATATATATATATATATATATATATACATATATATATATATATATATATATATATATATATATATATATATATATATATATATACATATATATATACATATATATATATATATATATATATATATATATATATATATATATATATATATATATATATATATATATATATATATATATATATATATATATATATATATATATACATATATATATATACATATATAAATATATATATATATACATATATATATATATATATATATATATATATATATATATATATATATATATATATATATATATATATATATATATATATATATATATATATATATATATATATATATATATATATGTATATATATATATATATATATATATATATATATAGGGTGGGTCATAGCATTTTTTTTTAGAGTTGCTAACCTGGCAATGGTCTTGAAAGTTGTTTTTTTATGTACTAATTTAGGAAAGTATTTACTTTTATGGATTGAACAATGTCTTCCATCCGCAACTATAATTACAAAAATTAGCAGGTTCTAATATTATTAAAAAAAAAGTTTTTTAAAATTATGTGATGTAGGTACTCAAATAAAGCGAAATTTTATAAAAATTTCAAAAATAATTGTTTTTTCATATAAAAATTATTATTTTAAATTTTGTTGCATAATAACTATAGTTTTTTAACTAAAAGTGAAAAAGGTGCATTTTTACATGTTTTTTAATAACAATTTTATAAAATTTCGCTTCTTTTGAGTACCAGGTTGACCTACTTTTGAAAAAAATCTTTTCTCCAAAATATTAGGGTACCGGTAATTTTTCTAATAAAGTTGCGCCCTTTAAATCTATCACAATCATTCTCATATTTGATAGTATCAATATTAATAACTATTAGCAATGTTTAGAGCCTGTAACAAGAAAAGATATGCATATATATATATATATAAATACATATATATATATATATATATGTATATATATATATATATATATATATATATATATATATATATATATATATATATATATATATAAATATATATATATATATATATATATATATATATATATATATATATATATATATATATATATATGTATATATATATATATATGTATATATATATATATATGTATATATATATATATATATATATATATATATATATATATATATATATATATATATATATATATATATATATATATATATATATATACGTAGAAAGGTTTTTAAATGTTTGAATTTACCAACTTTTAAACAAAAAGAACATTCCAATTTTTTTTACGTTTATATGTATGACGAAAAGATTCTTCACAAAAAAAAATAACTGCGATAGGAGAATGGGAAAAAAAAATTCTAAAATCTGAGCCACCCCCCGCCCCAAACGTGATGAAATACTTTTTGTACTCTTTTCAACTAGATTTATATTCATCGAGAAATTTTATATTTCATAGTAAAATATTTTAGCGTTTAAAAAATATGACGATTTAAAGTTTGAACCCCCTTCAGTTTGAGGGGGTTGCAAATTTTTCCGTCGCAGAGCCTTAAGTTAAATGAAAATTCAAAATTACTAATTAAGTTTAATGAAAATCGCCGCGTAAAAGAGCCTAAGATCTTCTACGTCTGTTTTTTAAATAAATTTAGCGTTGTGTAGTTTATGGACGATCCCAAAGCCAAATTAAAGTTTCACTAAAAACGGCGTGATCCGATAACTAGGTAATATATTCATAAAATTGGTAATATATGCACATAACATTGTTGAATTATAAAGTGCCGATTGTAATAGGATATTTCATTTTAAAAATCGCTGTCTAAGTTGTTAATAGGAAATTCTTCTTCTTTTTTTTAAACAATTTTTAAAAATACTTAGAAATAAGTCAACAATAAATACTTTGAATATAAAAAGTTATATGCTAATAATATATACTAGTATATTATAAAGAATATTTGGTTATATATGGACTAAACTAAATGAACAGAATTGTAGAATCAAAGTTTGAAAAAAAATTAAATGGCCAAAAATTAAAAGCCAAAAAACATGACAAAAACATTCATAAATAAATTGTTACTGAAAAGGGGTTGTAACACACTTGTTTAAAGCCCCTGCATTAGAAACAAGAGATCCAGTGTTCGAAGCAAGCTCTGCAAATACTTTGCTACGCGGTGATAGGACCGTTATGTCTTCATGTGGCACATAAAACTAAAAATTAAAATTTTTTTTCGCATGAGACAATATCAATATATTTTTGAAAGAAAAATAAAAGATACAGCAAAACCAAGACACAAAACCAAGGTACCATGTTGCGTTCTTATCACAGAAGCAAAGAACAAGTACCATTTTAAAACCTTGCAAAAAAAAAAAAACAACCTTAGAACGTTCCCTCTTTGATATATGTAAAAAAATAAAGATATTAAAGAAGAGAATGCGTTAAAACTGGATAAACTGCTTGATATTTAAAACTTAATTGTGTAATTATTGATTAAATTAATCAGATAACATTAAATTTAGGGAATGCAAAACCTAGCATTTGACAAATACTTTTTGCAAAACCGGTAATACCGGTATTAAAACCGGTATTATTTTTTAATCAAAGAATAAACATTAGTGTTTTGAATATGAAATTCAGAGGATATGTCAATTGTAACATTCGAATTGCTATTTAATTGCTGTGTAATTGATAATTGATGTTGAAAGCTGTCCAAATCGTTTCATTACTCCATCAATAGTACTGACATTACAGTCCTTTAAGTTAAGGATAAAAAAGGCAAATATAAAAAGGCGAATATTTAAAAACTTTAAAGACTTTAAAGTTTTTAAATATTCTTGTACTCGAATACCAAGAATAAAAAGTTACCATTTACATAAAAGTTAATATTAATATATTACCGATTCCTCAGTAATTTTACTCATCCCATGTTAAAATGAACTTTATACTTTGTATTTTAAAAGTTGCCATCTTTTTTTTTGTATCTTTCATCTTTTTCGTCATCATCTTTTTCATCATCATCTTTTTCATCATCAAAATCTTTTTTTTTGTAAATTTTCTTCAAAATTAATTTCAATTTTTTGTACGTATTTGAAATTATTTTCATAATTTTGTACGTATTTCGAATTATAGTACGTATTTAGAAATATTTTTGAAGCCTTTAGCTTGTAGTAAGCTACGAAGATCATTTGACAAACCTTTGCGAATGGCAAGCCACCATTAAAAACCATTCGCGTTGCCACCAATTGCTTTAATTCGCTTTCCACGCCCAACAAAGTTTCAAATATCTTATGTTTTTCATTTAAAAGACCACAATGTTTTGAAGAATATAAAACTTATTGATAAAGATTTATACTCAATATTAAAATTACTTATATAAACTATGTAAGGGGTTCTCCATAAAGTACGTAAGGAGGGAGAGAGGAGGGATTACTCTAAAACGTACGAATGCGTACATGAAGGAAAAGGGGTGTTAAAGACAGCGAGTACGTTTGCGGTTTAAACTCACTTAAAATTTGATTTCTTTTTTTGAACAAAAGCATTGAATTTCACAAATTTTAAAAATCAATATAATGGTGTGTAACAGAGATATGTCAAACTAACTAAATGTTTTTGTTTTTAATAATGTTTTGAACGTCTAGACTCACTTAAGACGTACGACGGACGTCCCCCGGACGCCGCATGCCCACTGGGCAAAGTGAATATTATCTATCTTTATTTACGTCTTATGGAAATTATACAAATTGTTAATAACGCTCCAAAAGAATTGATTAAAGACATTTGAGGCGTTTTAAGCTCTATAAACTTAAAGAGAATATACAAAGCAATTGTGAAAAAGTATTGAATAAAAATTCAGATAGTAACATTGGTATAGAGAACAAATACCGGTAATACCAATTATGCAAGCAAATATCTGTACTACCGGTAGTACTGAAACTGTTATTGAATGCCCAAATTCAACTGTTTTTTTTTTTTTTTTAAGTTTATAGTTGAATAGTTAGCTTTTTATTTTTATCTAAATGTTATATTTGGTTTTATTTTTTTAGTAAGTTTGCATTTATTTATTTTTTGTAGTTATTAAGGTGCTCCAAGAAAGTCCGAATTGTCTTATCACCGGGGAAGACCGTTAACTACATTTTTAGTTAAATTTTTTTAAGTTCACTTCTCTATCCCTACCATGATATATTCATTATATTCATATTTTATGATATATTCATTATATTCATATGCAGGAGTTTTACTAAAAATAGGTTTCAATGTAAATTAGTTCATAAAGTATTGTCAGATATGTCCTTACCTAAAACCTGCAGCTGGTTGAATATATTAAATTTATCATCACTCCTAAACTCTATGTATTCAACAAATGATTCTAATACAACTCCTATATCAATAGGAGATCTTTGTACTGATAAAGGTTAGAACATAATAGGAGATCTTTGTACTGATAAAGGTTACGACCATATCTTGAATTACAGCATTCTGCGTATTTATTTTTTCTGTGTTTTAAGATTTGGACAGCGATGCCAAAAAAAAAAAAAAAAAAAATGGGTTAACTCAAGTTTTTCATGTATAAAACTTGTAACTTTTTAATTGTTTATTTATCTTTTTAATTATTGAATTAGTACCACCATAAACAAACAGATAATATTATTATAAAAAATATAAGCGAAATGTTTTTGGATGGGATTTGTTATAATTATAATTGGTACCAAGCTTTTAATGGAGTTATCTTATTTAATTAAAAAAATATTATTAAATTGAATCCTTCAATAAATTGAACATTTGTTCATTCTAACGTTTGGCTGACCCATTGTTATAACATAAAGCACATTGTTATAATTTAAAGCAAGACAAACAAATATTAATTTTTTTAAGTAACATTTTTGTGATTGACATTTCTCACAGTTTGATATGAACATCCTCTAAAAGACATTGAAAGTATCAAGTATTACAAAAACCCATTTTGTTAAGATTACTTTTTTAAATTCTTAATTAAAGAATTATTTTTAAAACGTTTTACAACTATTAAGTGCCGCATGTTTAAATAGCTTTCTTGTAAATATTAACTGAAACCCACCATGTGCAAATGAAAACAAAAAACTTCAGAAAAAATATATAAAAAAATAAAAATACAATGTGAAATAATAAAATAAAAGACGCAAAAGATTAAAGAAACTTTATCAGCAGATTTCCACTGGGAATTAATTCACTTTATATAGATTAATCCTTCATATATTGACTATACATAAGAAATTGTAAACATTATTTGATTATTGATTTTTGAAAGTAGAATTTTGATTTACACGCATAAATAATAATGAAGGTAATTTTATTATAAGGTTAAATTTATGCAAGTTTTCTTAGTAATAACTAATGTTTTTTTTCACTACTTGTTTAAAAATCTTGTTGTAAAGATAGTCGTCATTTTTGTCGTTGTCCTAGATTTTGTGTCTGTGCATTTATTTTTAGTAATATATTTTAACTTTTTGCCATTTTATAGTATACAATATATAATTTAACATTATTTATGGGGTGAAGAATTAGTCAGGGTTGGGGGGGCTATAGTCCTGGGCCCTGCAGTTTTGAGACGCTCGAATTCAAAATATAAGATTGTTTTAAAAGAAACTCTGACAACAAAATCTTAGATTTTGTTTTTAGAGATGAAAAAGTTCTACCAACAAATTGATGGTACATCAATGGGTACAAGAATAGGACTGCCATATGCTAACTTGTTTATGGGTAGTTTAGATAATAAAATTCGAACCCAGTTCCCAACAATCAGTCCTTTTTATCCATGAAAAAGGGACTCTTGCTTAAATAGTAGCCCCGGATGTCTTAATCTCCGACTGTCTAAAATAAATTTTTTAAATTATTATTATTATTATAGTTGTAGCCGTAAATTTACATAGAATGTACACATACAGCGAGCAGGGGAAACACCCCACTATAAACAACCAGTTTTATAAATATTTGTTCCAAACTTTTTCCACAACCAGGAGTCTAGTCTATTTTTGAAAGAAAGTACAGTGGAGTACAGGAGTACAAAGTTATTTGCTCTGGTAGATTGTTCCAGTATTTTGCTGATCTATTATACAAATGATTATATCTTGGAAGACAGTTTAGAACATACTCACGCCTTATTTTAGAATGGTGACCACGAGACACGGAGTTAATATATTTTGGTAGATATTTATCATTAACTATATCAAAACGATGTATTAATTTAAAAATTTGGATTAAATCGCATCGAAGGCGTCGAAACTCAAGTGATGGTAGGTTTAATCTTTTTAGCCTTTCGCAGTATTGAAGATGCCTCAAGCTGTAAGCCCATTTTGTAGCTTTGCGTTGAACAGATTCAACCAAAGCCATATCAGCTTTTAAAAAAGGAGCCCAAATGGACACTCCATATTCAAGATGTGGTCTTATAAATACTTTATATAATTTGAGAGCCATTTTTTCATCAATGAAAGTGAATGTCTTTTTCAGCATACCGAGAATTTGTAAGGACTTAGAGACAACTGTTTGAATATGAGCGCTCCACTTGAGGTTAGATGTAAAAATGACTCCTAAATCACGTTTTTTAGTAGAGCTTCTTAGAGATTGGTTGATTTCTTGGTTATTTTGAAGAAAGTAATTGTAATGGGGGTTGTTTCGACCGTAATGAATGACGCAGCATTTTGAAGTGTTTAGCTTAAGTAACCAAGTGTTTGACCACTCGTATACCAAGCGTAGACGATCCTGCAGATCAACAAAATTAGATTGCGATAAGGTTTTAGAAAAAAGTTTAGTATCATCGGCAAATATCTCAGAAGTTTCAGTGAGTTTTGCGAGATCATTTGTGTAGAGAATGAAGAGGAGCGGGCCGAGAACAGAACCTTGAGGAACACCACTGAGAACATCAACCCATGCAGAGCTGGTATTGTTAATTGTAACGCGTTGCTTTCTGCCCACTAAAAAAGATTTAATCCATTGTAGGAGTTTGCCGTTTATTCCGAAAGATCTTAATTTTAACAAAAGTCTGTTGTGAGGTACAGAGTCAAACGCTTTGGCAAAGTCAAGATAGATCATAACATTGTAGATACGGTTGGAAATATTTTTTTCAGTTACTTTCATTTTTTTTTATACTTAATTTACCAAGAGTTTTGAACGTATTTGTTATTATTGGACCAACAAAGCATTTTAAATGGTCGTTAGAATTGTGTATGTCATAACAGATTGACACAATAATTACTGACTAAATTAAATAAAACACTATTAAAATTAAGATAGAAAAAAAACTACTATATGATGATTGACACAAGTGCACAATAGACTAAAAAAAAAAAATTGTATACTAAAGCTATAATCTTCTGAATAATTGGAAATATTGTTATTTAAGTTTATATAAGTAATTTTCCTTAGCGCCTAATCTTTATGGCGTTTTTAGTATTGCTAGCAAGTATACTAGAAGTAAATATTAAAAGGAAATAGTAAAAAATATAACTACTTATCGTTTTAAAACTAATTTACAAGTTTTCTTTTTTTGTGCCCACTTAAAGTCAACTAAATCTCTACGTCGAACCAGCCTACGTAAAATGCTGTTGGAACAATATTACAGGCTGCGTGAATTTCTATTATGTATGAAAAATGGTTAAGTGTTTTATTTTTAAATTAGTTGTTAGTTTTTACATATAAATTAATTTTCATGTTATTTCGGGGTTACCTTAGTATAAATACGTAAGCTTAGGAACAGAAGTAAGAAGCTATTTAACAAGTTTTAATTAACCAAAGTTATGTAAAAATAAAAACATTATTAGATGCTTCTTTAATGATACTTTATTAAATCTTTTTACAAAAAACTGTAAGAAAGTGGCTAAAAAAAATTTAAGTTCGTACATTGGTATTTTTAACAATCTATAAATCAAAAACCGAAAAATTAACTTTATGAAAAAGCTAATCAAACTTGCAGCAATCTGTTGTGTTGTAGGAATAAAGAAAAGTTTTTGAAGATTTGTTGATTTTTTTGAAAAGATTTGTTGTTGATTTTTTTGAAAAGATTTGTTGTTGATTTTTTTGTAGACTTTTTGTTATTATCTTTGCTTTAAAATGGATTAGTAATTTTGTTAAAAACCGAAACTGGTTATTTCTTATGTGTTACTTGTTACGTGTTATGTGTTAACATAAAAAAAAAAAAAAACTCCACGTTATGATTAAAAATTTAAGAAATATTTAATAAATTTAATAAATTTTAAGAAATATAAACAAAAATCTACTTTAAAAGTATAAATGTGATATGAGTTACGCGTGATCGGTAAAGTTTCTGATGTTGAAATATTTTTGTATTTTCATTACATTTGCGCCTCTTAAAAAAAGGGTCCTCCATTTCTAAGATATTTTAGAACTTTCAGATTCTAGAAGGGGGAGGGGGAGGGGGTTACATTAAATAAATCTACTATTTTGTAGCTTTTTGTATAAAAGCTACTAAAAAGTAGATTTATTTAATGTAAAAAATTATATACATTGAATAAAGTAATCATAATTTGCATCAAATTTTTTAACAAAGAAGTTCAAGAAAGTGAAAATCTGCTTAAACCTCTACATCAATAACATCAACAATAACAGAACATTTAAGAAATCTAATTGTTGTTATTAGTTGTTTAGTTTATTTATTAGTTGTTTGTTTTTTATTAAAAGTTTATTTTTAAAAAAATCTCTTTTTGTTATTATCTATATTCGATTTTTATTTATTTTGTAAAAACAGAACCTAAATATCTTAAAAGCGTTTTTCAAAACTAATTTATTGTTCATTGACCAAGAAAATACTTTTTTCTTAAAAAAAACTAGGAGTTAAAATAATAAAAACGTTTATATAATAATTTTCGTTATTTAATTTCTTTAGTGTTTGAAGTCTTAGAATGTAATTATCAGTTTACTAAGCAATAGGTGTATGTGAAGTCTTGTATAACAAAAGTATGGCAATTTGCATGCAACAAAAAGTATTGCAACTTAATGGAAATTCTACTTTCTTTTATTGCAATTATAAAAATTTTGTTGTCAAATAGAAATGACCGAATAACTAGTAATTTTTCATTGAACTATGAAAGTCTTTCTAAAAAAATTTAAAATAAAAAATTTCTAAATATTGTATTGGAACTTACCCTGTTCACTGTTGCAACTGGCCCCGGTAAGGATAAGTTACAACATTTTTTTTTTCATTATTATGTTAGTATTGTAAAGTAACTAAATTTTATATAATTTTTATCCATCTTGGATTGATACGTCACTAGACCTATTTTAAAATTTTTGGCTGAAAAATTTTTTTTTGTTGAAAAAAATATTTTTGATTACTGTTTTCTCTGCTGTTACTTTTGTACTGACTTTATCTTTTTTTAATATTTATATTGTTTTATATTTATAATTTGATTTATAATAAGATATTTATATTTATATTATACTATTACTGCATTTATTATCTTTGCAATTACTCATTGTTTTTACTCCTTAATTCTCGGAAAATAATAGTAAAATAAATCACTGTAAAAACATTGATGTCCCTGTTAGAACTTGTAAATACAATTTGACAAAAACAAAAATGTGACACTTTGAACAAGTTTACTTTTTCTAATATTGTTTGATTACATAAGCAATATGCATAATGGCAAATCTTAGAAAAAAAACTAAATATATGAAACTGTTCTGAAACTGTAAGGAAGGCAATAAATATACAAAAAATTGAGAAAATTTATGTTATAGTGTTTTTAAAGTTGAAAAGAACACAATGGAAATAATGATAACTTTTATTTTTATGTATACCTAAAAATTTTATTTATATAAAGAGGACAACCATTCAATTAATATAATTTAGTATTTAATCACCAAGTATTTAATTAATTTGGTAATTTAACTATTTAAAAAACTACCAAGACTGTTTCAAATCAAACTTTTGGGTGACAGCAATGATATCCTTATTGCTCAAGCTATATACATCACTGTAAAGGTGCTTTCAGTAAGTGAAGTTAAACACAACTTTTTATTTAACTAAAAAAGCAAATGTTACTATATATTTTTCTATATATATTTTTATATTACTGCATTTTATATTAATGTTTTTTTTTTTTAATTTTTAAACATAAATCTTTAATGTTGCAATAATCTTTTTTTTTTAAGATACAAAAATAGCACCTGAGCCATCGAATCTTTTAAAAAATACAAATAACACCTGAGCCATCGAGTTTTTTTAATAACAACAACACTGTTGTTTCTTCATTATAATGATACACAATTTGTCACAAGTTACAACATCCAACCCGGCAATAATTACAGCCAAATCTTTAACTTCGCAAGGGTTCCTAATAGTTGCATTTGCGTTAATATTAGTTACTGGAGTAATTGGAAACGCTATTGTAATATTTGTGTTTGGATATAAGTTGAAACACCGATCAACAACAGAATTGCTTACTCTATATTTAGGGATTACCGATTTGTTGTCTTCTTTTTTTAACCCGTCTTTATTCATTTATTGGACATTAACAGACTATAAACAATGGGATTTTGGTAAAACAGCTTGTTATATTTTTCCAACACTTGGTCCAATAATGACTTCAATTTCATCTGGATTGCTTCTTATATTTGCTATTGATCGATATATAGCTTTTGTCACACCATTTCGTAAAAAATTATCACAAAAAACAGTAAATATAGCGTTTACAATAGACATATTTTTATCAATACTTGTTTACTTCCACTATATTCTTGCACTAAAATTTGATGAAACATCAAACCTGTGTATTATTCCTTATCCCAATAGTTACAGTTATGGAATACCAAATTGTATTTTTATTATTTTACGCCTTTCCTTTTTTGCAACGGTCTTCTGTTTTACAAATGTAAAAATCTATCAAGCAACAAAAAAAAGCAGCATACACTTTTCAAGAATAGAAGATCGAATTAAACGCCGTAAACAGACAAAAAAAATCATGGTTATTCTTCTAACTATGGGAATAGTGTTTACGTTGCTTGTTTTCCCGAGAGAGTTGTTTTTTTTAGGTTACAATTTAGTTTGTCTATTGACAAAAAAATCTAAGTATTTAAATCCAACTTTGACTCAAATAAATTCATGGTTAAAAGTTGCTCATACAGCAAATAGTTGTGCTAATGTATTTATTTATTCACAAATGCAAACTTTATACCGAAAACAAATTGTTCGGATCCTTTCATATTTCATGGCCTTTAAAAAAACTTTTCATTTGAAGATTTCTTCTTTTCAAATGTCATACAGTAGCAAAATGAGTCAGTTTTCGTCATGCGTTATTGAACAGGAATTTTCAAAAGTACTTATATCGGAAGAAGATACAAATGAAGTTGTCTTTTTTCAAAGAGCTCAGCAGTGGAAAACTGGAATTCAAACACAAACAAAAGATTTTTTATAAGAGAAAACCAAATAAAGTATGGCTATATATATATATATATATATATATATATATATATATATATATATATATATATATATATATATATATATATATATATATATATATATATATATATATAATATATATATATATATATATATATATATATATATATATATATATATATATATATATATATATATATATGTAATAGGCGCCCGCAGAAAATTTTCTAAGGGGGGGGAAAAAAAATTTTTTGTTATTGCTTTTTTTCCTGTTATCTATTCAAATTTTGATTTTATATTCCAGAGTTTTAATTGTAATTTTATCTTTTAAAAATGTAGTGAGTAAACTACGAAACATGCTAAGATTGAAAAATATCGTGTTTTTCATACAAATAAGCAATTAATTATTTCCGAAAAAACTTAATTAGGTTTTTTCCGAAACTGTAACGAAGTATCACTAAAAGATATTTTTTACAGAAAAAATTAGTAACAAACTTTATGGCATGAAGAACGTTACAAACAAGAAATTTTTTTTCTATTTTTAGAAAATACAGGAGGGAAGGGGGGGGCAAGTGCCCCTTCTTGCCCCCCCCCCTTGCGGGCGCCCATGATATATATATATATATATATATATATATATATATATATATACATATATATATATATATATATATATATATATATATATATATATATATATATATATATATATATATATATTTATATATATATATTTATAGAAAAATAAAGGTTTTATTGATTTATGAGATGTATAAAGGTAACTGTAGTTTTTAATGTAAAAGGATTTCCAAAAATAATACACACTAGATAATTGGTATCGTGTAAGTCGATACCGAAAAGGATGATCTTGTATAGTCTAGTATATGCTCACATACTAATGTCGATCCCATCACTATCGGTTCATTACCATACTATAGCGGCCGCGACGATTTAAAAGCAAGCTAACCACTAGTTATTGTGCTTGCTTTTGAAGGAAGAGATCCAAGTTTCAAAACGAGCTCTGACCATATTTAGCGCCATTGATAAGGAAGTTAAAACTTGTTTAGCGCCATTGATAAGGAAGTTAAAACTAATTAGTCTTCTAAGGGAAAAACTAAAAAAAAAAAAGAAAGAAAAAAAAAGTAGAAAAGTGAATTTTTGTATTTTTTATTTGAAAAGCACAAGTAAGATTTGTTTTCGAGGTTTAATTAATAATATTTAGTTAATAATGTTATGAGAGGTAATTTGGTGATACCAATCATCATTCATAATAATATTGGTGATACCAATCATTATTCATTATGATTGGTATCACCAATCATAATGAATAATGATTGGTGATACGTGGTTTAATGATTACTAATGAATAATAATGTTTACTTTAGTTGTTAAATGTTGAACACATAAAGAAAAAATTTTTCAGATAATAAATAAAATACCACGGGAGATTTAACTAATGTAACAATTCTAGATGTGAAATTAAAATACGGAAACGATATCAAACAAACTAAAATAAAACAACAATACCAGATAAGAAAATAAATCACGGAAGCAATACCACAACAAATAATAAATAATATATCATACCTCAAAATTCTTGAAAATTTCGATACTATGTGAATCAATTATATAGGAGAGAGTCGAGAGAAGTGGGACACGGAAGAAACGGAATATCTCAAAAATTAAAAGTAGTCTCTAATCAATATTACCTAATGTAAACAATTAGACTTTTTCCATTTTATTTAGCAAATATCGCTTGTCTCCCTTTAATAAAAAAGACACTTTAATAAAAAAGACATTTTTAAAAAGTACGCGCAAAAAACAATTTTTTGAGGAGTGAAGTAAGACAAATAAAACTAATTAATCTTCTATTTCACTGTTATCGCTTCTGTGTAATTATATTATAAAAATATATAAATATCCTATTATCTCCCTCACCACTTTTGTTTTTATTATAAAAAATCTCTTTAGTATTTTTATAATGATTACGTGCTTTACAATTTTAATAATTTTTAAATAATAAATTTTGTTAATGCATTGTAAATTACTCGCTTATCCAACTTCAACCCATGGCTGTCCCATTTTAACCCAATGCACGGTTTCTCTAAAAACAAAAATATATACATCTATGTATACATTATTATAACTTACTGTCAATATTGGGGAATGGAATAACTTCCTAATATAACGCTTTATTTGTAAAATAGTATTTGAAGTAATACATAAGTTATATAAAAAGATATTAGAGTTAGTCTATTGATATTTTTTAACGTTCTTCTTTTTTCAACATCTTTTAACGTTCCTCACTCTCCCCAACGTCTCAATTATTAGGGAAAATAGATTATACACAAAAGCAAAGTGCAAAAAGACTTTTTTAAAAGTATAAACATTTATCTTTTAAATTAAGAAAAAAAAAATTAACTATTATGTACCTTAACATATACAACATAAAAGATAAATGTTAGAAAAAAACATGTTTTAAAATTAAAGGGTAACCCCGAACACATAGTTTTACCATAATATTACCTATTTTTACCCGTATGGCACAAATATAGTATATAGTTTGTTAGAATTGAAATGTTATCAACAAGTTTAAAAAAAAACTCGTTTTTAAAACTGCCTCTGATATAAAAGGGATGGCAATAAAAATTTCATTATTTAAAAACCTAAACATTAACAGTTTACTAATGAAAATAAACACTTTAAAAACAACTTTTTATATCTCAGGTCTTTTTATTGGAATCAAATTTTAAATGTGTATTATGTTAAATGTATCATTATTTATATAAAAATTTTACTCATTTTTAATATGTAAATGGATGAAGTTGTCCGGAATCACTCTTTAAACATCCAATACCACACGATCATACCTCACTCACAAATACTTATTTTAAAACCATTGAGTTTATTAATTAAACGATTTTTTTAAATAAATATTTTAAATAATAAGGTATCTTTAATCAAAAAGTTGTTACTTTACATAAAAATTAGGTATATTATTATGTGAACCAAATATGATACATTGCCCTTCTGGTGGTGGGAAAAGATATCATTTACTCCCAGTCAAATGCCTAAGCATATTATGACAGATATTTTCCAATGGTCATATTTTCACTCAATTTTTTTTTTTAATAGTATTTCAAAACATATAGTTTCTTAAGTTTAAATTGCACGTCAAGTGTCCGGAGTAAACCGACTACCGGCGCAACCCGACTTCTCCCTAAATAAACTTACTATTTCAAATTACTAATCGTTTAGAAAATAAAATAGAAATTCTCAAAAAGATAGGAGCTGCGATACTAAATGATACTATCTGTAATAAACGATACCAACTTAACCGATACTTTCAATAGCAGTACCACATGATCCCCATACTGATAATGTAAGGTATCGCACTAATACTAGACGATAAACTAAGACTCGATACCAATTATCTAGTATTTCCAAAACATTACAATTGCGTTTTACAAAACAGTAGAGTTTGTAGCATCATGTTTACCATGTTTTTTGTACTAACTGAAATAATCATTTTCATGTGTTTTGATGACCCAACCAGCACAACTCAGAAAAAAAATACTTTTTTTTTCTGTTGCGTATTTTAAGCCTTCTAAAACAAAAAGAATAACACGTGTCAAGAATAATTTTCATTCCGTGAAACTAACTACTAACTATTTAACATTTTTTCTTATTCCAAAAATAAAAACTAGTTTAGCCGTTTCGGAATAATATATTCATAAAAGTCAAATTGCAAAACGCAATCATTAAAATATGGGTCAAACAAAAACTTATTGTTTGCATTCAAACTTTTTTTTAATTGTATAAGGAAACTTTGACACTTTCATTTTCTGTTATATTTTAAATGTTTTGGCTGTTGTATTTCTCAAATAATTTTCTACTATACCGTTATCACGCATGTGTTATCACAGTTATCACACATGTGTTATCACTGTTATCACACATGATATACAGTTAAAAAATAAAAAGTAACTTATTTTACAGGCAAAAATATTTTTTTCTACAAAGAGATTGGCAACGAGCAAATAATTTTTATAACCTTTTTTTTCTAATACTCAGTTAGAATTGACCTATATTTGTTTTTTATGTAAAGTAAGGTTCTTTTACATACTTTTTTTACTTAAACGAGCTAGTTAATTTTTATAAAAAAGTAAATTACAGTAATTCTAAACGTTGAATGCAAATTTTCATTTCCAATTAAGAAATTAATTTTTTTGAAACAACTTTTACTTTATAATGTAATTTTTTCTATTTTCAAAAGTAAATCATGTAAAAGAAGATTATATCAAAAAGTAATTTACTTTTATATGTAAAAAAAATCACATGAAAAAGCTGTTCACTTATACTTCTAAAAGTTAATTACTTTTTAAAATTACATTAAGTAATATAAAAATTTTTATTTACATTTATTTTGCTCTTTAATAAATACAATCAACTTATATATACAAAAAAATACGTATCACCAGGTACCGTTTTGTATGTAAAATATAAAATAGAATGGATTTTTTTAATGATCTTTATTAAACAAAGAATTTAACAGACGGGGGCTCAAAGAAGATAAGGATGACGAAACGTTGTCGCAATCTTTTCATAGAGCCTCTTAAAAGATTTTAATAAAATATAGTCATTTTTACTTTAAAAAAAAAATCGGAAACTAAGAAACTATAAAAGCGTAATAGTATTCTTTATTGCGCTAAAAAGGAAAACAAACACAGACAAAAAAAAAAAAAAAAATGAATAAGACTGAAAAGACTGATCAAGAGACTTCCGAGTAAATATTTGCACAAATATAAAAGTTTTATAAAAAAATATAAAATTTCAAGTTTTAAAAATTTCTGTTTTTGTTAGAGACTTAAATGAACTTAACGACTTAACCATACACTTGAATTCTTTTTGATAGGTATTCCAATAAACTTATTATTAAAGTTTGTTGGAGAGAGATTGTTATTAAATCGATAGATAAAGATTAAATGCTGATAAGTATTTATTTCAAATACATTCATCATTTTCATATCTTTCATTAAGGCTTCAGCGTGTTCACGTTTATCTTTAGAGTAAATGTTTTTAGTTTCTCAAATTCTAATTTACATTTACATATAAAAATAACTAATTAAAATAAATTATATTAGCGTATACTGAAAAACTTTAGCCCGGGTGAATAAAAATGAGTAAATGCTCTTACTCAATTATTGGTCAGCTTTACATGAATAATAACTTAATAAATTTTGCCCAAGTTTTATTTGCGTAAAGCTGAGCAATTGTGATTAAATTGCCTAACTCTACACGAATAAAAATTTGAACAAAACTGCTAAAGTTTTTAATTATGTAAAGCTGACCAATAACTGAGTAAAAGCTATTGCTTACTTTTATTTAACAGATCTTTTACCGTGAAATTTACAGATGTTTTACGGTAGAATATCGCAATAGTGTTTCAAGGCATTATACCGTTATTGCATATTCAAGGTATCATTGTGAAGTTTCGTGAATAGTGTAGAGCTTGTGCGACCGTAATGCAGTGGTTAGAGCACCTGTTTTATAAGCAGGAGATCCAGGTTCGAAATGAGCTCTGGACATATTTTCGCGTCATGGTAAAAAAGAAGGCGTGAAATTCATGGTTAAATGCACTTCCGCGATGCTCTGTGACAAGACCTTTAGGTTTTCTTGGGGCACCTAAAAATAAGAACAAAAAAAAAAAAAAAAAAAAAAAAAATCATAAAAAGATTTTTTTTTTAAACATCTTTGCTTCCAACAAGGCTGAAAGCAGCCACTAAATAGTGTTGTAAGTTACTGGAAGAGAAAAAATGAAGATTATAACGATTTAAGATTATAAAGATTAAGACGACTTAAAAAATTGCAAATTATATGAATCAGGAAAGCAAGATGAAGGAAGCGAATTCGAAAAGAACTGATATTCGAGGAAAAAAACTAGACAAATAAGAGTTTTTGGAGCACTTAGGAACAGTAACAGAAAAAGGATAAGACAGAACTGAATGGCGAGTAACTTGAGAGTGAATTTTAGTATATGACACAAGAGACGCGAGCTATTTAGAGCAGTGCCCGATATAGTGTTTGTAGAAAAGAGAAAGAGAAGCAACATTACGGCGATGTGATAATGGTTGAAGGTTAGCTCCAAGAGCAGGTCCAACTATGTTTATAATGTTTTTTTGCATCTTTTATAAAAGAGAATGAACATCATTAGAAGATTTGCCCCAGATATGACAACAGTATTCCATACAAAGCCGGATTTGAGATTTATAGAAATAGAGAATAGAATCCAGAGTAAGAAAGTGTCAAGCTCGATAAAGAGATGGAACTTTAGCAGATGCTAATTTTGCACAGGGTTTGATATATGGTTTCCAAGAAAGATCAGAGGTAAGAGTTAATCCTAGAAGATGAAAGGTAGATGACTCATCGAGTTCATTACCGCTCATAAATATAGGAAGGTCTAAATTATTGCGATAACGATTGTTTGAAAAAAATTGAGTTTTATCTGAATTAAAGTTCACCAGCCACTGTGAGTTCCATGCTGTAGCAGAAGTGAGTTCCTTTTCAAGCTCAAATACCCCCTCCAAGCAATCAGACTGAGTTGGCATTTTATCATGACAAGAATAAATGGTAGTATTATCAGCGAACAATGCAACCTTGGATGTGAGAATATCTGGAAGATCGTTAGTGTAAATTAAAAAGAGTATAGAGCTAACGATTGAATTTTGAGGAACCCCTGAGGTTACAGAATAAAAATAAGAGCGCTGTTCATCATAGACAACTTTTAAATTACGATTGGAAAGGAAGGATTCAATAATCTTAAAGATGTTTCCAGATACACCGTAAAAAGAAAGCTTATGGAGAAGACCAGCATGAAAAACTTTAACAAACGCTTTATAAATGTCAAGAGCGGAAAGAATTTTTATAAATAGGGATGTGCTTTTAAAAATAGATTGTGCTTTCCAGCAGGCTGGAAAACAAGACTCTGATAAGCACTTGTTGAATAGTTTTGAAAGGATAGACGATTTCATTTTTCTTTATCAAATGATTAAGTGGAATAGATAATAGTTTAAGAGAGATCAAACTGTGATCAGAGGCACTTAAGGGTGAATATGGAGAAACTGAGCACTGACTAGGATCAGAAACAAGACGTAAGTTGAGTAGATAAGATGAATGATTAGGGTTGTCTGGAAAGCGAGTTGGAAAGTTGACTATTTGCGTTAAGGATTGAGAAAGGCAAAAGTTGCGGGCTTTAATGCCTGCAGAGTCACTGACACTAGAGCCAAGCCATTCAGTGTGATGAACATTAAAGTCACCGAAAACAACAATATTGACTGATAGATAAAGAGAGAGGGCTTGGTCAATATGATCAGAAATAACATCAAGAAGAGTGCAGTTTTGAGATGAAGGAGAGCGATATGGAACGAAGAGAAAGGTGGTATAGTGAAGGGTGCTAAACAAAAGCACATTAAAGAATAGTCTGTGGATTCATATCTAGTTTCCCGACAAAAGGGTGAATTCTTACGAATGTAAATGCTCTTAAAAAGTAAAGTGCACTTTAGGAAAAATGTACTTATTAATGTTATATTAAAATTTAATTTTGTTATCTTTAATTTTTGATACTATTTAATATGCTTGCATGTGATTCACAGGAGAAACACTTAAATGAAATTTAAATGTTATCATTTTAGTTATTTAATTTTAAAATTTGCCTAATTCAACGCTTTGTGTTTTATAATTGTTTTTAAATTAAAAACATTAAAGCAAAAAAAGTATAGATAACAAAAGCATTTTTTACTTGATTATTAGGCCGAGTGAATAAAAAAAAAGCAATTGCTTTTACTTCGCGTTTTTGGATTAACTGTTCAGCTTTACGTGAATAAAAATTATAGCAAATGTCACTTTTTTAATCACGTAAAGCAATTTACTCTAAAAACGCTGAGTAATTGAGCAAGAGTTATACGAAAATTGGTGAAGTTTCTATTCACGTAAAACTGACCAATTACTGATCAGTAATTGGTCAGAGAGACTTAATCAATAGGTCGGGCGAATAAATTGCTTTTTCTCAGCTGAGTAAAAGCAATTTATTCACCCGGCCTATTGATTTAGTTGCTCTGACCTTAAACAATTGCATTGGAAGTAACGTTGAATAAGGAGGTGATAACATTGCAAAAAATTAAGGAAATTCTAAAAGAATTTTCGATAATTATGAATGTTATAAGAAAATAATTATGAAGACTTCCAAAAAAAAACGATTTAATTTTTGTGCCAGTGAAGAAAATGTATTATTACGTCATGCATTGTTACGGCATTGTTCCTTTTTTTTGAAATTAAAATTTGATTTGCAATAGCCTTTTGTTGAGTTAAGGTAGGGGAAAAATGTGATCAGCTTTACGTTAGCTAAAGTTAGCTTTACGAGAGATAGAAAGATTGTATCAAGTAAAAAAGTGGTTATAAAAGAGTTAAGAAAGATTATATCACGTGAAGAAGTGGCTGTAAAAGAGTTTAAAGATCACGCGAAGAAGTGGAAATAAAAGAACAAAGAAGTTGGTTAGAATTGATAGTAAAACCTGTTGTGTTTATAATTGTTCAAACAGCAATATATTGTAAAGTAATATAAAAGTTTATCTTAATCACCTCATTAATTTTTTCGACTTTTAATTTGTATTCTATACATTTTTTTTTTGCGTAAATTAACCGCAAAACTGTTTATAATAAAGTATAGATAACTTTTATGGCATCTTTTATGTTGTTTATTTTTTATTACTTTTAATATTCGAATGCTTAGGGGTCATCCATAAAGTACGTACGTCAAAAATTTCAAAAAATTGCCGCCCCCTCTCCCCAGTTGCCATGCGTACTTTTTAGTCCTCTTCCCCCTTTGAAAAGTACGTACGCTTTTGAAGTACCCCCCCCCCCCATCTTATTCTTTATGAGTTAAAAAGTTAAAATTTATAAAAAAAAAACATTATTTAAGAAATTTAAATATTAGGGATCGTCAATAAAGTACGCCGGGCATGAGTAAAAATAAGAAGTCATCAAAAAGTGGTGATATTCTTTATATTTCAAAACGTTCCATTTCATTAAATCAATTGCTCAATACTTTTCAAAAACAATATGAAGTATAAAAAGAATTTCGGAATTTCTTTATATTTCAATTTTTAATTAATTAGCGCGACAACAGTCTTACTAAGGGAAACAAGTTTAAAAGCTAAAGTTTTAAAGTATTCTTAAACTTTAAATATTAATTTTTGAAATTGTTAGGTAAATAGTTTTTTTTATAATTTTTTAAACTTTATTTTTTAAAAAAATATTTTATAATAAAAATAAGATAAATTAACTATAAATTATTTAAAAAAACTAAACAAACAACCCCCGTTTGCATTTATTGTAGCTTGTAAATTTAAGTTGTGCTTTAAATAGTCAGTTAAAAATTATTTTGAAGGCGGAATTATTAAAATGAATAATAGTGAAAAGTACAAAATTATTTACCAACAAGTAGCAAAAGCTTTGCCACAAAAAAGTAAACAGGAGCAACAGAAAGAAGCTAATAAATTGTGGTATAAAGTTAAACATAAAGATTTGACGTATAATTCAGTTTTAAAAGAACTCACACGAAAAACAATGGAAAGTAAAAGTCAGTTGATGTCTTTTTGGTCTAATGTTAAAACATCAAGTAATCAATTTATTGCAGTGAAGCTTCCTCTCACAAACGAAATATCAGATGAGGGACCAGAAGCTTTGTTAACATCCGATGAAGCAGACAAAATAGATTTTGAAACCAATAAAACACTAGCTACTTCTACTAAATTTGATATTCAAAAAAGTCAAAAACCACAAACGGAAGTACCAATTGATCAGCCGACAAAATCTCATACTCCACAACAAGAGAAAATTCAAACTAAAATTTCGCAGTTAAAAGAGCAGCTGTTAACATTGGTAAATGTGCGCCGTGCAGGATTGGTATGACAAACTTAAAATAAAATCGATTTTTTTAGAAAAGCAAATAAAAACAAAACAAAACCGTCTTAAAAAAATGAAACGCAAGGCAATCCGTCAAAGACAACGCAGAGCAAGTTTGAAACGAACACTTAATGATATTGTCGATGACACGCCCTACTTAAAATCAAAACTTTCTAAATTCAATAAAGAAAAAATGGTAGACCAGCTGTAATTGAAGATCAGCCAGATCTTCTTAATGCCATCGTTAACATCGCATCAATAGGAGCCGCTACTAGCGATCGACGAAGATCGCAGGAGTTACGTTCATGTAAGACACTTGATGACTTAAATAAAAGCCTACTAAAACTGGGTTATTGTTTATCGTGATCTGCAACTTATTTAAGACTGATGCCTAAGCGATCAAACACACTTGAGGGAATACGTCACATTAAGACAGTTCCTGTGAAATTGATCAGGACTGCTAATACAGCTTGTGATAGGCATATGGATGCTGGATTTACATTTGCGTGCATGCAATACATGGATGAAGTTTGCTCAATATTTGGTCCAGATTCATGCTTTTATTTAAGTCTAGACGACAAAGCTAAAGTACCATTAGGATTAGCAGCTGCAACAAAACAATCACCAATTTTGATGCATCTTGATTATCAAGTACGTTTGCCAGATCATGATTTTTTAGTCGCTTCCAGACATAAGCTTATACCGTCTGTTTATGCAGCTTGTATTATTGATCCAAACAAATTTGCTGACGCAGTGTCATATTCTGGCCCCTTATATATTGCTATTAGATCTATGAAGCATGATAGCAGCACTGCTTTTATTCATGGCCGTGATTTGGAGCGTCTTCTTTCAATTGAAAATTTTAAGCTTCATATTTGTTCTCCAGAAGGTCAGGTAAAACCTATATTTGTTGTTGCATGTGATAGAGGCCCTGATGAAAATCCAAGGTTTCCCAAACCATTGCAAGTTGCAATTGCAAGATTTATAAAATGAGATTTGGATGTCTATCTAACAGTAACTCATGCACTTCATTATTCAGCATATAACAGGGTTGAACGGCGTATGGCTCCGCTGAGTCGAGAGTTAGCAGGATTGGTTTTGCCACATGACCATTTTGGGACACATCTAAATGCATCTGGAAAAACAATTGACGTTGATTTAGAAAAAAAAAATTTGCTAAAGCTGCAGAAACTCTAGCTGAGGTATGGTCGGATATAGTAATTGATAACTATTTTGTTTGTGCTTAATATGTTGAACCTTCCCAACTGTCACCAATACCTGAGCAAGATTCAAAATGGATTGAAAATTACGTAAGACAAAGTCAATATTTTTTAATGATCGTTAAGTGTGATGTTCCGAATTGCTGTAAACCTTGGCGAAGTTGCTGGAAAAAATATTTTCCTCAACGTTTTTTACCAGGTCCAGTTGTAATGTCTCATGCTGCTGAAGGAATTTTTATTCCAGAGCCAAAGGTAGCACGATATATTCCTAAACCTTACTTTTCTTCTCTAGCGCAGCGCTTGGGATATATAGGTTCAAAAATTTGGAAGCTTCCTTTGATTTGTACTGCCAATTAATTTCACAACAAAAAATTGATCAAAGAACTTGCAAATCTTGCAAAATTTATCACGCTTCTAATGCAAGTGTTAAACGTCACAAATGCGTGTTTAGAAACATAATCAACACGACCTCTGAGGAAAATAAAAAAGACGATGAAAACAATGATACTCATTTAACATTAAATGAAAGTAATTCTGATTAAATTTATGTCATCGAAAACATATTTGATTGGGTGAAATCACCCTTTGATTTAGATCACCAACAATTTAAATTAATTGATTAATGAAGACTATATTAATAATTTTGTTTATAAAATATTAAAACGATGTTTTGAAACCTATAAAGATAACAGTTTTTGTTTTAAATTGTGATTACTTAAAAATTTTTTTACCACCCTGCCCTTAACCACAACCTAATCTTTAAAGGTACCAAAAAAACATTCTCGCCATTTTGTTGATTTTAAGGGTTTCCTGTTTGCCAGCAAAAGCGCTTAAAGATCAACTACACAAATCTTTCAACAAGACTTTTTTGTTTTATTTTTTGTTAATGATCTTTTAAACGATTGAAAAGTAATACACTTCACTGTCACCTTGATGTTCAGAGTTAAAAAATTTTAAACACTAAATTGATTGCTCGCATTTTCTTAGCTGAAATACTTTTCAAAAATTTATAATTTCTAGTTTTCTCAAGCTTCTTAGTTTATTATATTTATCAAAAAAAATACCCTATATAAGATGATGCAATTTTGTTACGTGACATTTTTTATAATCAAGAAATAATAACTATGTTCTCATACACAAAGAATTTTTGTATTTATATAAGATTGAGCTCAAAAGTGTTTTCCTCGCGGTAGTTATTCTCCTACTTTAATTGCGATACAACAATATAGGTGGAGGGTATGTGAAAAACTGTGACATTAAAATTTTGAAAGAAAATTTCCAGGCTGGAGATAAAAACAATTGTTTTTATCGCAAGCAAATCATTAAGACTTTCTCTATTCCTAAATAACTAATAAACGTAACCAAGTATGTGAGTTATATAAACTCACATACTTGGTTACGTTTATTAGTTATTTAGGAATAAAATAACTAATAAAAAATAACTAATAAACGTAACCAAGTATGTTACATTTATAAAACACATCAAACGATAACTATGAGGTGCCAAATAAACGTGCCTGCCTGTTTATTTGGGTTAAATGTTGTGGATATTTATACTAAAAACGCACAACTTTTTTACCAAGCCATTAAAACTTATTACGTTTTTATTGTTAAATTTAAACTTCTTTTACTAATTTTAAGGTTCCTTTAGTAGAAAGAACTTTAAAGTTTCCGAAAAAAAATTGTAATTAGATCTTTTTTAAGGGCAAGTATACTTCCCTCCCTTCCCAACTGACATTTCAAAGTCACGATCATAGTTTTATTATTTAAAAAAAATTATTTATTTATTATTATATTCAAAAATATCTAGTTATTTATTAAAAAAAATCTAGTTATAGTTAAGTATTTGTTGGTGGTGATAAGTTAGAAATACAAGCATTAACTAAGAAAAATTACTTTTTTTAATTAGTGCGTACGTACTTTTATATTTAACCCCTACCCCCCCCCCCCCTCATCCATACGCTTTTGTACGCTATTTGAAGACCATTTTTTACGCTGTTTTTTAAAAATAACAGCGTAAAAAATGTTTAAATTGTTAACTAAACTCGAATTAGAAAAATAATTTATTAATCATAAAATGTCTTTACCTTCTGTTTTTACTCGACCAATATGGGTAGAGCTATCTTAGATAATTCTGCGCATATTGGTTCAGTAAAATTTCGACATTGGTCAACTACTCAAGTGTACTAAGGCGGAAAGCCAGTTTTTTTTGTGAAAAAAAGAAAAACCGATAAATTTAGTTAAATCCGATTGGTTTTTGAGGTATAACTTAAGCGTACCGAAAATTTAAAAATGTAAGATTATGCAAACCATAATGTCTAGTTAAGGAGTCAGTCGAGAACTAAAATACTATTGAATATTTTGTTGCATTTATAATCAAAACCAAACTGATCAAAGGATTTCTCGAAATATTGAAGTACTTTATAACAACAATTTTAAATTAAATTGTATTTAACACAAGTTATACTTTAATTTTATGTTATTAAAATTTCATTTATTTGGAAACAGTTGCTTATTATTCTTATTGCAGAATCTGTGCATTTACTTATGAAGGTACATTAAATTTATATTATTATAAGCAAAAAGTCTATATATTTTTATAGTTACTTAAACCAAAAAGTTTGCTATAATTAATTTTCTATTAGTTATTTTGTAAAATCTTTTTTTACAATATTTCTTGAATGGTTAACTAACATCATTTAGTTGAAATTTTGATTATATCTTTGCTGAATAAAAAGTAATCGCGCTTAAAATAATAATGAAAATAAGCTAATTAAGTTATAACATTAAAAGTTCATTTTACTGGCAAACAAATAAACAAATAAACAAATAAACTCACAAATATAGTCAGATATTCTTTCTAAATGAGTTTGCCATGCCCATGGGTAATTTTTGATTATCCAGAAGGGAATATGTGATTTTTTTCTTTCAAAATGTAAGGCACCTTTACTTACTTGATGTTGATCTTCTTGATGATTGGAATATCCTTTATTAAGTAAATGACGACTTTGTAATCGAAAAAGGCTATTCACAGTAACATGATCATTATGGTGGTTTGTTGTGGATCTATTGATAGCTTTTAACTCATAAAAAGTGCGATCTTCTTCCTCTGTATTAGATGAGATGCCAGACACTATTCTTAACATTTGAGGACCATGAACAGATAATGTAAATATTTTCCATACAAAACTCGCATGGTAATTGATCTTGGTTTATCATATACTAGTTCTTTCAAATATATCAAATGAAGAAAACTTTGGTTATGAAGGAAACAAATAAGTTTTTTATAGACCTTGTTGATTCATTGGAATATAAAATGTTCTGTATATTAACCATTGTAGATAATAATTCAAATGCTAGTTGATCTATCTTACCGTTCAACACCATTATTAATTTTAACAAACTTTTTCTATAGTCGACTCCACGTTTGCACTCTTTGTTATCAAAAGACAAGGTAACCATATCTTTAAAATATTTTTTTTTCATCTTTATGGAGATGATTGCCTATATCATCATACAAATTTGATATATGGCCTTTTATATCATGTAATGGTAAAACTTCATATCTATCTAGATTTAAACCTTTCATTGATGTATTATTTTCTTGCTATAAAAGGGCTGGCAATCTTTGAATGCCATACATTTCTTCATCAAGTTTCATTTGTAAACTACTTTTATTTTCTTTACAATAAAAGTGCTTTTCTTTTTCATGTAATTCGGTAACAATTTCATACTTCTTTAAATTTTTATAAAGTTTGTTTCGATTTTGGCGTATTTTTTTCTTGCTGCAATTAGTGCTCAAGATTTTGTCAATTCGGTCTTGAACACTGAATACTATTTGAATAAATGAATGAGTTATATTTGCAGATTGGTGAATGTTTATTGGACACAACCAAAATGGATACTCACCCCCTTTTTGTTGAGCAATCTCTAATTGACAAGCTGGGGCATCACCATGAAAAAATCTCATCTCAATAAATCATAAAATGCCATCGACACTTTTGATTTTGTACTATAAAAAACAAAGTTTTATTATTGTAAAACAAAAAAAAGAGGGTTTTTATTTAATTTTTGAGCTCTGTCTCAATTTAAAAAACTTTGTCACAATGTATTGTATGGCTCAAAGCTCAACGGATATTCTGAAGCAAAATTTAGCCAAATACGAGCGCTAGTCTCTGTGAGCTGACACGTTTTGTAGTAAATATGGCCACTTTCTTGCACCTGTTCTATCTCGTAGATTACTTTTAAAATATTTATTTTAATTGCATCAAATAATTCATCAAAAAATCTTTCCAACAGTACCAAATATGTTGCATATTGTTTAATTTTTAAACAAAATATCAACTATAGCATAAGTACAGTTTTTGTTGAAAAAAACCTGGTTTCGCGGCTTAGTTCACTTGAGTAGTAGGTACACGAATTTCGCGTTTTACGGAACCAAAGAAAGTACTAAAATTCTGTGTCACGTTTTTTTAACTTTTTTTTAAGCAGCGCCATAGAAACATTTATTTCTATTTAGAAATGCACACCAGCTTTTTTATAATCATTTTTAAAAAATATAAAGGTGGAGCTTGATTTTAATGTGGTATTTATGTATGGTGGACACATTTTGACTTTATTGATGTTGGAAATTTAATTTCTGTTCTCTTGTCAAATTAATGTTGAAGGAATAATGAGATTTTTTCATAACTATTAGGATAATATTTTATATACATTATTTAAGCACCAGCCGAATATCAGCTCATGTAATTTACTTTAAAATACACTCTCATATAAAGATAAAATTTTACAACCAAATTTTCTGAGCTCAGCTGAGCGCAGTAGGTGCTATGTTTTTTTAGAATAAATGATATTCAATCATAGGTTTTGCTTTAAAAAATGAAGAAGACGAATATAGAACAGTTTTAATGAATTAAATCTAGTTAAAATCTTGTTAAAATTTAAATAGCACTTTTAATGTTGTTGTAAATGGTTCACATTTGAAAGAAAAAAAAAAAAAAACTTTACGTTTACTATAAAGGCTTGATGATAACACGGTGATTCAATACTTATTAAAGCTTGGAATGTTATAATGCGCATGCGTTAACAGCAAATTGATAAATATCATTTTTTTGATAAACCGTGTTAAGCTTTTATTATATCGTTGTTAATCAGATTGTTTTTTTTTTGCTTGTTTGTTTTACTTTGGTAATTATACCGAGTGAAAAGAAGCAAAACAAGTTATATTTAAACTTGATACGTGTAGTTTTTAATAGAATTCAAATTATTAAGCTCACATTACTGTGATTAATAAAGCTTTGTTATTAGCCAATTTAACACATTCAATTCAGTCATATTTTAGGAGAACTAAAATTTTTGTAACATTTTGGTATGTTGTTAGTAATAGTCATTCTTTTTATCTTTTCAAAAATAATTATCCTTTTTACCAGTCATTTTTTTATAAATTATTACAATTATTTTAAATAGGGTGTATTTTTCAAAAATATCTACGTAAGTTATGGCATGTAATCATCAAGAAAAATTATCAAGATTATGTAGAATTTGTGGAAATATATTAGGAAAAGACAGTTTAAAAACTGATTCTAAAATTGATCGAATATATAAAGTGTTTAGTATAAATATATCAGAAGATTCTCAATATATTCATCCAAAGAAAATGTGCATGAGATGTTATACTTATCTTAGAAACATCAAAAATAGAGGTAATAAAGTTTTTAAAACTTAAAAAAATTTGATTAAAATGTCTTTCAATTGAATGCAAATGTATTTTTGGCATTCTTGGTCGAAAACCAATATCCAATAGAGGACGACCAGAAAAGGTTAAAAAATGGACACAGTTTTATTTAAAATCATTTCTTGATTCATTACGTATGCCTAAAGATAGAAAAAATTTTCTAGAACTAAACCATATTCTAAATCCACATATAAATTTATGCATTTGTAAAATTTGTGGAGAAGTTATGAATCAGCCTGTGATGCTGAAAAATTGTCAACATTCGTTTTGTAGTTCATGCATTTTTTGATTTGATAATGTGATTCAAACTGTCCGTTATGTAAAACCAACATCACAATTGATAGCCTTACCTATTCCATCCATATATCTGAAATCTTAGATTATTTAACTATTGTTTGCAAGATTTGTAACAAAAATGTACTTTTAAAAGATATTAATTGTGAAAATCATGACTGCAAAAAATTATTAAACAACACTATAGATGAAAGCAAAAAAATAGTTAGTATAAATAATTTTTACCAAGTCACTGACTCAAGTGAAATCACACTAGAGGTTGAAGATGCTGTTTTACATGTCATTAAAAAAAAATTGAATCAGTCTAAAACATCCATAATAGAATTTTTATCTGGTGGACCTAGGGTAAGAAATAAGTTTTTATTTTATAATAAGTTAAATAGTATTAAAGCAACTATAAGAATTAGAATATTATTATTATAAGAATTAGATTATTATTCTAATTTTAGATAAACTTTTTTGTTCTTAAAAATTTTAGTATTGAATTTTTGTTTTATAAAGTCATGTTTTGGTAATTTTACAGCCACTTTGTTTTGTTTCTGCTCCAAAAGTTAATGTAGAAAGTGCACACTGTAAAAATAGGACTTTAAGTAAAAGGCAGAAACATTTAATGCAACAAGTTAATCATACTGCTGGTAGTTCACAGGAATCTAAAATTTGTCAAACATCTGTAATGTTAAAGTCATATGATAAAGATGAAGCAAATGAAATGTTAAAAAAAGCAAATATTGAAACTATGGATTTAAATGTAGAAGAAATGGTTGCTCTAAAAGCTGAAATGGGTATTCCATGGAATAAATTAAAAACTATGGCTAGGTAAAAGTAAAATGTAAAATTTATAATAGTTTATGTAGCCTAATATTTTTATTTGAAAATCTACTAATCTTTTAGTTTAATATAGTTACTCAAAATTACAAGTTATTTTTATAATTGTTCGTTATTAAATAAAGTTAAAGATTTACATTAAATATTTTATTTGTGAAACTAAATTTTTTATATGGAATGTAGTAGGTGTTTAAATTCCAAAAATATTACCACTGCTTCAAACAACAAACAAAGAGTTGTTGCAATAGAATGGTCTGGAAATGATATAGTTTTTTTAAATGGACCATTTACATTTCAAAATGAAAATAATCATGATGTTTTTGAAATTAAACTAGCTCCTTGGGCATATATCAAGAACCTACCTAACAATATAGAGAATCTACTGAATCTTCTTGAAAAGTAATAACTTAGTAATCTTATATAAGTAAATGTTTGTTTCTAAAAATTACTAAAAAATTTAATTATTAATTTACAGAAGTAGATAAGGAAACTTTAATTGATCTTCCTTCTATTTTATTTAAACATTTATAAACTTAAATGCAAATTTCAAATTTAAATTTATATATTTTAAGGTTTAACCTTCTTTATCATGATGGGATTAAAAAAGATGAAATACATATAAAAATTGGTGGTGATCATGGAGGCGGTTCTTTTAAAATGAGCTACCAAATTGTTAATCAAAATCAGCCTAACTCAAAATCAAATAGTTATGTGTTTAGTACTTTTGAAGCAAAAGACTATCGCACTAATCTGAAAGTTGGGCAATCTAGAGATACACAACAAGTTGATGAGATGCAAAAAATGAATTGGAAGTAAGATAAGTCACGACTTTTACTATTGAAATTTGTTCTGAAAAATAAGAAATAAGTTTTCTGAATGTTAAAATTAATTTGTGCCATTGTGCCAAAATTATAATATTACTTTGTAGTTAGTTATATGTAAAAGTTGTAATATTTTCATCCTGATTTGTTATAGAAATCACCATTTTTGTGTCTTTATGTTTGGATACTATGATTTTCTGTGCAGCGTATACAGAATCACTGGAGCTAAAGGTCAAATTTTTTTTTTTTAAATAAAGAAAGATTTTTCAAAAATTTAGGACTTTTAGAATAAGCAGTACAAAAAACTAGTTTTTTGTACTGCTTATTTAAAAATAAAGTTTTGTACTGCTTACTTTTTTACAGGTCGGCATTGCTGTCTCTTTTGTGGTATAACTAAGGAAGAGATGAAAATAATTCTAACAAATCGAATACGTATTGTTTCACAAGTGATAACTTTGAATCTTTCCAGAATTCTGGAGGAATTTTAAAGAGTGCAAAGCATTTCAATAATGTTATTGATCAATCTTTGTTTAACATTCCTTTGGATCAAGTAAATTAGTTCTGGTTTATTTTAATAATGCTGCTATATCAATAAAATGATCACAGTTGTTTTATTTATTTTTACAGATCGCTGTGCCTGCATTACATATATCACTCGATATCTATTTGAAATTTTTTGTTATGTTAAAAGATGAGCGTCATTTAGTTGATATAAAACTTGCTGGAGAACTTGCATTAAGAAATAAAATTATTGGTAAAACTGAATTTGAAATGTACATTACCATGCATGTCCAGTCAAATCTTTTAAATAGCATTATTGCAGATTGCCTAGAAAAAATTGCTCTTCTACAAGATACAGTTGGGATAAAAGTATTGCGTGAACCTGAAAGATATTTTGAAAATTTATAAGCCAAGAATACTTTACTATGAATTGAGAAAAAATGACAAGGTAATATTTAGCAAAAAATTATAAGTAATTATTAATTTTGTTCATAAATTTTGTTCATAAATTTGTTTATACCTCTTTTTTTAAGTCAAGTTAAAAATAATTTTTTTTTATCTAATAAAATATATTTACAAAGTATGAAAAATGTTTAGTTGATAGAATATTTTTGACATAATATATTTAACACTTTTTAGTCAAAAGAACTACAAAATTTACGTGAAAGTAATGAACTAGATAAAGTTTCATGACCATGCATTCAAAAACTCGATGAAGTATTGAAAGCAAATAAAGTTGAAAGGCAAGCATACCATGGAAAATGTTTTGTAGGAAACCATGTTCACAAAATGCTAAAAGTAAGTGGTTTATATATATATATATATATATATATATATATATATATATATATATATATATATATATATATATATATATATATATATATATATATATATATATATATATATATATATATATATATATATTTTTAGCATCAACCATTACTTGACTTATGCAATTCAATTCCTAAGGTAGTTGTAGACCTTGGCTTTATAGATACTGATGTTCACTTATTATCTATTGATGTGAGCCAAAAATTTAAAAAATTATTTTCTTATTATTCTAAGTGTCATAACATTATGAACAGCTCACATTCTTTTGAAGATTATGTTCAGGAACTTGGTAAAAAATTCACTTACTTCAATTTTATTCTTGCAGAAAGCAAGTGCATAACTATATTATTAAAACTGTTTAGTTGTTTTCACAATTTGATATTACTGAACATTATTTTTTCAGCATTATGTATTGTATATTAGAATTATCTTATCAATTTTTTAGAATTAGCAATCAAAAACCTGATGGAATTTTATAGATTGACATGGCCAGAAGCTACAATAACACCAAAAAAGCATTTACTTAAAAGCCACGTACCTCAGTTCATTGAAAAATGGACATTAGGAATAGGAGTTTATGGTGAACAAGGTGGTGAAAGTTTGAACGCCGAGTTCAACAATATGAATAGATTATTCAGGCATATGAGTTCAACAATCTGAATAGATTATTCTGGCATATGAAGGGATGTAGCCGGCTTGAAAGCACTATCAAAGAACATTTTCTAAGAAATCACCCTAAGGCGAAAGGTATGAAGCCAATCGTAAAAAAAAGGAAAAAGAATTTATAAACATTTTGCTAATTTTACCTATTATAATACTTGTTATATTTTAAAATATAAAAGATTAACACGAATCGACAAAACATGCCTCGCATTTTAAAATGTCTTTTTTGATTTCAGCCTTAAGCAATGTAAGTTTGTTAAAATCGTGCTTCTTATTATTAAAGTTATTTGAAATTTTTATTCAAAATGAAAACTTTATATATGATAAACCGGAATATATACACCCAACACTAGAATTTAGGGAATGCCAGAGTTGTTAATAAGGCAAAAGTAGCAAGGCCAAGACCAAGGCCACTTGTTACAAGGCCAAGGCCAAGACCAAAAGTTACAAGGACAAGGACAAGAATAAGACTTTCAAGGCCAACGCCTACGCAAAAATTTTTAAGGCCAATGACTTAAAATTTTGCCTTACGCAAATGAAGTAATTATGTAAAAACAAAGAATGATTAGTTACGTAATTAATTACGTAAAATAAAGAGTGAGAAGTTTTAATTCTTTAATTTTATGTATTTTATTATAAAGGCCAGGGCCTAAACAATCAAGGTCAAGGCCTAAAATTCAAGGCCAAGGCCAAAAGTTTCAAGGACAAGGCCTTAATTCTTGGCCTTAAGGCCAAGGATTAAGAACTCTGGAGAATGCTATTTATAACAACATCTCTAAATTCAAACGAATAATTAATAATGAAATATAAAATATATCTCTTCTTTTTAGCCTGACATTATACAAATTTTCTCGATTTAAAAAAATGACTGGATAAAATGAATAACGTATAAATTTTCCTTGCAATACCTAGATTAAAAATATATTTAACTTTTATCCCAAAAATTTTCAATTAAAAGTTATTTTATTATGATTAAGGCGATGCTTTATTTTTTCGCTTAAAAAGTGAATTATTTTTAACAGAAAATATTGTTTCTATACAACTGAAGGTTTCTTAATTTCTTTTTTTATTGTATAGCTTTTAAGATATATAACTTGAAAATTAATTTTATTTTTTTGTTTGCGAAGACTAAATACATATAAAAATACGAAATTACCAACTAAAATTAATAACCTTTACGGAAAAAGTGCCGCCATTTTTTATTTTTGTATTTAAAAACGCTAATTTAATGCGCATGCTCACAATAACATTCCACGCTTAAATCACCGTGACAAGACTACTGTCTTTTTTTATATATTTTTTTATTCTTATTTATTTTTCGTCATTTGACACATTTTACAATGATAACATTACATTCAAATAAATTTATACAATTACAAGCTGATTGGGGCAAGTAAAAGACAAAATGTCTTATCATCAAGCCACTTCGTGAAAATAGAAAAAATAAATCAAAATTTTACAACTTCCAATAATATATAAAAGAGTGAAATTAAAAAAAAATTTTAAAAACAAATTAAAAAGTTTTAAAAATATTTTTTAAGTTTGAAAAAACTTAAAAATTTGAAAATAATAAAAAATAAAAAAATTTAAAAGCTTTAAGAAAATAATTTACATATCGCTACATATGCGTATACACATCTAATAACTAATATACAAAAGATATTTTGAATTTAAAAAGATTCCGAACATTTTATAGATGTAAATTCATCTATTCATATTTTTTTAAAATAAAATTAAAACATACGAACAAAAAAAAAACAAGAAGGATATATATATATATATATATATATATATATATATATATATATATATATATATATATATATATATATATATATATATAATATGAATAGATGTAAATTCATCTATTCATATTTTTTTAAAACAAAATTAAAACATACAAACAAAAAAAAAAGAAGAAGAATGTATATATATATATATATATATATATATATATATATATATATATATATATATATATATATATATATATATATATATATACACATATATATATATATATATATATATATATATATATATATATATATAATATATATATATATATATCCTTCTTGTTTTTTTGTTTGTTTGTATGTTTTAATTTTGTTTAAAAAAAATATGAATAGATGAATTTACATCTATAAAATGTAAAATATAAAAAATATAATATAAAATATAATATATATTTAACAATATACAATTTAATAATATATATTTTAATAATAGATAATATAATTTTTTTTTTTTTTTTCACATTTTTGTCAAAAACCGAGTTCCACAAGCGTGGTTCCCGACATGTAATTAAGAAGTCTGATTTTTTGAGTGATGTTAGTAGGATGTAGTAATTATTTATTGAGTGTCTTTTATTTGTTTTATATTTATGAATAATAAGAGAGAAGTTTTTATAAAAATATTTTGGAATTAATTCGTTTTAAAGTTTAAACATAAATAACAAGTTATGGGAGATATTTAATTATTGTATATTATACATTATATGTATACATTTAGGGCATTTATTTACTTAAGTAACCGCTCCGCACTTTCATATCTATCAATGCCCAAAACTAATCGACTTGCTTGCTTTTGTTTGGTATAAATAGTTTTTAGGAAAGATGAGTGATTGTTTGCCCAGGCAATATTACGACAATTTATATGACTGTGTATAAACGAAAAATATAGATCGTTTTAAAATATTTTATTCAAAAGAGGTTTAGACTAATGCAATATCCCTAAAGTCTTTGAGACTTTGTTCTCGATTAGCTTTATTTGGCATTTCCAATTTAAATGTTCGTCCAAAATTATTCCAAGTATTTTCAATAAAAAAACTCTTTTTATTTTAATATTGTTAATAGTTAGTTCTGGTAGTGTAAGTGTAAGGTTCTCGGATTTAGATGGTTTAGCAAACAAAATACATATTGTTTTATCAATATTCAATGAAAGTTTATTTGCTATAAACCACTCATAGAGATATGTTAGTTCTGTGTTTACATTACAAAAATTATTTTTTAAATTTGAGTCAGAAAAGAAAACATAGGTGTCGTCAGCAAAAATAATAGAATTAAGTCTTTTTGATGACAAATTTATATCATTATTACAAATTAAAAACAGCAAAGGTCCAAGTATTGATTCTTTTGGAACTCCACAACTTATTGACTCAAATGGTGAGCATGTTAAATCAAATGGTATTACTTGTTTAGCATTTTTTAAATAAAATTGCAGCCACTTTAAGTAAGAGTGAGCTACTCCGTAATTACATAGTTTGTAGAAAAGAATCTTGTGGTTGACAGTATCAAAGGCTTTAGATAGATCCAGAAATATTCTGAGTGTGTAACTATTGCTTTCAAAATTTTCATTTACAATTTGGTTCGCAAAATCAATTACTGCATGCTCCGTGGAAAGGTTTTTGCGAAAACCAAACTGTTTATGATAAAGAGTGTTATTAGTTTCAAGATAAATGTACAGCCTGTTGTGCATAATACGTTCTAGTATTTTGGAAAAACAGGAAGGTATGGAAATTGGTCTGTACTTAGATTTTATCGAGTCATCGCCGCTTTTGAATATCGGAATTTTTTTTGCAGTTTTAGTTGGTCAGAAAAAATGCCGTTTCTTACGGAAAGATTAAAAAATATAAAAAGAGGTTTCTCAATAATATCAGAGACCGCTTTTAAAACATCGGGGTTAATTTCATTTAAACCCGCATTGTTATTTATTTTTAGCATACCATTGGTAGCCGAAGTTCTTTAACTAGAAGCTCCGACTCATCCGTTGTGGAATCTGATTTTTTCGAAAAAGATTTAAATAATTTACTCTCCTCAGGAATTGCACTGGCTAATTTTTTCCCTATATTTATAAAAAGTCATGAAATGTTTCTGCAATTTCTTTATTTACAAAAGCATATCCTATATTACCATCTCTTTGCAATCTTTTTGGAAAATTTCCAATTTTCACTTTTCCCATATTTCCCACGCCTGTTATTTCTTTAATTACATTCCATGTTTTCTTTGCATTTGCAATTGTTTTATTAAGCAATAAAGAATAGTAACTTTTTTTGGATTTCTTTTTTAACTTTTCGAATAAATTTTTATATTTTTTGTATTTTTTTTTTCATTCATTTTTCATTTTTGTAATTCTTTTTTTTTTTTAATTTTTGGTAAAGTTTTTATTTCTTTCTTGACGTCTTAAGGAGTCCTTTCGTCATCCACGGATTAAGCAAATTTTTAGAATTAATATTTCTTTTAACTTTTGGAAAAGCATTTTCGTATTGCTTAGTAAACACGCGAATAAAAAAAATCATACCCATTATTTACATCATTGCATCAGCCAATAGTTCCCAGTTAATTTCTTGTAAGAGGTCGCAATAATGGACGATTAATTCAATAATTATTTTTCTTACATAAACTGTTGTTTCTTTTTTTTTCTCAGGGGTTGCCAAATTTGTGATCAGAAAAACTGGAAAATGATCGGTCATATCTGTTTTAGTAATACCACTTTGCATTTTAGCCCTTGTGTAATTATTAGTAATAACACTATCGATAATGTATGCAGTTGTTTTAATCACGCGTGATGGCTTGTTAATCATGGGAAAAACGCTGGTATTGTGGTTTATCCTACTCCGGCTAATTGCTATATAGAGGCCACATTACCAATTACCACATTACCGCAAAGACAGGTTCGGCTTCCCTGCGAGCGTCATAACCCGCTCTACGGACCAAGAGTAAGGTGAGTTTAAGAAGAACGAAGATATGTTAGAGTAAAAGACAGAATTAGTTGATTTAGAAAGATAGCATAGAGAAAGCGGACAGAATTGCACCCGATGTTACAAGGTGCTATAACTTACTGTTAGTTAGGTTAACCTAAGTAAAGTACGCCGACAAAGTTGTGATTGGAGTTCACTTAACATGAACTCTTCCTCAGCTTTCTCGGTCTGCTTTCTTTCATGGGAAAAATGCTGTATTGCAAAAGTGTATTTATAAAATGCGCAACGAGGCTATCTGTTTTATTATTAAGAAAATTTAAACTAAAATCACCCAGTAAATACATGTGTTTTTTTATGAGCTTTGGTAGCAAGTAATTTAAATGGTTTTCAAATTGGTTGTATTTACCATTAGGCGGTCTATATAATGCTGTTATAAATGTATTTTTATTTGTTTTATTAATTATTTCAATAGTAACTGACTCACAATCAGCGTCATTTACTTTGAGGTTATCTACATGCTTAAAGGTCAAGGAGTTTCGGACAAAAATAGATACGTCCCCGCCAATGCCGTTTTCTCTCGGTTGATGGATGGATTTATATCTTGATCATTGAAAGTTAGAATTAATCGTGTCTCGATGACACCAAGTTTCTGTCAGACAGATAATACTGAACTTGTTATTTTTATTATTTTATCATCAATTTTAAATTTTCAAAGTTTTTATTTATGCTTCTGATGTTTAAATGTAATAGTGAAAAATAAGACGATGAAAAAATAAAAACATCTTTAACATCGTCAACATTGTAAAAAGCTGTTTCTACTGAATTACTTCTACGTCAAAAAAAGTTATTGTTTTTATCATCGTCATTAATTCGGTTAAGTGTATTTTGCTCCTGGTATGTCTAAAACAATATTATTGATGGCTTCCGCCATTTAAGCTATAATAACTAAGAATTATATTTAAAATACAAAATATTAAAAAATATATAAACTTTAAACATTTTTAAGTGATTTTTTAAAATCTTTAACTACTAATTTATCATAAATAACGGCAGAGTAATTACCATTTGTCCTGTGAGTTCGCATTTCTTCAAAAAGAGTTTTCTGTATGTTTAGGGTATCCAAAGAGTAGTCTTCGTTTATATACATTCCTGTTCCTTTCAAATATTTTGATTTTTTGATGCTAACTTTATCTATGTAGTTCAGAGGTTTTATCACGATTGATCGAGGTTTACTTTGCCTAGTTTTTCTGGTTCTATGTGCCCTTTCAATAACCACGCCACTTACATTTAGTTTGTTTTCAAAGATACTTCCCGGTGGGAAGCAAGCTAGCGATTAGCGAGCGACTAGCTAGCTTTATATAGCGATTTTCAAGCGATTTTTTTTTCTTATTTAATTTTTTCCTTAAGTCTTTAACATCATTGAAAATTTGACTTTTAGTGTTGGATCTATTATAATTATGCAAATAATTGAACTTTAAACATTGCGATATTGTAACGATATATCGCTAGCTAAATATCGCAGTTTTTTAGTCAGCGATTTTATTACGATATGACACTAGCTACATATTGCATTTGTTTAGCTGGCAACTAGATAGCGATATAACTATAGCTAATCGATAGGTACATATCGCAGCTTCTCAGCTATCGATTTAATTACGATTTATCGCTAGTTACGTATCGTAGCTTTGTAGCTAGCTACAAGATAGCCACAAATCGATAACTAGTTGATAGCTACATATCGCATTTTTTTAGATAGCGATTTTATTGTGGTTTATCGCTAATTTCATATTGCAGCTTTATAGCTAGCTACAAGGTAGCCAATAATCGATAGCTAGTTGATAGCTACGTAACGCAGTTTTATAGACAGCGACTTATTACGATATGACGCTAGCTACGTATCGCTTTTGTGTAACTGGTTATTTGATAGCGATAAATCTATAGTTAGTCGCTAGCTAAATATCGCAGTTTTTAGATAGCGATTTTATTACGATTTATCTCTACTTACATATTGTAGCTTTGTAGCTAGCTACAAAGTAGCCACATATCGATAGCTAGTTGAGAGCTACATGTCGTATTTTTTTAGACAGCGATTTTATTACGATTTATCGCTAGTTACATGTTGTGGCTTTGTAGCTAGCTACAAGGTAGCCAAAAATCGATAGCTAGTTGATAGCTACGTAACGCAGTTTTATAGACAGCGATTTTATTACGATATGACGCTAGCTACATATCGCATTTGTGTAGCTGGTTATTTGATAGCAATAAATCTATAGTTAGTTGCTAGCTATATATCGCAGTTTTTAGTTAGCGATTTTATTACGATTTGTCGCTAGTCACATGTTGTGGCTTTGTAGCTAGCTACAAAGTAGCCACAAATCGATAGCTAGTTGAGAGCTACATATCGTATTTTTTTAGACAGCGATTTTATTACGATTTATCGCTAGTTACATGTTGTGGCTTTGTAGCTAGCTACAAGGTAGCCAAAAATCGATAGCTAGTTGATAGCTACGTAACGCAGTTTTATAGACAGCGATTTTATTACGATATGACGCTAGCTACATATCGCATTTGTGTAGCTGGTTATTTGATAGCAATAAATCTATAGTTAGTTGCTAGCTATATATCGCAGTTTTTAGATTAGCTACAAGGTAGCCACAAATCGATAGCTACTTGCTAGCTATATAATGCAATTTTATTGACAATGATTTTATTGCAATTTATCGCTAGTTACATAATTGTAAGCTTTTGTAGCTAGCTACAAGGTCGCCATAAATTGATAGCTACATAACGCATTTTTTTAGACAGCTTTTAAATAGCTAGTTGATAGCCACAAATTGCAACTTTTTAGCCATCAATGCTTTACACCATATTGATTTTCAGTTTTAATACTAATAATATTTGAACTTTAAAAGTAAGGATTTTATTACGATATGTCGACAGCTACATATCGCAACTTTATAGCTATCGATTTGAATGCGAAATATCGATAGTTACATATATTTGTGATATATTTGATTGCTACATAAGCTGCAATATGCAGCAATCAAATAGCCATAAGCCTATGGCTATTTGATTGCTACAAATTGCAGCTTTTAAGCTATCTATATTTTAGCACGAAATATTGATAGTTTTTTAAACAGCTGTAGTTTCTGCGCACTGTTGCAGACGTGTGGAAATAAAATGTTGGTAAGATGGTAGATGAGCGTTGTAAGTTTTAACTATAAATAATAGTATTTGTATATAAATAATGTAATAATTACTATACATAACATAGTAAATTTATATATATATATATATATATATATATATATATATATATATATATATATATATATATATATCTTGTATGATCATATAATATATATGATATGTTATACATTTTTTCTTCTTATATATTCATTTACAATTTATATTTCTTCTACAACTAAAGTTGCAAAAGAAAAATTGTGTCTCTTCTAAATGTGGATGTATATATATATATATATATATATATATATATATATATATATATATATATATATATATATATATATATATATATATATATATATATATATATACACATATATATATATATATTATTTATATATATATATGTATAAATATATTGGCTGACTAGATTATTTTTTTTAAAAAAAAGGATATTTTTAATATCCCACAATAAGCCAATAAAAGCGATGTTTATCGCAGTAATCGCAAGATATATTCTAGACATTTAAAAAAGTTACACATTAAAACGTAGCCTGTTTTTTTAAACATATTAAACACGTCTTGTGATTACAGAGATAATTTCAGTCAAAATAGTCAGGAATCTACAAACAGTCTATAAATTGGGTAAAAATAATTTTATAGAAAAATTTTATGTCATATAAAGACATTTTATTGTATTGCATGGACCATCAAAATTTATAGTTAAATAAAAAAAAATAAAGATAGCAACAGTAGGTCAGTAAAATAACAGCTATTTTTTAATCTAGATAGTATTATGACCATTTTATTACGTTGCACTTCGGCTTCTATGCTGATTAATTTTTTGCTTATCACGCTATTGCATCTGAATGTAATGAAAAATTTGTTGAGTTTATGCTATATTATTTAGTAGAAGATCTAAGGTTTCATTTGAAGTCTTGTTACTATTTTCACTTCAATACCTGCGTATTTTCTAAATAATAAATATATATTTATATGTTATATTTTACAAATGTTTTGTTTCAGATGAATTATATTGTTAATTTGTACTGTAACAGTGAAATTCTGGAATTAAAAAACTGTGCCATAATAATGTCAGAGAAGCAAGATCTCGCGTAAACATTAACGGAAGACGGCCTTCAAATAAAGGCAATGCATAAGGATTATGTAAATGCGGCGTGCGTATTACAGATAAGCATTTTTTGTCCATATTGGAATTAAAAAATAAGAAGTGTTTCAGTAGTAACATTTTTTAAAAATAAATTAATGTTACAAAATGGTTTTTTTATTTTATTTTGTACATTTCAGTTGATACAAAATCACTTATTAAAAAAATGATAAAAATTGTATTGAAAAAAAATTTACCCCTAAAAATGGACTCCTTAAACTTATTGATTGTGTTTGTCAAAGGAAATAGCAGAGCATTCCACCTTTGATTGTCAGTATTTTTAAACCAACTCAAATTATTTATATTGTAATCAATGCACTAAGCATAGTAGAAAATGTGTATTTAATTTTAAAAATAATAACTTTAAAATAATAATTTTAATTAACAAAGTAGAGATGACTATGATCTGTATTTATTTTGAGATCTGGTGTGCTTTTTTATTAATATAGACTTTTGTATATGTCATGGATTATCCTTTTCCAGATATTTCCAAAGTTCCGGATATTTTTTTCTAATTTTAGTTTTTCCGGATTCCAAAACATTTTCTATACATACAAGTTTAGATATATATTTTTTTATGCATACATGTTTATATCTATCTATCTATCTATATATATATATATATACATATATATATATATATATATATATATATATATATATATATATATATATATATATATCCCTTTATTGGATAGGACCGCCAAATGGGAATATTCTTTTTTAAATCCAAATCAGACGAGTACTTTGAATTTTGATAGGTTCGGAAGATATATTCATTAAATCCTATCCTACTACGATCTTTTTGCAATAAAGTTATGCGAAACTGGATTATGGGATATTATGAAATAGGTCGATAAAGTTATGAGGTTTTTACATTAAAAAGTCACATGTTTTTGAATGACCTGTATACTTGGTTGTACTGGTTTTAATATAAATTTTTTTAGTTTATTTATTAGTTGTAGCCTAGAATTTTATTATTTGCACGCAACCAAGTTTGTAATGTTTGTTTATGTGATCAACATCTAATCAGTTATATTGATTCCGCCAATTGGTTGTTATGAACTACGGCAATTCGTATTTGTTTCAAAACATAAAACTCTTTTGGTTTAACTTTTACATATATTAGAAACGTTGATCCAATGTATATATTTCGACGTTGATTCAATGTATATAAATCAACGTTGATCCAATGTATGTAAATATATCGCAAAAAGTTGATTGTTTTTACGAACTAAACCCAACGTTGATCCAATGTATACAACCAAACATTGCTAGTGCAAGATTATATAACTTAAATAAAATCTTCCGTGATTATTAAAATATCAAACACAATCAATACAAACATGACTTTTTGCTCCTATAATCAAGCGATACCAACTTTATATATATATATATATATATATATATATATATATATATATATATATATATATATATATATATATATATATATATATATATATATACGTAGAAAATATAACTATTTTCCGACATTAAATAAACGTTTTATCAACATTGGGTTTTAGTTGTTGGTGACGTCGCATTTGTAACCATAATAATATAAAAACAACGTTGGCTGGCGATGTTGGGCCAACGAAACGCGCAAAATTGTTCTAATGTTTTAACAACGTATGTGTGCTAGCTGGGACGGTTGTCTTTTTTGGTGATTTTTGTAACAGCGGTTGCATTCGTAATACTTAATTTAGGTTGGGTTTCATTGATTCTATCTTGACGGCATTTAGGGACTGTAGGGTATTGGCAGCGGTTGTTGGGCAGCGGCTGGGACACTATAACTTCATCTGGCGTGAGCGGCGTATCAGACTTTGATTCACTTGACTTGATTCTCTCGTCGTGTTTTCCTATCGAACCTGACATGGTTGGATTAGTCGATAAGCGAATTATTTTTCAACAAAGTTTCAGAAAGTTTATTAATTTGAGTTTTACTGCGGATTGGCGTATCATCCATAATTATTCCGGTGGCAAATTTATCGTCGATAGATTTAATGATCATGTTTTATATCAAATTTACCTCCAAATGTAACCCGATGATTTCCACAGTCTAATCCGACATTAAACCTGCTCATGAAGTCGTAGTCTAAAATGACTGCATAGGTTTAGTTTTTAGCAATAAGCATTATATGCTCAAGTATATAAACTCTAATATTATCGGGGCATACAATTTTTCCAAAAACACGGAGTGGCGCTCTATTAGCTGTTTTCAAAGTACCATAGTAGGGACGCGGCTTGTCATCTTGATTTCTAATATTTTCGAAGATGATTTCGTCCAATATACTGCATCTAGTACCTGTTTCCATAAGAATAAGAACTTTGACTTTGTATACTTTACCCCAGATTTCGGAACCAGGGTCCTCTTCCGAATTTGATTCGAGTGTGTTGGTGTGTCGCTGGGGAATTCAGCTATCCGAATGTGGACTATTTCAGCGGTTGGATTGCAGCGATATATTTTGATAATGATTTTTCTCTGATAACGGCAAGGTTTGGTCAAAGCACAACCTTTGGGTGTGTCCTACTTTTAGGCAGCGGTTACATATAACTTGCCCATCACTAGCACGTAAGTTGCGTCTAGTTGAACGAAGCCTTTAATGCTGGGTCAGACGGCTTTTGTTCCGCCATAATGATTCCATTTCTAATTGTAATTCACTAATACGCTGATTTACGTGTAGGTGCTTGCGATAGGTAGAAGCCACAACTGTTTGTTTTTGGGGATTAAGAAGTGCATCTAGCTTGGCTTCCAATCGCGAGATACCTAAATCTGACACAATTATCTTATGCAATTTAGCAAACGCCACTGCTGCTTGATAGTTGACAGTTTGCTTAAATTTAATGCATCGCGTAGGTTGGGTTTCAAACCTTTGATAAACAAATTTAGTTTCATTTTGCCATCTATACCGAGCTGCTGACTCAGTTTATCTAGGGTGTTAATGAAGGAGGTGAGATCAGCATTTTGCTTTAAATCAAATAATTTTATCTTTCGGCTCCATGCGATACTCCATGCGCATTGTCGTTATATTGTCGTAGTTGTTCTTGAAGCCGGTGAAATCATTCTTAATGTAAGCAGGAAGGGTTTCGTAATATACTAAAGCACTACATTCTAAAAATAATGGAAAGGCAATTAATTTCCTCATGTCTGTCCATTGGTTGTGGGATGCGCTATGCGACAGAAACTGGTTAGCCATTCGCTGATATCTTCTGTCTCCGTACCTTTGAAAGGTTTACGTTGCAATTCCTGAATGGGTTTTGTTGCGAAGCATTCTAAAATTAGTACCAGGGATATATTCGTACTTTTCTTTGGAGGGTGGCTGTCGTTTTGTTTAAATGGATTCGTATCGGAAAGTTCTAATGAGTCGGCAGAATCGAATGAGGAGTCATTGAGAGAAGTAGGAGAATTACTGGCTTCTTCTGGACAATTAGTTACTTCAGTAAACGGGCGTAATTTACTAGAGCGTAGTCGACTCATAAGGAAACAACAAGGTTACTACAATTAGTAATAGTGGTTGCGATTCCGCTCGAGTAATCTAGTTTAAGTAAAATAACGGAATGAACAAAAGTTAATATTTTCTTCTATAGGTGAATTAATCGGCCCAAGCAGAGATAGAATCCACTTGTATCCGGGCAGTGCCACCAAATATTACGTAATAGATCACCCTAATTGTTTCACGGTAACTTTCATTTAAATATAAAATATAACTGATTAGCATAAACAAATATAATTTATAATATTCTTTAACTGTGATAAACTGTGATATAATAGCAATAAAAATATGTATTCATTTTATTGTCATCATAATTTTCAAGAATCAAATTAAATGTTTATGCAGATTTATACTAACATTTAAAATTTGTTTGTACTATCTATTGTTTGTATGCCTATCTTTTGATGTTGGTTTAAAAAAAATCACACACTATGTCTAACAACAACAGCAAAAAGGATAAAACTTTTATTTAAAACAAAAAATGTGCATAAGATAATATTAACAAACATAAAAAATATAAATATAAAGAAATATAAACAAAACAAATACACTAATATAATAAAAAGATAAATAAATAAAAATGATATAAAATAATGCGAAAAACATCAACAAACGTTGTCTTTAATAGACATTGAAGAACAAAACGTATATAAAAAAACAAATATAAAAATAGAAAAAAATGGTAAGTTTTAAGCTTAAAATTTAATTAGAACGAAAAGTTCAAAATAAAGCTCACAAAAAAATGATGTTCAATAAACTCATAAACCTTTAAAATAAACTCAATGAGAAAGAAGATGTTGTCAAAATGTTAATAAAATCTGTTTGATGATAACTTTCTAAACTTACAAAATCTTATTCCAATATCATCTACTTATACAGAATTTATTCCAGAGCTCTTTACAAAAACAAAAAAATATGTTCCAGAACACTATAAAATTTAATACAGTAAAAGTAAAATAAAACAAAAATACTTTAAGGATAATTAAAATGCATTTTTTTTTTAATGTTTATTAATAAATAAACATTTAAAAAAAAAACTGCATTTCTGCGCGGAGAATTAAGTTTATTATAATAATAAACTTGTTTTTCCGCGCAGCGGCCTTGATTGTCAAGGTTTGTGTTTCTTATAGTTCACTAATTCGTCCGACTGACCACCGATCTCAGCCTCGACTTCAATTGACTTTGACTATATCCTAAATATATTTCAACTACATTCCAACTACATTCCAACTACCATTCTGTCTTGTCTTCTTCCTGTTTCTATATCTTAAGCAGACACTAGATGCGTCTACGATTAATAAACAGGTTGGTAAACAATGTTTATGCCAAACGCTATACGTTTTGTTAAGCATAACTGTTTCGTTTGAGTAGCTTTTGTTTGAGAGCTTCGTAACACAATTTTATTGGTTCTGGAAAAGATAGAAAAACCACAAAACTCTGGCTGTTTATTTGACATAAGCAAATATTTCGTTTTCAATGCAATACACTTCTGATCAACTGCATTTAGTGCAGATAATCTTGGATCATTTTATTTATATTTGTAAAATTTTAACACAGCTTAATAATTTTGTTGACACTGCTTAGTGAAACGTATCAAATACGGTGCATATCCTCATCTTTGTGGTCCTGAAAGAACAAATAAAGACATGGTTGAAGCTTGCGTGAACTAGCAAACCGTAGTTTAAACAACTTTGAAAGCGTCAAAATTCAGTCACCTTTTAACAGTGTTAGTGATTTTTTATGTCTCCATAGGTTTGCCACCAAACTTGCTCATGACTGTTTTGGAGGATTAGTATCACAAGGCATGCACCTTTTTATCAAGTATTTTATTAACAAGCGATGGTTTTCTTATAACAACCTGAGTAGAAGAATTAATTTGCCTAAGTATTTAGAAAATGATGCACA